>JAAONU010000007.1:37854125-38481552 GCA_012932295.1 Cyclina sinensis | reverse complement strand
TCCTTGGAGCACTGAAGGACAAGGAAGAAGAAGTCAAAGTAACATATTTGTTGCTATGGATAGGCGAGAAAGGAAGGGAAATTTACAATACCCTTACGCTAACAGCAGATGAACGAAAATCAGTAAAGCAAATGTGTCAAGCGTTCGAGAAGCACGTACAGCCTAAGTCAAACCCTGTATTTTCGCGTTACAAATTCAACAATGAAATGCAAGGGGACAGTTCAATTGAACAATTTCTGACAAAGCTTAAAGTTCTGGCTAAAGACTGTGCATTTGGAGCAGACTATGCAGAAGATATGATCCGGGACAGACTTGTATTTGGTGTAAGATCGCATAAGATCAGAGAAAAGCTACTTACAGTTGGAGCAGACTTAACATTACAAAAAGCTGTTGAAATCTGTCAATCATATGAATATGCACAAGAACAGCTCAGGAGCATGCAGCCGCAGGGTGCAGCCTCAAGCACTGTAGCTCACGTCAAGAAGTCCGGCTGGAAGGGAGAACAAAGGAAGAAAACAGCCAAGGGGGATAACCAAAAGAAAAAGGAAAGAGACACACAAAATCACGATCAAAGGACATGCAAATATTGTGGAAAATGTCATGAAAAGGGACAATGTCCAGCTAAAGGGAAGCATATGCTATAGGCTTGCCTTCTTGTAACAACGTGGCACCTAACCCTGACCTGCTGCTATCAGTTTGTAATGTGAGCGGTTTGGCTGGATCATAGTAACCTAATACCTGACCATGCTCCTGAGTAATGATTTATTTGACCTTTGAGAACGCGTCAGATTGTGATTTGCCCCAGTAAAATTCCACATCTTTGTTTAGAAGTTTGCGGAGTGGCTCAGTGACCTTGGCTAAATTGGGTGCAAATTTTGACAAGTAATGGAAGTAGGGGTACAAGAAATTGGCTATTTTGGTCACATTCTCTCTGCTGATGGTCTGAAGCCAGATCCGGCCAAAATCTCCGCTGTCAAAGATATGCCCGCCCCTGAAAATAAATCAGAATTGCAGACAGTTCTAGGTATGGCGTACCATTAGGGTTTTTATTGCTAGACCCAGCATCATGATAAAGTTTTAGCATCATGCAGGGTCATGAAAATTATTTTTAAGCATCATACAGGGTCATGACAATTATTTTCAGCATCATACAGGGTCATGTAAAATAAATCCTGCATCATACTGGAAGAATATTTTCAAAAACCCTGCATCATGCAGTGTCATGCTTAAAAAGGACTTTTCACCCTTCGGTGCATCAGAAAGTTTTCAGCATCATGCAGGATTATTTTGCATGACCCTGCATTATGCTAGCCGAAAAATACGCGCGTTTGTCTGGCCAATCAGGATCGGTGTTACATAACTTGGTTTTCACGAGGTGATAATATTGTTTATAAAAGCAAACTGTAATTTCTAAGTAATATTTTTAACAGAACAGATATATCTTATATTGGAATAAAACATTGACAAGCTTTTTACAAAACTCATATTGTATGTACACTATAAGGTTATATACTACGTGTGTAATGACGGAGTCGAAGCAGTGAATGTATTACATGTATTACAAGCACATTTGTTTAACAGAAGTTAAAAAACTGAGAGCAGGGTGAAAAAATACATATTTCTTACTCCATTAAGTAACAGACATTATAATACAAAGTCATATTCATCTTCAGTGTCCTTACAAACTCATTAAAATCATATCCTAAATTGTGCTCCTCTACTATTTGCGATCAGTTAGCGAAATATTAGTCAATATACTAAATCTGATTTTAATGAGATTGGTGTCGTTACAATTGCATACATGTCGTGTGCAATTTCTTTGACTTTTGTTAACGTTATTATGACAGCTAAAAGATGATTATCTAATCTTTGCTAAAACGAAACAAAACAATGCACTTCCAGAAAGAAAGTTATTTCATAATGTGTGCGTTTTGTTTACTTTGCAGTTGATTATAACCGAAATCACAAAATCAGATGAGGAAAGTGTCTAAATTGGCTACCCCAGGGGGAAAGGAATATTCAAAGTTGTTACTCAATCTACTGCTAAATTCTCGAACTCATAACGAAATGATCAAATTAATTAGCTGGAATAGCTCTGTTATACAAACTTGTTCCAGTGATTGTGTTGAATACCGCTGACATGCGGTCATGTAGTGAGTGTTTTCCTACGAGATTGTACTTAAGACGACATGTTCATTGTATCATAGATCAAATATTGCCTATTTACATGAAACACTTTTACAAATTTCATGGATGTAGCTTCAAAACAAAAAAGTAGATCAATATGTCAAGGTAAGATATGTTAAGGTCAAAGTCAAAGGTGGTCTGCATGCATAATTATACACATAGTTGAAATTTCAAAGATGCAGCATCAAAACACGTCTCTGTAAGTCACGACATATGGCGATCACAAAAGCTCACCTTGAACACTTTCTGCTCAGGTGAGTTAAAGGCAATATAACAGTACATTTATCTATTTTGACACCGCCATGGCCAACGAAGCAACAAGTCCAAAATTAAGTATGATCTCAGGATTAATTAGAGTTAACAAAACTCAACGACATAATATTTATGTTCAGGACTCTATAGCTATGTGGGTAGGGCCTTCGTCTTTGATTCAGAAGGTCCCGGGATTAAATTTCAGCTGGAGCCCAATATGTGATGTCATATATGCCTTATATCACCTACTAATAACGGACGTTACTGGCTGTCTCTCAGAACATACTGTAAAGAAAGTCATGAAGTACTAACCCTGATAATAGTTAATTGCATATTATGACAGAGTTAATGTTTTTTTCATTGAGGATAAAAAGAAATTAAACGTACAATGTTGAAAACCTTTTTATGTATGTCAATATTAACACGATAATACATGTCTTGAGTTCAAAAGATGTCATCCTTTGTGTACTAAAGAAATCTACACAATTATACAGAATATGCCAACTGGGACAGGAGTCCATCTATTTACGTTGCGGTCAAATTGAAAATAATCATAAGGTGTGCCATATTCTTAATATGTCAGTATCTACACGATAACTCATGTTTAGAAATCGAAAGTTGTCACACTTTTTGTGCGATCTACATTTATGTTGTACGATATACCCTCTAGAAATAAAAAATATAAAACGGTGAGTAGAATACATGTAACAGATATAGATTTTATACATATATTATCAAGACATTGTGATTTGGAGGATGTTTGACAGTCAGATTATAGATATGCACTGATATTGATTATCACTGATTTTCTTGACAAACCAGTTCGTAAAGAAAGTAAAATAGTTTTAATTCATTCTCAATTTGCTTGATGTCTTTGTCGTTAATCTGGTCAAATACAAAAAGTATGTCAGTTACACATGGAATTAGTAAACACATGGTCTCAAACTGACAAGCTTTCTTTTCAATAGCACAATACAAAATATTTCAAAATATTTGTAACTCAAATAAGCAAGAGCGAAGGTAACAAATATATGTGTGCATGTTAGTTAATTAATCCATTCCTATATGTTTTATATATAAAAACATATATGTGATGTATGATTATTCAGTTTCATAAAAGTTGATGATAAAATGGCTAGTCCTTTTCCGATCCAGTTTACTTTCAACACCTACATGTAGTGACAATGAACAATTACTTGATGTGAGTTTAACTGTTAAGAGTAGTTTCAAAAAATGTCCTTATAAAGTTTAAAACAATTTCATGATACTTTTTTTTCGTTTTTTTCCGGGTTTTTTTTTACAGATAGATAGACATATTTATTTTGAAGTAGCAGTGTCATCAAGTCAAGTAGATTATTCTTATCTACCAGACTGTGACATGAAGTGTTTAATATGAATCCATTTGTTTCATACTGTTTTAATTTCCTGACGGAAATTAAAGAAGATAAGTTTATAAGAGCAAAAACACTTATCTTTAAATAGGAACTTCCTTAATGTAGTTGTGAGATAGTAAGTACGATGAAGCTTTTTTACATATATATAAAAATTAAACATACTGTTAGAGGAGACTAGCTTTTGGTAGAATATGGTGCCTGTTGGCTTATGTATGTAACAAGAATTTCAAATATTCTCTAGGTAAAAAGTTGATAAAATTTAATCGAATGATCGCACACCTGCTCAACTTTGAGGTTTTGTCAGATCCCTGTCTTAACTCCCAAACAACAACTCTCGGATACATTGCAATGTGCAGAATCACTGAAGAAAATAAAACTGACATAGTGGCTCATGAATATTTTAGGAAGCTGTTAAGTACACTGCACATAACTTCCTGTGAAATCTGGTGGACACTTTTTTAAACTGCCCCTTGCCCAAAAATCAAGCCACGCAAATAGCAAGGATTTGTCTGCAAAGACTTGGGTTCCTTCCGTAACTCTTTATCTATCTCTTTATTCGCTCACTCCTGTGAGACAGTGTTCGGAAAGAAGCCAAATGCAAAAACCAGCCTGCTACATGTGTAGCCAATTCTCATATTACTCTTAGTCCGTGATTGCGTGGTCCCAATCTAATTTTTCTAAAACTTGAAGAAAGAAAAATTTTAATCAAAGCATTGAAAGTGCCAAAAGACTGTCGGCTGGATTTTTCTTTTCACGAACTATCCTTGGATTTTTTTTTAATTTTGAAAAATACGCCTAGAAAACCTTTTGTTTATTCTATGCGTTTGAATTAAGAAATACATTTTTCTGCGATATACAATGTAAATCCTAGGCCGCTAGGATGCTGGCAGCTTGCAGACACCAAGCACTTTTTTCATGAAAAAATCGTCATTGTTAAATTTCAAAGATAAATTCCAACACCTTTTGTTCAGAATGTATGTTAGAACTGAGTTCTGAATAGTGTTTCAACTCTGATAGTGTTAAGGCCACTGGGCCGCTAGCAGCCTTAAGTTAGCAAATACGTCTTTTTGTGAAAAAAAAACTCGTTTTTATCAGCTTAGGTACACCTCAGATCCCTTTTTTGTATGTTGTTTGTTAGAACTGAGTTCAAAAAATCTGTTTAAATGTGATGCACCATATATATCTTAAGCCGCTAGCTAGGCCGATTGGCTGGTAGGCAAATATTTCTTTTCATTAAAAAAAACTTATTTTCAATTTAAAAAACAACAACAACCCAAAACCCCTTTTATTGTTGTTGTTTGTTGACACTTACTTCAAAGATATTATTCTTATAGTGATAGACAAGGTTCATTGTAAGCCGTTAGCAGCCTTAAGATAATAGATTATGTAAGGACGTTTTTTATTGTTGTGGCTTATCGACACTTAGTTCAAAGATACATTTCTCGTTGTTAAAGACAAGGTTTATCTTAGGTAGCTGGGTCGCTAGCAGCCTTCAGATTACAAATCATGAATAGACGCTTTTTTCTTAATGTGCAAAAATACACCAAAATCCTTTTTATTGTTATTGTTTGTGGACACTTAGTTCATAGATATCCTTTTTATTTTGATAACAATGTATATCTTAGGCCGCTAGGCCGATGGGTCGCTAGCAGCCTTTAGATAACAAATCATGAAAGGACGCTTTTTTTAATTCGCAAAAGTACCTCACAAACCCCTTGTGTTGTTGTTGTTTGTTGTCACCAAGTTCATAGATATCATTTTTATTTTGATAACAATGTATATTTTAAGCTATTAGGCCGCTGCGGTTAGGCCGCTAGGCCGCCGGGCCGCCAACTTCGCGAGCAATTAGATTTTTTTGTTCATTTTTTTGTCAATATAAAGTGTTCACAAAACTTTACCGGCGCTTTAGCTAACAGTTAAAATGAAAAATAACTTAAAGTGAATGTCAGGAGTTCGAACCCCACAAAAAGCATACATTTTCCTCCTTTTTGAAGCCACATAGGAATATATGATTGCCTTTTAAAAGTTAAACTAAGACTAGTATTTAATTCTAAATAAAATATTTTTAGCTTAAATCTGGAGTGCAAAGTTTTCAGTCAGTAAGAATTTAATGAGCACTCTATTAGGTATGTTTTATAGTATATGAACCATAAGTCCATTTTAGAAACTTAATCAGGTATATAATAATAAGAGTAATTACGTTTCATGTTTACCAGTATTGCACAGCATGAGCTGCACGGTAAACTATTAACTATTTACAATGGTGAAAAAAGTATAAAATATCCGGCTTTATAAATTCTTCAGTACAACTAAGTGAGTCGTATTTCACAGCAAATTACAAATTTCTGGTTCTTTTGAGGTTGTTTTTCAGACCATAGTACATTGTAGTTGAAATCAGTATGAAATGTTATGACTTTGAATTCGCAGCATTTACTTACACCATGAACGTGAACTCACAAATTTCAGAACTAGTTCCTTTTTCCTTATCCAAACGCAAAAAAAAAAAATAAACAAAGTGGTCGTGGCAAATGCTTCCATTTATCTTTATTTTGTCTGTAAGTCATACAATACATTCCATTAGAATAACTCAAGCTTTTAAACTGAACGTTTATAAATCAAATAAGGAACAGAGAACTGATTCTTTATTCTTCACCAAAACGTGAATATAGAATGGAAAATATGACTGCCGCAAATGCCTCCATTTATCTTTATTTTTAACTATAACTCACTTGATTTATGATTATCATGCAAATATTCGTACCATATATTTTAGAATGAATAACTCAAGCTTTGAACCTTTACTTTTACAAGTCGCTGGAATAGCGAAATACTTCTTTATTCCTCACTCAAAAGCAAATGAAACAGAATAGAAAACCTGACTATAGCTAATTACTCGATATTACTTTATAATAACTAAGTTATGTGGTTTATGATAATCAAGCACTGTATATTCCAGAAGGTATACCTATAACCTTTCAAGTCGAATAAAGAATAAAATAATCAAGAAAAAAGGAGTTGTTACACTAAAACCGGATATAAATGTATCATAAATTATTTCCGGTAAAATTATTTGCTTTTTATTAAGTCATAATCTGCGACAAGGAAATCATAATAAACAAAAGTAGAAAAACCATATGGTAAAATAGCTAAGGTATGTGAAATTTATTAATAAACAAATTACATCTAACATGTGTTTTTTTCTATATTGGTCTTGAAAGCCAACAGATTGAAAATCAACAAACACTTTATTCCAGCCGAATCAATTTATCTAACATCGATTCTGATTGGTCAGATAAACACGCGTCCATTACCGAAACGCACTACGGGGCTAGCAGCTAGCATCATGCAGGGTCATGTAAAAACGATCCTGCATGATGCTGAATACTTTCTGACGCACCGAAGGGCGAAAAGTCCTTTTTAAGCACGACACTGCATGATGCAGGGTTTTTGAAAATATTCTTCCAGTATGATGCATGATATGGCGTACCATTAGGGTTTTTATTGCAGACCCAGCATCATGATAAAGTTTTTAGCATCATGCAGGGTCATGATAATTATTTTTTAGCATCATACAGGGTCATGACAACTATTTTCAGTATCATACAGGATCATGCAAAAAAAATCCAGCATCATGCTAATTCTTTTTCTTAAAAATGCTGCATCATACAGGGTCATGCTTAAAAAGGACTTTTTACCCTTCGGTGCGTCAGAAAGTATTTAGCATCATGCAGGATTGTTTTTACATGACCCTGCATTATGCTAGCCGAAAAGTACGCGCGTTTGTCTGGCCAATCAGGATTGGTGTTAGATAACTTGGTTTTCACGAGGTTATGCTACGCTCAGTAACGCTAATCCTATAAGGGGAGATCACTGCGTGGGAGATTGATATTGTTTATAAGAACAAATTGTAATTTCCAAATAACATTTTTAACAGAACAGATGTACCTACTACTGGAATTAAACATAGACAAGCTTTTTACAGAACTTATTGTATGTACACCATAAGGTTATATATACGCGTGCAATGAAGGAGTCGAAGCAGTGAATGTATTACATGTGTTACAAAGCACGTTTGTTTAACAAAAGTTCAAAAACTGTGATCTGGGTAAAAATATACATATTTTTTAATCCTTTAAGAAACAGACATCATTATACAAAAATCATGTTCATTTTCAGTGTTTTTACATTCCCATTAAAATCATATCCTAATTTGTGCTCCTCTACTATCTGAGATCAGTTAGCGAAATATGAACCAATATACTAAATCTGATTTAATGAGATTGGTGTCGTTACAGTTGCATATATGTCGTGTGCACTTTCTTTGACTTTGTTAACGTTATTATGAATAATATGACGGCTAAATTTAATCAGGATTGTCTAATCTTTGCTTAAACAAAACAAAAGCAATGCACCTCCAGAAAGAAAGTTATTTCAGAATGTATGCCTTTTGTTTACTTTATAACCGAAATTGCAAAATCAGATCAGGAAAATGTCTAAATTGGCTACCCCCGGGAGAAAGGAATATTCAATGTTGTTACTCAATCTGCTTTTAAAATCTCGAACTGATAACGGAATGATCAAATTAATTAGCTGAAATGGTCTCTGTTATACAAACTTGTTCCAGTGATTGCGTTGAATACCGCTGACATGGGGTCATGTAATGAGTGTTTTCCTACGAGATTGTACTTAAACGGATCATCATGTAATACCTTTTTCAAGTTTTATTATTGTAAAACATGTAGAAACGAATTAGCTATCTAACATTTTAGTGTTTCAGCAATATCTCTTCTGGAAATGAAAAATAGTTTTGCCATTTGTATATATTTTTTTTAATTTATACTCAAATTAAAAGAATAAATGTTTTGTCAACAGATTAAAGGGCTTTCTAAATAAATGATTTATGCGAATGTTATTGTTGCCTGTTGATGTTTCTTTTTAGAAGGTTTTTGAAGTTCAAAAGTGTACCTCGGGATTTTGTAATTAACATTTTCTACATATATCCTTTATCGGTGGTCTCTGCGTTGACACCGGTTAGTCTATGCTGCAAACATAAAACACAAACATTTTTCAATATTCTTCAAGAAAATACTGATAAATTGGGTAATATTTTCGTGAAGCTGGCGGCCCGGCGACCTAGCGACCTAACCGCAGCGGCCTGGCGGTCCATCGACCTAACCGTAGCGGCCTGGCAGCCGACCGGCCTAATGGCCTAAGATAAACATTGTTAAACAAACAACAATAACAAAAGGGGTTAAGTGTACTTTTGAGAATTAAGAAAAAAAAGCATCTTTTCATGATTTGTTATCTGAAGGCTGCTTGCGGCCTGTCTTTTGAAACAACTAATAATTCTTTGAATTAAGTGTAAACAAAAACAACAATAAATGGGTTTCGGGTGTTTTTGCTAACTAAAAAAAGGTTATGAAAAGAAATATTTACCTAGCAGATTAGAATATACATGGTGTATCACATTTAAAGAGTAATTTTGAACTCGGTTCAAACAAACAGCATACAAAAAAGATATTTTTTTTCACGAAAAGACGTATTTGCTATCTTGAGGCTGCTAGCCGCCCAACGGCCTTAGTTATACATAGTGTATCAGGGTTTAAACCGTATTTCCGAACTCAGTTGTAACACACATTCTTTACAAAAGGTCTTGGAATTTATTTTTGAAATTTAACAATGACATTGCTTGCTATCTGTAAGCTGCCAGCGGCCTTGGATTTACATTGTATGTTACAGTAAAATGTATAATTGAGTTTTAACAGATAGAATAAACATAAGTTATTTGGGCGTTTTTTTGCAAATTTGAAGAAAAAGCAAGGATAGATCGTGAAAAATTCTATTTGTAGACTAACGCTGCGCAACGGATTTCAAAGTAGAAGTATTTTTGCACTCAGTTTTAACAAACGACATAATTTATTTATTTCTCATGATTTCAATAGAAAGAAAGGAAGAAGAAAGAAAGAAAGAATGAATGAATGAAAGAAAGACAGAAGGAAAAAGAAAGAGAGAAAGAAAGGAATGTGAGAAGGAAGGAAGGAAGGAAGGAAGTCGGTCGTTCGGTCGGTCAATCAGCCGGGCGGCCGGTTGATCTATCGGATAGACAGTAAGTGAGTTAGCAAATCAATAGGTAAGTAAGTTAATAACAAGGAAAATTCAAATGGACTTAAGTCCATTTGAGTGTGCGGTTTTTAACTGTATTTTTTAGGAACCTTAATGTACAGCACTCTGTTTTTTTGCAGATGCCAATAAAAGAAATTTAATATATATCTTTAAATTGAAGACCTGTCTGTTCAGATATATTATAACTAAGCTAATGCACATTTTTTGAAGAACAAAAAAAACATATTTGTTCAACCTTTTATTACGTTATTATTATTCGTTAATGGTGATAATTATGATACTGAAACTTTGTCTTTATTGTTAAGTAACAAAATAACATGAATTTCATGGAACAACATGCTTGAACAGAATAACAAACATTCTTGAAAAGAATAACAAATAAACTTGTAATATCAATGATGGTAATAAACTATGACTATGCTTTGATTACGTTGATATAATTCAACATAAAGACCAGGTGAGACACAGTCACTGTCGTAGCAAAGTACGACCGGGAACCAGACAGAATTTTTAACTTTAGATAACTTTTTTTCTTCGTGAGCCGAATTCTATTATTTGAAAACATTAAACATAAACATTGTATCATTTTACATCATTTGAAAGCTCTTTAAATTCATATTTTGAAAATATAACAGATTATGAATTTTTGCTTTTAAAAAAAGAAAACTAAACTAAATTTATACCTGTCGTTTCAGCAATTTCCAGCAATTTCCTAGCAGCTTAGATGCACCAAGTTTAACCATTTAAAAACAAAAAAGTAAACAGTTTTGACAATTATTTTTTAAATATATAAAATATAAGTTTACAGACCTTTTAAGTGATATAAAATACTGAACTGTTTGATGAAAAATGACTTTGTAACTGTAATAACAAAATTACTATGTTTTGCATTTTTATTAACAGCCATATTTTTTCCAATCTTCAAAAAGTTCCCTGTATCTCTTATCAGTTGCTTGTTACTATTAATAGATTTCAAAACAACAACATTCAATGTTCCTACACAATATTACCAGACAGTCACGTGATTCTCTCCGAGGATTTCCGGAATAACACAACTTCACAAATTGATTCAATAGGTAGCACTTCGTAAAAATACGTAATGCTTCGGCAATATTCGGATCTTCTAACAGCTAATCAAAACATAGAATTACATAATAATGGATAACACTAACCCCGCTCCAGTTGTACATATAGGAATATGAAACTGGCAATTTTCCGTACAAAAAATATAAACACACACACACACACACACACACACCATAATTTCTTTCTTTTTTTTCTTATTGTTTTTGCTTTTTTAATATAAGGAGAGATAGAGAGATATGTAATTTGTTTGAAAAGAGTTCAATTCAACTGTGAACTCTATGTATATCATAGGCCGCTGGAATGCTAGCAGCCTTAAAAAAAGCTAACAACGTGTCTTCATGAAAAACCTGTATTCTGAATTTGCAAACATACAACGCCTTTTATTTATATTGCTTGTTTGCACTGAGTTCAGACATACTTTTATACTGTAACACTCTATGTGTAGGTTAGGCTGCTGGCACGAAAAACTTCTTTTCAGAAAAATACTTCTGAATTAAAGAACAGCTTCCAAAGCTCTTTTGTTTACGTTGTTTGTTTGAACTAAGCTCAGAAATACTATCTAAACTGTGACACTCTGAGTCGCTAGCAGCCTGAAAAACTACAACTGCTCTTCTAGCCTGGCACTAGGCTAGATTGTTTAAATGTTATATTGAAAATGAAATCAGAACATAAGGATTGGAGCCAGTCTACTGCTCTTCATGTAAATCTTTTATTTAGAATATACAAATGGACACCCCAAACCCCTTTTGTTTATGTTGTTTGTATCAAATGTGTTCACAAATACTTTTATAACGGTGATACCGGCCACTAGGCTGCTAGCAGCCTAAAACTTTTCTTCACGAAATCTTATTTTCTTTGATTTTTAATTTGCAAAAGGACACGTCGAAACCCCTTTTGTTTATGTTGTTTGCATTTACTGAGTTCGGGAATAATATTTAAACTGTGATGCACTATGTATACCATAGGCCACCAGACCGCTGAGCCGCTAGCAGTCTAAAAAAGCAAAAACCCTTTTAATAAAAATCTTTTTTTTAATTTGCAAAAGGATATCCCAAACATTTTTGTTTATAGTGTTTGTTTGAACTTTGTGCACAAGAACTTTTTTAACTGTGATACACTATGTATATTTTAGACTACTAGGCAGCTTAGCCGCTAGCAGTCTTCAGATAGTAAGTTCTCTTTATAACAACCTTTTTTGAATCTGCAACCCCCCCACAAAACCCGTGTTGTTTATTTTGTTAGTTTGAACTGGGTTCAGAAATGCTATTTTAACTGTGATGCGCTTTGTATATCTAAGGACGCTTTGACCGCTAGCAGCTTAAGGACACCCCAGTCCCCATTTGTTTATGTTGTTTGTTTGAACTGAGGTCAGAAATACTATTTTTACTGTGATACAATATGTTTAACTTATATCACTACATAAGCTGTAGTGGGAAGAGTATGTTCACTTTGATATGTAGAGGGATGCAGAATCAAAGAGAAAATGTGCATTTATCATAGATCAAGTATTGCCTATTTACATGAAACACTTTTTAACTCTTAGCACTTGTGACGCATCCCACTTTTGAAACACAGTATATTTACAGAAGCGTTATAACGAAAATGATTAAACATACTAATCCAAAATTAGAGGACCAAGGTAGTCCTATATCGCTTACACGAGTCAAATTAGAACAGCAATTACAAGTAAATGTCCGATTTGATAGTGTATTACAATGTCAATATAAATAGCTATAAAATTTTCTTTCAAAACTAAACACATTGTACAAGCTTTATGGATGTAGCTTCAAAACAAAAAGTAGATCAGTATGTCAAGGTCAGGTAAGTCAAGGTCTAAGTCAAAGTTGAAGTCTTTATGCATAATTATACACTTAGTTGAAATTTCAAAGACGCATTGTAAAAACACGTCTCTGTAAGTCACGACATAATTATGGCGATCACAAAAACTCGCCTTAAACACTTTCTGCTCAGGTGAGTTAAAACCCAATATAACAGTATATTTATTTATTTTGACACCGCAATGGCTAACGAAGCAATTAATAAGTCCAAAATTAAGTACGATAAAAGGATTAATTAGAGTTATCTAAACTCAACGACATATTCGATAGCTATGTGGGTAGGACGTTCACCTTTGATTCGGAAGGTCCCGGGATTGAATCCCAGCTGGAGCACAAGGTGTTAAGCCATATATGCCTTATTTCACCTACTAGTAACGGACTTTCGTGGCTGTCTCTCAAAACATGCTGTATAAAAATTCATAATGTGCTAACCCTGGTAATAGTTAATCGCATATTATGACAGAACTAATGTTTAGAAATTAACCGTACAATGTTGAAAACCTTTTATGTCTGGAGTTCAAAAGATGTCATCCTTTGTGTCCTAAAGAAATCTACACAATTATACAAAAAATACTAAATGGGACGAGATTCCATCTATTACCAATGCGGTCAAATTGAAAATAAACATAAGGTGTGCCAGATTCTTAATATCTCAGTTTCAACACCATAACCCATGTTTAGAAATCAAAAGTGTCACACTTTTAGCGCGATCTGCATTTATGTTGAACGATATACCCTCTAGATATAAATAATCTAAAACAGTAAGTGGAATGCATGTACAGAAATAGATTTTATACATATATTTTCAAGACACATTGTGATTTGGAGGATGTTTGACAAACAACAAACAACATTAACAAAAGGTATTTGGGATGGGTATTTTTTGCAAGTTTAAGAAATAGGGGTTTATTTTTCAGGAAAAGAATTTTTCTATTTTATACTGCAACGGCCCGGCGGCTAAGCGATCAAAGTTATACGTATTGTTTTGTAGTAAATGTAATATTTCTGACCTCAGTTTTAACAAACAACATAAACAAATGGGGATTGGTTTGTTCTTCTGAAAATTGAAAAAGGGTTTTTCACGAAAGAAGTTGTATCTTTTCTTAGGCTGCTAGCAACCAAGCGGCCTTTTGTATATAAAGCGCATCACAATTAAAAAAGCGTTTCTGAACCGATAACAAAATAAACAAAAGGGGGTTTTGTGTGTACATTTGCATATTCAAAACAGGTGGTTTTAAGAACTTGCTTTCTTTAGGCTGCTAGGTTTTTCCTTTTTTTTTTTGCTCTTTAGACTGCTGGTGGTCCAGAGTGTCACAGTTTAAATAGTTTTTTTCTGATCTTTACTTTAAACAACAACATAAACAAAAAAACTTTGGTATACATTCGTAAATTCAAAATAAAAGTTTTTTTCATGAAGAGTAGCTGTAGCTTTTTTTAGGCTGCTGGCGGTCGAGAGTGTCACAGTTGAAATAGTATTTCTGAACTCAGTTCAAACAAACAGCATAAACAAAAGGGTTTTGGTGTGTATAACTGCAACTTTAAAAATGATGTTTTTTTGTCTAAAATAATATTTGTAAGGGTATTTGCCACCTTTAGGCTGATAGCGGCCAAGCGGTCCTGCGGCCTTAGATATGCGTTGTGTTTCATAGAGAATTATTTCTTAACTTATTTCTTATCTTATTTCAAAAATTAACATATTCTATGTGTCTCTCATAATATAAAAAAGAAAAGAAAGAAAAGAGGAAGAGGGAAAAACAGAAAGAAAGAAAGACAGAAAGAAAAAAAAAAGACAGAATAAAAAAAGGAATTAAAAGTTAGTGAGTGAATGTGTGGTGGATGGGTGGGTGAGTGAGTGATGGGTTGGTCGGTGAGTCGGCCAGTCAGTCAGTCATCAATAAGAAAGTAAATATGAGTATTTTAATCCGACCTACCTTTAATATTTTACTAACTTACTTACTTACTGGTTGGCTCACATCATCACTGTCTGGCGGATTGATCGACCGACCGCCCGGCTGATTGACCGCGCAACCGACTAACTTTCTTTCATTCTTTCTTTCTTTTAAAAATCGTGAGAAATAAATAGCTTATGTCACTTGTAAAAACTGAGTGCGGAAATACTTCTTTTACAATAAAACACAACGTCTATATAAGACCGCTGCGCTGCTAGTGGTCTACAAATAGCATTTTTCTTTTCACGAACTATCCTTTGTTTTTTTTTCTTTAAATTTGAAAAATACGCCCAGAATACCTTTTGTTTATTCTATATGTTTAGACTTAGAAATACACTTTACTGCGATATAGGATGTAAATCCTAGGCCGCTAGGCCGTTGGCAGCTTACAGATAGGAAGCACTTTTTTATCGTCATTCAATTTGTTTAATTTTAAAAATAAATTTCAATCCCGTTTGTTAAGAACGTATGTTAGAACTGATTTCAGGAATACTGTTTCAACTCTGATGCACTATGTTTATTTAAGGCCTCTTTGTCACCAGTAGTCTTAAGATAGCAAATAGTTACGTCTTTTCGTGACAAAAACTCCTTTTTATGTGCAAAAGTACACCTCAAATCTCTTTTTATTTCTTTATTGTTTGTTTGAACTGAGTTCAAAAAAATCTATTCTAATGTGATACACCAGGTATATCTTCAGCCGCTAGGGCGATGGGCTGCTAGGCAAATATTTTTTTCATGTTCAGCTTACAGTACAATATAACTTAAAGTAAAGGTCAGGAGTTCGAACCCCACAAAGAGCATACATTTTCCTCCTTTTTAAAGCCACATAGGAATATATGATTGGTTTTTTAAAGTTAAACTAAGATTGGTATTTAATTTGAAATAAAAGTATTTTAGCTTAAATCTTGAGTGCAAAGTTTTCAGTCAAAAAGATTTTAATGAGCACTCTTTTAGGTATGTTTTATTGAATAAGAGCCATAAGAACCATAAGTCCATTTTAGAAACTTAACAAGCTATGTAATAATAAGAGTAATTACGTTTTATGTTTACCAGTTTTGCACAGCAAAAGCTGCACGGTAAACTATTTACTTTCAGAAATGTCTACCAACAATGGAAGATAGATGTCATCAGGCTGTACGTGCATATAGATTATTTTTTTGTGATAATTTCACGTCTGATTTAGATCTGATCTACCCTGTCTAGTATGCAATGATAATGATAATCGAGCACATCAAGTATATTTTAAAAGGAATTTGATCCTCAACTATTTCAGGTTAAATAAGAAATAGAGAAAGGATTCCTTATTAAACCGAGCACATAAATAAATCTTAAAACTCCGTTGAGGTATGGAAAACTGATTCACACGCGAATAAGAAAGATAAAATCGCTGTCGTTTATGGCTCAATTTATCTTTATTTTAACTGAAACTCATGTGATTAATGATAAAAAGACTTATACAATATATTCCTGGATTTATGACTCAAGCTTTAAATCAAATCAAAAATGTTTAATGTCTCAAAAAAGAAAAAAGAATAGGGAACTAGTTGTTAATTCCTTATTCCAACGCAAATGAGGAGTAGAAAATATGACTGTCGAAAATTGTTCTATTATTCATGTGTAACTTATGTGATGTATGATAACCGAACACATACAATATACATGTATTCACAAAGAAATAACTTAATCTTAGAACCAAAACTATTATAAATATCACTTGAACTAGTTCCGTTTTCCTTATCCAAACACAAAAAAGGGATTAAACTAAGTGATCGTCGCAAATGCTTCCATTTATCTGTAAGTCATATGATTCATGAAAGTTAAGCAAATACAATACATTCCATTAGTATAACTCCAGCTTTTAAACTGAACTTTTATAAGTCGAAAATGTAATAGAGAACCGATTCTTTATTCCTCACCAAAACGCGAATATGGAATGGAAAATATGACTGCCGCAAATGCCTCCATTCATCTTTATGTTTTTACTATAACTCACTTGATTTATGATTATCAAGCTAATACTCGCACCATATAATTTAAAATGAATAACTCAAGGTTTGAACCTTTACTTTTACAAGTCGTTGGAATAGCGAAATAGTACTTTATTCCTCACTCAACAGGAAATGAAAAAGAATAGAAAACATTATTTCCGGTTAAGTTATTTATTTTTTATTCAGAAAATAATCTTCGACTTAGGAAATCATGATTAACAGTAGAAAAACCAAATGGTAAAATAGTTATGGTATGTGAAATGTATTAATAAACAAAATACATTTGACACCTGTATGTGTGTGTGTGTTTTTTTTTCTATATTGCTCTTGACAGTCGACAGATTTAAAATCAACAAACACTTCACTTCTATTCAAGCGGAATCAATTGATCTAACCTCGATTCTGATTGGTCTGATAAACACGCGCCCATTACCGAAACGCACTACGGGGCTAGCATAATGCAGGGTCATGTAAAAACAATCCTGCATGATGCTAAATACTTTCTGACGCACCGAAGGGTAAAAAGTCCTTTTTAAGCATGACCCTGTATGATGCAGCATTTTTAAGAAAAAGAATTAGCATGATGCTGGATTTTTTTTGCATGATCCTGTATGATACTGAAAATAGTTGTCATGACCCTGTATGATGCTAAAAAATAATTATCATGACCCTGCATGATGCTAAAAACTTTATCATGATGCTGGGTCTGCAATAAAAACCCTAATGGTACGCCATAGCATGATTTATTTTACATGACCCTGTATGATGCTGAAAATAATTGTCATGACCCTGTATGATGCTTAAAAATAATTTCATGACCCTGCATGATGCTAAAAACTTTATCATGATGCTGGGTCTAACAATAAAAACCCTAATGGTACGCCATATCTAGGAATGGTGAATTTCTTGTCAAAATTTGCACCCAATTTAGCCAAGGTCACTGAGCCACTCCGCAAACTTCTAAACAAAGATGTGGAATTTTACTGGGGCAAATCACAATCTGACGCGTTCTCAAAGGTCAAACAAATCATTACTCAGGAGCATGGTCAGGTATTAGGTTACTATGATCCAGCCAAACCGCTCACATTACAAACTGATAGCAGCAGGTCAGGGTTAGGTGCCACGTTGTTACAAGAAGGCAAACCTATAGCATATGCTTCAAAATCACTTACAAGCAGTGAAAAAAATTATGCGCAGATAGAACTTGAATGTTTAGCCATACTTTTTGGACTCAAACACTATCACCATTGGATCTATGGGAGACTTGTCCTAGTGGAGACTGACCATCTCCCACTGATTCCCATATTTAAGAAACCTCTCCACTCCGCCCCTGCAAGACTGCAACGAATGTTATTGCAAATGCAAGGTTATGACATACAGGTCAGCTTCCTCCCTGGGAAAAACATTCCCATTCCTGATACTTTGTCTAGAAAGTCGGTCAGCAATGTTTATCCAGATCTTGCAGATACAGCTGACATCCAGGTCAATTTGGTAATCTCTAGCTTACCTGTCAGTGATCGCAAGTTGCAAGAAATCAGGTTACACACTGCAAATGATGAACAACTTTCTTTGTTAGGGCAAGTAATACTAGACGGGTGGCCAGTCTACAGGAAGCAATGCCCTGATAGCATCATTGACTTCTGGAATTATAGGGACGAGCTGACATGTCATGATGGTCTGATCATGAAGGGTCAGAAATTAATTATTCCAAAGGCACTGAGGTCAGATATCCTAGAATTGGTTCACACAGGTCACAAGGGCGTAGAGAAAACTCTGAGAAGGGCTAGGAATATAGTTTTTTGGCCAAGAATTTCACAGGAAATCACAGAGTTAGTTCTAAACTGTCCTGTTTGCTTGGAACATAGATGTTCTAATCAAAAAGAACCTTTAGTTACCCCTGAGGTGCCTAGTTACCCAATGCAGTTAGTAGGTACAGACCTATTCACATGGGATAATAGACAATTCTTAGTAGTAGCAGACTACTACAGTCATTACTTTGAGGTCAAAGAGTTACCCAACATTAAGAGTCAGACTGTAATCAACAAGATGAAAGGCATTTTTGCGCGAATGGGTATTCCTGAAGTAGTCTTGTCTGATAATGGTGGTTGTTATGCCTCTGAAGAATTTGCCAAATTTTCCAAAGAAAGGGATTTTGTCCATCAAACATCTAGCCCATATCACAGTTCTGGAAATGGGTTCGCAGAATCATATGTGAAAATTTGCAAACAAATTTTCTCAAAGGCAAAAACAGCAAAACAAGATGCACTTTTAGCTCTCCTAGAGTACAGGGCTACACCCCTGAACATTGGCTATTCTCCTGCAGAACTTTTAATGGGTCGGCAATTAAGGTCAATACTGCCAACTTCACAGGAAAATTTATTACCTCGTAACATCTCACATAACATAATCAAGCAGAAACAACAAGCAAATAAACAGAAAGTGAAGGCATATTTTGATAAGGGAACAAAATCACTACCCCCTCTGGAGTTAGGTGATTCAGCACGTGTTCAAAATCAAAACAAAACATGGAAACCAGCTCAGGTAGTACAAAAACACCATGATAGGTCTTACACTGTTTGCACAGAAGATGGTTCAGAATATAGAAGAAACAGGACACATTTAATGAAAACTAATGAGTGCATTCAAGAAATCCCAGATCTTGACATTATAAATACAGAGTCAGATACTAAACAAGATTTTTGGGACTCGCAGCAATTAATTAGCGATAAAAATGTTAAACCTCATATTTCTGGAAACACTGTGCCTGAAAAGTCACAATCACCTTTTTACATTACACGCTCAGGGAGAGCAGTAAAACCAAAGGTGATTAAATCAATGTGAACTGATCAGTGAACTGATAAAAGAAAGTGGTCAGAGTTAGACTGGATTTATTCAGTTTATTGTTTAAACAAACATAAAATTTGTATTTACCATTTTACTTGATAATTGTAATCCTAATGACTACATGACTATTTTTAGTATGAAATGATCAAATGTTTTTTTTTAATATATCGAACTAGCAAATATCAAGTTGATTTAATTGAAATATTAAATATTTTTTGTTTTACAGGGGAGATGTTATATTATGAGCTCTATAGCTAGTCTATCAATTCTCAAGATTGCTCTGCATGCAGTTATCACTCACTTCTATCCCAGCTTCGCTTGTATAAAGATCTAACAGAATAAACTTATAGTATGAATACACAGCGTCATTCTTATTTAGTGGCCTTACATAACACAACACTTATTACGTCGTGTAAATTTGCGTTTATATTTATTCATTTTCTTTCTTAACTCATGTGAAATCCAAGGCAGTTTATTTGTTTTATGGAGTTTTGTTGGTATATGTTTAAAAATAGAGGTCTGTATATCATTTTTGAATGTATTCCACAATTCATCTACATTTTTATGATCTTGTTCTTTTGAAATTTGGGTATATGATGTTTTTAGATCTTCCTTAATACCGTCCCAGTTTGCCTTTGAATACTGTAAAACTTGGGTAGTGCAAGATACAGAAAGCATCCCATTCCAGAGACACCTCTGGTTTTTTTACATGCTCAGTGTATAGCACTGATACATGGGACCTCGGTTTAACGTCTCATCCGAAAGACTATTAGTAATGTTAGTGGATGAGCGGGGGATCGAACTCGGGGCCCCTGGTTTACCAGTCCAGCGCGTTACCACTGGACCACATCCGCTCCTTAATTCTTTTAAATTGTCAGTCTAAAAAAAATAACTGAAGATAACAATTTACAAAAAATATTGATACGAGCCAATTCAATTATGCAAATGAGCTCTAAATAATACATGGTAATTTTTAAATTCCATTATTACAAATTCTCGAAAATAAAACATCAACATGATTAATATAATTCTAAATCCATCAATTAATAAACATGATTAAAATAATGCCATTTTTTAAAAAATGTTTATGTTCTCTCCTTTTAATATGGAGGCACCACCCTCTATGAGCCTAGGTTTCTATTCATTTAATTATTTCCACGTTCAAACCAAAAAGCACAAAATTCTTTAAAAATGTGAAAATAATTTATTACATATGTGTAACGTGTTTCGGGCGGATAAGTTTATTAAGGTAGAAAATTTCTACTACCTAAAATAAATTTCCCTAACCTATCTGGTATAAATTGGTTAAAAAGAGGTTTTACTTGAACATATTTTTTTTTATTCTTAAGCTCCTTAGCGTTTGATTGGACACAAATGGTTTATGTTAGAAACTAAATTAAGGTGAAATGATCAAAAACAAAACAATATAACCTCACTTGTCCAGCACCGGCCTAAGGTAGGTTAGGGGTAAGAGAGACCTGCAAATATGAGTATACACTGCAAGTATGAGGCACTCTCTTAACCCAGGTTTATCTTGGCGCAAACTTAATTACTGTTCAATCTCCCTAACCCATCTCGAACTATGTTTCAAACGTCTTAAGTTTCGAACTCTTACTTAAACCAATTATGAATACCACGACCCGGACTTTAATTAATACAACTATCAGGAGGACCCCTGTAAGTATGGGTATACACTGCAAGTATGAGGAGACCTCGCCTTTACCTTTCCCTCTTGTATGTGAAAAATATCAAGAATGCCGTATAAAATATCTATCAAATGTATCATGGCCAGATTTAAGGAAATTTGAAAAATTAATGAATTCATCTAATAAAAGAACTATAATTGGATTACGTAAATTCTAAAAACAAGCCTTTAAAAGCAGAAATAACAACCAATAAAGCCAAAACATTATGTATTTACTATTTTCGAGATGGACTGTTTAACTCCTTTACTTTCTTTCTTTCTTGTATATGTTATTTGTTCATGTTCATGCGCACAGTAATACTGTGTATATTGTTATTTTCCACTGTTCATTAGCCAAAGGCATTTGTAATTCCGAATTTGCTAATAAAAATTTTGATGTTATTAATAATGCCAAAGTCCTGTAATAGGATATGTTCTGCTTTCTACCTTATTTTAGCGATACTTACCTTTTTCAATAAACGTCTGCTAACTTTTTTTTATTATAAATTAATATAAATATTATATAAAGGATGAAAGTAAAATCTGCGCAACATAAGAAAACCTTTCAAATGTTGTATTATAGATAGTAAGTAATTTTAATACAAAATATAATAATACTAGAATTTAATGAATACACTGTAGATTAAAAATGTTGAGAGCTCAGCTACGATCAACCTTTTAAGAAAAATAATTACAATATCGTAAATAGATCCATAAAGGGGAAAACATAGTTAAAAAGGGAACAGTGTTACAATCAGAAATTTTAAAAGAATTACATTTGCAGTGTGCATTATGTTTACTTACGCCTTTGCGTTGAAACCAATCTATTTTTCATTTTTTGTTGTTACGATTTACCATATTGTCTATTGAAGCCGCATCCTGCAGGAGCAATTCAGAGTTATTGTTGCAACTCTAAAAACAAACCGGTGTATAAGCTGCCAATGAATTGGATGCCGATAAGCGTCAAAATCTGTTGTCTTTGTTTTCGGTTTCTTCTGACCAGTTTTTAGCGAGCCTAGCTGAGGAGTTTATGTTCAGTGCATTTTCGGTGCCTTTCTTTTCTTTCACTTCTTTATTTAAAATTAATGTCGCGTTAAGATAACGACCATTTTCTAAGATTTTATTCAGATTTTTTATTGTTTTTTTTTATGATATGAAAGGCTATTGTCATTAAGATCCGTCTTTGGACTGTTATTATTCATTTGAATGTTAGATATTATTTTTCTGTTCTTTTCTGCAGAAGATGAAATTGATCCATAGCCTGTTCAAGCGAAGCTAATTCTGACTTCAACCTGTTTTACAAAAATATCTAAATGATATGCTATTTCTATCAAATTGTAGGTATCATCAACACTAAACAGTCTGTCTTTCCATGACTTATATAGATGATTTTCAACTAGTTTAACATTTCTTGAAGTATTCAAACCAATATCAACCATTACAATGATACTTATTCACACCAAGGACTGTTTTTGAGAGGTTATCTCGGTCTGAACGAATTTCGTAGATAAATACGGCTTTGTAGGCACATATCCTGATGATTGTTTAGTGTAGCCATGTGGCACCGCAAAAACTGCACATTAGTAACATTCATAATCACTTGTTAGCCTATATGTGTGCCTCTGAAATAGACTGGAGTAACCTAATTTTCAATCTCTCTAATTGTATAGGTTGATATAAACAATTTTGGCTGATCGATTTTCTTCGGATACTTTCTGGAACCGTTGTGGCTCCAGAAGTATCTATCATACAGACAGTCTTTTCTTTAAGACAATGATTCTGTGTCGATAAGACACATCTCTCTGCCTTTAGGTTGAATGGGTAAACATTTCGATATTTGTTCTTCTACTAAGCCATCACATGCGCTATCCGGTATCGTTTTCTAGCATTTTCTACACTTACAGCACTTTCATTCTCATCAAACACAATAGGTGTTTTGTCGATTCCACCTCCTTATATCAGCCATCTGACGTTAAGATTAAGCAATGGAAATTTATCTGCTTTCTATGTTTTTACTTTCTTTTTCTTTACAATATGGACTCCATTTTTTCTCTAATGGTAAGTTATCACTTTCACTCTGGATATCGTCTACATCGTACATTTGTGATATATTGTCGGGTATCTAATGTTTTAAAAACCTTTTCCTGGAATTTGCCTTTTGCTCAATTAACACAATTCTAGTAATTAAAGCTTTTTCTGCGATTTATATTATTTTTGGTCTCTCTCTCTCTCTCTCTCTCTCTCTCTCTCTCTCTGTCCTCAGTGTCTGCTTAGTGGCTTGTTTCTGTCCGTGAAACACATCACTATGTCCTTCACTAAGAACTTTACTATATGTATCACTAAATCTCAAGGCACTTTCAGCTACGGCTTGCTGAATAAATACGTGTAACTATCAGTCAAAAACCCACACAATCATGAATTTTTTGTGTGCTGTTTCGCTAAAACCAGGAACTTTTCATTTAGAAATCAAGTTCCTTTCTCATTGGGGTGCAGTATATGTTTTTTACGATAACCAAAACGGCGAATTTTTTCTTGAAATGACTACACTTTTTGACCAATGTGTATAAACTTTACATAGTTAACGAGATAATTGCCTGTCCACTTACTGAGGCATGTTTTATTACTTTATTATATTTAAATTTAATTTTACATTTCAATCAATTTTTCATCTAATAAATGACTTTTACTACCTTTGATTAACTTCTTTATCTGTGAATATAGCGCGTCGAACTGATCACAAATTTCACTGTTGGATACAATGTCTGTTAGTTTTATATGTTGTTTATACCACTGTGTATACACATGACCTGCAAAGTAAATAAAAAAACATATAATTTTTTTTTTCATACAGATAAAGTCACATTCAGAATCGCCGACACACACACACACGCACGCACGCTAACGCACACCTCTCCACCTACACACACACACACACACACACACACACACCAAATAGATGCGATAATCCTATGATTGCATTATCGAATATCGGACATGTATATTGAGTTGATGCGCGACTTTGATTGACTGGCAATAAACAAGAGTTTAGTTCCCTACATATGTGCTAATTTTATTACAGTTTTTTCCAAATTCCCGTTTTTCCTTTCTTCAAGACAATTAGTCACGTGTGCATATTAATCTTTATTACAAAATCAAAACAATACAACCATAAATCGAAAAATTCTTTAAAAATGAAACAGAATTATACGTTAATTAAAATCCATTACTCAATAAAATTTTAACAATAATTCACCTCACCAAAAACAACAACAACAACAATAAATATTTGCTGATCACACTGATTTCGGATTCAATAAATGAAATGCAGCTTCGTTCATTGTTTGCTGATAAGCATTAAGAACAATATAATGATTGAACATTGCCAAAACAGGGGCGGCAAAGAGGACCGCAATTATAGCCGCAAGGCAACACAATAAGGATCACCTTATTAAAGTCAGTATTATCACGAACGTGAGAAAGATAAGAAACAAACATCTACTTAGCATGCATACACTTGATTGTCCACTGCAGGTGTCTTTTAGGCCGTTGCCGGATATTGATTATATACTGATCAATTTGTATTGTAAAACTGAAGTCACTCACTCAAAAAAATCAGTGTTTCCTTTAAAGGTTCATTAATCAACTAATCGGACTTAAAAGACTTATAGAAGTTTTCATATTCGTTTCCACCGCAACCATAATTCAGGATAGAATGGAATTCTTTGAACTATTTTGATAGAATTGAATTTTTGTTTTCACATGAGGAGCCTTAACTCAGGAGGAACCAGTTCGTTCAGTCCCAAAAACGATCTCATTCGAGGTCTTGTGGCAATATATACTGTGTTCAAGATTCACCAGGATTGCTTTAAAATGTTGTATAAAATTGACTACATGTTTTTGTGGACGGAATACGGCGGAACTAAATATCAGGCAGGTTTTCTCAAGACAGTTTTAGTAAGGACTGAAATTTTACTCTGATTTAGCCATTAATTGATAACGACAAAGAGACAAAAGCAATACACATTAGTTATAAGTTTGGTTATAATTGATTAAGATAAATAATTTATACACACAGGTCTCCAATTTATTTATCTGTGTTCAAACTCCCGTTGTCCTGTTGAGTATGTGACTGTTATTTAACATTGTAATTTTAGCCCTTGAAATCTAAGAAAAGTAATTTTAAGTGGTTCTTACGTTATTGCTTATATTTTTGAAAATAACCAATTAAAGTGAATGTATACACTCCCTTAGCAGGTATGTGAATACACAACCGTTACTTTACAGAAGAAAGTGAACGGTAGTGAAACATTCGACTGAGAGGAGAGTAGTGAATGTGGTAAGAAATCAAACACATAAATCTGCCCATATGAAACTGTAAACGTCTTTTTTCTTTTCCTCTTTCACTGAATGCGATATGTCAAGGTTTGATGTACTCTAAGATAAACAACTGCTTCAATTTTCCTAAACTTGTAAGGACTTCTTTGCTTCTGGATGATAAAAAATAAATACAACAACCAAAACCGGCAATTGAAATAATTGAGAAGCACCTACTTGTAACTGGCGCCGCGTATGAGCTTTTCGAAATGTCGAAAGAAAGAGCTGTCACTTGCAATGTTTAGTGTGTTGATCTTTTGAAAGCTTTGAACAGGAATATGGAAGAGAATTTCTAAGTCTTATGTTACAGAAGTGTACTTACATAGAAAATGATCAATACTGTCTTTACAATAAACTTTAATTTCCTTACACAATTCGAAAATGATAGCGTATCCCAGAAATTAATCGTAGAATACAGTGTACACGAAAAGGCAACTTTAAGCATTCGAGTAAGTTTTTTTGTTCTCTCCAAATTTAAATATCCGATATTGTCACAAACATCTCCAAGTAAACGGAAGAACATGAGAGTATATACGTTGGAACTAATTTCGATTACAGTGACCTCCACATGTTCTGAAGTACATTATCTATGCCGCAACGGACAAAATGAAGGTCGCTGCCAGCTACAGTGCAAATAAAAGACCTAAAATATAAAGACTACCTCTTGGAGAAAAAATCACAAAAGTATGACAAAGCCTGGTACGCGAATATCTGAAAGGACAATACAATACTGATAAAAAATAATAGCATCATGCGGTATCTAGAGAATGAATGATTCTGCAAAAGATCCCACACTTACAAAACTCGGTCCAAAGACGAAAGGGCTTTATTCAAAGCAAAGAGGTCCCTTTTATAACGATGAATATAGGGCACTTGTTTGAATATCTACTGTAATGACTAACTTAAAATTCGATTTTATACCAGGAGTTCCTTTGCTTTATGTTAACTTCTTGTTTTTGCAAGGCAGAAATGACGATCTTATTATTTCATATCGATCTCACATCAGTGTTTCGACTGTCCATTTCGGAAAACGTAGGATTGCTTCATGAGAAATCAGTTTATTACACTGCCACTTAATGGTGTAACATGCTGCATTGAATGTCCTTGTATGCATGATGTATGAACTCGTTTTCTTTATTTATGTTGTTTCGAAAAGTAAAGTAATAAAACATTGATTTGAAATATCCTGGGTATGACTTTGTTAAAATAGAATTTATTTTATACTTTAAGAAAACTTCCCTAGTGGATCTGATTCCTGTATCACAAGAGAAGCAACCACTGCCTTAAGTTTAGATTGATACGGTAGAAAACGGTACGATACGGAGTTCATATTACTCACGTAATGTAACATCAACTTCCTTTTCCGGTTCAATCTTTAGAGAGATTTCAGCTGTCATTTGCTGTATCGAACCAATCCACCAAAATGATCATTTATAAGGACATTTGCTCAGGTAAATCCGACACATAATTGATTGTTACATTGTTGTACATAGATTATTCTTTCAACCCTACGAAGTAGGGGTATGTTTTTTATCTGTATAGATAAAAAAATAGTGGCAAGAATGGTATTAAACGGGCCTCAGGCTTAAAGGGCTAACACTATTACTGAGCACTAAAATACTCAGTCGGTAACAGTTCTTTTTATGACCAATTAAAACTGTTCCCGGCTACCTACACCGCCAAGTTAAGAAGTTTCAAATTCTTTTGTGTAATAAAAAAATTAAGGTGCTAAAGCAGTTTTGTATCATAGGTTATCGTGTAGGACACCAGATGTAATGGTGAAATGAATGATATCTTGAGTGGGACTCGAACATAAGGATCAAAGGGCAGTTCACGGTACCATGAATTTGTACTTTTAGACCATTAAATGTCTAAAACTGTATACCTTACCGTTGATCTCAAGAGATACTTCTCTAAGAGGAATGACAGACTTTACTCTGGGTAAAGAGTCAACTCGGCCCTATACCAACTCGGCACGGGTCAACTCAGCCCACTTTTAAAAAACATATTAAACGTATTTACTTTTTCTGATTACTTGCATGTTATCAAGGCAAGCTGTTTTAAATGAAAAATAAGAGATATCTGGTATATTATTATATAAGTGTACATTGTACTTCTGCAGAATTAAAGTACATTTAGAAGAAATTCATTACGTTTATTCTTGCAGATTCGTTAAAAATTAATATAGTACAGATGTGTTTCCTTTGATGCTTTTTGTTTGTAAAGTAATCTTCAAAAAAATGTGAAATAAAAACGTGTTGACTTATTATCACAAGTTTCTAATTAGTTGCATGTGGTCATAAATGTCACAAGGATGGCTTGTAATAAGTTTTTAAAACCCAAATCATTGAAAACTCTTTCATTACCAAAAATGTAATAATAATTTAAGAATACATCTTTCCACGTTTGTGAATAAGTCCATATATTAATTATGTGGTTCCAACAATAAAGAGTGATAAAACAAACCAATATATTAATAAATTGAAAAGTGGGCCGAGTTGACCCGTGCCGAGTTGGAATAGGGCCGAGCTGACTCTGGTGCCGAGTATGTTTTAGGGCCGAGCTGACCCTGATTGAGTTCCTCCCCCTGACGGTTCTCCCCCAAACCATTTCCTCCCCTGACTGTTCTCCCCCAAATTTGAAATTTGTAGACAGTTCTCCCCCAATTTTTTTAAAAGTTATTATTTTAGTTTTGACAAGATCTAATGATCACATATTTCTTAATGAAGATTATTTATTTGAATGTGATTGATATTAAGTGCAAATTGGTATGTTTATCAGAAAAGTTTTTATACAATTTAACACCTTTTTAGGTATTTTAATCCTATCAGCACCTTCATTGTGAGAGATAAAGATTATGGGATGGTGTTTGATAAACACCTGTAATTATCATTAAGGTCTAGTGATATTCATTCATTTGTTAAAT
Organism: Cyclina sinensis; assembly: GCA_012932295.1. Lineage (NCBI taxonomy): Eukaryota > Metazoa > Mollusca > Bivalvia > Venerida > Veneridae > Cyclina > Cyclina sinensis. The sequence continues at coordinate 38,452,907 of JAAONU010000007.1, read as the reverse complement.
AGCCAATAAGGTGGTAAAAGGTATGTTCTAGAAAATAAATAAGCCACAACTGGTATGCAGTCACATTTTCTTTTTTATTCAAATTGATTAAAGAACATATTATTTAACATCTAAAAATATCAATGATAATGTATTAATAAAAATAAAAATGGGGAGGAACTGTCTGCACATATTGCACACATGCAGACAGTTCTCCCCCAAAATAGGGGAATAAACAGTCAGGGAGGAAACGTCAGGGGAGGAAGTGGTATGGGGTAGAATAGTCTGACTACCCTCTAAGAGTATTAGTGACGCGCTGCTTACCATGACAGCGAAGTAATTGTCATTTCTAATGAGCTCTATTAATTCTATAATCTCTGCTGGATGACAATATTTCTCAATCACCCTATTTTGATTCATTCGAATTTTACACACCAATGAAAGTGAAATTTAAGCTTCGGTAGTTAAATTATTGCGGAAAAAAACAACCGGATGATGATAAATGAATTAAAGCTGTAATAGCTTCATTTTGTAACAATAAAAACAGCTTTAAGTAAGTTAAAAGAAGGTCCTTATCTATAGACATTCCTACTAGTATTGTCTGTACCTGTAGACTGGCGGTCTAGGGGTACGTATTCGTTCCTCTAGATACTTCCTTTTTTGAAATCTCTATTTCCCAACTGACTTACAGTCATTTTACATTTTCATGTTTGGAAAACTTACTAAAATGCTGTATTCTGTTCCAATATTTTCCACAAATCACCACCACCCCCACCCCCCCTCTCTTGTCTCTTGTTTACATCAGCCTTATCTGATGGGGGTGTGCCCACACTTAGAATGCTGTAGCCAGTGAAAACAGTGCTCTATTTCAAACTGTCAGTAACCATTATGAAAGCTGTACATTTTACTAGAATCAACCATTATTAATTGAATTGACTTTGCATTACCGGAATCGACCTGTATTTAAAAAAAATGTACATCATTATTTATTGATATATTATTAGCGTAGTAACAAAAGGAATTTGAAGTATCTTCGAGTGGGAAGTTTTTATAAGAGACTGAAAATCAGCGATACACAGGAATCGAGCTGTACTTCTATTTGTTAACACTTACTGAACAGCTTGTCCCAAAAACTTCACAAAGATGAGAAGAATTGAAATGTATAGGACTTGAAACAATTTATTATTTAGGGAACAGAAAGTAGACTGGTTGATTTTTGAATTTTTAACAGTGATTGGGAAAGAATTTTTGTCAGTGGGTAAATTGCCCCTTTGTGTTCAAAAACATATTCATTAGGAGATTGCGCATTTTTTAATTTCATTAGAAAAGAAATCAAAAAGCATTTTTCTCCAGAGTGTTAGAATTTGTGTCCAATTTGGGACAGGAGTCGTGAGTGACACTCCTATTTGCTGACAATATTTTGTTCTCATCTGGTACATTGATGACTATTTGGGATCTATTGTCTGGATAAATAGTCTTTGGTTGGTAGTTTTTTTCATCATTAATTTTTTATATATATAGAGAGATGCAAATTTCAAACCAAAGCTGTAAAAGTGAAGAGTGGCAGTGATGATATAACTTCCATGCCATTACCTATTTCTGCAGATAAAACTTTATTTTAATAATTTTTCATGCTGAAATTTGTCATTGATAAATGAAATGATTTTCAAGAGATTTTTTTCTGGCAGATTGTTTTTGATCATGATTTATTTTAAATTGATTTTATAACAGGTAAGATGCATACTGGTAATGCTTCAAAATGTTACCTTGAAATATGCCAGGCTGTTCACTTCTCTTAGATAAAAAAAGTAAATATGCCTGGTTGGTCACCTTAACCTGAGATAAAAAAGTAAACTGTTATATACCCCATCAAATAAGTATCTATCAAGGCATAGAGTTACTGCTTCAGATATATTTTGTTGCAGTGCTAATGTTCTCGTAAATTAAACGTCAGTATTATGCACCAGTCACATTTTGTTTAGAGTGACTGGTCACCTTAACCTGAGATAACAAGGAAAGTCCAAATGGACTTGAATCCATTTGAGTGTGTGGTTTTTTACTGTATTTTTAAGGAACCTTAGTCTACAGCACTCTTTTTTGTTTGCAGATGCCAATAAACGAAATTCAAAATATATTTTTAAATTGAAGGCCTGTCTGTTCAGACATATTGTAACTAAGGTAATGCACATTTTTTTGAAGAAGAACAACAACATGTTTGTTCAGCCTTTGTTTCCATATATCTCTTGAAGTTAATGGTGATAATTATGATACTGAAACTTTGTTTGTTTTGTTAAGTAACAAAATAACATGAATTTCATGGAATAACATGCTTTGACAGAATAACAAACATGCTACTATAGAATAACAAATATACTTTTAATATCAATGATGATAATAAACTATGACCATGCTTTGATTACTTTGATATAATTCAACATAAAGTGAGACACAGTCACCGTCGTAGCAAAGTACGACCGGGATACAGACAGAATTTTTAACTTTAGATATCTTTTTTTCTTCGTGAGCCGAATTCTGTTATTAAAAAAAAAACATTTAACATAAACATTGTATAATTTTACATCATTTGAAAGCTCTCTAAATTCATATTTTGAAATATATAAGCAGATTTGGAATTTTTACTTTTAAAAAAGAAAACTAATAAACTAATTTATACCTGTCGTTTCAGCATTTCTCAGCATTTTTCTCATTTACAAACAAAAGAGTAAACAGTTTTGACAGTTATGTTTAAATATGTAAAATATGAGTTTACAGACCTTTTACATGATATAAGATACTGAACTGTTTGATGAAAAATGACTTTGTAACTGAAATTACAAAATTACTATGTTTTGCATTTTTATCAAACGCCATATTTTTGCCAACCTTCAAAAAGTTACCTGTATCTCTTATCAGTTACTTGTTAATATTAATAGATTTCAAAACAATAACATTCACTGTTCTTACACAATATTACCAGACAGTCACGTGATTCTCTCCGAGGATTTCCGGAATAACACAATTTCACAAATTGATTCAACAGGCAGTACATCGTAAAAATACGTAATGCTTCGGCAATAATCGGATTTTCTAACAGCCAATCAAAACATGAAAACACTAACCCCGCTCCAGTTGTACATATAGGAATGTAATACTGGCAATTTTCCATACAGAAAAAGTAAACAGTTTTATACCCCATCGAATAAGTACCGATCGAGGCATAGAGTTACTGCTTCAGATATATTTTGTTGCAGTGCTAATTAAACGTCAGTATTATGCACCAGTCATTTTTTCTTTAGAGTGACTGGTCACCTTAACCGAGATAAAAAAGTAAATTGTTTTATATGCCATCAAATAAGTATCTGTCGAGGCATAGAGTTACTGCTTCAGATATATTTTGTTACAGTGCTAATGTACTCGTAAATTAAACGTCAGTATTATGCACCAGTTACATTTTATTTAGAGTGACTGGTCACCTTAACCTGAGATAAAAAAGTAAAATGTTTTTTACGCCATCAAATAAGTATCTGTCGAGGCATAGAGTTACTGCTTCAGATATATTTTGTTACAGTGCTAATGTACTCGTAAATTAAACGTCAGTATTATGCACCAGTCACATTTTATTTAGAGTGACTGGTCACCTTAACCTGAGATAAAAAAGTAAAATGTTTTATACCCCATCAAATAAGTATCTGTCGAGGCATAGAGTTACTGCTTCAGATATATTTTGTTACAGTGCTAATGTACTCGTAAATTAAACGTCAGTATTATGCACCAGTTACATTTTATTTAGTTTGACTGGTCACCTTAACCTGAGATAAAAAAGTAAAATGTTTTATACGCCATCGAATAAGTATCTGTCGAGGCATAGAGTTACTGCTTCAGATATATTTTGTTACAGTGCTAATGTACTCGTAAATTAAACGTCAGTATTATGCACCAGTCACATTTCATTTTGAGTGACTGGTCACCTTAACCTTAGATAAAAAAGTAAATTGTTTTCTACCCCATCAAATAAGTATCTGTCGAGGCATAGAGTTTCTGCTTCAGATATATTTTGTTACAGTGCTAATGTTCTCGTAAATAAAACGTCAGTATTATGCACCAGTTACATTTTATTTTGAGTGACTGGTCACCTTAACCTGAGATAAAAATGTAAATTGTTTTATATACCATCAAATAAATATCTGTCGAGGCATAGAGTTACTGCTTCAGATATATTTTGTTACAGTGCTAATGTACTCGTAAATAAAACGTCAGTATTATGCACCAGTCACATTTTATTTTGAGTGACTGGTCACCTTAACCTGAGATAAAAAAGTAAAATGTTTAATACGCCATCAAATAAGTATCTGTCGAGGCATAGAGTTACTGCTTCAGATATATTTTGTTACAGTGCTAATGTACTCGTAAATTAAACGTCAGTATTATGCACCAGTTACATTTTATTTAGTTTGACTGGTCACCTTAACCTGAGATAAAAAAGTAAAATGTTTTATATGCCATCGAATAAGTATCTGTCGAGGCATAGAGTTACTGCTTCAGATATATTTTGTTACAGTGCTAATGTACTCATAAATAAAATGTCAGTATTATGCACCAGTCACATTTTATTTTGAGTGACTGGTCACCTTTACCTGAGATATAAAAGTAAAATGTTTTATACGCCATCAAATAAGTATCTGTCGAGGCATAGAGTTTCTGCTTCATATATATTTTGTTACAGTGCTAATGTTCTCGTAAATTAAACGTCAGTATTATGCACCAGTTAAATTTCGTTTAGAGTGACTGGTCACCTTAACCTGAGATAAAAATGTAAATTGTTATATACGCCATCAAATAGGTATCTGTCGAGGCATAGAGTTACTGCTTCAGATATATTTTGTTACAGTGCTAATGTACTCGTAAATTAAACGTCAGTATTATGCACCAGTCACATTTTGTTTAGAGTGACTGGTCACCTTAACCTGAGATAAAAAAGTAAATTGTTATATACGCCATCAAATAAGTATCTGTCGAGGCATAGAGTTACTGCTTCAGATATATTTTGTTACAGTGCTAATGTACTCGTAAATTAAACGTCAGTATTATGCACCAGTTACATTTTATTTAGTTTGACTGGTCACCTTAACCTGAGATAAAAAAGTAAAATGTTTTATACGCCATCGACTAGGTATCTGTCGAGGCATAGAGTTACTGCTTCAGATATATTTTGTTACAGTGCTAATGTACTCGTAAATTAAACGTCAGTATTATGCACCAGTTAAATTTCGTTTAGAGTGACTGGTCACCTTAAACTGAGATTAAAAAGTAAAATGTTTAATACGCCATCAAATAAGTATCTGTCGAGGCATAGAGTTACTGCTTCAGATATATTTTGTTACAGTGCTAATGTACTCTTAAATTAAACGTCAGTATTATGCACCAGTTACATTTTATTTAGAGTGACTGGTCACCTTAACCTTAGATAAAAAAGTAAATTGTTTTCTACCCCATCAAATAAGCATCTGTCGAGGCATTGAGTTACTGCTCTAGATATATTTTGTATCAGTGCTAATGTACTCTTAAATTAAACGTCAGTATTATGCACCAGACTGGTCACCTTAACCTGAGATAAAAAAGTAAAATGTTTTATACGCCATCAAATAAGTATCTGTCGAGGCATAGAGTTACTGCTTCAGATATATTTTGTTACAGTGCTAATGTACTCGTAAATTAAACGTCAGTATTATGCACCAGTTACATTTTATTTAGTTTGACTGGTCACCTTAACCTGAGATAAAAAAGTAAAATGTTTTATACGCCATCGAATAAGTATCTGTCGAGGCATAGAGTTACTGCTTCAGATATATTTTGTTACAGTGCTAATGTACTCTTAATTAAACGTCAGTATTATGCACCAGTCACATTTCATTTTGAGTGACTGGTCACCTTAACCTGAGATAAAAAAGTAAAATGTTTTATACGCCATCAAATAAGTATCTGTCGAGGCATAGAGTTACTGCTTCAGATATATTTTGTTACAGTGCTAATGTTCTCGTAAATTAAACGTCAGTATTATGCACCAGTTACATTTTATTTAGAATGACTGGTCATCTTAACCTGAGATAAAAAAGTAAATTGTTTTTCTACCCCATCAAATAAGTATCTGTCGAGGCATAGAGTTACTGCTTCAGATATATTTTGTTACATTGCTAATGTACTCATAAATTAAACGTCAGTATTATGCACCAGTTACATTTTATTAGAGTGACTGGTCACCTTAACCTGAGATAAAAAAGTAAAATGTTTTATACGCCATCGAATAAGTATCTGTCGAGGCATAGAGTTACTGCTTCAGATATATTTTGTTGCAGTGCTAATGTACTCGTAAATTAAACGTCAGTATTATGCACCAGTTACATTTTCTTTAGAGTGACTGGTCACCTGAGATAAAAAAGTAAATTGTTTTCTACCCCGTCAAATAAGTATCTGTCGAGGCATAGAGTTACTGCTTCAGATATATTTTGTTACAGTGCTAATGTACTCGTAAATTAAATGTCAGTATTATGCACCGGTCACATTTTATTACACCCTGTTACTCGACAACCATTTGTCGTAGGGACTTAAAAATTCATATGATGGTTGCACACTTTGAGTGAATGACCCCAAATGATTTTGGGGTCAGTAGGTTAAAGGTCAAGGCCACATTGACCTTAATATTGAAAGCCATTTCTGCCATGTAACTTTACAATCATTTGTTGTAGACACTTCAAATTCTGTATTATGTTTGCACACATTGGATGGATGACCCCTATACATTTTTGGGTCAGTATGTGAAAGGTCAAGGTCACAGTGACCAAAATGTTTAGAATCATTTATACTCTGTAACTCGACAACCATTTGTCATGTAGATTTCATAATTCATATAATGGTTGCACACATTGAGTGAATGACCCCTATTGATTTTGGGGTCAGTAGGTCAAATGTCAAGGTCACGGTGACTTGAATGTTTAGAATCATTTACGCTCTTAGTATGTAAGTTTCATGACTAGAAGATGACCTCATTGGTTTTTCAGGTCACCAGTCAAAGGTCAAGGGCAGAGTGACCTTGAAGAACGAAAGTTTTCAATCAGTAACTATAGAAACCTTGTTCCCAGGTTGATAAACTTAAGTATGTAGATTGGTCATGACCAGTAGATGACCCCTATAGTCTTTTACATCACCAGATCAAAGGTCAAGGTCACAGTGACCTTGAATAGCTAAACAGTTTCCAATCAAAAACTAAAGAACCCTTGGTCCCAGGTTGTTCAGTCTTTGTGTGTAGGTTGGTCATAACCATAGACGACACCTATAGTTTTTCAGGTCACCAGGTTAAAGGTCAAGGTCGCAGTGACATTAAAGAGCAAAACAGTTTCCAATAAATAACTATAGAACCCTTGGTCCCAGATTCTTCAAACTTAATGTGTGGGTTGGTCATGACTTGTGGATGACCAATATAGCTTTTCAGGTCAAAGTTCAAGGTCACAGTGACCTTTCGTAGCAAAATAGTGTCCGATCAATTTCTATAGAATGCTTGGGCCGGTCTTCAGAACTTCATAGGAAAGTTGGCCATGACAATTAGATGAGCCCTTTAGTTTTATGGTTATTAGGTCAAAGGTCAAGGTAACAGTAACCTTGAATAGCAAAATAGTTTCTGCTGAATATCAAGGGAATCCTTGAGCATAGGTTTGTGAGACTTAGTATGTAGGTTTGTCATGATCAGTAGATGACTACTATTGTTTTTCAGGTCATTGGGACAAAGGTCAAGTGTCACAGTGACATTGAAAAGCAGAATGATTTCCAATGAATAACTGTAGAATGCTTGGGCCAAGTTCCTCAAACTTGGTGTATAAGTTGTTCATGACTTTTAAATGAGCCCTTTAGTTTTCTGTTCACCTGGTCAAAGGCCAAGGTCACAGTTTCCTTAAATAGCAAAATGGTTTCCGATCAATAACTATAGAACGCTTGGTCCTAGTTCCTCAAAACTTCATGGCTGCCTGTAGAGATAAGGCCTTTTATGGGGTGGGGGGGGCATATATGTTTTACAAACATGTCTTGTTTCACATAGACTTATAATTCTAGTAAGAACTTTAAAAAATCTTTTTATCAGATACCATTGGGCCTGTGGTTTAGATATTTTGCTTGTGCCTCTGTCTAGTGGACCTCTACCAAATCATTGCCCCTGGCAGGGGCGGATCCAGGATTTCAGATTAGGTTGGGGCGCAAAATGTTCGGCCTAATTTGTGTCCGTTTTGTACGTCATTTCAACGGTTGTGGGTATGCTAGAGTATACTGATTTGGCAATATCACATGGGCCTCTTATTATTCAAGTCAATGTTGGTCATCTTGTTCTTATGATATTATTTTATTTGACAGGTGATGAAGTACTGACTGATGCCTACAAGATCGAGACAGAAGATGAAGACTTCCTTCTTAAGGTTGAAGGAAAGGTGGGTATGATAACCAATTAAAGGCATTAACTTGACCTTAGTAGTGAATTGCCATGTACATAGAAATTGCTTCATAAGTCAGACAAGTTATAGACTAGAAGATTAGTTAGGTGCTTGCCTATATGCATGGGCATGACTGGCAACACTGAATATAAATATTGCTTTTTATTTTATGCCTACCAATGAAATACAGGGAAATATCACTGAGATAAAAGTGATAATCCACTGTTTTGAATCAGTGAAATTACCATTTTGATAATCCACTGTTTGTGCCGAAACTAATTTCCCCACCACGTAAATACAAGAGAATCCGCTGTATTTCAGACAGTGACAGTGAGTGAAATTTATTTACCTTGTTAAATCCAGTTATAATATTGAATTCCTGAGCCTAACTAGTTGTGAACAATGATGAAATTCGCCATAAATTATTAAAAATGTCTGATTTGTTTACATAACTCACATGGACAATATCCAATATGGCCGACTTCCTATTCAATTGATTGAATATTACTCGGTATTAATCCGCTTTTATAATTATGCCCCCTCTTCAAAGAAGTGGGGGTATATTGCTTTGCATTTGTCTGTCTGTCCGTCGGTCCGTAGACCAAATGGTTTCCGACCAATAACTAAAGAATGCTTAGGCCTAGGAACTTCAAACTTGGTAGGATGATTGTCCATCACCAGTAGATGACCCCTATTGATTTTGGGGTCAAGGGGTCAAAGGTCAAGGTAACATTGACCTTGTAGGTAGAAACGGTTTCCGACCAATAACTAGAGAACGCTTTGACCTAGGTTCACCAAACTTGGTATGCTGGTTGGTCATCACCAGTAGATGACCCCTATTGATTTTGAGGTCATTAGGTCAAAGGTCAAGATCACAGGGACCTTCATCCTAAAAACGGTTTCCGATCAATAACAAGAGAACGCTTTAACCTAGATTCACCAAACTTGGTATGCTGGTTGGTCATCACCAGTAGATGACCCCTATTGACTTTAAGGTCATTAGGTCAAAGGTCAAGATCACAGAGACTTTCATCCTTAAAACGGTTTCCGACCAATAACTAGAGAACGCTTTGACCTAGGTTCACCAAACTTGGTATGCTGGTTGGTCATCACCAGTAGATGACCCCTATTGATTTTGAGGTCATTAGGTCAAAGGTCAAGCTCACAGGGACTTTCATCCTAAAAACGGTTTTTTGATCAATAACTAGAGAACGCTTTGACCTAGGTTCACCAAACTTGGTATACTGGTTGGTCATGACCAGTAAATGACCCCTATTGATTTTTAGGTCATTAGGTCAAAGGTCAAGGCCACAGGGACCTTGATCCTAAAAACAGTTTCTGATCAGTAACTAGAGAACGCTTTGGCCCAACCACAAGCAATTAGGTGCTGCCGGGGGGCATTTTTGTTTTACAAACATTTCTTGTTAAAGTATGTATGGCTAAAATTCAATAAGTATTGATAAACTGTGTAGAGAAAAATAAATGTTATTTGATGAAAGTGTATTCAGTTTATTTCAGCAGAAGTAAAGTTTCATATGTATTGGAGATTGTCTGCACTTTTTTTTGTGCGGAGTAACGGTTTGACTGAAGTACGCATTTACTGATTTGGGGCTCACCATGGGGAATTTATTGAAGGCCCTGAGTAAAAATGTCTTAAAATACCCATTTTTGACGTGTTGGCATAAAATAAAAAGAAAATTTGTTTGTTTTTTAGTGGAAGATGGGAATTTATTTCATCTCGTGAACACCATATGTTTATATTTTAACTCGTGACTGCGCCACTCGTGAAAATATCATATATGGTGTTCACTCGATGAAATAAATTCTCATCTTCCACAAAAACAAATATCCTCTATATAAAGAAAGTTATGTTAGGTATGCATACACTTTTTTTGTCAGTGCAAAAATTAAGTTATTGCATAATTATCTGCTCAGACTTCCAGTTATAGCATAGAAATTAATATTAAAAAAGTGCTAAAGCAAATGAGGGGCATTCCTAATTAACAAATTATCTCCCTTCTCAGATAACATCAAAGGTAGACCAAATAGTACATTGGTCCCTTCAGTTTGAATCCTCTGACTTTATCCTTGTTTCTAATTGTGATGGTCTTGACTTTTATTTGTGAAAACTGTCACTTATATATTAAATAAAAAGTATTATCGAAAAACAAAGATGATGGTGTTAACAAAACAATCATGGTGCTAAACTAATGTGTAATCTGACCACAACTGTTGCAAATAATTAGGCTTAATTATCACCATACCAAAAGAGAAAATAGTGATTAAAGCAGAGGAATCCAAATTGAAGGACCAATGTAATGTCAAAGTATTCAGGGTAGGTAATCCACTAATGTCCCCCATTGCTGAAAGACATAACAACATTTGTCCATATAGACTTGCAAATTGCAAATTTTCCACATTTAACAGTCAGTGTAAAAGATAATAGTGTCAGCTGTTTATCATAACCCCACCTCAAAATGGGGGTGGGGCTATTCTGGAATCAGTTTGTCACGTCCATTGGTCAGTCCATCCGTCTCCGCCTTGTCCGCTCAGTAAATCATGTACTAATGGAAGGAATTTTTTCAAACTTGGCTATGATGTTAACCTCAACATGGGAATGTGAAGAACCAATGTTGCCCTTGTGTCGGGTCAAGGTCACAATGGAAGGTCAGATAATTTTCGTGTCCGCTCTGTAAATCCTTTACCCCTTGAAGAGTTTTCTTCAAACATGGCTCAGATGTTCACATCATGATAGCAATGTGCAGAACCCATGTTGACCTTGCACTAGCTCAAGATAAGGTCACACTTGAAGATCAGATATTTGACCGTGAAGACAAGGATTTTCTTCTAACTTTGCCCAAATGTTCATCTCAACAAGGCAGTGTGCATAACCCATTTTGCCCTTGTGTCAGCTCAAGGTCACGCTGGAAAGTCAGACATTTTTTGTTCTCTCTTTAAATCCTATACCCCTTGAAGGATTTTATTCAAACTTAGCTCAGATGTTTCCCCGATGAAGAGGATATGCAGAACTGGTGTTGAACCTGCGTTGCCCTTGTACTAGCTCATTGTCAAGGTCACACTTAAATGTCAAATATTAGACAATCAAATGTAAGATGAGGATTTTTTTCTAACTTAGCTGAATACATGATATTCTTTATTTTAGCTCATAATTTCTTTGTTTTAGTAAATTTGCAAAATCAAAGGTAATTGTTACCTGTTTCCTGATTTGATGATTCAAAATTTATTCATTACCATTACCTGTGAAGTGTTGTCTTTTTTTCCATCAAACAACTTTTATTATGCCACAAAAGTTACTCCCTTTTCCATATATTCAAATATCCAAGTCACCTTCTATCAATGACATTGGTGTGGGTATGAATCGCATTCAGCAATAGTTCTAGTTTACTTTGTAACTTTATACAATGTTAAATACAGTTGATGGTTTTTTATGCCCCCCGAAGTTTTTTTAACTGTCCATCAGTCAGTCTGTCATTCTGTCTGAAAACTTTAACATTGGCCTTTACTTCCTTATAAGTAAGTGGTTTTACTTCATACTTGGACACAACACCCCTTTGGACAAGACCTTCCACTGACCTATATTTATGCGACCTTGACCCATGAATGACCTTCACATTGAAGATCCAATTGTTCAAAAACTTTAACATTAACCATAACTTCTTTATTAGTAACTGGATTTACTTCATACTTGGACACCTTTGAATGACTGGTCCTCAGCTCAAAGTCAAAGCACCACTTCTAGGGCATTGTCATCTTTCAGTGACAGTTCTTGTTATTTTGAGTAATCAAATATATACTTTTGCAACTGATTATAGCTGCATTGAGTAACTGGTTACCTACCAGTTGACATCCCATCATTTTTTGAAGGCTTTATGGAGTTAATTGCCCTTGCATATATGTATAGTAATGATTTGGTGTTTATGACAATACATTTTTATTTATTACAGATGACCCAGGTCAAAAAGGGTGGTGGAATAAGTGCTGATCTGATAGGCGGTAATCCTTCGCAGGAAGAGGGTGGGGATGAAGATGTTGACGACGCACAGGAGGTTCAATCTGGCATTGATGTAGTCATCAACAATAACCTTAAAGATCAGTCAGAATTCTTTGAATCCAAGAAAATGCTCACAACCTACCTAAAAAAATGGGCAAAGAAGTAATGCTTTTTACATTTTAGCATTTATATAACTCGCAGTTATAAAAGTATATTTGCAGTTTTAATGATTTTGCAGTCAGCAGAACAGTCCATTGGGCCTGTTGACAGGCTAAGTTAGTGAACCAAACCATAATTTTACAAGCTACAGGCTTTGTAGACTGTTCTGGTGAAAAGTTGTCATAATTTAATATGCATTCTTTTAAAAGTTTAATGTACCAAAAAGATTGCACATGTAACATTCTTTGAGGCACTGCATATAGAAGAAAAGAATAGATTGTAAATTTTGTTTTGAATTGGTGAAATCTTCATTGATGTGGCAATTCCTGCAGATTTAGGTAAATGTGTGAAGTTACAGTTCCTTTTCATTTTCAGTTTAGTTAAGCACTGAGAATGTTTGTTTGACAAAAATTAAGCCTCCTGGAGACCAAGACTAGGAGCAGTCTAATGTGCATTGTTCTTTGAAAAGTTGAAAAAAATGACATATTGTATTTGAAGTTATGTATGAAATTGGATGTTTGCCATCTGCTTAATTACCAAATATATTCATTGCATTAATGATAATCATATCACAAGACTGTTATGTAAATGTCATGATGTGCTATTTTTACAGCACAGCAGCTGCTCTTCAAGAGAAAGATGAAACAAAATGTGGAGAATTCAAAAAATGCTGTCAAGCCAAATTAAAGAATTTCATTGACAAATGGTCAGATGATGCCTCAGTTTTTTCAGGTAGATCTTTTCCTTCATATTTAAAATGATATTTTTGTAAAATATGGATTTTAGAGTCCCACATTGTGTTCTCTATGTGTAACTGTTAATAATTATTTAAGTGGAAAAAAGGGAGCCTTATGTTGCATTGATGAATTGGAAACTTCAGAATATATATATACTTATGTGTGAGCATATGATTTTGTAAGACTGGTTAGGACAAATAATGCTAGATTTAAGCAGTGCCTCTTATTGGTAAAGCTTTGGGTTCAGTTATGCTCTAGATGAGCCATATGGCCCTTAATCCTTGTCCATCATCCAAATTTAAGCTAGTTTTCATTCTAGAGGCCACATTTTTGGTTGGGATGGCTCTTTAGTGTCTTTGATCAAGGTCAACCTTGGTGGCTAATACTCTGAGGAACAACAATATTCTTCTCATTCACTCGTATTGACAAATGAAAATGACTTGAGGATGAGTATAATTTACCACTTGCTCATTCTGCAGGAGAAGTACATTTTCTGGTTAAATTCAAAGCCTTCAAATTAATCAGAACATATGAGCTGAAATGAGACAATATCATTGTTTAGATGCAGTTTTGACGCCAATTCATACATCCAAAATGAAACCAGTAGTCCTAGAGTGTTAGAGCCAATTCTTATATGCCAGTCTTCAATCACAAAATGAAGATGGGCATGGGGAAAAAGGATGAGCATGTGACCTATTGTGTTTCCCACAGTGGTCTTCAGTTTTCTTCACGACAGTGGAGCCAATTTTTATTGAAGTAGAATTTATCATTTTCCCCCTTTTTCATTTCAAAATAGATATTTGTTTTATCAAAACTGTACTTAATGATATGAATTTGCATGATTTAATAGAATGAAGATTTAAGGGGGTATTGACAAATTAATTTGGCAAAACTTTATTTTGAAATGTATATTAACTCTGATGAACACCATACTTGAAAACTGAGAGTTTGGTCTGACTTAAATTTGGTCTGACTTAAAAGTTTATCATCAGATGTATTTTGCATTTTTTCTTAAGTGCAAGTCTTTGGGTCTTTCTAGAATATGAATGGGGTGATACAGTTGAAGTTACAGTCTTTCAAAGTCATGCCATGAGATTTTAGAACAAGGTCAAATATTTAGGATTCTAAGCTTAAAGTTTATTCAAAAGAATGTCTGTTTTCAGTTAGACTTAAATTAAATTTATAACTTCTGGCATTAGAGTTCAGGTCACTAGTCCTGGCATTAGAGTTCAGGTCACTAGTCCTGGTGTTAGAGTACAGGTCACTAGTCCTGGCATTAGAGTTCAGGTCACTAGTCCTGGCATTAGAGGTCAGGTTGCTAGTCCTGGCATTAGAGTTCAGGTCACTAGTCCTGGCATTAGAGTTCAGGTCACTAGTCCTGGCTTTAGAGGTTAAGTCACTAGTCCTGGCATTAGAGTTTAGGTCACTAGTCCTGGCATTAGAGTTCAGGTCACTAGTCCTGGTGTTAGAGTTCAGGTCACTAGTCCTGGCATTAGAGTTCAGGTCACTAGTCCTGGCATTAGAGTTCAGGTCACTAGTCCTGGCATTAGAGTTCAGGTCACTAGTCCTGGCATTAGAGTTCAGGTCACTAGTCCTGGCATTAGAGTTTAGGTCACTAGTCCTGGCATTAGAGTTCAAGTCACTAGTCCTGGCTTTATAGTTTAAGGTCACTAGTCCTGGCATTAGAGTTCAGGTCACTAGTCCTGGCTTTAGAGTTTAGGTCACTAGTCCTGGCATAAGAGTTTAGGTCACTAGTCCTGGCATTAGAGTTCAGGTCACCAGTCCTGCAGGACATATAGCTTCTGATATTTTTTTTGTCCCCTATGATAATAGTATCCTGTTGTTGTTTTTGTGACAAGGATGAAAGTGAGGGTGTTTATCTTCATCAGTGGTAGCTCTAGTTGAAAGTGTACATTGAAAATGCTTGTAGCATGTTTATGAAAGGTTTTAATTTTTGTTTCCAAAGGTGAGACTTTTGACCTACAAGAAGGGAACAGTGGTCTGTTGATTGGTGTGTGGACCCCAGATGGGATGGGGATTACTCTATATGCAATAAAATTAGGACTCGAAGAAGAAAAGATGGTAAGTGTTTCAGTGACAGTTACATTACAAGGAATCCTTATTTACGTGATACAAATCTCATTTTGAGTTTTACTAACTCACCTGGGCAATAGTGAGTTCACTGGTTATCAGGTTTTTGAGAAATATTTACTTACTTTATTTGTTTGTCTTAATCTTTGGTATTTTAGGTCTAGGAGAGATTTCAGCCATACATCCTGCTATTTTACTAACGTTTTTACTACACAATGCCCCTCAGGAAGCAGTTTCACTTCTCCAGAAATTTAAATTTATTATGTTTAACGAAAAAATCTTAGGGGAGCATATAGTTGCTGCTTTGTCCGTCCTGCTGTCCTTCACACTTTGCCCAGACCATAACTCACAAACTAATAAAGTTACCAACATGAAACTTCATAGTATGATAGATCTCGTTGACAAGAAGTGCAGTGCATAATTTTTTAGTTATTGTTCTTTGTAAATATTCGTATTTTTTTTTGTCCATGGTTTTTGGGCCTGTTTATTAAGGTTTAGCTAGTTTTCAGATTGATATGAGTAGGTCATTTTCTAACAAACATAATTATGATATAAAGGCAGTAATGTATGTCAAAAGAAAATGTGTACTTACAATGCAATACATCATTGTATGAACTAATCTAAATAATATTTATATATTTTGCTTAAAATGTTGTGCCATGTCTGTACCCATTACGAAATGTTGTTTTCCTCTACTTAGTTCTGAATTCTGTGAATGAAAGCACTTTGGGAAGCATAACCCAGTTCCACTGGTTTCTGGTCTGAAAGGGTAATCACTGAGTGACTTCACATAGTTTGGGCTGGAAAATATATGACGTAGCCCAGATTTGCCTCATCAGTGTTGTTATGAAACCCTTTGTATCTTTTACAGATGACGTATAATGAATGTGTTTCAGCACTGTTAAGGTTGCTTTCTAGTGGAATCTAATCCGTATTTTTTTTCATTTTCAGTAACTGGGCTGCTGACAAAAGAACATCACATCATCCGTGGAAAAAATTTCATTAAGGAACCTTTTAACATCCCAAGAATTGAAGAGTCACTCTACAGATGAACCTACCGACTGTCAGTACTTGAACATTGTGATAAAGACCGATAGACATGATAGGACTGACTATGAAGTTGTTCAAGTAAATGACATGTCACAAGAAGCAGAAAAAGGGGGAAATGCGAATTATTATTTTTTAAAAGGTCAATAGATTGTGAAATATTTCGTCATTCTACATTCTGTCAAGCTTTCAGCAACATGAGCAAGCCGACCATTTAGACATACTTTATCTGAATTTTGGATTAAGAATGTTGAAAATACAATATAAATTTGTTTTATAGGAAATTGATATTACATATGGTTTTAAGCTAAGTTTCTTCTCTCGATGTTTCTTTTACAGAAAAGTGCAATGCTTGTTACTTTCAAATTTTTAACAATTCCTTGGAACCCCTTGAAACAGCTATGGACCATTAGAACTGCTTTGTTTTTGTACTTCTGTGTTTCATATCTGTGTCTGCTTAGGATAAATACATTCATTACAAGCCAATAAAGTATTTATAAACTAAAGAAATTTGTTTTGTTAATACTTTATAGTTATTGATTTAATGCCAGTGCATTTTGTTGGAAAATACATGTAAGTGGTAGTTCCTTAAAAATTAACTGATCTTATTAATTGGCAAGTTTACTATAAAATGAAAGGTAATTGATAATTGAAAGAAAATCATGTTTTGAAAGTGTAAATTCAGTATAAAAGGCTATCCACCTTTAAGCAACTGACTCACACATGGGTTGATGGTGCATGAAAAAGAAAACGTTTGTATAGAACTTCTTGTAATAGTTAAAAACAGAACTAAGGGCAATTTCAGTAATAAGTGTATGGGGGATGGTACCTCAAATTTTTGTGGGTCATGGGGTGAAATAAGAAAAAAAATGTGCATGGTTGGGTCCTTAAAAAATCGTAATTATGAGTCATGGGGTCTTTGTCAAATACAAAAATTATTAAGATGATGTGGGGTCCAAACACCCATATTAATTTAATAATAACATTAATGCAAAAAAAAATTTCTGGTGTTGCATTAGTTTTGCCCACTAGGCATTAGACTTGTGCAAAGATTAGTCATTACCAACATTCATTAGTTGCCTCCCTTGTGTTCACAACCACCATGGTGGACAAAAAATCAGCAGAAAACTGAAACCATTGGTTACAGGTTCTTCAGACTTAGTTCGTAGGTTGGTCATGACTAAAATATGATCCCTATAGTTTTTCAGGTCAAGGTCATAGTGACATTGAAAAGCAAAATGGTTTCCACTCGATAACTACAGAACTTTTGGGCCCAGGTTCATCAAACTTGGTATATAGGTTGGCCCTGACCAGTAGATGACCTCTAGCTTTTCAGGTCAAAGGTCAAGGTTACAATGACCTTGTATAGCAAAATGGTTTCTGATCAATTACTTGGTCCCAGCTCCTCAAAACTTCATGGCTGCCTCTAGAGATAAGGCACTAGGGGGGCATATATGTTTACAAACATCTGTTTTCATGCTAAATGACATGTATGGGGGGAAACGTTTTTTTCTCTTAAACAATCTCTAGTTTGATATTGTTAAGCTAGCTGGAAATACACACCTAGAAGAAAGATGTCTGTAGGTTGAACAGTTTCTTACAAAACTTGAGCAGGCTATTCACTTGGTAGATGTTCATGTAGTTTGGGAATGTTGAGTAGAATATCCAATTTTGTTTGAGCTCACTGACAGTCGACCAGTTGGAATACTGGAATCATTCCTGGAAGGGTAATATGCAAATTGCATACTGCTACAATAAACATTTATTTGACTCCACCTACTTTGTATAGCCCCTAACATATTACATGAAGGTCAAAATGTGTAAATCTTAAAATGGCATGCTATATTTGCAAACCTTGTAGGATCTTAAGCAGAATGAACATATGCTGAATGGGGTAATTACCTTAACAGACTGCCCTCCCTCATATTTGCACTTAGTTTCTCACCACAACTGGTGTGTCCTGTAGTCATCAGTTAACCTAACCATCATTCCAGCTAAGGACCAGTACCAGTCCCCACCCCATTTTTGAAACTACCAAATAAACAGTTTAGTCTATTAGGGCTGTAACCTCCATTCAGTGAGAGGTTAAAGGTGTAAATTGACTCAATTATAAACTTAAAGATGGCACTTAGGCAGATATGAAAAAAAAAAATTGAACAGCACATAATATATGGGACCCTTTTTCCACGTTTGTTAAAACATGGATAATTTCTGAAGAAAATGTATTCAGTTGTGCATTATACAATTTCTGAGCATTATCTTGTTAAAAATGTATATACCTTTTTAAAAGAAAAAAAATCTTGGCTACCACTGATGAGCATTCTGTTAGTAAACAAAACTGACTTTTTAGCTCACCTGAACACAGTGCTAATGGGTGAGCTTTTGTGATCATTGATTGTCCTTGCGTGTCGTCAACAATGACTCTTACGACTTCTCCTCCTTTACCACTAGGCCAACTTTGATGAAACATGCTTTGGATATTCATTGCATGAAGCTCTACCAAAGTTGTTCAAAGAATTGAATTCCATCAAGAAGTTTGGTTGCTATGGCAACAGAAAGAAAAAACTTTGAAAACCTTGTCTGAAACCACAAGGCCCTGAGCCTTAAGATTTGGTATGTAGCATTGTCTAGTGGACCAAGTTTGTTCAAATTATGCCCCTAGGGTCGAAATTGGCCCTGCCCTGGGGATCAATTAATTTTACATAAGCTTATATAGGGAAAACCTTAAAAATCTTCTTGTCCGAAACCACAAAGCCTAGAACTTAGATATTTTTAATGGAGCATTTTGCTGTAGGTCCTCTACCAAGTTTGTTCAGATTATGCCCCTTAGGTCAAAGTGGGCTCTTCCTCATGGGTCACTTGAATTTAATTGACTTATTTAGGGAAAACCTTAAAAATCTTTTCTGAAACCACAAAGCCAAGGGCTAAGATTTTTATCATAGAGAATCAGCTCAAGGTGTTCAAATTATGTCCCTTTGGTCTTTAATGACCAGGCCTCGAAGGTCACTTGATTTTACATATGGTAGGCTTATATAGGGAAGACTAAATAAAATCTTCTGGTCTGAAACCACAAGACCTAGAACTTAGACATTTTGTTTGCATAGAGAATCAGCTAGAGGTCTTCAACCAAGTTTAAATTGCCACCACCCCAACCCCAACAAGGTCAAAATTGGCCCTACCCTGGGGGTCTCATTTGTGCAAAATATTTAATCTTTAAATATCTTCTTGTGAGAAGCTGTAAATTTTAGACTAAGATTTTCAGCATGGAACATCATCTAGAGGTCCTGTACTAGGATTTTTTAAATAGTAATGCACTTTGGGTCATTAATAGCGTAGCCCTGGGGGTACACTTGATTTTACTTAGGCTTATATAGGTTTTTTTTTACCTTGTTGAAAGCTTAATTCGAAATACTTGTATGAAGACTGAAATGATTAATCCATAAAATTGTACAGAGTATAATAAAAGTAATTATGTTCATCACTTTGACATTACCTTGTCCTGCACATTTTAACAGACCTCATCTCAACATCCTAGGTAATACCATGTAGAATTCCTCCAAGATGGAACTTTTGCACATTGAGGTATGCCAATGTCTATCTTGTATAATAACAGATATTCCAGTTAAACACAATCTACACAAGTGAGGCAAAATAAAGAAAGCCTGTCTTGTGGGGTTCTTTTCTTGTCAAACTTCTAAAAGGGGGTTGGTCTCATACCTTCCTGGGTTGGGATACATGTATATGCTTTCTTTTGAATAAAATCTGGGGTAAATACAATGAACAAGATATCATTCTTAAGACTTTATACAACTTATAGTATGTTCTATACATCAAATAAATGCATATAAGTAAAAACAAAACAAAAGATGATAAAATATGAACACATCGATATTCCACTTATCAGGTAATTTTTTCATTGCCATAAAACCTGAAAACTAGACCAATAACAATGTTTGTTTTTACTATCCATATCCGTAAATATTAGCTAAGTCTGACTGAAATCAAATATTTGCTAATCACCTTACAGCTTTATTGCTCATGGCATTAATGTGAAATACTATATATTTAAGAATGCAAAGAAATGTTAAAATTCTTTCTTTTTTATCGAGACTGAAGTGAAAATTGTAACCGAAAGGAAAAAGACTGAAAGTCCATTTAGATGCTACATGATGACTACTCCAGAACTAGATCATTTTTGTACATGTATCTATTTTTAACAAGTGTTCAGAGCTAAACTTTAATCATTATGGTGGTTGCAATCTGAGACGGCACAGCTCTGGAGACATGTAATGCAAATCTTTATTCATGTAAATATACACTCAGAAGCATTTTATGTTATATCCTACTTTGAATTTCAGCATGGACAGCCATTACTAATTTTAGCTAGTACAAAAACATCTATTCATTAAAGCATAGACAATTTCCTGAATTGGTTTGACAAGTTCTGAAATAATTCAACAGCAGAATATTTTTGAACTGGTAACTTTTTGTGTGTGGTATATATAACTGACTATATTTCAGGAAAAAAGTGCATTCACAGAACGCCTATCCAACTACCTCATTCACCAAGATTACACTTATCTCTTAAAAACAGCTACATACCAACTGTATGGTAAAGTAAAGCCATTTTCTGCCTACTTACAGTTACCACCAGTTGATGAAAAATTCATTCAAATTTAACCCAAACTTAACAAAACTGCTTATTCAGCAGCAAACTCTCTTCATCAGGAAGTAAAGATCTGCATGGAAGTTGCAGTGGTCTTGAAAAATTAGTTTTTTTTCCCTAATTTTTCCACAATGCAGTTCGAAACAGAACTTGTTCTGTCTCATTTCGTCTGAAAAACTGCAGACTTTTTGCAGCCATATAGCTTCTGTCTTTTTTGTTTTCATTTACAAGTTCACCAACTGGCACTTGGCGTCAGAACTCAATCCGAGTCTGCTGCTTCTTTCTTATGTTTCTTCTTTTTCTTCTTCTTTTTCTCCGACGATGGTTGGGCCTCCTACAGTAAATGATAAACATTTTCTTAATCTTTTCAAACAGAACTGCATGTGTGTGGTACATACAAATTTCATGTATCTAAAATCCTAATCCTATCAATCCGAAAAAAGCAAAATAACTATTAAATCTTGGATAATTTTTTGAAACATATATACTTCTCTTAGCAGACAACATAAGGGTACACAACATAGCTTTCAATACATTTGAAGTAATCTTTTTATAACCTAAGTACCTATGACTGCAGAAAATCATCCTTAAGAATGAATCAAATGTTAGTTTCAAAGTTGTTTTTACCAAATCAACTTTGCAAATTCTTAATTTTAATAATTTTGAACTGACTCTGCCAAAAATTCCCAATCTCACCGATTTTGAACCTATTCCAAAAGTGATTAAAAATATCTGCACACATATAAAGACCCTACCTCTGTCGCCTGCTCCTCCACACTAACTGGTTCCTCCTTTATTTTCTTTTTCTTCTTCTTATGACTGTCCCCGCTAGCCGTGGGTGTGGTTGGTGACGTTGCCATGGAAACATCAGCCCCTTCATCAGAACTGCTCCCTGCCTCATGTTTTCTCTGGAAAATACAGGTATTCTATCACTGTTTAGTCTAACTTGCTTTTTTTAAGAAGCAAAATTACAACTGGGATAACAACAGTGAAATCCTATAAATTTCAAGAAGTGAATGCATTGTGTATTCTTTATCAATAAAGCCAACATCAGTTACACAGAATTAGCTGTTCTCAAATCTACATAATCTTGTAACTTTGCACTAAACTAGGCTCAGAATAATTGTTCTGCTGTGCACAATTTTATCTTCCCTAGCCCCTTTTTCCTTTTTTATGCGACAGAAAAGGAGTAAGTGCTTTTTCTTAAACAAAGTTACTTGAATCGGCAGCAAATTTATGGACAGTAACTGTACTCACCTTGCTGGACGGTGTCTGCTCTATGTTATTTACATTCACTTTGACATCTTGTTCACCATCTAAGTCCCCAGACTTCTTCAATCTGTAAAATGCAAGATAAAATTTTTAACATTGTATCATTTCCTAACATACTGATAATAAGAAATGACTTGCAAAATAACCAGCTGCTCGTGGGTACCTGCTAATGGCATGTTAAACAAGCAAGAAAAAGATTCTATTAACTGCCACAGGACCTGTTTTCAATGCAGTACATGTGTAACTATCAAGTTAATGACAATGAAGGTGTGGATCTATGGTCCAGTGATAATGCACTCAATTGATAATATATGGTTCGCGAGTTGAATAACCTCCTTCAACTAACTGGCTTTTGGATAAGAAATCAAACCAAGGTCCCATGTATTGGCAAACTAAACTCTGCAGTGGGTTCAGACATACGGGAAACTGGTACAAACACTATATAAACTCAGACAGATAGAAAAAATGAATGTATTTAATCATCCTTAATGAAAAAAGTGTCAAAAACTCCAAGCAACTCTTTTTGAGATGGTTGAACATTTGACCAACTCAGTTCTAAATGCCAAACCATTTCGATATCTGTCTGCCTTTTCTATCACAATAAAGTCGGACAAGCTTTCAAATTAATAAACCACTCTTAAAATGTCCCGTTTTGAAATCTTCATTATACTTACATATCCATCCAGGTCTGTGGCGTCTTTTCATTTGGTTTCCCATATTTATCTAGCCTGCCTTCTTTAATCATCTGCTTCTTAATCATTGCCTGTAAGAAAAATAAAATACTTACGGAACTGGACACACCTGAATGCATCAAAATGAACTTGTCCATCTTTGAATTTGGACAGGTCCATTT
This sequence comes from Cyclina sinensis, assembly GCA_012932295.1. NCBI lineage: Eukaryota > Metazoa > Mollusca > Bivalvia > Venerida > Veneridae > Cyclina > Cyclina sinensis. The sequence goes on along the minus strand of JAAONU010000007.1, from coordinate 38,429,620 downwards.
ATTGTTCATGGGGGTGCTTTACTGACAGAATGGCGAATAGTGCAGACCATGATTAGACTGCACGGATGTGTAGGGAAGGGTAAAGGTAAAATAGTACTAGAGACACTACCCCAGATGACACTAAACTGCTTGATAAAAGATCACAAATAACAAGATCATTACACCCACATTTTTACAGCTGGGTGAAATGTTGATGTCTGACTTAGGTGTTTTTACCCCAGGTCATGCCTTGTGCTGGGTAGGAGCCTATCTTACCATCTGAGCCAAGACCAACTTCTGTAACTACTGAATTACTGAAGCAAAAGGGGTGAAAGATACATTTTAATGGATTAAAATTTGGGAAACATGTCTTTACATCCTTAAGCTTTCAACATTTGGTCTGTAAACCAATAATGTTTCTATGGAAACTCAAATTGTCTGTTACTGTAGATATAAAGCCATTTTAGGTTATCACTTGGCTTATTCAATCAAAAGGCATAATCTACTGATAGATCTACTAGCACTTCAAGATTTAGTAAGGCATTTGCAGAAACACCTGTATAAAAAAAAAGGGCAAACCTAAAATCATGCTTTGTGATGCATAATTTTCAAACCAGCTCTTATGTATTCTTGTAAATAGTTTTTTTGTGTATCATCCCAAAAGAATTTAGATGTATGGAATACCCATTACTTTCAGTAGCTCTATGACAATCTTGTCAATGTATCTGCCACTGTCGTTTTACGAGTACACCAAATAAAGACAAACAAAATCAATCATATCTACCCTTGGTCCCAAACCCCATTTCCTAGGGTAAGTATCTCTCTCCATAATCACACGTTTTATCTTAGCAACAATGTTGTGGTCTGTTGTTGCCATGACAGCAGAGGTCATCTGTGCTACAGCTGAAAGACAAAAGATCTCAATTAAATTAGTACACCTTTGCAAAACCAAGTTTTTCTTAAATACGTATTACTGTCGAGGAGTTTGTGTACTCACTGACAGCACAGGCCAGCCACAGGTACCAGACTTACTCTCAAACTCACTAACACAGAGAAAACTTTAGTCTTTATGGTTTTTGCTGAACCCTAATAGCACATGAATCTATTGGATACATATTGGTTGTCACAAGATCCCAACTTACGTCTGACTGGTTTAAATATCTCTGTATTCAAAACAAGGCATTCCTGGTCCATTTCTAAAAGCTGCTGACCCATAGAGTTTAGCTCGAAAGCATTTTTCTTTAAAATTAGAAGTTAAAAGAAATACCATTTCAAAAACATATTTTCATGCTCGTAGATTAATGAAGGAAATTAAGTTTGTTTAGTTTAGACTCATTTATTTTACATCGATTGCGATACAAGTTCTTACAACTTAGATTCATCACGCTCGATGACTGCTTCCTGGGTTCCATACCAGTATTCGCGCAGCGTTGAGGAATGTGAAGATCGTGAGTGAATCTCGCCTCTGACGGGATTCGAACCCGCAACCTTCGGAAATTAAGTCATGCTGATTGCGGGATTCGAACCCATGCCCACTGATTCAGTAAAATAAAGAGCAACATGCTTACATACTGCATAACAGAGCTGTTCCTTGTTGTTACAATTAATTTGCAGTATAGGTAAATTTACTACCATAAGGCAAACAATGTGTGAATTGGTAGCTTTAAATAATAATTCAATATTTTTTACTTGAGCAATGATAAAAACTAAAGTCCCAATCAAAACTCATTTATCAGTTCACGTTTCCATCTCAATTCAAGTTAAAGCATAAAAATACCTTCGTTTTCATATTTTTTTTTTTATAAACCATTTTAAAACTATTCACATGTACTTACCTAATGCCACAGCTTCTCCCTTGGTTGTTACTATGACGATTTCTTCATTGATTTCAATTCCATTTTCATATCGTAAAACACCGGGTAACATAATCTTTGCTCCATAGCACACAGCATTCACCTGTTGGTAAAAGAGAAAGAGATAAATTTACTTGATACTGAGGAAACTAGATACCCCTTTAGTGCATAGTAAATAAACAGAGGCATAAAAGAATAATGCTCTTTTTCTTTCATGTAAAATTGCACTTGACTATCAATAGGAACAGTCAAAACTCAAATTCTTGCATGCTGAAGGGGCATATAACTTAAATCTTAACAATGAGAACAAAGAGAAAGGCTGTTAACCCTGAACATGCTGAAATTTTATAATGGATTTGCCCAGCTTTAAATTTGGAACAGTCCATTTAAAGTTTAAGGGATTTCAATATCAATATACAAAAATGGAGCTACCAACAGTATAGAGCCTGGTCAGACTGCACGGATGTGCAGGCTGGCCTGGCTCTATACTGGTGGCAAAGGCTAAACACTTTCGGTTCCAGCAGGTTAAGGGTTAAGCACAGGTACAACTCCTGCATGAAAACAGCATTTAACTGTTAATCATGTCACAGTTACCAGAAAGAGTCCTACATTACACTTCAAGAATATCTGGAGAAACAGTGCTCAAGAGGTGGGAGTGCTGTTCGAATTCCACCCAGGGTGAAAATCTCCGGTCACTTTCAACATTCCACTCTTTCAGTGACAGTACTGGTTTGAATCCAGGAACTTCATCAAGCGGGATTAATGTAAGTTGCAAAATATAAGTTGCAAGAACTTTTTTTCTTAATCAATGTAAAATAATTAGTATTAAGCTATAAAGTGAGAACGTCCATTAACTTTTCTGTAATGATCAATTTCAGCAACAAAGCATCATGCAAACATTTTAAAAATGTAGTTGAGACTTCTTTATATCTAATCCCTTTTCAATTTTATTTTGCATGGTGAATATATCAAATAAAACTTATTAATCAAAATGTAATCCATGGACATCATTCAAAACCATATTGTCATGTTTCGGAAATGAACCATTAGGATACGTTTCTCTTGCACCAGCTACCAAGTACCTGCCTTATTTAGAAGACAGGCCCTGTTTTAGAGTGCTTTGTACTATTTTTCTTCTTGTTTTTATAATAAATTCAGATAAATACTCTCTAACAGTCAGTCCTATCAGATAGGCAGTTTGCCTAACCATCATTTGTAGGCAGAACCAGTACCAAGACTCTCGTATCATAATAGTCAGTAGCCGAGCTCGAGGACCATCTATCAGCAAGAAGTTAATTGACTGTAAGTCAGAAACTTTATTAACCACTAGACCATGGAGGCAGGTTTTAACTTCATATAATAACCAAACCTTTATACTGTTACATGCATTTCAACAGTATTCCAGTTTATTATAGATACAATATTTCACAGGATGCTAAACAGGTTGATACAAAGAAATAACACTCATAAGACAAACTTTTCTTTTACTCTAGATTTCATTTTTAAATATTTCTTTAAAATTTTAGTTTCCAATGGACGTTCTAGCTACTGGAAATACTAACAGTTTTCTAAATGTACTTTTACTCAAATTTGTCCACTGCAATTTGTTAACTCTCTGACCCTCCAGTTGGTACCATGGCTTGCACCCTTTGATTTGATGGAGAAAATGCAAAATTCAAAGTTAAACCAATTAAACATCAGTTTCAAAATGGATAAATGTAGCATTTGACCAGGAATAAAATGCTTACCGCAGAATCTTTTATCACAATACGCTTATGTGAGGTGAGAAGAGCCTCCAGGGGTTTGATGACACGTCTGAGGTAACTCTCGTCCCGATGGTTATCGTACATCCATTGAGCATCTAGTACATCATGTAGTGTCACCATACCAGTCTATAAAGGCAAATAAAATATTTCTAAGCCATTTTTTAAACAATAAATCTGTGTTAAACAAAATCTAGAGTAACAGAGCAACGTTAGCTCCTATTTGTTTTTCAAAACTGTCTCTGCAGAATACCTAAAGTTGCTTTTATTCAACTACAAAGATCATAATACCTGTATTAAAGTAACTGACAACTTTTTATAACACACAATTTGGCTGGTACTGGATCTGAACCAAACAGTTTTCACTAGTAAAAGGTCAACGAAATACAACAAAGCCAACAACATAAAACTAGAGAGAAAACTTCTATTCCAAACCACATGGCAATAAAAAATTAACTAAACTGACTTGTCATTACAACTGTTCTTGCTATGTCATTCTATCACAGTGAATGTATCCCATTCTTCAGTACTGTATCAAATATACCTTGACACAGCTATCCGCAAATGGGAATTACTTTAGCACACATTTCCATCTCCAAATCCATATAAGACAAGAACATGAACAGGTGTGCATGCAAAATATCTGTTAGCACAAAACAAGTTATTTATTAATATGCCCAAGATATGCTCAAGTTCCGACACACACATAATTAAACTTTACAAATAAAGTACCCACTTGAAAACACTAAAAAATACTTAAATGAATGTATTTCTCTGACAATGTCACATATCAACGTCTTTTTCACAGACTGAAATCTTTCATTGATGCATAATGCAATATGCCACTGTTATAAGCAGAATTTGATGAATACAACTGCCAAGAGAAAACTGTTACCATGACAACAGAGGGGTTACAAACCTTTTCATCCTGAATGCCCGACCTTACACGACGAAGTTCTGCCATTTGACCGCCAACCCCAAGAAGAAGTCCCAGATGAACACACATGGTACGAATGTATGTGCCTGCCTCGCAGCTGACCCAGAAAATACCTAAAGGTCAACATGAGAGGTCAACACTTCACTGAGGTATTGTTACCACACACACTGTGTTACTGTAGCTGACTAAATTCAGCATTATTTCATTATCTATTACACCAAGACATTGATTCTGTCTGAAGATGAAAATGAATATTGCACTGTTGTACTATAGTAACGCTAAACAGCATGACTTCTGTCTAAGTTTTTACAGATATATAGTGACAAAGCAGTTCAGAAATGGTCATCTGACGTATGCCTTTTAGAAATTTGGACCATCTAAGTTGAAAACTATACTAAAAGTATATTGCAACTGTCAATGGTGGCATGAACATATTAAAGACAAAAACTAATATTAATGTAAACTTTTTGATAAGAAACAAGTACATGCAACATGCTTATTCACACATACCTAAGGCATCCTCTTTGCTGTATTCTATTGACTTTACTTCGTATACTGTTCGGATTCTTAACTGTCTCTTTACTGCAGATATTAAGGGAGGTCTTTGAAATAATGCACCTTGAAGCATTTCCAGTGTCTGAAATTGAGAAGTTTAGCTATAGTTTAATGCCCTCGTATCAAGTTAAATGCCCTCATATTAAGTTTAATGCCCTTGTATAAAATTAATAAAATAAAAATGCCCTAGTATCAGTCACAGCTAGTTTACCTAACAACTGATCCTTAGAACCACAATCCCCATTTTAAAAAATATTAGCATTATGCGCTGAAAGACACACTCAAGAGATAAATTAGAACAACCTTTGGTAAAATCTATTGAAGACTTCATACCCCTCCCCCAACAAAAGAATATCTCATCTATATCTTTCCATTAACTACTATTCTACTTTCTGTCAGCTATCCACCTAGAAATGTCCCCGAGGTAAAGATCATCACAGTTCGACAAACCCAGTTTAAATGATGAAAAAAACCCATTAAAATACGTACCCTAACAACTTTTTTCTCATCTTCCACCACACTATGTAATCTGTAAATACACACATACTCTTTGCCAGCACCTTGCTGCGATTTAACGAGTCTCGTTGCACGTTCTATACACACTATAAGACAACCAGTCACTTTGGGATCTAGAGTTCCACTATGTCCAGTTTTATTCACACGCAACATTCTTTTTACATGGGCTACAACTTCATGTGATGAGGGGTTAGCTGGTTTATCGAGATTCAAAAAGCCACTCCTGCAATAATAAAGATAATTCACATCACTATTTATTTTCTTTTTCGCTTCTTAAAATGATATAAACATGAATCTAAACATCAGCTGTTCTAGTTCATAACTGGACCACTGTGCAAAAATGATTTATATTATTAATTCTGAGTACCTATACTACTTGTAAAATATGCATGTAAAGAAATACAAGTCAAACTCAGGCAAACTTAAAACATTCTAAACCAATCTTTGCCAATCTTAACATATCTGACGCCATTTCGAAGCATTATCCTGTTCTTAATACCTTGGCTAGGCACTGCTAGGCCTGATTGAATGACAGATCATTTCTGTAACAAGTTGAATCGACTTGGTTGATTCTGTTGCAAAGACAAGATTTCAGTAAATAATACCAAAAACTCTATTCAGTAAGTTAGACCAACAATGCACCTCCAGTGAATATAACATCAGAGAATATGACTTTCAGCTTAGTGCCTCTTTAAATGTAACCTAATGCATTAACACCATAAAAATACTCAAAATATCTGCATATTCAATGTCTTTCTGTATGCAAGATGTACTTACTTTACATAATCGTCTATTGGACGTTTCAAAGGGGAACAGCCTGATGGAATAGGTGTGTACTTCCCTGTTTTTATGTTCAGCTTGTCGAAGTTCTGTAAAGACCAAAGCAAAAACCATTGCAAAATATGCAATCATTCTGTTCTACAATCAAATACCACAATGCGATTTCACAGAACTCAACCGACTTGCCTATTATTCAGTTTATTATTTTACAAGTTACTTCACTTCCTAAGCAAAAAAGCTTATTCTTATATGACATCACTAATTGTACTTTAATCCTTGCTTAAACACGTCTTCACTGGTGTCACAGCCCTATTTAAATCAATTGTAGTCAACACAGACTTTTTTCCAGCACGAGTTCTAAACTAAATGTCATGTCGTGTACAATTATCATATTCTTTCTGAAAGATGAAAGTGTAGTTGGGGGAAAGGGTTTTGTAAACTCACCTTTAACAAGAGGGGCCATTGTGATGTGTCTAACTTCTGTGCTTCTGATGATGGTTGGATAAGGAAATCTGCAGAATGTTGCGTCTCCTTAAGATTTATGAAAAAGAAAGGCATTAAGTTTTACAGACATCTTAGGTTATTTTCAGACCTACATAGGCATCATGAGGGTTCAAAAATCTCAATCAGTCTGAATGCACCCGCCCCTCCTCATGCCAATAAAAAAAACGACCAAAAACAATGTTTAATGTTACTATGCCCAATGTATGCTTTCACTGCTTTTTGTCTTACTGAAAAATACAATTTGTTTTCACTGACAACTAAAATTGAATTATAATGCTTACTTTACTTGGTTTGTCGACACTGGAAAAAATAATTTATTCGAAGTGAAAGTAAAAACCAGAAGCAGCTCAAAGTTCATGAGGTTATGATTTGTCAACAGGGGTTAACATAGTCGACTGAGTAGCTGCCAATCAAGCACACATATCAACAAAATAATCTGTTAACTGGTGATAACTGCCTCAAGCCACTGGTCACAGTGGCAATTTCATGAGTTTAAGATAGGTGTGAAGGACCACATTAGGAACCGACTGGGATTTAGGTTTGAAATTTTGGCGTTTTAGTGATTAAGTTACACTCAAATTTGTTTTTTTAATTCATGGACCAATTTTTCAGGAGTTTTGGACAAAAATCTGTCCAGGAAGCTGAAATTCCGTAAAAACCAAGGCAAGTCTTGCAAAGAGTGGAAGTGTTTTAGTTTTAAGGACAAATGGGTTCTGTTTATGGATCATAAAGCATGAAACCTTCTACTCAGTGCTAAAACAGGTGTGAATTTTCTCTTTTTTTTTTTACAAGACAGAAAAGGTAATTGATATTTCTTACAGTTCATTTTGTTTACTCAGTTTTTGATCAGTCTATGTTTTCACATGTTCATACAACAAAAACCTTGTCACAACAGTCCTCCATTGCTCTGACTTTTTGAATGTATGACACAAGGGGAAAACAAACTTTCATACACAAATTAAGCTTATAGGATGAAATCAAGACTTACAGCAACATCCATGGACTTCTGCTTCTTCTTTTTGTGTCCTGTAAAATTGAAAATTTCCTTAAAATTTTGGGAAAAGGGTTTAGGTAATGATGTAACTGAAAAGAAGAAAAAAAGGTTCATAGAGGCGAAGAATGGAATACCAAAAAAATGGACAAAACTTGATAATTCTTGCCAAGGTTTTGAGTTTTGATTAATAGCAGGTAAAAATTTTTGCCTAGATACTGATAATTTACAGTTGATAATTTACACCTAGCAAACAGGATTAAATCACACCAAAATTCATTTCTTAAAGGAATCCAAAACATATGGAAAATTGCAGCTGATACTGACTGATAACGTAAGCACATTTAGCATGATGAGATAAATATTCAATTCTTCGGAATTAATGATTACACGTCACCCCAACACTGCTGCAGATTCAAAAATGCATGACTGATCTTAATAATCTCATTATTCTGTTAATATTGGTAATATATCATCTCCTTCACATCCATGTTCAGAAAGCTTATACCCTTACTTATAAACTTATCTAATACAAGGTTTTTAGTTGTATTTCTTATTCCCTTCTTGGTTTCTATGTTTGTTGCTACACATATCTAATGTTTGTATACTGTATGTAACCAACTTTAAATAAAATTCGTATTGTATTGTTTAGTATTGTATACTGTACCCTGTGGAAACACGAGTTTTGAACATACGATCTTTCTGGACCTAAACCCAATATATCAAAGCAGTTAGTACTCTGTCATCCATATGGAAGTGTAGTCTTCATAGAAAAGAACTGATGCCTTATATATTCTGTAGAGTAGTTACGATAAATGTACGCTATAAAACTGCACCATGTGGGAGACACGTGGGTAAGCCATTAACTCATTTAGATGACAAAATGCTGCCAAAGCTAAAAATGACAGCTGTTGCTTTGAAGAATTTTGTTACCAAAAGGTGTAAATAAATGTGATCAGAAGATATACAATTAAGATATTGTTTATTTTCGCCACTTCTAATATGCCGCTTTCCTTACCTTCTTCCATTTTGAAAACACACGTGCTCTTGCGCACGCTTCCGGTTATTCCGTTATAACCACGTCTTATAAAAATATATACAGGTATTGGGCCACTAAATTTGAAGTTCCGTTTTCTAGCATTCTCAAATCAGAGAACTGCATGTGCTGAATGCGAAAGGCATTGCAAAAGGATAAAAAAAGACAGTTAGTAGCGGTGGATTAATCTCGCAACTCGTGACACCGTAATTATTGCCTGAATCAAACTTCCTTTAATTAATTATAGAAAGAAGCGAAAGCACGAGGCAGCTGATGATAATAGATCTATTTCTATAATTAGTTTGTTTTACATGGTTTCTATTGTTTCGTAATTTTAATAAGGGGAGAAATCTCAGTCCACTGTAACAGGTTTATTATCCTGTTACAGATACAATACAGATATAGCAATCCTGGTGTACTTCTTGTTCAAGGATCAATAAGTCAAAACCGTCAGTTGCAGCTTATAAACCATATTCAACAAACAACTTTTGTAATTAAAAAAAGAGACAATTCTTATAGACAAATAAAGTCTTGAATTGTTCCTTAATTTGCAACGAAGCAATAGAAAAAAAAATGTCTGCATGAAGAATATGGTTTATCTTCCCCGTGCAATCCCAGGCACTGAGAAGTGTGCTAACTGATTAAAATCACTACAATATAGAACTGAAAATGTAATGATTTATGTTTTAGCTTAAAAACCTGAAACTACACCGTGACCAATTAGTTGTTGAAGTTTTATTCTGAGAACTCTTAAGCTGCAAGTCAATACTTGTTTTACCTTAATTATTATTATTTTTTATATTAAGATAATGTTATGGATATACCCAGTTAAGGACTATTTGTATATACGTCTCGCGGTTTACTGGTTCTGTTTACGGTTTTGGGGAGGAGTCGGTAGACTTGATTGGAAGCGGCAGAGATCTGCCGGTCTTTTGATTGGCAAACGCTGACGGAATGACTAAAAACCAAACAAATGCGCCTCCTTTAATAAATGAAACCTAAGAGATGTCCATGTGGTTTCTGTTTTAGCTTCGATATGCAAATAAAAATTAAAAAATCGCATGACCTACGAAGTTTACCCGGAAAATACGCATCGGTCACATCAAAATATTATGTACAGGAACTAAATATTTTTCCGAAAGCATATGTTTTATTGAAAACGAAGGATAAACGATGACCGTTTTTTTTTCCTTTTAATTTCTTTCACGGTTTCTGAAAAGGTCTTCAACAGATTAAAATGATGCGCTGTATCGAAATGCTTTGATTTCATACAAACTTAATTTTTCTCTCGGAGGATTTCACAGCCATAATCGGAAAATAAGGAATTATTTGTAGACTCTTTGCCTTAACTCCACCCTAAAACATGCCATATTGAGCGTTAAAATAGCAGATCAGCATCTTATCACAACACTGCCTTAACGTTACGCCAAAGCATGCCATCCTGAGCGTTAAAATAGCAGATCAGCATCTTATCCCAACAGTGCCTTAAGTTAACGCTAAAACAAGCCATCTTGAGCGTTGAAATAGCAGATCAGCATCTTATCACAACACTGCCTTAACTTTACGCTAAAACATGCCATCTTTAGCGTTAAAATAGCAGATCAGCATCTTATCCCAACACTGCCTTAAGTTTACGCTAAAACATGCCATCTTGATCGTTAAAATAGCAGATCAGCATCTTATCCCAACACTGCCTTAAGTTTACGCTAAAACATGCCATCTTTAGCGTTAAAATAGCAGATCAGCATCTTATCCCAACACTGCCTTAAGTTAACGCTAAAACAAGCCATCTTGAGCGTTGAAATAGCAGATCAGCATCTTATCCCAACACTGCCTTCAGTTAAAACTAAAACATGCCATCTTGATCGTTAAAATAGCAGATCAGCATCTTATCCCAACACTGCCTTAACTTCACGCCAAAACATGCCATCATGAGCGTTAAAATAGCAGATCAGCATCTTATCCCAACACTGCCTTAAGTTTACGCTTATCTTATCCCAACACTGCCTTAAGTTTACGCTAAAACATGCAATCTTGAGCGTTGAAATAGCAGATCAGCATCTTATCCCAACACTGCCTTAAGTTTACGCTAAAACATGCAATCTTGAGCGTTGAGAAGCAGATCAGCATCTTATCCCAACACTGCCTTAAGTTTACGCTAAAACATGCCATCTTGAGCGTTGAGAAGCAGATCAGCATCTTCTCCCAACACTGCCTTGAATTAAAACTAAAACATGCCATCTTGATTGTTAAAATAGCAGATCAGCATCTTATCCCAACACTGCCTTAATTTTACAACGAAACATTCCATCTTGAGCGTTAAAATAACAGATCAGCATCTTATCCCAACACTGCCTTAAGTTTATGCTAAAACATGCCATCTTGATCGTTAGAATAGCAGATCAGCATCTTATCCAAACACTGTGAAGAGGTCTCAATGGACCTCTTTAATACTGAAATACAACGTTTTCTTTGACCACACGTAACGGTGTACCAAACAAAAATGCATAGTTATTATTTATTGTAATATATTTCTTTACGGAAAAAAATGTCTATACATTGTATATACTTGTTATTATTTTTTACTGAATCTGATTCAGATTAAGATCTGGCCAACTAAGATTTAATTACGTACTCATGACGTGTAATATTTGTGTTTCTTTACCTCTGCTCTATCATTCCATCATATTCATGTTGTTCTTTAACCCTTACCATGCTTGGTATCTAAAATGGACTCGTATATCTTTCAATTTGGACAGATGAGGGTGCTTATTGAAAATTTACTGACTGAATGGCGAATAGTGCAGACCATGATCAGACTGCACATATGCAAGTTGATCTTGGTCCTCACAGGTAGCAAAGGCAAAGACGATCAAGTGCCTGCAGCAGGGTAAGGATTAAACCGAGTTTTTCTTCTGTTTAAGACAGAAAGGTAGACTCTGAATAACATTCTAGCATAAAATGCAAAAGTTTCAAGTATAGTTCCCTAGACCAGTTTGGTTAGTTTTAGACGATGCTATTAATTGTACATACATTCAACATTTCCGCCCCAAGAGATCTCACTATAAAGTCAATTTTCTGAATTTTGTTGTGAGAGGTGTTTTATTTTGTTGGCCAAGCTGTAACAGTTGCTGAATTTAACCGTTTTCCTTTTAATAAATTATTTTTTTCAGACTGTACAAACATGTATTGGTCATGGTGAATTTTATCAAATATGGTGCCTTTTTGTTGATCTTTGAATATACATTTCACTGATGGTAGAGAAAGTTCTTGTCTGCTTTTTTCGAATTCAGACCACTTGTACTGAAAAAGGGGAGGGTAATTATTTGCCATTTTTCTCTGGTTCATTATATATCCATCTATCGCTTTCGTTTCCTTATCCCAGGTTCCGATCCTATCTGTGCGTTCTGTTAACAATAAAATATTCTGGAGAATAGTGTTTAAAGTATTTCTTTTATCTCTGAAGCATGTCAAACTCCATCTTACAACATGAATTATAATGAACTTTAATGACTGTAAAACGAAAGTAAATGTGACACGGTATTGAAATTTTGTAATATCTCTCTATAATTATGAATTTCTTACATTAAGACGCAAAAGAAGACATTTAAAAAAATCTCGCTTAAGTTACTTATAGTTATTTTTTTCGTTCCGTGTCAATGATTTTTAAACATAAAGTGTTAATACATATTACTCAATGAACTTCTACAGGCTTACATCGAATGATAGTCTAATTACATAACAGCAGGGCCTCAATTAAGGCCCGATAACATCAACACCCAGTTGACTTTGCGTCAAATATCTATCTATCTGAGTTTATTTATCGTCGATACTGGCTTAATTTCTATGATGACCTCAGACCTCAGAGTTTACGGCTATTTTAGGTTGTGAGGATAGTGCAGAAATAAGTAAAGAAATAATCACATTCATACATTCAGCTAACAGACATTCCATGTTATTTTACATGGTCATTGTATGACACCAAGGCATGTGATTTCTGTTAATGTCTTGTCCACAAGACGACTGCTTGTGTTAGTGGGTGAGCGACCTATGGATAAAAAGTACTGCGCGTTACCATCAGACGACTGATCCGTCCCGCTGCGTTTGGACAAGGGATATATAAAGAGTAGTATCCCATCTTTTATTGAAGTGTAGTCTCGTTTTCACTCGTAAAGGTTTTGTATTTTAAACGTTTTATGTTGCGTTTTAGTATATATCGCATTACAGGTTCTCGAATGTTAAAAAATAATTCACAATGTGAAGGCCCTCGGCCATAGTGTTATATACTCCGGTGAAGACTCGTAAAATCCTTTATAACATCTTACGAGGGTATTGAGTATAAACATGTAAAAGAAAATACAAAGAATAAAAGCTGTTACAATTTACTACCAGTAAAACCAGCCAAGCATCGAATTACATTCGTCAGAGCATAAGCAGACTAAATGGTTACTTATGTCCTAAATAGATCATCAAGAAAAAATACAGTAATAACTGCATACATTTATACAAATGTATACGGAATTAACACTCAGATATCGGAGATTCAGAAATGAAATGTAAGTTACTTTATGTATATGTTTGAATGTCTTTTAGTGAGACAAAGAATTACATTTTAGACAAAGAAGCACAGATATAATATCAAAACGAAAGGATGTATGTCAAAGCGGATATTTCAGTTTTACAAAGAAAGAAGTAGTAAATGTTAACGAAATAGCGTTATTCGGAAGCGAGTTAAACTTTTTTTATTTTATTTAATCCAACATGCTTATCTGCTGACCCAATTTATAACCCACCGTACACTACGTATCGCTCTCACACAGTATTTGCATGGATTTGTGTGGTATATATAGCTTTTATTGCAGTAGGTTATGTTCTGATGGTTGTTGTTGGCTGCTGTTGTTTATTTCTGATTTTTGTAATCTAATCTGTATTTTTCCTCAAAGCCGATGTTTTATGTTTTTACCAGTTTAGTTTAGTTTAGACTCATTTATTTTACATCGATTGCGATACAAGTTCTTAGATTCATCACGCTCGATGACTGCTTCCTGGGTTCCATACCGGTATTCGCGCAGCGGTGAGGAATGTGAAGATCGTGAGGGAATCTCGCCTCTGACGAGATTCGAACCCGCGACATCCGAATCCGGAGCCCTGCGCTCTACCCCTGGACCACGGAGCCTCCTCTCCTTTTACCAGTCAAACGTTTGAACTCCCGATAACCAACGTGGTCAGAAATTTTGTATGATGATAATGCAATATTAAGAATGTTGTTAAGACTAACTTTATGTGATGCTTTATCGTTCCATGGTGATGGTTTTATCAGTTGAGATCTGCCACAATTCAATTTAAACGTGGCCAAATTGAAATAAACGCCAATATTCTTATTTCAGTCTTTAAATTCATGTGACCATTTAGCTAACAATACATACATATTCACACTTAGAGTTTCTGAGTTTCAATTCTTTAGATCTCTTCAATATTTTCGCAACTATTTGTGGATAGTTTTCCATATTTTTGAGAAAAATACAGTGGATACAACAGCAACATTAAGACTAAAATGATACTTTTTTTTGAAATTCTGATCCATTCAATATCATAACCATCATCATCATCAGCAGTAGCATCAGCAGTATCATCATCATCATCATCATCGTCTTCGTCATCATCATCAACGTCAGAATCATTATCTTCTTCTCCTTCAGCAAAAAACAAAAACAACATCAAGACTTTTATTAAGACATCTGTTCTTTTTGGTGTTAAGCTTTACAAACAGAGGTGTAAATGGTTTTTATCTATCAATCTGTTAAACATCAGGAATGGTGAATTGTTTCAATTTTTCTGGTTATTCGTATAAATTTGCTTTTGCTTTTTTGCTTCTTCTTCGTGTCCGTAATAATGTGTCGATTTATCTCTCCCCAAGGTACTTTTCGAAATGTGGCCTCCGTGAAACAGACAACTCTATCTGGTAAGGATTGACACTTATATTCTGGTTTATGTAGTTACTTCTTTCATTGCCGAAGTCGGACTAACACGTTTTAAGGTCTCGGCAACCATTTTTACTGTTAATATCTGTGTTATCGTGACAGAATAGTATTCTGAGAATACATTCGAAGTTTTTTTTTTATTATAAAGCTGGCTACTACATCTTTTGATAAATATAATTACTATAAAATCATACGATATCAGTAATAGGAGTATTATTTAAGTATAGTATGGCCTGATCTGATCACTAGGTCAGTGTTATAGGATACATTCACATATCAGCCACTAAAGGCTCTGTTATCGGTGTTCTATATCTGTCAGTAATAGTGTTAAACAGACTATTCGGCACTTCTTTATTTGAGTGTTTAAATATATTGATTACAGATCATTTTGTCTTACTATTTTTGTGGATTCTGGAAAAAGGAAAATGCTACTGAATATTTTTGTGAGTTACTTTTCGACTTCACTATAGACAGTAAAAAGGTTGTTGTTAAATCATCGTAAAACGTGGAAGTCACGTTTATGACTTTTATATACGTTTATATCAACTACATTTTTATTTATATATATAATTCATACCTTCGTGGAGGGTCAAGTAATTAATGATTCTTTTTCTTTCTTTCTTTCTTTCTTTCTTTCTTTCTTTCTTTCTTTCTTTCTTTCTTTCTTTCTTTCTTTCTTTCTTTCTAACAACTGCTTTCTTTTAGTTTTCTTTTTTCTTTCTTTTTCTTTTCAAAGTACAGTTATAGTTACATTTACACTCTCTGCTACATGACAATAACCATCATTAGTATGCCGAGTTGAAATGTACCAATTATGGCCGTACGTTACCGTATACCAGACGTTAAACCAGTTTGTAGGGGAAAGAACTCAGTATTCCAAGTAGATTGGTACTACGTCGTAATGGATTGTGATATATTTTAAGATTTTATGGTGAAAAAGCAAAAATGTGAGTAGTCAGATTAATTTCTTGGAATATTATTGACCATGTTTTATTACAGATATTTATATTTATGCAGATTGATGAGGCAAGAGGAATAAAACTCGAAATATATTCAAAGTTAACTCATTTAGTTCATCGTGCATTTTAGCGGTTACAATGAATACCGGAATGGACTTTCTAACCAAAATATACCGGAATCAGCTTTTCGATACCGGAATCGACTTATAACAGCTATATTATGCAAATATTTGTATAGAATGTGTTTGTATTTGAAACAAGATGTAATATTCTATTAGTATACAAAATTTTAGAAATAAATATTGAGCGAAAAATGACTTTGAAGACTTTTTTCTAAAATAGCATTAGTCAGTGTCCGTAAGATTAACATGTACATGTGACAATCACTACCATATGAAATAAAATAATGACTATTATTGTATGTACGTAATTGCACGTAATTGCAAATTATCTCATGAATAAATAAAAAATCAGTGGGCTCTGTTTCATGTTTTCCCCAATATATGACGATTGAAATGCATAAATTTTCAACATTCTTTTTCTGATGAGTAATTTTAATCGATGAATGTTGTTAAGACAATGAATGGATCAATTGTAGGATTT
Source organism: Cyclina sinensis (assembly GCA_012932295.1). Taxonomy (NCBI): domain Eukaryota; kingdom Metazoa; phylum Mollusca; class Bivalvia; order Venerida; family Veneridae; genus Cyclina; species Cyclina sinensis. The sequence goes on along the minus strand of JAAONU010000007.1, from coordinate 38,413,163 downwards.
TCATAAATTTATGTCCAAATTAATTATAAGATATTAACAAAATAAAATCCCTATAATTATCCAATCAATTAATGAATACATGTTACAAACAGTTGACGGTACATAGACACTCGACTGAACAATCACCTCTCTTTATTGGCCCAATGTTTATACATGACAATAGTGACCATGAGACGTAGAGCCATTTTTTTTCACCATTTAAAGTTAAAGTTAGCAGCGACAGACTCGACAAAACTTGTCATCGGTTCGGACGACGAGCAAGCAATGGTCAAAGCCATAGTCACTGAGTTTCCTCAGTCTTCTCATGTATTATGTACCCGCCACTTGGAACAAAATACACGACAACACTTGGAGGACTACAGTGTACCAAGACCAAACAGAGCTGTCATCATTGACAAAATCTCTGGACATGACGGATTGGCGAAAGTGACGGACTACATTTGCTTTGACAATAAATGTGACGACTGAGACTGAAAGCTACTCCGCAGAATTTTTTGATAAATTTGTTTAGTACTTTCAAAAGCGCCTGAAAGGTCATTTCAAAACGAAGTTCAAAGAACCCTTACGTGGCGGACATATTACCAATGACTGGACAAACAACATTTGTGAGTCAGTTAATCACATGTTAAAGCAAACTGTGGCCTGGCAATCAAACAGTCTGCCTGAGTTTGTCAGGTTGGTTTAAAAGACAGGTGAAAGGTCAGTTCACGGAACTGAGAAGTGCCCTTTGTTCATCCGGTAATTTCCGCCTGGCCGTCACTCACAAGCATTTCCGGGTTGGTAAAGACGTATGGATCGACATGACGGAACAACAGAGGTTAAACTCGTTCTTACGTTACAGACAGTTTGTTGTACGAAAAGACAGAGTTGTAATCTCGACTGACGGACAAAGCTCATGCCTTGCACCACGGACAGACGGTAGGAAACCCGGTCAACGAAAGAAAAAGATCAATATAAAATCATTTCCAGCTGAAGTCCGAATCTAATAAGACAGACAGACATTAATATCATCATCTGGAGTACTCAGTTGTGACCAAATGGATCGGAGAGTATTCACGTGTATAATATATATTGTAAATATTATGTAAATAATGTATATATTTACATGTTATAGCTATAAAGAAATATTTAGTATTTTCCTAAAATGGAAGTTATGTCAGTGATAACGGAAAACACAGATGGAAGTCCACTCGTTTACAATGTACATACTGTGTAAATTTTGTAAATATTATGTAAATAATGTATATTTACGTGTTATAGCTACAAGAATCATTTAGTGTTATCCTATATTTGCCGTTTTTATAACTCTCTCATTGCAAGTGTAGGGAATACCTACCGTCTTTTTCTGATGTCAATATAATGTATTTTATTGATAACTGATTATATTTTCTTTTTGCAAAAAAACCCCTTATTTTTCGATGTTTTAGTTAAAAAAAAAAATTATGTTTTATTATTGTAACAATGGAAATACAGAGAGCTGCTACTGTCGTTCTTATGTCAAATGAATGCATTTTTGTTTATTTCATTTACTATGTTTTATGATTATTGATTATTATGTACAATGTATATTCTGGAAATAAAATATAAATTAAACATTGTGTTTTTATCTTTTACATTTTTAATACATGATTACATTAACGTAAATACAATAATAGTCATTATTTTTTTTCATGTGGTAGTGATTGTCACATGTATGTTAATCTTACGGACACCGACCAATGCTATTTTAGAAAAAAGTCTTCAAATTCATTTTTGCTCAATATTTATTTCTAAAACTTTGCATACTTATACAATATTACATCTTATTTAAAATACAAACATATTTTATACAAATATTTGCATAATATAGCTGTTATAAGTCGATTCCGGTATCGGAAAGCCGATTCCGGTATATTTTGGTTAGAAAGTCGATTCCAGTATTCATTGTAACCCCATTTTAGTTGTTTCCATGTTTGACCTTTGTCTTGGAAAATGAAATTCAGTTTGATTATCGATAAAAGTGAATCGGTATAGACTTCTAATATATTATGAAAACGATTTCAATTTGAATGCTGTCAAGCAACTCGAGACAAAGGAGCCTGTTAAATCGGTTCATCTTTGGAGGTGAAATAGAGTCTCAATATTGCGACTTCAGGCAGTACTTCAGGCAGGATGCTGCCTTAACGTCTCAACCAGAAACCACCAAAATGGTGGAAAATGGATTTTGTGAAATCCCTATTTCCCTACTGAATAACAGTCATTTTACACTTGGAAACTTATTAATATACTGTATTCTATTTGAATACAGTACGCGCCAGGAAGAACTTTCGTTTTCCTCGAGGTTGTTGCTGACTGCCCATTCCGTAAAACGCAACCAAATCCGCCGCATTTCGAGGATCCCCGCCACGGACATGGTCACCAAATATCGCGGTGGACGTCTGCTAAATGGTTACGCGAACATTTTCACAGGTATAATTATTGATATTGAGGCTCTCACAGTTCCCAATCACATGCATTTCGGCGAAAATAATGCTTTAATAATATCAAATAAATGTATAAAACTCTCATTCTGATGCATTTGTTTACGAATGCGCCTATTTGTTAACGCAAAGAATGACAATTCAAAGCAATTGCTTCTTGAAACAGCTGACCGTATTTTCAGAAAATAAACTGACTGGTTTCCGATTGCGATGTGTTAAAACTGTTTTTCTTTTTAAAGAAAACAAACAACATGTAAACCCTACTGCGACATCTGTATTGTCTAAGCGCTTGGCAAAAATTATTGTCACATAACTGGTAGACGTAAAATGCACAGTTTCATAACGGTCGTTTCATTAAATGTTCAGCTTATCCAGGTGAGTTATGACCCTAATTAATTTCGCGTTGGTTTCAAATATCGCCAAGATATTTCACGATGTCGAGACATCGAGGATGTCCGTTTTTTTCCTCATTGTCGCAGCGGATATTTCTTTTTCTGCATCCGCGCAAAAAAGCGGAAAATGTGAGTTCCTCGTGGCGCGTACTGTATGTTCAACAAAACCCCCAAAAAAGCAAAAAGATGATTTTAAACCTACATCAGTCTCTTGTTTACATCGGCCGTATCTGATGGAGGTGTGCGCACACCGAGAATGCACTAGCCAATGAAAACAGTGCTCTATTGTAAACCGTCAGTAAACTGTTATGAATGCTGTACATAATAAATTGGTTTTATGCGTGTAATTGGCCTTAAAAAAATTGTCGCTTAAAATTTAGGATAGATTAATGGCCCGTAATCACAATTCACTGTACAGGGTTCACATACAGTGGTTAAATGTTTACCTCTTCGGCAATTTTTCCAGTAATGGTTTTTAGCGTGTTAAATCTAAAAATTTCTTATCTGCCACTACGGACTTATTTTTCAACAAACTTATTTGAGACATACAACATCTGAAGCAGAAAATTTAACTCTTTCACCACATGAACATTTTTTGCTCGTACGTTTCATAGTTTTTGTGCAAATCTGTGCCCAACAGATTTCACCACATTTTTGAGGCCAGTGAGCAAAATTATATAGAGGCTAGTTCAATTAGGACTACAGAATTAAAAGATACATCAATGACAATATCTAGAGATATTTTCCAAGTAACTGATCAAAAAGATTTTGAACATGCTTATTGTTATCCTGTGTAGTTTTTTTGGAAGACACCACAGCCAAAAATTGCTACAGAAACTTCCGATGTCAAAATGGAAATATTCGATCATCAAAAACACGTTTTTTCTTATCAAAAGCAATAATTTCATGATTTTGTAATTAAACCATTTTAATCAGTACGTTATGATTATTTTGAATAGGCAAAGTTGCTGTAGTCATGTCCAATGACCTTTAAATGATTTAAGGATTAAAAACATTATTTTCATGTGTGTCAGTTGGATTTATTAGTTTGAATGTATTTGTTTTTACTTTGCTTCATGAATAACCCTGATTGAGTGCGTAAATATACAGATTTAACAGAAAAGTCATTCGACATGGAAGACCTTGTGGCACGTGCCATGGCTACATTAGACTCACTCAGTAAACTACTGGTGGTCAGCAATAATTTGATAAAGAAATACTGAGCAATTTTTTTATTTTGGCAATATCTCCAACATTTGTCACAGTTGGCAAATTTCGCCCAATGTTTTATCAAATAATCAAATAAACATAATATTGTTAAATATAAAATGTATATAAAATAATGATACTCTCGGGTATGTGTGTATGAGTGAATTTTGTTTTAAGTTTTGTAAAACTTTGTTTGTTTAATATTACAATGTACCGGTATGTTTTTTTACTTATTGACAGGACTAATGGAGTTTAACAAAATTTAGCATTATAGTAATTGATGACAACTTTTGGCAGGAAACTTTTATCCTCAGAGGAAATAAAGTAACAGGTTTCAGCTTAAGACAGATTGTCAGTTTTACAGCATGGTTTTAATTCTTTGTTTACTAAATAAGTCTGATTAAATTTTGATTTAGGTTGATAAAGGTGTGAAGCCATTAGTCTAATTTTCCGTCTACTCTTGTAAGAGTTACTTAACTTGTTTCATAATTTGCTATTGGTCAGTTCTTTTGTAGAGACTTCTAAAATTTCATTGGTTTGTAAGTTTGATACTGATTTTTGATTAAATTTTAGGCAGTTTTAGTGTTATTCAGTGTTGGTGAGTTGCTGGATAGGAAAAGTTTTGAAAGGAAATATTCTATATCTTTAGTGTTGGTTAATCGTTCAATAAGACAGCAAAATATTCTCTTTCTTAAAAGTGAAATACTTAGTAAATTTATAGTTTTGGATATATGGAATTATTGTGAAAATAGTGAATAAGAACAATTAACATTTTTGGGTAGTCACCAGAGGAAATAACAAACTTGACTTTAATATAATGCTGAAATTAAAAATACTGGTTGAAACTGGAGACGGTGTTGATTTTTGATAGAAGTTCAAGTTCCGGAACTATTCAGCTTCCTACACTCTACTGTACAGAAGTAGAGTGGACCCCGTGACCAGGCTAAGTGGATCAGGGACTTTGTTATTTCCCAAATGAGCAGAGCCCACTACCATACCAGTACCGCCAGGTCTACACATAGTTCTAATCCTGGCAGTACATGTACAGTATAAGTGCTGCCACCAACTGGACCCCCTCAAACAGGTGGAGCAGTGAGTGAGGGTAGTTCACTACCCCAACACACCCCTTGGTGACACATTCTAAAGACCAGTTAAATAGGATAATTATTCAGAATCACTTTGTTATAGAGCTTATGACAGAATCTGCTTCATAAGTACATTTTTTCTAGGTAAATGTGAAATTCTACTCTTTTTAGGCCTCTTGTTGGCATGCATACACAAGTAACCCAGCTTATTTTAAGATCTGATAAAAGCGAAATAGCTAAGTCATTATTACAGTGTGTTTGTAATAGTTTTTGCAGTCTATTAAAATAAACAAACATTTGAATACTGATACTTTTGTTGTGAACAGAAAAAAAAGCTAAGAGAAAAAAAAATTCAGATGGCTGTGAGCATAAATGACATAACACACTGCATGTGCATGTTTGCTCAGCATTTGGCAGTAATACAAAAAGTATTGTCTGGCTAATACTGGCTAAAAAAACAGCAAAAAAAAAAAAAGATAATGTATGTCAAGGTACTGTTGGCTAAAAATGCAAAGCAGTACAGACCTAGTTACTCCTAAAAAGTTTATTTGTGAAGTATGATGTTGATACTGAATTATTTTGCTTAAAGATGCAGAGAACTTGATGAGAATAGTTAGCTGGAGAAAACTATATTTTCTCATGACAGAAGTTAAATTACACTAATCTATGAACATATATACATGTTTAAGACAAATTATCATTAACAAGATTACATGTATCTGATTTGTTTAAATGAAAAGAACTTTGCAATTTAACTTCAGCGGCTAGATGATTGAGCAGGTAGCTGCAGGCATTTCATCAAGCATGGATGACCCCGGAGAAGATGGGAGTCGTTGGATTATTGTGATTGGGTCATTCTTCGTACAGTTCATAGTATGCGGCATTACGTATAGTCTGGGCATCTTCCAAGTTGTGTTTCAGGATGTGTTCTCAGAGGACCATTTTGACACATCGTGGGCTGGGTCCATTTTGCTATATGTTACAGCACTGTCAAGTGAGTATACTGGTTTGCTTGTACATGGCACTATTTTGCAGATGATTTAAACTTTAGATTTTCATATATTAGTTAATGACTGATGATACTAGTCAGTAATATAAAACTTGAAATCGTGCAAATTTTGGAAAATGAAATAATTGAAAAAATGTGTATGACTTTCAGCTAGTCAACAACATTTAACTTGGTTTGATAAATTATGAAAAAATTTATGGAAGTATAACATCTACACGGAAATATGGAACAAATGAGTTCTATTCAGAGTTTCACTTTTTACAGGCAGTCAGTCCTGTATGGGTTTTTTATATGAATGTAAGCTAAAAAGCCTATTGAAATTATAAAATTTCATTTTCAGGTGTTGTATTCCGGTGCCTGATGAGTAAGTTTGGGAGCAGAGTTTGTGTTATGTTGGGTGGTCTGGTGGCGGCCGGTGGTCTAGCCTCGTCAGTCTTTGTTAGCAATGTTTTTGAATTGTATCTGACATACGGATTGATGACAGGTTAGTTTCAGAATATTATTACTAATTTGATGATTTTCTTCCATTTTTGGGCAATACCTTTCCAAGTTCATTGAAACAGTATATAAAATTAATGAAGGTGTAAACCATAGTCAGCCTGTTATTGCTAGATGCATACCAGTCAGTCATAACATTACTTTACAATTTTTTGGACAAGAGATGATAGATTTAAAAGTCATTTAGCAACCTTAAAGAGTTTTACTGAATTGCATGAGGGCTTTTTTCTGTCTGATGAATTGCTTTGTTTAGAAAATACTTAAAAGAAATTTGTGAAGGTGGTCTCTTATCCTTGTCAGTAATACTGGCCCTACATCTTGATGCAGATGCTCTCAGCTAGAGTCTAGTAATCTATCTGTCCTTCTGTCCTTTCATTAAAGTTCTAAATGGAGTTCTTGACCAAAACTTCGAATTTGTGACTGCCTTTCAAAGTACATGTAATTTAGTAAAAGCAAACACTGGACTATGTGAAAAGAAATTTATGTTGAAACAGGCATTTTAGGCCATGTATATGGATTTAGCTCTGCCTGTAGACATTGCTGTCTATGATTTGCTCGTTTTTACCATGTTAGCTTTCTTATGGTTAAGAATTTTGTTACCACTGCTTAAACTCATTCCCCGTTAAATGAAGACAAGATTTTCTACAGGCTAAGACACAAAGTTCAAACATTGTCAGAAGTGCTTTATGATCACAGTTATAGGCTGTGTAGAGGACACTTCCTGTTATTTTAGGATTATTGAGATCTCTCAGTTTTGGTTGTCTCATAATTCTCCTTGAAATCTGGACTGTTGACATTTTTACACTCGGCTTTTGTACTTGAGAAGGATTCACGCAAGCAGTACAATCATATTGTTGACACGTATAAGTAGTGCACTGTAATAATACTTAATTCATGGCCTTTCTGCATTGTACATCACCATGTACTACAGAACAAAGCTTAAAATAAGCATTTGATTTATTAGAAAAAAGAGACTTCAAATTTAAATGTGTTGAGAAAAAAGCCTATTCAACAAAAGCTGCATTTTGGTATTATTTTTGTCAAAGTGCTTATTACAATGTAGGTTTGCAAACTTTTTTGATAAAGTATATTCATGGTTTCAGAATTGAGACTCTGAAGATGAACAAAATTAAAGTTTCGGGAATGGTTTTGATCTGAGGTTTTCTGCAAAAATTACAATTTTTATTTTCTGGCTTTCATAATATATTTTTTTAGTAAAAAAAAAATGTTTTACTTTGAAGACATCTTGAGGACATTGAAAAGTTGGACATTTATTTTATGTAAGTTGTGAAACAACAGCTTGAATGAAATGTATTAAAATAAGAAGTGCTGCGACATATCATGAAGAGGTTGAAAATGAGATAATATTACAGAGTTTATCAAAGCTGTCATGAATAAATTTTGAAATTATAAAAGATAGTGATGATACTGATGACCATTAAGATAGTTAACTCTTCTGTTATCAGAAAAGTTTGATGTAATATAAATTATAAACTGATAGCAACCTGTTATCTCCACTTAAGGGCATGGACTTCGTTTTAAGGCCAAATTTATTTTGATAACAGTATGTTTATCTTTGTTGGTTCAGAATGTTCTAAAATAGTCCAGATTGTTTCTGGTACTTTTGGATTTTGGCTCTCAGGTCATATTTAAACAAGAACTGCCACTGTAAGATGACAGTGCCCCCGGAGTGGTGCTTAAGGTTTGAGCTGAGGACCAGTCATTCAAGGGTCAAGGTCTAATATATATAGGTTAGTTGGAAGGTCTTGTCCAAAGGGGTGTTGTGTCAAAGTATGAAGTAAATCCACTAACTTATAAGGAAGTTATGGCCAATGTTAAAGTTTTTGGACAATTGGATCTTCAAGGTAAAGTTCATTCAGAAGTCAAGGTCAAATAGATATAGGTCAGTTGGAAGATGTTGATCAAAGGAGTGTTTTGTCCAAGTATCAAGTAAATCCACTTACTAAAAAAGAAGTTATGGTCAATGTTAAAGTTTTTGGACAACTGGATCTTCAAGGTGAAGGTTATTCAGGGGTCAAGGTCAGATAAATATAGGTCAGTGGGAATTATATTGTCCAAAGGGGTGTTGTATCCAAGTATGAAGTAAATCCACTAACTAATAAGGAAGTTATGGCCAATGTTAAACGTTTTTGACAATTGGATCTTCAAGGTAAAGGTCATTCAGGGGTCAAGGTCAAATAAATATGGGTCAGTTGGAAGGTCTTGTCCAAAGGGGTGTTGTTTCCAAGTATGAAGTAAATCCACCTACTAATAAGGACATTATGGCAAATGTTTAAGTTTTCGGACAGACTGATGTACGGACGGACAGACGGATGGACGGACGGACACTATATGCCTCCCTTCAGGGGCATTAAAATTGACATTTATTGTTGTTAATTTAGGTCAAGGCAAAACCTGAACCTACCCACCCTTTTGCTTGCTGACAGTGTTTTTTGTATAGTTGTTAGCAATTACAAGTATTTTAATTTGTAAGTAAATGAAAGAAAACGTAAGGGATAGATGAATCACTATAAAATGTCATAATTCAGCTTTAAGCACCTAGACAATTTGATGCCCTTGCACCAAAAGATTGTGTCAAATTTTAAAAAATGCACTTACAACTTTTCTTCACCTTGATATCAAACTGATTTATATGTTCCTGCCCAGTGTTGTTTAGAAATTAAAAACAAAAAAATTTGTACGTACCAATACTAGCATTTGTGAATCTGTTGCCTGTTATTTTCTGAGCCTATAAAACTGTTAAATTTCAGGGTATTTTTATGCTTCACTTTTGCTTTTTAGACACCTATTAGATTCTGCTGGTTTTTTAGCTCACCTGAGCATGCTTATGTGAGCTTTTAGGATCCTTGATTGTCCGGCGTCCGTCCGTCCGTCCGTCGTCCACAATTCATTCAAACGACATCTCCTCTGAAACCACTGGGCAAAATTTAATATAACTTGCCTAGAATGTTCCTTGCATGAAGCTCTACCAAGTTTGTTCAAATGGTTCCGGTTCATTGCATTTCTGGGTCACAGGAGCTAAAAACAGATTTGAAAAGTTGGATCTTTAAAAATCTTCTTGTCAGAAACCACAAGGCCTGGAGCTTTGATATTTGGTATAAAGCATCATCTAGTGGACCTCTACCAAGTTTGTTCAAATTATGATCCTGGGGTCAAAAATGGCCCCGCCCCAGGGGTAACTTGTTTTACATAGAGTTATATAGGAAAAACTTTAAAAATCTTCTTGTCAGAAACCGTAAGGCATAGAGCTAAGATATTTGGTGTGCAGCATTGTCTAGTGGACCTCTACCAAGTTTGTTCAAATCATGGCCTCTGGGTCAAAAATGGCCCCGCCCCAGGGGTAACTTGTTTTACATAGAGTTATATAGGAAAAACTTTAAAAATCTTCTTGTCAGAAACCGTAAGGCATAGAGCTAAGATATTTGGTGTGCAGCATTGTCTAGTGGACATCTACCAAGTTTGTTCAAATCATGGCCTCTGGGTCAAAAATGGCCCCGCCCCAGGGGTAACTTGTTTTACATAGAGTTATATAGGAAAAACTTTAAAAATCTTCTTGTCAGAAACCGTAAGGCATAGAGCTTAGATATTTGGTGTGCAGCATTGTCTAGTGGACCTCTACCAAGTTTGTTCAAGTCATGGCCTCTGGGTCAAAAATGGCCCCGCCCCAGGGGTAACTTGTTTTACATAGAGTTATATAGGAAAAACTTCGAAAATCTTCTTGTCTGAAACCACAAGGCCCTGAGCCTTAAGATTTAGTATGTAGCATTGTCTAGTGGACCTCTACCAAGTTTGTTCCAATTATACCCCTGGAGTCAAATTTGGCCCCACCCCGGGGTCATTGGTTTTACATAGGCTTATATAGTGAAAACTTTGAAAATCTTCTTGTAGAAGGAGAAGTAACATTTTCAGTCCAAATAATCTGGAAATTTGTCAGACAGGTTGTTTCTATGATTTCTAGCTCAAGTTCGAATATTGGTCATCTGGGTTCAAAAACTAGGTCACAGAGCCCAAAAATAGAAAAAACCTTGTTAACACTCTAGAGGTTACATTTTCAGTCCAAATATCCTGGAAATTTGTCAGAAAGGTTGTTTTGATGATTTTTAGCTCAAGCTCAAAATTGGGTCATCTGGGGTCAAAAACTAGGTCACAGAGCCCAAATATGGAAAAACCTTGTTAACACTCTAGAGGTAACATTTTCAGTCCAAATAACCTGGAATCTGTCAGAAAGGTTGTTTCAATGATTTCTAGGTTAAATTTGAATATGTGTCATCTGAAATCAAAAACTAGGTCACAGAGCCCAAAAATAGCAAAAAACTTGTTAACACTCTAGAAGCTACTTTTCAGTCCAAATATTCTCGAAATTTGTCAGAAAAAATGTTTTAATGATTTCTAGCTCAGATTCGAATAAAGGTCATCTGGGGTCAAAAACTAGGTCACAGACCCCAAATATGGAAAAACCTTGTAAACACGCATTGAGGTAACATTTTTAGTTCAAATAACCTTGAAATTTGTCAGAAAGATTGTTTTAATGATTCTAGCTCAGTTTTGAATATGGGTTATGTGGGGTCAAAAACTAGGACACATGGCCAAAAAGTAGAAAATCCTTGTTAATGCTCTAGAGGTTACATTTTCAGTCCAGATGTCCTTGAAATTTGTCAGAAAGGTTGTTTCAATGATTTCTAGCCCGGACTAGGATATGGGTCATCTGGGATCAAAAACTAGGTCACAGAGCCCTAAAAGGTAAAAACCACTTTAACACTCCAGAGGTTACATTTTCAGTGCAAATATCCTGGAAATTTGTCAGACAGGTTGTTTTGATGATTTCTAGCTCAAGTACTAATATGGGTCATCTTTGGTCAAAAACTAGGTCACATTGACCAAATATGGAAAAACCTTGTTAACACTCTAGAGTTAAGATTTTAATTCCAAATAACCTGAAAATTTGTCAGAAAGGTTGCTTCTATGATTTCCAGCTCAGCTTTGAATATGGGTCATCTGGATTAAAAAACTAGGTCACAGAGCCTAAATATCGAAAAACTTTGTAAACACTCTAGAGGCTACATTTTCAGTCCAAATGTCCTGGAAATTTGTCAGAAAGGTTGTTTTGATGATTTCTAGCTCAGGTTTGGATATGGATTATCTGGATTAAAAAACTAGGTCACAGAGCCCAAATATCGAAAAACCTTGTTAACACTAGAGGCTACACTTTCAGTCCAAATAACCTTGAAATTTGTCAGAAAGATTGTTTCAATAATTTCTAGGCCAAGTTTGAATATGGGTTCAATTAACCAGGTCCATAGCAACTTTGTTAAAAGCAGTCATATTCAGGTGAGCGATATAGGGCCATCATGGCCCTCTTGTAAAGTATTGCACCCCCAAACCCCATATGTTTTATTTTGTAAAAACTAGGACATACTTAGGTAGTATAACATTTGCACCTATATGCTTATTGTGTGACCTAAAAAGATTTACCTTACTGATAGTAGTATCAGTGTTACCTCTTGGCAGATTAACAAATCATGTTAGATATTTTAAACAATAGTTTCTATCTGAAAATCAATGCGAAATGGTTAATAGGTGTATGTTTCATACTGTAGTCTGTCAATTAAAACATATTTCATGACAGAGGAGTTTCGGGTCAAGGTTTGGCCTTGTCCACTTGAAGTACAATTGAAGAGTGAATGAAAACAGATCTGAGCGTGAAGTAAAGTTAATGATTAAAAAAAAAATTATATTTGTGAACATTTTTGTAATAAAAACAGGGTCATGTGCAGAACTTTTTGATGTATGTTTAGCCCATTACAGATTTATGGTAGCATGTTTTAGCCCTGTCTTGTACACCAAACTTACTGAATGTCAAGCTGTAGGTAGTTAAAACTGTTTGTTTGGGGTTTCCCAAGCCTGAATTTTGGTAATGGGCATTCCAAGTATCTTCATCTGGTCCTCAGAGCAAAGGTCAAAGCATCACTTTAGGGGTATTGTCATCTTTTATTGACAGTTCTTGTTTTTTTCAGTTAAGTTACTTTCACATGTGAAAAAGTTTCTCTCTTAGCAATGGAAAAAAAAATAGCACCTAGGATTTGCAGGACAAACAATTTCAAAGGTCAACCTTAAAGCTGTTTTCTGTTATACTGGAGTATTGTTTAATAATAGGTATGGGCAAAGTAAAAGCAAGCACAGCCTGTAAACCAAAAGAAGGCTCTGTTTTGTACAAAAAGAAAAGAAAAAAGAAAAAAAAAATACTGTAAGATGTAAACAATAATTGTTATCACTCTAGTTAGTGTTGTAGATGCCTTTTGTTTGTTTGAAAAACTGGAATTCATAAGATAGGTTTTTCACCCCCAGTTTTTCAATACCAGTGGGAATAGTTATTGCCCATAACAGAAATAGTGGAACTGGATAAATGAAATTAAATAAAAAATGTTTTTTGATTATTTCATTGTGTCATTTATTCAACCGTATGAATATTTGATTTTCTAATTTTAGGAGTTGGTTTTGGACTTGCCTGTACGCCATCTATAATGATAATAGAACAGCACTTCCACCGGAAAAGATTTCGGGCTGTCAGTATTGCTGTGGGAGGTGTTAGCACTGGAATTATTGCTTTTCCATTTGTAATTAAACACCTGCTGGAATACTATGCTTGGAGAGGAACACTTCTCATTTTAGCAGGATTTGCATTCAATATTTGCGTGTGCGGAGCACTGATGTTTCCAGCACGTAAAGCGAAAGAAGTGAGATTAATGCCGTTGTTGTCATGTTTTCCTCTGAGAAACCCAATATTTCATGGAATGTGTATAAGCAATTTCTTCTGGAGCTTTGGATCAACCATCATTTACATGTATATGCCATCTTATGCTATTCACCAAAATACCGATTTAGAAAAATCATTTCTACTTGTGGCTTGTATAGGAATGGCTAGTTTTACATCAAGATCAATCTTTGCATTCATGGGTCGAAAGAGTGCTCTTGACCATGTGACTGCAGTTTTATGCTCAGTGACCTTAGGCGTTGTTCTGACGGGAGTTTCACATATGTTGTTTGAAAGATACTCTGGTCAGATTGCGTTTACACTGATATTTGGATTTTACAGTGGATATTGGATGACATTCTTGTCACAGATCTCACGAGAGCTGGTTGGCCCTGAGTATATCGCTATGGGCAATGGGTACCTCTGTTTCATGATTGCTGTAGGAAGCCTGCTGGGCGGGCCTTGTGCAGGTATGTACAAAACACAGATGCATGAGCTTTGAAATAGACATAATTTAGTTTGTTTCCTTCTGTCATCCCTACAGAACATTTCCAGTAACTTGGTACAGATGCCATCTGCAGGAATAACATGTACATTTGGCATAAACAAAATGTAAAATGCTATTTAGTATGACAATGAATGAACATTGAAATTTAGCTGTATGATTTTCAGACAATCAACAAAAATCCTGGCTCAATGCCATTTTAAGTAAGAAAAAAAAACCCTGTATTAATTAAACTGTTTAAAAAATATGGAAAATCAAGACACGATCTTGTAACATGGCTATTAATTGTAACGATATGTGACAAGGTTACAAACTGTAACAATGTCTTGTCATGTTGTGAAGTAAATGGAGGTCAAACTACAGGTAATGGTCTAGATTTTGTTTATATGATGTGAAATACTTAGGTAATTGCAGGTTTGATTACCTGTTATAAATGATATCATTACCTTTTTGCATAGCAGTGCACATTTCAAAGGTCTCTGACTCAAAATTGCTTTCTGAATTATTCTTATTCTGATATCTATAGGGAATGTTTAATTTCATGTTCCCTAAAATTTGAGGTATCAAATCATTTACAAATAGGAGATGTTAAACTGTGTTCTGTATTATTCAAAAAGTGAGAAATTTGCAAAATTTCGAAAAAGTCCTAAAGCTGCAAAAATCATATTTTTTTTTCATTTTTAACAGACTTTTACAGTTTCCACACTGTCAGATTCAGTTGTTTGTAAAGAGATTGCTGCTACCTTCTTTGAATGACCATCTTTAGTACCAGCTGGTGCAGAAATGTTATGAAAAAGTCAGGGTCCCACGTTTTACCGGAATCGACCATTTTTACCGGAATCTACCGGAATCGACTTTGCATTACCGGAATCGACCTATATTTCATACATAAGCCAATTTTTTTCAAGATATACAACATTGTTTATTAATATATTATATAATTAACGTAATTACCAAAGGAATTTGAAGTTTCTTTGAGTGGAAATATTTTACATGAGAAAGAAAATCGGCGAGTTGCGGAAAATTTGCGCATACGGATAAACGCCGGACTCGGTCTGTAATTCATACATGAATTGTATATAAGTGATACAAAGTTATTTTTTATTTTTTTACATCAGATATAGAATATTTACCAAAGGAATTTGAAGTTTCTTCGAGTGGAAAGATGTTGCAAGAGAAAAAAAATCGGCGATCTGCGGAATATTTGCGCATACGGATATACGCCGGAATCGGCCTGTATTTCATAAATAAATCGAAATTAAGTCATACAGAAGTTATTTTTCATTACTCTACATCAGAAATAACATATTTACCTAAAGAATATGAAGTATCTTCGAGTGGAAAGATTGAAAAGACAAGAAAATCGGCGAGTTGGGGAAAATTTGCGCATTAGATATACGGCGGAATCGGGCTGTATTTCATAAATTAATTGAATTTAAGTCATTTAAACATATTTTTCATTACTTAACATCAGAAATAAAATATCTACCAAAGGAATTTGAAGTATATTCGAGTGGAAATATTTTACAAGAGAATGAAAATCGACGAGTTGCGGAAAATTTGCGCGTACGGATATACACCGGAATCAGCATGTATTTCTTAAATAAATTGAATTTAGGTTATACAAAGTTATTTTTCATTACTTAACATCTGAAATAAAATATTTACTAAATGTATTTGAACTTTCTTCGAGTGGAAAGATGTTGAAAGAGAAAGAAAATCGGCGAGTATTAAAGTTAAGCGTCAACCTGGAATAAACATTCGTCGGTATTTCAAAGACAGTTTTGTGAGATAGAGATGTCATAACACGTTGATTTTAAGGAACAATTAGCAGCCGCTTATCGGCATTTTAATTTGTTAATTCCACATCTTTTTGTCGGTAAGCTGGGGTATATGAATGATAAATACCATATATGTTACTAAAATACAATATATGAAATACATGTCGATTCCGGTGTATATTCTTATGCGCAAATTTTCCGCAACTCGCCGATTTTCTTTCTCTTGTAAAATTTTCTACTCGAAGATACTTCAAATTTCTTCGGTAAAAATATTATTTCTGAGGTAAATTAATGATTTATATCATTTTTGAATAACTTAAATTCAATTTATGTATGAAATACAGGCCGATTTCGGCGTATATCCGTATGCGCAAATTTTCCGCAACTCGCCGATTTTCTTCCTCTTGTAAAATATTTCCACTCGAAGATACTTTAAAATCCTTGGGTAAATGTGTTATTTCTGATGAAGAGTAATGAAAAAAACTTTTGTATGACCTAAATACAATTCAGGTATGAAATACAGGCCGATTCCGGCGTATATCCGTATGCGCCAATTTTCCGCAACTCGCCGATTTTCATTCTCTTGTCAAATACTTCCACTCGTAGATACTTCAAATTCCTTTTGTTATTACGTTAATTATATTATGTATTAATAAACAATGTTGTATATCTTGAAAAAAATTGGCTTATGTATGAAATATTGGTCGATTCCGGTAATGCAAAGTCGATTCCGGTAGATTCCGGTAAAAATGGTCGATTCCGGTAAAACGTGGGACCGGAAAAAGTCAGCTTGAGTTTGCTCTTAAAAGAGGCAAACCCTAAAATCTAGAGTATTCCATTTACATTAAAGAGGTATTCTCTAAGATACAGATTATCATTCCTTTAAAGTCTTATAAATTGGAATGCTACTGAATGAATTATTGCCTGATGTGCAGGTGTTAGTTAGTCCAACTAATCAGACTTGTCGAAAAGACATCAAGAAAATGTTTGATAGGCGATGTCCTTTTCCAACGGTTTGACAGTAGTAAAAAAAAAAGTCTATAAAAATTCATACATGTGATATCCCGGCGGGATTTTGAAAATTCCCGTTATTCAACATCAATTCCAGCTGTCCCGGTATTAATTCAAAATTCCCGATATTAGAATCAAGAAGAAAAAAAACATATCTTCCGACGTCTATAATTTGCTCAGCTCCGGTTATGGGCGGAACTTATACTCGGAAACGGCGATCAATACATACTACCTTCAAAGTATTGACCAATCAGAGCGCATTTTACTACTTCCATTCATTAAATCCCGTTTTGACACTCGATACACAACACATTTAGAGTATGAAAATGGCTGAAATACGTTTTGGTATTTATAAGAAAAGGTCAAGAAGATTTAAGACAAACTTAAAAAATTGAAGGAAAACAATTACAGCAAATATTTAGTTCATTAAACATGAATCAGCGAGTGAAAATCTCGGATAAATTCCGATTGTCATATATTTCCGCGACCCCGTCGTATTTTCATATTTATAGAAAAACAGTGAAAAGTTTCCTTTTCTCTAAAACTTGAATAGTTTTGTCGTAGTTACTTTTGAAAGCAACAATTATAATGAATCAACATAATATACGTCTAAAAATTGTTTGTAATTTTGTTCAAAAAAATTCTGGTGAAAAAAATCATGTCTTAGGGAGAAGTCACTTCTCCCAAAATTTTGACCATAGTATGAGCCCTGTGTAAGGACTCCTGTCCAAAAGCTAAAATTCAAAAGACAAAAACAAAATTCAATCATCTGTGGGAATCTGAATATAAATGGCTAGGAAAGTGTGCTAAGAGAACAGATTATGCCTTTTGCAAGTAGTGCAACATTTATGCATTAAATAAGAACAAAAAACACTTCACGAGTTTTCTTTGCTGTTCTTCTTGTCTTTCTTTTTGCGAAAACGCCTCGATAAAAAAATCCAGTTTTCAAGCTAAAAATCCAGCTGAAAATCCAGTTATGAGTTACCAAAGTTATCACATGTATGTAAAATGGGTCAGACTGCCAAATTAATTAGGCTAGGTGTTGGTAAAAAAATCCCAAGTAGGACATGTAAAGTTTATAATAATATTAATATCAGTCTTCATACAGAAAGTTGTTATTTTACCATATTTGGATGGATACCATTCGTTCAGAATGAACAGTTTATTAAAGGGGCTGTGCTCCAGATGACAAAAAAAGAAAGTTTTCTTGTATTATAAATTTCTTGTAATATTTATGACTAATGCTTAAAAAATAACTTACTGACAAAAAATAAGTCAAATAATTACATTATAAATTGATTTTTTTCCCTTTCAAAGTGCTATACCGTGACGCGACGGTATAACTATATCATATAACATTGAAAGTAAATATCTGTAATTTCACATGCGGCGATGGTGGTGACAGTAAAAGCGTTGGAAATATTTTGTTAACATGAGGGTCCAGAGTTCAAATCAGGCTGGAGCGAAAATATTTTTTTTATTCTATTTTGACTTTTATAATCAGTTTTGAAGTAAAATATTGTGTTGTTATAATCTCACGGCATCTAAATATATAATTTATGAAAAAAATTTTTTTATGTCAAATCTGGATTACAGCCTCTTTAAAGTGTGACTGTCTAAATGCTTAAAGGAAAAGAAAATGAACACAAGTTCTTTAAATTATAAATTTAAAAATAAGCCGATATAATAGGAGTGCAGTCTATCCTTGGTTAATGGTAGGGTATGTCCCTTTAATTTATATTTTACTTGAATTAAGTAAACATCAATCACTAAAACAATTATAACTGAACAACTAAGTCTTTAGAATAACTTCTCTTATATAAAATCAGAATGTTTTAATGATACAATAAAAGGTATAAAAGATGACAGTGCCTATATACATGTACAACAGTATAAAAGTCTCACGTGATTATTTGGAAATCTGGCAAAAATAAGAAACGTGAAAGAACACAAATTCTAAAATTTAGAACAAAGGGGAAATGCTGTTAAGACCCATTTATTAATGAGCCAACTTTTTGACTCTTAATAACGGAACTTTACCATAGCCTCGTAACAAGAAAGCTAGGTAATATATTGCTCAGGTTGTCAGGATGACAACGTAGAACCCTAGATTTATGTAATTTTTCAGTTATGACATTCCACTGTAACATTTGTTTAAGACATTTAGCTTGTCAACCATGGAGAAAATTATACATTTAAGTACTTCCTGTCATTATGTAAATGCACTCTTCATACAGTCATATATATATTTGATACATGTATAACCTTCATCTTAATCTTTGGGATGTTAACGTGATGTATATACATGTATAAATATATTTATCTTATATTTGGCTGTGTCCAAAGTCTTTAAGTTAATGTAACTAATAAGTCACACTAAAAATAGCCTCTATTTATGATGATATTAACTGTGGCATAAATTCAAAACTTTTCATTCAAGTTAACAAACAAATGAGAGTTTCTGTGCATTTTTTTTTTTTTTTTTTGCATTCAGTAAAATTGAAATTTGAAGGGGTGTTAATAATGAGGTCTTTGTACAATATGTTTGCTAGCTACTAAATTGGTCTAATGACCAAAATTTAAGACGCAAATAAGTTCAGCAGTTTCGTAATAGTTTACCAAAACCTGTTTTTCTTTACTTAATTTTTATTTTGCTTGGTCATGGTGGCAGACAAGAATGAGTTAGCATTTTACATTTATTGGGAAACACATTTATGCAACTAACTGTATAATTATGATAGCATATATGAAGCACTTAGTAATGGATGTGGGTCTTATGGATGCATCCCACAGGAATATTTGTCTCTGTCATCTTGAATAAATGATACAACAGCCAGTCAAGCCATATACTGTATTTTACTTTTAAATAGATACACTTTTGTAACCTTCTACATCATTAGGTTTATAACCTTATATAATTCAAACTGTATTTTTAAAAATTTTTAATACTACAAAATTAAATCATCAGATGAAATCACTCGCTCGGTAAAAAAAATCTTTCTGCATCAGGGAATGTAAAACCTACAAGATTGTCAGTCCTAGATCCCATCGGGGAGTGCATCTAATGTGTGACTGCATCTTATGGAAAGGAACAAAGTATATGGCATTCCTATTCAGTGACTGTTTCCTAGGTTCAGACAACCACTTGCACCTGAAGTATGAAATGCATAAAGTCACTGGAGGCTGTCAAATTATGGTTGGATTTAAACCAGCCATTTTCAGATTTTGACCAATGTCCTTTACATAGTAGAACTTCTGCTAATAAACTTTCATTTTCAGCAAAAAATTACAAAGTTATTTCCATTAGTTAATGTGATTTAACTACAAGCAAACATACATGTACTAAGTGTTAAGACTTTCAGAAAGGATTTGAGAGTATGAATAGATATATCAGGTACCTTGTTATGTTTTAGCAGGAAAAGGATTCATATTTACACAATCTGCTTTTTCCAGGAATACTCATCCGAGAAGAAAAAGAGTTCCGATATGCCTTTTACCTGGCTGGTAAGTGTCTGTAATATTCTTAATATTAATTTTCGGCTATTGTAGACTGCTTTTCTGAGTTAGTTAGATCTTTAATTTGTAAGCCATTGAAACCTTTCCTTGATAGACATGGGTGCAAGCCCCGACTTAGACCATGTGAGTAAATTGTCAGTTGACTCAGTTCATAACATTAAAGAATGATCAAAGGGTAATCATTATATGCTACTGTTGAAAGGTATTATAATGTAACTTGTCTTCCAAACATACACTTGTATAAGTGTAAAATAATATAAAATGAATGTCAGTGCTTTTCAGTCTTACATTGTGGTCAGAGTGACCCAGAAAAAAAGATGGATTTGCACTGATATGTATTTTTATATTTCTTAAAAAAAAAGTCAACAGTATTTTTACATAAATTAATATAATAATTTTGTTATGAAAACAGTTTTTTTACTGCAATCAAGTTGAGAATGGTAATTTTTTTTTTTTTACTAGCCCAGTCAACAATTAAATTTCCACTTTACAAGTGGAATAAGTCCAAATTACTTCTAATTAATTGTTTTCAGACCTAACATGGTGTTTTCAGCATTTATCCTGTCTGTCATGAATACTGATTGTTTCGAACATGAACATAACTGTGTCACAGTTTCTTCCTATACATGCTTTATCTCATTGATTTTTCAGGTGCGTCTTTAATCTGGAGTAATGTGATACTATTGTTGTTTAAATTTAAACGTTGCGGACCTCTTCCTTCAACTGATGGGGGCTGTGGACCTTCAAAGGCTCCCTTGCTGGATGATTCCTATGAACCAGTAAAGGTGCAATCTTCAAAAGGGGACCATGTTTTAGTGTAGGTATTTTTTTAGGGAATTCTTGAAAGTCAAGTGTCATTTTTGTAGAAAGTAAAAGAAATTAAATCATGTCTTATTTAAAAAAAAAAAAAAAAAAAAAAATCTGTTTTGAAGTCAGTCTCACTTAGTTTTTTATATGTCGAATGAGGTATAAAAAAGCTTAATAGATCTTTACTGGGGTTATCAGGTTAAACTGCATGAAGTCTAAAAGATAAATGTTATATAGAAATAAAATTTGAAAATGAAATTTTGAAGGAATGATTAAATATACTCCCATCTTTCCCCCAAGATTTCCAGTTAGCATTAATTCCTTTCTCCTAATGAAATTTTATATTCTCTCACCCATCATGCACTGTCTTATAACATCGGGTTTAGTCAGGTAAAATGCACATTTGCATGTTTCTGAATTTGTGAGTCATTTATAGTTTGTTTGGTCAGTGTTGTCTCCCCTGGTAGAATGAATATGTTAATAAATAATAATATACATATACAGGTAATTAATTTGCTGTGACAGAGATCCAAATCACCATCAACATTTTTGGTGCATGCAAATTCTATAGAAAACTTGAATGTTTAGAAAACATGCATTTAATGTTTAAAATTTGGGTCTTCATTTAGCTTCAGTTTGGAAGGGCTAAACAAAGTTCCCGAGACAATTGTATAAGGTACCTCTTGTTTTGTTGGCTTGGATTTTTCATCTTTTACGGTCCATATTTTGCTGTATATTAATTCTTTTCTTCACATAACATAAAGACTAGATGTTTAACTGTTTTTCTTGAAGTGTTGCAGTTTTAGCTTCAAATCTTATATTTCTGGTAAAGTCTTTTGAATTGAGTACATAGTAGAATTTCTTCTTAATGCTACAACTTACACTGTATATGCCCCAAAACACCTCTCCGTAAATTCAAAAACTGTTGTTTTTTTAGCTCACCTGTCACGTAGTGACAGAGTGAGCTTTTCTGATCACCTTTTGTCCGTCGTCCGTACGTCCACAATTAGTTTGTTAACACTCTAGTTGTTACATTTTTGCCTCAGTTGTCATGAAACTTGGTGAGGATGCTTGTCTCATTATTATCTCTGATGAGTTCAAACATGGGTTATCAAGGTTTGAAAACTAGGTCACAGAGCCCAAATATAGAAAAACCTTGTTAACACTCTAGAGGCTACTTTTTCAGTCCAAATATCCTGGAAATTTGTCAGAAGGTTCTATCAATGATTTCTAGCTCAAGTTCTAATATGGATCATCTGGGTTCAAAAACTAGGGCACGGAGCCCAAAAATAGAAAAATCTTGTTAACACCCTAGAGGTTACATTTTCAGCTAAATAATCTGGAAATTTGTCAGAAAGGTTGCTTTGACGATTTCTAGGTCAAGTTTGAATATGGGTCATCTGGGGTCAAAAACTAGATCACAGAGCCCAAAAATAGAAAAATCTTGTTAACACTCTAGAGGTTACATTTT
Organism: Cyclina sinensis; assembly: GCA_012932295.1. NCBI lineage: Eukaryota > Metazoa > Mollusca > Bivalvia > Venerida > Veneridae > Cyclina > Cyclina sinensis. The sequence continues at coordinate 38,390,648 of JAAONU010000007.1, read as the reverse complement.
CAGCCCAAATAATCTGGAAATTTGTCAGAAAGGTTGTCTTGAGAATTTCTAGGTCAGTTTCAAATATGGATCATCTAGGGTCAAAAACTAGGTTACAGAACCCAAATATGAAAATACCTTGTTAACATTCTGGAGGTAACATTTTCAGTCCAAATAACCTGGAAATTTGTCAGAAAGATTGTTTCAATGATTTCTAGCTCAGTTTTGAATATAGGTTATCTGGGGTCTAAAACCAGGTCACAGAGCCCGAAAGTAGAAAAACCTTGTTAATGCTCTAGAGGGTACATTTTCAGTCTAAATGTCCTTGAAATTTGTCAGAAAGGTTGTTTCAATGATTTCTAGCTCAGTTTTGAATATAGGTTATCTGGGTTCAAAAACTAGGTCACATGGCCCAAATATCGGAAAACTTTGTAAACACTCTAGAGGCTACATTTTCAGTCCAAATGTCCTGGAAATTTGTCAGAAAGCTTTTTTTGACGATTTGTAGCTCAAGTTTGGATATGGGTTATCTGGGGTCAAAAACTAGGTCACAGAGCCTAAATATGGAAAAAGAGGCTACTTTTTCAGTCTGAATATCCTGGAAATTTGTCAGATTGTTTCTGTAATTTCTAGGTCAGGTTCGAATATGGGTCATCTGGGGTCAATTAACTAGGTCCATAGCAACTTTATTAAATGCAGTCATACTCAGGTGAGCAATACAGGGCCCTCTTGTTTTTCTTTGCTCTCCATATTTGCATCTGCATTTTGATTATAGAAATGTTTGCCCGACACACAATACTTTGCATGGACGGCTGTTTTTCATTCATTCTGCTAAATGTTTTTAGTACTTTCTGCCTGTTTTCATATTTGCTCATTGTAGAAAGTATCAAAAAATGAATGAATAAATGCATGTTTTGAACATTTATGAACTTACTAATTGAATGGCCACTTACTCTGCTGAATGAATTTATTTGCTCATTTGTTTCTTATTAAATTTTGAAGAAGTCAGTTGGATTACACAGTAAACTTCTTAATTCATCCTAGAGAATAGGATTCAGCAATTACTGTACACAAGTCTTACTCCCTGGAATGATTCCTGTAGTCACTGAAGGCTTGAATACCTGGTAACTGTCTTTAGAAGTTAATGACAAGGAACAAGGTTTGAAGTTGAAAATAAACTAATGCCATGTTTTCAATTTTTGTTCTAAACCAAAGTGGGATGGCATTTGGTTGCGGTGGTTATTTTGTGTCAGTTGTGGTGAAAACTTCACAAATTACAATGTCACTGTTACCATGTACCATAAGAGACTGCAAGTATGGTATCTGTGACCATTGTGATATCTCGGATGGAGAATATATGTCTTCCCTCTACACAAGCCCCGTTTGTTTTAAACTATTCAAGTTCATGACAGTAAGATGAAGATATATTGCCTTCATATTAACAATTCTATTTTTACAGTGACGCTGTAGTTAGCTCTGTCTGAGGGTGCCAGCACCTGTACTTACCTGTCATTCCACATACATAACAATCTTCCCATATCCAGCACAGTCGCACTTAACAAATAGAACCTGTGCACTCTTCACAACAGAATGTAGAACAAAGTTCCCTGCTTCATTGGAATGTCTGCTCAAGATTATGCAACTATGGCACATTTTTGTTGACAGTCTTCAGAGCTCTGATTCTCAGGACATTGGAAACCATGTGATTAGTCACTTATACTGTTACTGTTTTAGTATTCTGTTACACTAAATTATAATATAGTAAAAAATTAGTATGTTAAATTACTGTCATATCTTTAAGGTCATTGTTTAACAAGGCTTTTCATTGGTGCCTTAAGAGAAATACAGACTATATTTACCGGTATGTTGTATCACACAATTTGATAGGTCAGTTAATTTCAACAATTTGATTGGACGATAAGTATCTTAATGAGATTATGAGAATGTAATTGAAGATTTTACCCAATAATCTTGTACCTTAAGTACACAGTGCAGTGGTAACAGAAAATGTATATGGGCTTTGAAAATGGCTATTCGTGAATTTGAACAGACTCTTGACAAGAAAACAAGGCTACAGTATTGTTTGTTGTTAGTTTGCATACTCAGTGCATGTGTAAAATTTTCTTAATTTTCATCAGCTTTTGAGATCAATATTGCAAGAAAATTTTCTGTACTATGACTATGTTTAAAAACTGAAATGTTTATCTTTTTTGTTGTTGCTTTTTAGCTCACCTGAGCTGATAGGCTATAAAGATTGCCTAATGTCCATCAACAATTGCATTCAAATGATATCTCTGAAACCATTGGGCCTCTTTCAGCCTAAATTTACCAGAATGTTCCTTGAATGGTCCCCCTTTCAGATTTGTAAATTTATTGAGTTCCATACAGAGCACTGGTTGCTATGGCAACCAAAAAGAAAAACTTCAAAGCTCTTCTACTCAGCAGCCTCTTAGCCAATTTGATGATAATTCAGCACAGTTGTTCCTGGGTCACCCTTTAAATATTTGTGAAACATATAGCATTCTGTGGAAAAACATTGGCTTATTTTCCTTATGTCTGTACGGGAAACTTTTAAAACCTTCTTGGAAATTTTAGGCTTGATTTGAAAATGAACATGTTTCTTGGGTGACCCTGGATCTGTGAAATAACTGCATCAAAGGGCATGGTTTATCTTTTTAATATGAATATATAATCTATAAATATTGCATGAATATATTCCCAGTCGAGCGCTTTAGGGTCATTATGGCTCTTTTATTTGTTCTTTGTTGTATAGATTCTAGTGCAATTTCATTTTCTTTTTTGTAGATCTGGTTAGTTTTTTTCTCTTATTCTTAGCTATTTAGTTTTTCTTTGTTCATTGTTAAATTTCTTGTAGTTGAAGTGAGGTGTTTCCATGTTCACTACCATGTATTACATAAGCCTTTCGAGTTTTGCTGTTTTATGGAACTTTTTGCTTTTCTAATTACAGTAATACTTTATTTTTATACTTTTCCTGATTACAGCATTCCCTCTTGGCAAGTCTATAGTTACAAAGCAATGCCAGTTTACTCTCTTAATGTGCCATCCACCTATATCAAAAATTTTAATTATTTTGACCATTCCTTTTTTGATATTATACATTTTTCATACCTTAGATGGACATTGCAATGCTTTTTAAAAATACTCTATCCCAATGGGAAACTCGGTACCACAAAGCCTTTGACATTGCAAGGAGATAACTCTTGTTGATAACGGTCAAAATGAAAATTTGTTGAAAAGCAAAATAGTGTGAAAGACATTACAAGTCTATATGACTTTTTTGGTAGAAAAGCATACATGTAGGCTAAGCTTGAAAGGTTTGTTTAATATTACCATTTTCAAAAATGCATTGGGTGTTAACAGAGAACTGAACCTGGATTGTATACCCCTTGGTACTATGATTGTGGTATGTCAAAACATTTAAGAGAAAAAAAATATACTCCAAGCTTAATTCAGCAGTCCCATTTATTTTTTCATTTGTATGAATTATAACAATATGATCTTTGTTTGTATATTGTAGAATCCAGACGAACAAGTAACTCAACATCATCTGCCTAAAATATCTGTTATTTCCTAACAGAAGAATAGAATTATTACAATAAATTACTCATTATCTGGGTTAGCCAACATTAAATGAATTAAGACTTTACTCAAGTTGGTATGGATTTGAAAGGCGTTCTGGGCTACAACTTTATATGAAATACATGTAAAAAGTGTAGTATAAATGCAGTTGGCAACACTGGTCTAAAACAGGTCAGTTTAATGATAAAACTTTAAAGGGAATTGTTTGGCAGTTACAGTAGGTTTGAAATACAGTTTTGGTTAGAAAACAGAATGTAATTGTGTTGTAGTGGCCTGCAAAATTTCAGTTCTTCTTGTAATTGTTAAGTTTGAAAGTTTTTGAGAGTTTATAGTTTTTGAGAGTTTATGAATATGTGTTACATTATAGTTCTGAAAATTTTGAGTGAAAAAGTAAAGATCTTCAGCCTACCTAGACTCTTCAGCACAAACAGAGCTGAAGTATGTGATTAAATTGGTCCAAATAGGAGAGATACACATCCTATTTTAAGTGAACTTTGAGTGATATTCTGTTATCTTTTTTTCAAGGTTTTATAAAAGATAATATAGCTAAGAAAACTTATGTTTAATGATTAAGCATGACAGTTGATAATTTTACTTTAGTATTTGTTTCTTGATTCTGAATTTCTTTAGTTCATTCAGTTGATTTTGTTGTGTTATTTGAAATATAGAAATGGTCAGTTAAATGATTTGAATTTATTGAAATTTTCTGTTAAGTGGTCTAGTTCTGAAATGTTCCATATAAACATCCAATCCTGTAAATACTAATGATTTAATTTATCTTTTTTTGTGTATTATTTTATCACTCTTACTGTGTTGGAAACTTGACCAGAATTTAGTACATGTTCCTTGTGTGTTAGCATCACGTAATAAAATGTAATTATATGTAATGTCTTGTAATATGCACTTGACAGAAAAGTATGTGATAATGTTCCCAGTATTTGCCCTTTATAGAAAGGCTCCCTTATGGACAAGGAACCAAATTATTTGTTCTGGATAGATGGCACAAGATCCCTATAAGCAATGATCAATGCAAAAATAATTTTTGTAGGGCTTTGGAAAATATGTGTCATTTTATCACAATGATTAATTTCCATGAAAAATTCATATATTCATCATATTTCTTGTACTAAATTAATAGAAGCTGCCTGTATGACAAGATTTTACTCATAGATTCTATCATTTGTTCATACTGATCATACTAATTGTTCATTTTCTTTGGTACCAAATTCATTTATTTGCTACTTTGGTAGTACAGACTAGATTTAACTCATGGCATTAAAATGAAATTTCCACAATCTGTTTCAGAATGGAAACACAAGTTAAAAAAACTACAGGTAAATGTCGCATTGATAAGAACTAGGAAAAAACAGTTTTAGTACCCCCAGTTTGAATCTCTTAAGATTCTTGACACACATGGGCTTAATTAATTTGGGCATTTGCCTGTGTTCAGTGTATTAAATGTGAGTGCTATAAGCATCCTGATGGATTCAAATTAGTTTAGATTATTTCTATTGGTCTTCAAGTATTATGAAAACAATACAGATTTGTTTTCCAATGAAATAACAACAACTTTATTAACATTTGCTTTTCAGTATATTTCACATTTTTCTGGTAAATGTATACACAATATTTGTTCGTGATTAGTTTCTTTTGAGGGCCAATGAAAGGTTGTATTTGAATTATTTGAAGAATAAATGACACCAAATCGTGTTTAGTTGTTTTTTTCTTCTTTTCCAGGGTCCTCTAGCCCTTGTGTATCATGCTTTCATATTAGCACACTTGATTCAAAACACCCAAGAAAATTAAATTTTGTCATGTAAAGGAAGGACTTGAACTTCAGCTTCTCTTCAAGCTTGGTATCCTGAAAATAAATGTTTAAACTGTAAAGACAAAATTAAGTGTTGTAAAGTTGAAAAATAAGATATTTGAATCAATGTTTTCCCTTCATATACGACTTGTTAACTAAATATTCACACATAATTATGTGATGAGACTGTGTTTTAATTTTTCAGTTCTGTTTCATTGAACAATACTCAAGCTTCTCAGAATTACTCCTCAGGACAGACGTGCATAAGCCAAAACAGGTTTTTGTGGGATAGAAAACAATATGAAATATTAATGTCAAACATACAGTAATTTGATTCTATGGCTCTCTGTTCAGGTCAAACAGTTATTCTAAAGATTAATGAAAGACTTGCCACATTTTGTACAATTCAAGACTGTGATAGACCGAGATAAGGGCATAACGCAAATGACTGCTTTAAGGACTTAGAGCCTTGGAGTAACCAGTACTGACTTCCATTAGAAGGTACAAACTTCAAACATTAAGAGTTAAGGCAGTATTGAAGATGGCTTCTTAGTTTAATGACTATGACTACCACAACTAAACATTTCATTTACCACTATGGAGAACTTACCATTTACAGACCTTGGATGAGTTCCAGTTCATTTATCTTCAAGTTTTGTGTAAATCAACATCACTGTTCACAGGAAATGCTCTCCACTGAAATTCACAGCACAATGAGAAATTTTGGCCCCCCCCCCCCCAAAAAAAGATATTTTATTTACACAGACTCTTAGATATGATTAAAATTATGTCCCTTGATAAAAAAAGATGACAATAATGTTGGTGCTACCTATTTTATCTTAATAACTGTTTCCTCATCTAGATATACTGGCAAAAACTGTTTTCCTTTAATCTTATTATAACAGTGATTTTGATCTTGTAACAACTTTTTTGTTCAACAGTTTCACAGCCCACAGAAATTCATTTATTTACTGACAACATTTGACTATGTTTGTGTACTTTTATTTACAAAGGCCCAAAAACTGAACTAAACCTAACTTTTCATCTTAACTTGTGTCCATATGCTGCAAGGACAATTTTAACACACAAAAAGGTAAAATGGTTGTGACAATATACAAAATACTAAATAAAGTGTATTGTACACTTACTGTGCTAAAATGACATCAACAGTGCAGCAGCAATTTCTGTGGAAATGAACCTTTCTTTACATGACTGTAATTAGTGTTGGTTTCCAAACAGTTATCTCCCTCCTTCTGAAGAATGGTTCCAGTTTGCTCCAGTTATCATGATGGTCAGCCTATAAAAACAGGGACAACATTGTAATTTGTTTGTACTAAACCATTCTGACTAATGCATGTATAGAAAACTGTGCTGCGTATTATTAACCTACCAGTGATATATATCATTTCTCTTACTTTTTTTTTAAATCCAAGTTTTGAGTGTTTATAAATTCACACAGATGTATAACACGTAGCTTATCATCACATAAAGGTAATTGAATGTATCACCAGTAATCATGATAAATTTTAGTTTAAACCTATTTATTTAACATCAGTTGATAAACACTTTTTTGCAAACTTATACTAATTTTATCCCACTTGATGAAAGCTTCCAAGATTCAGATCACTGGCAACTCTCATACCATGTGGGATTTGAACCAGAATTCTCTTGACTGGGAATTTGCGCTCTACCCCCTCGACCAATGCTCCTCCGAACGTGATAAATGATGACAAAGATAATGTTGACGACAGCTATATACACTTAACATTATTCTTATATAATAATAACCAATCACTTTCACAGCATACCCTTTAGAAATCTGTTCTTGTATTTTGTTGATTTTGTGATTTTCATATGCCTCTAAACATTTTTTCTCCAGAAATTTTCTCTTTCCCAGGTTCATAAAAAGCTTTTCTGAATGTTCATCATTCCAAGATAATCAAGCATACTTAATAATGATGTTCGATGAATTACTTAATATCTTAATTTTTCTTTCGTTTCGTTTACTGTACTTAACTCGTGACCGTCAGCTAAGAGTAAAAGTAGATAAAATAATTACAGCTGGTAAGTGAACATGAACCCTCGTATCATTCTTTGACTTGCTGATCTTTCCAGATCCAAACCAGTCAGGAATACAAGAATTAAGCTTGATTTATCCAATACAATTCATTCAAGACATTTTTGTAGAAGAATTATGTCATTTTTCTCTTCAATATTTTAACTTACAATACCTTCCCTGTGCGCAAGTTTTTTCCCCCCAACATCATGAGGTACTAAAATTGCAATACAATACATCCTTTTTTCTAGTAAGTGATTTTTCCCTATAGTTATGTTACTACAATACCATTGTACCTTCTGTTTACATGTATTTATTGTTACGAACCATGGTCCAATTTTTCCTTAAATAAAACTCCATCTGTGGTATTTTTTAATCTGTGTTGTATCTTGCTGCAAAATGTTGCATCTGGTTTCCTTGTTCTTACTGAATCGGCAAGTTCCCGCATTATAATCAGACACACTTTATCCATTCAGTTCATTATTTTCACTTGTTCTAACATCGTAACATTGTGTAAGTCTTTGTCCATTTATGAGAAAGATGTCTTTTTTTTCTCTTTTCCCCCCAGACTGTAGTTTATCTTTCATAATTAGTCTTCTGTATTCAAGTGAAAGGACTCCAGCTAAAAATAAACTGACAACAAGCAAGCATAACAAATTGGCATATATGTATATCATTATTTAAACTAGACTTGTCTGTCAGACACTGATGCCCCCACAAATGGGAATTTTTCACAGAAAGGGAATTCATTACCAGGGAAAACAATTGATATATAATATACCGGTAGTTTATTGCTGGATAGGCTAAGAGTACTTCACTTTACAAATAAACCTCTTTCAAAATGTGTCAGCTGCTATACCTCTTTCAGAATGTCTTACTTCCATAACTCATTAACAGTGCCTTTCTTCCATAACTCATTCACCTATTTAACAAAATGCTAATTATTTTAAATAGCTATGAAAACAATGGATTTCAGTATTACTTACGTTATTAAATGTATGAAAACATTTAAACATGGGTGTAGGAGTAGCTGCGCACACAAGATTTACTGTAAACGGCATTGATGAAAAACCAACTAAGGGCAATAATCCAGCGAAAACTGATCTGAGAAAAAAATTTCTTCACTTCCTGCACAACTACACATCATGGTCTATAATGTGTGCAAGTTTGGTTCCAATCCACCCATGAGTGTAGGAGTTGCACAGACAACAGAGGGACATACGTACAGACGTGTGCAAATCTATATGCTCCCACACTATGTAGTGGGTGCACAAAAAAAAAAGGACTCGTCACCAATTCTGAATACCTCTGTTTTCACTCAAAGCTGCAGATGTTTTTTTCTGTTTTCATTTAAGCTGCTTCTCCATAGCCCTATGTTTCTACAAAAAGTAGTTTCAACTTCTGAAGAACAATCAGCTATTGCTTAATGCATATAGTGAACATGCAGAATAAATGAAAGGTAGTTTTCACTATGTTACACCTTACAGACAAGAGAACTCTATTTGTTAGTAGCCAGTTTCTTTGCACATTCATATTCTTCACTTATAAATGTCAGCTTTACCTTTTTAAAAAGCTCTTTTCCCAAAGCGCAACCATTCACATATGGCTTTTCCTTTCGTGTGTTCAAATGCTTCAATCTATAGTCAAATACTTACATGTTTTCTTTTCTTTGTATCTTCATGTTGCCTCATTCTGTTTCTTTCTTCAACATCCAAATATATTTCATTATGAATAAAGGATTTTCATCTTTTCTCCAGGTGGAATTTCTTGTATGTACGTAATAAAATTCATTAATCAGTAATAGAGTTTAATAAAAAAATTGTCGGCGACCGTCTGTTGGCGACAATCGATTTTGATTTCCAAGAATCAATGCCACCAGGTGGCAAGCGAAGTGACTTTTTGCAGGAATCTCTTTTAGCAGAAGTTCCTCTGACATAACAAATACGGTACTATTTGATTTGTTTAACAGTTTTTGTTCTGATAATACTGATCCATTAGCATGAAGGTGTTTAAAACTTCTAAAAATGTTTCCAGTTTCTCTATTTTTATAACACTCTGATTTTTTTCCGATAGTAAATTAGAATGCTCTCTCTGATTCGATTATTGATTTTCATTTAAGTCTGATTTTACAATATAAAACAGCAGAAATTTCATGACTATCAAAGCTGTACTTTTATCAACAGAATTTGTAAAAAAAGAGGATTTTTTTTTTTACTTTTGAGAATACACAGGAAATGAAACAGCAAATGTCTTTGCATTTAACCAGCAGAATAACAACTGTCAAGCTACAGGGGTATTCAACTGCCCATAAAATGTGTAAACAAGTAATTTCAGACTCCTTTTTAATCTATGCCTAAAAATGTAAATTTTTACCTGAATGTATTTGAACTGTCGTTTTTTTTTCAGTTTTATAACTGAACGATCTTTGGTCACTTTTTCAATCCACATTCACATCAAGTTCTTGCACAAACAAAAATTTCTCAAAATGTATTTTATGCATAATTATGTCTTCATGTTGACAGCAAAAGCCTTTACGTTATGGTAATGGTGACTTTTTCCTTTTCAAAATAAAGGCAGATCATGATGAAAATCCTGACTTAAAAACATCTTTTTGTAGAAATGAACTTTTTGTCAGATCGTATCTTTCATTCTTAGTGAGAAGTAATTTGGGGACCCAAGGATGTTTTACATAGAACATCATAATTTCTTTAATCTCGATGTTTGATCGCATTACAATTTGTATTATGATTATGTAAAAACATTTTTTTTTCCAATATTACATTAGTTTGTTTTTTCCAAAGACGAAAAGTTTGGATAACATCTCATACACACTCTGTTGATCTGGCAAGCTTCAGTTTGTCTACAACACAGAATCTGATTTATATGTACTTACTTCAAATTTCCTTCCGTCTTCATGCAATGTTGTCTTTAACTTTCCTTCCTCTTCAACAAAATGTTGTCTTTAATGTTGTTATTTTATAAACGTCTAACTTTTGGTGTTGTTTTCATTACAGAAATAGCTGCTGTTGTAGAACTAGTCTCTACTTTAACTAAATTAAATTTCCATCTTTGAGAAATGAATTAAATATCATCATATAATCCTTGAAAGCTTTATGATTAAGGATAGTTGTTCTAATAATAACACAAACTGTCGACTTGTCAATGCTGTTGGTTGACTTTAAATTGCATTGTGGCCTTTTGAACTATTTATGATGTAAAATTCTTCAGGATACCCTACTGGTTAGTGGTTTTATTTTTTGGAAATTTAAATTATATCAAACCCTTTTTCTGGTAACTCACAACACTTTCACCTACTTATTCTCCATCTGGTTTGTTCACATGTGTCTTGAATATTCTTGACTTTATACAGATCGGGGAATGTGCCACTTAAATGGACTTAGAGGCCAATTTTCTTATGTTGTACAGGTCATGGCCCCTTATTCTACTGAAATGGAATGAAGTCTGTTGTTCTCTTTTGTTTTGTCTGCTGTTAGAGGGCCACTAAGCCTCAAATGGCTACCCTTGACATCCCTTTGTCAACAGCACATCCTTCACTAGATGATCGAGCATAACCGTTGGGTTGTAACTTGTAAGGATATGAACTGATGACAAATGCAGCCTTAGTCTGCATCTTCAACATACTGCGATAAATTCCCTGCTAGTAAACAATTACTGTAAGCAAGGAAGATATTTCAAGGCTGTTTTCTTAGTACATCTTAACTTATATTATAGTAATTTGTGAAACTAGGTGCACATTTTACAGTGCAAACTCTTTGGACTGGTATTCCAGGGGATGCAAATTTGATCCGTTACTCCTCCAGTGACACAAATGACTTTTGAATGAGACATAAAACCATGATCCTATTTATCAGTGCTATAAACTGAGCACGGTTAAGAGCCAGTGTCTCTGGAATGGGATGCTTTCTGTATCTTTTTCACTTTCCAAAAACCTAAAATAACTAAACTCTTAAGAAGGTGTCAACCGGAACTAGCAATAAATACACTAAAAAATACAGTTAGAACCCAATTCGAATTAAAATCAAGCTGAAATGATTTCTGTTCTTTAATGCTAATTTCTTCTGCTGGGCAACAACATGAATGAAAATGTAAAATACTACACACAATATACAGATATTAAAGTGTAAAGGGATGAACTTCATTTCCCTCTGGTGCTCATGATTGAGGATATATACAACTTAAAAAGCTCTTGGTTTCTTTGAAAAAACTTTAACAATGTACTACATTCATTTAAGATGATCCAGTTCGTTGTAAGGAATATTAACTTTCAATATTTTCAAACTCGTTAAATAACTCTTAGAGAATAGAAGCTAGAATGAATTCACATGTCATACAGCAAATTCCACCTTAAAATTGTCCTCGAAGATTTCACTGACCTTTACAATTCGTATCAATTGACAATGTTTCAGCATCTTTTCTGTAGATCTTTAAGACATGCATAAAATTCTGTTGCTTAATTCTCTCCTTTGTACACTGTGTCTAGTTTCAGTCATACAACTATTTTCTAAAACTTTAAAACTTAAATCTTTCCTATATCCAACAGTTTTAAAACACAAAATTAGTCTGTACAACTCATCATGAACACATTACAAAATTCAATATCAATTCAACGTCTGAATGAAGCTGGCCCACCCCTTCCACCATCCCTAGGTGGTCCCCTGAGTGGGACTCGACCAGTATCTCGCGGTCCTTCTCGGGACATTCCTCTAGGTGGCCCATCTCTTGGTGGAGGACCTCTTGATAAAGTCATATCACGGGATGTAAGACCTCTGGATGGTGCCAGGTCATCCATACGTGATCTTTTTACTGGTGGTGGCTCACGCGAGTCATATGCTGCTGGTCTTCTTGTTCCGACACTGTACTCACTGGGTCTCACTCTATCTCTATCAATGTCACGAACCACGGGAGCACTTCTGGGCGGGGGTGAGTATGTCGACCTACTAGGAGGAAGTGGTGACCTTGATCTTGGTGGAGGTGAACCTAGAAGGTCATATTTTGTCAACTTTGCCAGAACAATAATATTCAATTCAATGTAAAAAAGGTTACTTAATGATTCACACTGTATTTATGAGGACATTAAAGGTGGAACCATTTTCAACCTATAATTTTGTTTTATGAACAAGAAAATTATATGTAATAATGAAGCCAACTGATTTTTAATCTTATTTCCTCTAATAAAACTTTTGCATGTAATACTGTCCCTGAATGAGCACTGCCAACCTTTCAATTTAAATTAACTTTCTTCATGTGTTTTATTAATACATTATTTTAGAGCAAAGTTTAAGAATATCTTCTTTATGTTAAAATGCCTCTTTGTACCGCTTGTAATAAAATTGAGTGAAACTGTTCTCCTCTTTTGGGCACAGAAAATTAACAAGTGTTTTGCTTTTCCTACTAAAGTATACATTACCCTAAAACAAAATCCTTCTTAAGATTTTCACTGTTTTCTGTTCCAAATGCTTTCAGTCAACAAACTTTGATATCCATTAATTTTCAATTATTTCTTCTGTTCTAATTTTCTCTCCTGACAACAGACTGACACTCAATTCAAATTCCATATTCACCTGTAATTAGGTTTCAATATACTGTGTCATTCTAATAAATTTTCTATTCTTTCGACTGTTTATCTATTCTCCCCACCCCCACCCAACTCCCCCAAAATTCTTTCAGTAAACCAATGGTAATAACAATAGCCATTACTATTACTGGTGAAGTTTTCTTTTCCAAATTAGTATTTTCATCTTATTCTCTTAACAAAGGACTCCCTTATGAAAACAGAATTCTAAAAATGGGTAACAATTCATTCAAACTGAGTATGTGCCCTAAAATTCGTAAGAACTATTTCCAAGTTTTTTTTCTATTTCATTTTCAAGTCCGGAAGGGGAATTTTCAGTTACTTTACAAAACCTTCAAACTTCTGCTTTTTATTTCCCTTTTCTTGTCATTCTTCCTAGTACTGTTAACAGGTCAACTGTAATTCATTTACAGTTTAAAGTGGCAGGCTCCTTTTCATCTTGATTTTTTCCTTCCTTTCACCGACTTTGAACATTTCTATTTGAATTTTATAGTCTTTTTCATTGTCTTTCCCTTTTTTGGTCTTGTGTCGAAGATATATAAATACCTAAGTAAGATATATCTCAAAATATTGTATATACCAATCTATTAAATATCATATGTAACTTCTTTTCCTTCCGTTCCTGTCTTCAGTGCAATGAATTTTCTACTATTTTAATGGTCTGAAGATTTTCAGATACACTTTCTTGACTTATAGGTAAACTTCTTACATCTCTCCTTTCCTTCCTCCTTTAGGATCAATTCATCTTTTAATGTTGTTGGCTTGGCTTTATTTCATTTAGCTGGCTTCTTTTTTACAACACTCTCTCAAACACATTACTTTTCTTCAATTCAAAAGAGTGAAGGAGAAAAAAATTAAAAGTGCAGCTATTTTTTTGCCTTTTCCACTTCTGAACAGGGTGTCAACCACTACTCCAGCATACCTGCTTCACAGCTATTTCACTTATTTCACTGTTATTAAGTTCAAGCTCATATCCTTTCTAATTATTATAATTATCTGTTGTTTTTTCTTTTTTTAAATATTTTGACTTCATTCATTACTTTCAAATCTAAAATAACCAGTCCAGCAAGGTGCTACCAAACATATTCATATTTTCCTGTATATATAACGAGTCATCTTAGTATACTTTCAGAAAGAGCCCTCATTTCCTTCTTTTCAGATGTTAAAAATATTTTCTCATTTCATCTGATCTATAAATCACATGGCTCAAGGGACATTAATGTAGAAAGGTATTTCTCTCAACAAAATCCTTCCATATTTCTAAGACAGGCAGTGTTTCAGTTTTATTCAGCCATATTCCTTTCATAACTATGTTATATCGCTCCAATAATTTTGCTTGTTTCCAGGTCAAAATTATTCTAATCAATAATAATTAAAACACATTTCAGGTTGGCAGTGCTCTATCAATATCTGTAATAAAATATCTTTTAAGTTCTAATGATATCTTAACTTCTTTTTTTTGCATTCATTTTCCTCTACATGTATTTTTGAAAATGGAAATATCAGTTGTATGAATTTTCAATAAAAATGATGTTTTATATTCTTCAAAAAGCATCTCTTTCCTTTAAAGGATGTTACATTCGGTTTTCATTCAGTTTTGTAGTATGTTCGAAAATACATTTCCTTAGGATATTCAATTCAGTTTTCCTGGTTTTCTTTTACTGAAAGTTCTTTTTCATTTCCACAGTTTTTCTATTATAGCTTTTCAGCACACCAATAAAAGCCAAGTATTTGCATTTTTTATTCTGAGACATCTTTCTGTGGCATATCGCGATTCACTTGCTTAGCAAAATTAAACCATCGGATTTTATTTTCAAGCTGTTGTGCAGTTTGAAATATAAAGACCATACTAAAAAGTCGGATGAATTCCCTGCCATAACTTTTGTCCTTTTATTTAATGTTTTTTTTTTTTCATTTCTACAGCAGTAATTGTGCACAAGTTTTCAACAATTCAATGTTTGACTTTAACAAATGTTCAGGCTACAGTGTTACAGGGTTAAGACCAAGGCTCTCATAATTCTCTGACCAGCAGAACACGAAGAACTCTTTGGCGGACTGAAATTTCAATCCACAGCCCTGTAGGAAACTGATAATAACACTGAACGGTCTGGTTTTCAGATTATCATTTTAAGCATTTTAGCTCAAGTGACAGAATACAATTTCAAGAAGTAAGTGCAAAACTTTTGTAACTACACATAAAATGTAAGGAGGTACAACAGTTGTGCAGTGACCCCTTTACATAGGTGTAATTTACTACAGTTCTATTCTACTTACCACTCATATAACCTCTGCTTGCACCAGTTGAAATCCGTTCTGAAAATTTAAAGGAGTTCATATTTCTAATAACACTTAAACATACCTGTTAAGCAAAAAAAACTTCTCTATGTATTTAAAGCAAAGGCGGTTATCTACATGTATAATCTTGTTATACAAGTGTTTACACAACACGTTTCAACTGTTACAGGAATGCAGGTTGTGTGTATGAACAGAACACTTTCCAACCAATAAGATGAGACATCCTTTTGCAAAGTACTAAAAGGACATACTCTAAAATCAGCAGGATGACACACAGCATATATATTTTACTGACTCCTTTCTTTAAAATGGTATAAAAAACGTAATTTCAAAATTTGTTCTTAGGAGCATACCGACACGAACAAATCGCAATCATTTATGCCGAACAATTTGGCGATTCTGGCTAGATTCTTTCAAGTGGTGCAGGTATAACGCTTCTCACATCAATTGTTTTACCACTTCAGCTTTTAAAAATTTACTCTGTTTACAATTACATATCTTAATACGGCCATACAGTCACAAGGACAAAGATTAAATAAAGTGACAAAGCTTGTCAGAATATTCATCAATAAGTTGGTCATGTCCGTCTGTCCAATGATTTCCAGAAAGTCTGTTCTATCTCCTACATATTTAATATGTTGATACAATAGTTTGTCCTTGATTAGGTCTTCCCTAGGCAAAAATTTTAAGAGTACTCAGTATGTTCGTATGCATCATGTTTCACCCATACTGTAACATCAGATCGATTTTCACAAAGCTGATCTCCCTGAACTTGCAGTATGGTGACAACTGAAGTTATAGTCCCAGGATCACTTTGATATTAATGATACAGAAAAATAAATGTACTGATAAGAAAGTTATCAATCCATGGTCTATTCATGCAAAAAGAATGTTGACATACAGTCATTCCTCAATTGCCCGAACTTTCTTTGCTCGATTTCCTCAATGGCTCAAAGCTAACACTCAAGTCACAATTTTTTTGTCCTTATATCTATATTGAAATAATAAACTTGCTCAAAGTTTCACACTCTAATTATTCTGTGGCTTGTTGTGTTTTTATGGTCCCTGCATGTTAATTTACAACTGTCATTGTTCTTAAGGGTCAAACTCCTTGTGTGAATTGGTTGTTATAACTGTGAAATGGTATGTTTGATTCATTAATCAATTTTCAGCTTAAGTTAACTGCACTGCTTAAACTGTTTTTAACTTCAAAATGGTTTTAACTGAAATGACATAACCTGGGCACATCTTGTCTTTTGAATAATTCAAAAGCAATTTATGACTCCACAGTGAAGCTTTATGAGTCCCGCAGAAGAAATTCACTGCAACTTACACCAAAAGACCATTTATAAAATGTTTATCAGGCAAAAATTGAAGAAAAGGTATGTATCATCAGGACAATAAACCATAACAATATTTTGGGTATGTTTACTGTGGCAAAGCTTATCATTTCCTTTAAGAGTGAATCTTCATTTTACCATTTAGCAATAAAGAAAACATTCTTATACAGGCATGTCCTTTATAAAGAAACTTAGAATCATGAAATTCGAGAAAGTTTAGAAATAATTACAGATAAGATAAAAACTATTTCAGAAGCTAAACAGTTCATACGTTTGATTTTACTCCTTGAATTAATTCTTGCTGTCCCAACAACTTCAAGCCATCGAAGAACGACTGTATGTCTTTCATTCATATTTAAGTCATTTCTTCATGAGAGGACCTTTCTTAATTTTTTGCAATATCTTTTAAAAATTGCTGCACTATATTTCTAACATGGTAATAATTTAATAATGCATGTGGACTTGAATGGCATTTGACATGCATCATTCCCCTACTAATACAATGTTATACACTCATACTAAGTTTCATTACAATCTCACCAACCAGTTCTAAGATATGGTTCCAGATGGAAGGATACACAGATGGACAACTCCATTTCAATACCACCCCCGCCCCCTCCTCCAATTTTATCGCGATAATAATGATCAGATCTTCCAGTCAAACATCTTTCATGGTAAAATAAGAACTTGTAATTGTGATCCAGGGACTTTAAACCGTTGTTCAAATTTCTGTTTTAAACAGCAAATCTTGATAGCTCTACCTTCGGCTAAATGCTTAATCAGGACAGACATTCCAAAGTCAACATATAAAGTATTACCGAATGTCTCCCGTTATGAAATCAACATACCTCTATATGTGTCATATGTGTCTCTAGACGGCATTCTTTCGTAGTCCCTGCTCATTGTCCTTGTTGTCTCCCTGTTCATAGACAGATAGTTTTTCATGGTTTTTTAAATACACAAAATCTCTTATTTCTAACATAACTTTTGTAAGAATAGGTCAAATAGTTATAATATTCATGAAACTTCATACTTGATTCTGATCTGTGAAACATCCTTCAACAATGTTTTATTTCAAAATGTATAGGTCATTACATTCTATATGGAACTTAAAACTTTCACAAATACAGAGTCAGATTGCAAGTGTGACTCTTTTGTCTGATTCTCTGAGAGGTAACCATGGACAACCAAGGCCTGACAAATAATCACTGAGGAATCTTATGGTGCAAAAACAAACATACCTTTGCATATAATCCCTTGGTGCTTCCCTTGTAGCCACATAATCCCTGGTATCTCGTGGGCTTAGATAGTCATCACGGGTCTCTCTAGGAGCCAGGTAGTCATCCCGGCGTGCACTGGTAGTGGCATAAGGGTCTCTGGTAGAGTAGGAATCCCTTCCTGTATCATAGCTACTCCTGGATACACCAACATCTCTACTTGACAGATAGTCCCTGAGAAATGAACAAATGTAACATTCCATACATGTTTGGGATGTCTTTTTAACTAGAAAACATAATACTGAAGTAAATCTAGCACCACCTGGAAACAACAAGGCAATAATACAAGCCTTCAAAATCCATTCAATCTGTTAAATCATTCAACAGACTGTCATTATTAGAAGTGATAAGCCATACATTCTAAATAAATATTTTCTGATGTATCTTACATTTAAAATCAGTAAAGACAACAAACTCTTCATGCTTCACCATACTGAAAAAACATCCCATCCCAATAATAGATTTTATTTTCTGCAAAAAAAAAAAAAGCAGCTAGGAGACAAAAGGGTAGATAAAGTCAAACACACCTGGAGGAAACCCTTTCTCTTGGAGGACTGTAGTCTCTAGAGGTCATTCCATAATCTCTGTAGGAAGACACAGGTTCTCTGTAATTATAAAAGACATGTAAGGAAGCTAGATCTTTGTTATCATACAAATTTATAGATATAGTTGGAACTGGACCCTTTGAACTGATGAAAAATGCGACAAATAAATAACATTAGACATATTTTGCTCATGGTCTTAATTGCTTTTTCTTTACAGCCTAATAAGTATAAATTTATATTGAATAGAGAATTACCCAATACTGATAAGAAAAACACTGAAAAATACACTTTTTCCTGTGAATTGGAAACACATTGATATTACTGAGGTAAACTGTGTTGAGAAGTTCTTTGGAAAGTTTATCTTGACAAATTATGTGATTTTTGAGTACAAGTTGAAGTTATTCAAAGGTTCAATGTTCAAATGCAAAATGATCAGAACATTTGAATGCTAAAATGAACAAATTTTGCCATCCTTACTTCATTTAATAAAAAACTGAACAACTGCATTGTACATATATATGTAGGAAGCTACAAAGAACTCACCTTTCTATGGTTCTTGTGGGTGGGGATGGGGGATAGGAGTCTCTAAGTCTTCTATCTGACATAGATGAGCTCACATAACGATCTCTATCCATACCACCATAGCGATCTTCATCTACAAGAATGTACAACTGTATTAATTCTTTTTAAAGATGATGCCAACAATAAGAACAGCTGTTTATGAATTAAATGCATACTAAATAACATTTCCACCTGAAACTGAAATTCTTTCCCCTTGCAAGGAACCAAATTCACCCAGTTCTAGCATAAGTATTAAAATTCTGAACAAAAGCTGTTGTGTCAATAGGTTTATTCTGAACAAAAGCTGTTGTGTCAATAGGTTCATGTATAGTACAATTCCACACTTCATTTACATCGATGCCCCCATCATCGAAGCATTTTTAAACTGAAATAGTTGATGTTTTAGAAAATAACAATGTTTACATACCTCTTCTATCTCCATATCCTCTGTCTAAGGAACTTCTTCTAGGTGGTGGGGGACCTCGTCTTAAATACAAACTCTTAGTTAATAATTATTTTATTTTAATTTTCACATGAAATCCAGTTGTCAGTACACGCTTTTGTTTAGCATCTAGATAAAATTTTCCTTCTGATCTATTAATAGCCTCTAGTCAAGGTGTTAGTCCTGCTTTATTCTTTCCTCAAATTTCAAACACGCTTTTGTTTCCTTTCATAAAATGTATGTCTTTTTAATATGTCAAATGTAACATAAAATTTACTGTTTTTTTTTGGTGTTTTTACAAATTCTACATACTGAAAGATAAAAAAGTCTAACTTCAACTCCTATTTTGAGAACATTTGCACCCTGAGACACCACATGTATCTTGTATGGTAGACTGAGTCTAACATATCCCACCTATCATCTCCATAACTTCCTCTCATTGGCCTGTCTCCGCCTCGACCACGCCCAAATCCACCCCTTCCACCTCGATCTCCTCTTGGTGTCCCACGACCTCTGAACCCTCCACCTCGACTTCCAAAGCTTGATCCACCTCTTCCTCCATCTCGGAAGCTTCCAAATCCTCGTCCTAAAAGAATTTTTAATAAAATAGTTAAGTAAAAACTTCTGATTCAGGACAATAGTTTCAATACTAACTGATTTCTACAAAACATTCTATGACTTCTGCTAAAAAATCTAATAGTCTGTAAAACATCTTCTATTTTCAAGAAGTACCTGAATTATTACCTGTTTCAGTTGTTGTTGTTTTTAAATGCCATTCAGGAAATGTACATATCTTATCCAAAATCTCTTTAAGGAAGGGAACCTAACATTTTCTATCATAGGAGACTTCCAACTATTCAAACATGGGTGAATGGCATGAACTCAGTGAGAGATTGACAGTGGTTTATAACTTGATGGCCTGAACAGCTTTACAAAGGACAAGCACCAGTCCTTCAGTCAGTGTAACCCTTTTCTGCTTAAATATATTTAAATATTTAAATTAATCCAGTATCCTTCATTCTCTGCACAAATAACAAATCACCTCTGGGCTCACCTCGTCCCCTGAATCCACCACGGCCACCCCTGTCTCCCCCAGAGGAGCCTCCTGGTTTTACTGCATGATCAACGTGTACCATTTTTCCTTTAATGTCCTGCAATAAAATGAAACACTCAACAGCTATGTGGAAACTTTGACTGAGTAAAAGAAGCAGTTATCCATGATAATCAGTTGTAAAATTTTAATAAGTGTATTGTATTTAATTTTGCTCGCATTTTAAAGTACACTGCATATACTGCATTTTAATCTGCAGACATTTTGATATGGTCCTTACTGGTAAGTACTGGCTAGGATAATATGTGGAATTAAACTGAAATAGCCATGTGTTTTGTAAACACTCATGCCTCCAGGATTATTCTTGTCAGTAACCAAACTTAAGATCATGGCACAGCCAGACTCCTATTATTAACTCAGTTATGTAATAAACTTCATTCAGGATTTTCAACTTGTCGTTAAATTTAAAGTTTGTAGGTGAAAATATCCAACTTGCAGAAGAGGGATAACCTATTCTCTTTAATTTCAGAAAAGGGAGAATAATCCGTAAGTGGTTGACACAATGTGTAACTAAACTTAACAATGACATGACCATTTGTAGGTCAGTAAATTCATTAACTGTCTGCCATTTGTAGAAGCTTTAAAAAAAACCAACTTGCTGAGAAAGGTTTACAATGTACCTATTCTCTGAGTTCAGGAAGGGGAGATTACTGCAGAAAAATGATAGACACAGTTAAGTAACATAACAGTGACATGACCTTTTGCACTAGTTAGTACAATTGTAAACTGCCTAGTCATTGCTATTTGTGGAAGTTGAAAAATATCCGACTGGTTGAAAGAGGTTAACTGTTCCTACTTTCAGAGTGCATTAAGGGGACAGAGTTGACTTGGGGGAAAATGGATACCACAGTTAACTAACTTGACAGATTCATGGTCTTTATATTGGTGTGTATAGTATGAAGACAATGATATAACTAGAACTTAAGATCATATATCTAACTTGCTGAAATAGGTTAACCGTACTTAATTTCAAAGTGCATAAAGGGGAGATTACTGCGGAAAAATGGATGTCACAGTTATTTTACTTGCCAGGATAATGGCCTTTGTATTTGTAAGTAAGTGTGTATGGTATGAAGGCATTGGTACAAGAAGAACTTAAAATATATCCAACCTGCCTAAACAGGTTTACCACATAGACAGATGTACATTCCGTTCAATAACTCTATGCTGGGGGGCATAAAAAATATTAACAACACCTAATATCACCCACTAAAACAATTTTATTAGAAACTGTAACAACAGGAGTCTCTTTGAAATAAATTTGGCTATTTGCTGCTACTAGTAATATTAAAAGAAACTTGAATTATGGTACTCAAATAATTATGAGTTTCACCACAAGAAAAGCCATTTCTTACTAAAAATACTTGTTCATAGGGTACATGTATATAGATGGCTATATGTTGTTTTATTTCCCAGTCA
Organism: Cyclina sinensis; assembly: GCA_012932295.1. Lineage (NCBI taxonomy): Eukaryota > Metazoa > Mollusca > Bivalvia > Venerida > Veneridae > Cyclina > Cyclina sinensis. The sequence continues at coordinate 38,368,623 of JAAONU010000007.1, read as the reverse complement.
CAATACTGAAAATTCTGTCACCAACATACACTTGGCCACACAAGGGTGGCCATATTTATATTCAATAATTTACATGTCATAGTTTATTGTTACTTTCAGCCATATAAATTTCTTACCTGTTTATCTAGCTGCTTGACAGCTTCGTCAGCATCAGATGGATTCTCGTATGTGATAAAACCAAATCCTCGCGATTTCCCTGACTGTTGTTCTCTTTTTAACAATACTGAAGTCAGAAATACATTACAGATAGATAAATGTACACAAAACATGATGACAACATGAAGATGCATAAAACCATAACAACAATATCTGCAATTATCTAACTTAACACAGTAACATACACAATAGCCAGGTTTCATTGAATTTCTATCAGGGAAAGTTAATTGGATGGTTTTCGAAGAGACAAAATAAAAACTTGTACTCTCATAGTTTTACTTTAAATACAATTAAGAAACTAAGGCAAAGGTAGGAAGCACACATGGCAACACCAGATTATAAGTTTTAGGAAAATCATTTAATCTACTGGTTTCGAACCTATATGGTTCTACATCAGGATTATTAAGTTAAAAAAATTCTATAGTTAGAGTATTGTGGAGGATGGTATGACACATGACAGTTAAATATAGTACAAATATTACTAAAAATAGATAATAATAGCTAGTTGCCAAAAAACTTCTGGAACTATGCCAAGGAACGGTAGAAACTTACAAAATAAATAATTATAATAATAATAATTTAAATATAATTGTTCTTCCTATTTCAGCTCTTTGTAAAGAAGTATTACTTCAAACCTTATTCATTTAACAATGAAATGGCTTAGAGAGCATGAAATTTTTTTAAGGTAGTTGTAAACTTTATGTTACCTTCTGTTATTTTTCCAAACTTGGCAAATATTTTCTCAAACTCTGCCTCGTCAATATCGAAGTCTAGGCCTCCGACAAATATTTTTCCAGGCCTGTCTTCCATTTATGAAAGGTCTCTCTGTACCTAAAAAAAGAAATTATTCAAAATATTTTAAAGCACAATTTCCACCTGTTCCTACCTGAAGTGTGCTATTATGTGTAAACCAAAGTTAGCAAGTCAGGGAACCAGTTGAAAAACTGTCCAATGACTGTGAGAATGATTGGAAACTTTGTGAAACATTGGTGTCGGTAATCAATTTTATGAGAAGTGGGAAGAAAACTATATGTTCATGAAAATAAATCACTGAGTAGTACTAGCCCTGTGTGTGATGTATCATGCTGAATGCAGAAAATATGTGATTGGAATCAACAAGTGCTGAATGAACACTATCCTGCTATCATGTGACATTTATATCTTTATGTTGGTGAAGTAGTCAACTTTAAGTGAAATATTGACAAACATTTATATTTTACTGTTTCTAAGAGAGTCAAATTATGTTGATGATAGAGCCAATTTTCATTTGCAATTTCTCTATTTTCATCAAAAATCTGAAAGACCAAAAGTATGGAAAAACTGAAGACTGTTGCAACATGATAGTTGACTGTATGTTTATGCACAATTTCTTACAAGTAAACAAGACTTGAATAGAATTACACTGATTGAAAGTGAAATCATTATCTTACAAAATATACAGAATTTGCCAGCCCGAAGTCCTAATATACCACTGATTCGAAACCAGGCGAGATAACATGTAAACTGGTGGCTAAAATCTTGCATGCAAGATTTACAAAAAGGCCATGATTTAGGCCCTTGTTTGTGTATAAATTTAAAAAAAGTTAAATACAAAGTTGTGCCATGACCTTTCTGCATTATTGGCTGTTATGCTGTTCCTTTCTTCTAAAAAAATGCATTAAATTCAAGTAAAAAGATAGTATTATTCTTTCCCATTTTTAAAAAAAAGAAATTTACAGTAAGAATACCTAAAAGCAAGGGAATGAAACAAAATTTTTACAAATATGATGTTATATTTTGAAGCATTATAAGAAAGCATAACAACCATTTTTACTTGTAATCAGCTTCATGTATTCACAGTTTAGGCTTTATTCAAAATACAATATTTGAAATGAGAAAATTGTCAAGTAATTGTAAAAATAATTGCCTTGTTATAACAGACAACCACTGCATCAAGCTTGTTCTAAAATAAAGTGACAATTAACAGTAGATATTTGTGTTTTGAGAACACAACTATCACACTACTTTTACAATAACATTTAATGAAACAAGTAAACTAAACACGTGCACACTTAAATAAGATCTAGGGAATAATCTAGAGCGTGTTAGCGGGGCGCGGCGCCACGCCCCTTTTTACCGGCGCCCCTTTGCCCGATGTTGAACACCACGCTGCCCCTCCTCCAGCGCCCTTATGCCTTTTAAGGACCGCCCATTCGCCTTTTGCATTGGCCTAGTTTAATTATGTCCCGCCCACTGCTTTTTTAATTTGTTAAATTGGTTGATATATGATTGATCTGCACACGCCTAATCATGTGCGTCGCTTGATTGTTTGTTTATTTAGTTGACACCAGTCAACCAATAAACACCTTGTGGTGTACAGGGATTAAGCAAATTGCGATACCTAAAATTATGGTGAAGATTAAATGGGACAGGTGTTAGAACATCTTCAGTAAGTTGTCAGTTCCGCCCATATCATTAAAACTCTAAATGCTGTTACGAGTAAATCAAGAGAAATGAAAAAATAATCAGTTTATACGTTTAAGTTAGAAATATGAAAATTTCTGATCACCTTTTCACTGCTAACAAACGTGCCGTCAAAAATTGTAAAATGGCAGATCTGGCCCCAGAATGAACAAAAAAATGGAATCCTTCATGACCTGAGCAGGACTCTCACGAGCGGGCGACCATGGCAAAATTGTCGCCAAAAACTTCCTGATTTTATTTGTTTAAGTTCTCGGGTTTATTTGTAAGAAAAGTCAGATAGATCTAGCAATTTGAAGGAAACCAATTTCAGCAAATATTTAGATAATTAAACATGAAGCAGCGAGTGAAAATCTCGGATTAATTCCGTTTGTCATATATTTCCGCGACCCCATCGTATTTCAATATTGAAAGAAGACAGTGTTTTGGAGAATTTTTATATGACAAACGTACAACATTCAATTAATTGATTTAGATAAGTGGTCATTATTTTATTGTTAGTGCCAGTTTTTCATTGGAAAAGTTTCCTATTCTCTGAGAATTGAATGTGTGTTTAAAGCTACAGGAACAGTAATTATTTTTTGCAGATCTTCAGTGCCTGTGCATTCTCACTAAATAATGAAATTAAACATTTCATATCATATGAAATATAAAAGTTGTTGAATAATCTCTTTCTTTTTGTTAAATACAGCACAAAACCTATACTAGTACCTGAAAATATGCAGACATAACAATGCTTTCAAGTCGGAACGCGCGCAATAATGTTCTGCCCCTACACCTTAGCACCCTGCCCTAATTTTGCAGCACCCTGCCCTTTTTGGGGTTCTAGATTATTCCCTAAGATCAGCTTTAACGTGTTTTATTTTAGTATCAATATCTTGAACAAGATGGCATTGTGACCATTTGGTATCACTTTTCCCATTCTCTCTTAGCCAGAATTCGCCACGAAATTTGAGCTTGATCTTCTGCAGACTGTACAGAAAAGGGTAGTCCAACTAACTGTACGCGAGTCGAGATAAAGTGTATTTTTTGTGTGGGTCAATATCTCGCCTCCGCATAGCGAGATTCTGACCCATGAATATGACCTCAGAATATGCACAAGACCACAGACACTTGGATGCAGTAGAGCAAGCAAGGTGATGAGAGCGAATAAAAAACTTGCGCCCGGCTCGGAATGATATAGGCGGGCACAGAGGAAACCGGTATCCATTGGCCCGATTCAGTAACCGAAAGTAAAAAACATGTAAATTTGGATATCAGAGTTGATTTTTCTTAGTAACAGCAGGAATTCGAAGCAGTCCTGATTTCTGCATGGAGATTAATGTATGGCCTCTTGAATGACACTGGAAATTTTGAGGTAGTTGTATGTAACTGTCTTTAAATGAAGAGTGAAACAGGGCACCCGTGTTTTGCTCGATTGAGAAGTTTTGCATCTTTGTGTTATAATAGCCATATAGTGAAAAATGGGCATTTTTCTGAAGTGCCGTTTGATGGGCAAAACATGTTTGTTATGAACTGTAGGGGGTCTCAGCATGTGTACAAGATCCATTTTGGGGCAAGAACCGCTCTACTGCATCCAAGTGTCTGTGTTCAAGACGTCACTTGATTTCACAATAACTTATCTAACACTTCAGTGGTCGGTCATATGTGCAATCAATACCGACGATAAACAGACAGAACATGGCTGTCATTGTTATGAACCGTTTATTTAAATGAAATGCGAACGATGATAATACATGTCAACATTGAGATATGACAGTAACTGGAAGTATCGAGTTAGACTAGGGGCGAATATCAAAACATGTACCTGGCACTGATTCGACCTACAAAGACTGTTGTAGACCTTTCATCGATTTGTAACAGCTGACCTGTAGTTTTGAACAGGTAAAACGACTGAAGGAAGGTCGGAAACCGTCGAAAATTCACAGCTATTTTTTCGACGTTAAGACCTGCCAAGCGGATGTAGGAAATTTGTAGCGTGCTACAGTAATGCGCATGCTCTGTAAATGTTAATATTATTAATATATCATACATATATTAAATAATCCTCATTAGATACAAGTATCCGGTGTGGTCTAGTGGTTAGGATTCCTGGTTTTCACCCAGGCGGCCCGGGTTCGATTCCCGGCACCGGAACATTTTTTTTCTTTGACGCATCTAATTCTATTTCCTTTGTTCCGTTTATTTCAATGTCAGCCACTGACCATTTTACTGATATCGTAAACGCATATACTGCAATTTCAAGAATAAATTTAAATAACTCTGAAACGTAACTAAAATAATAGTAAAATATAAAACGTGATCTGATGCACAAACGAATGAGTTGTTTGGCTACTTTTCATGTTTATAGGCAACAGATTTTATTAAGGAAATAATTACAGACATATGCCGAGCAAATCGCGGTATTTCATAAGCTTTAAAAAATCTGTTTTTTGTTGTTGTTCCTTTAGTCAAAGACCTTAATACTATGGCCTTTTCTTTAGTCACGCCAATGGAGACATGACTGTGCAAACTGGCAATTTATCCAAGTGAAGTCAAGAACATTCATTTACAAAGTCGGATTTACAAACAAATTTTACATCAGTTCTATTAAGCATTTACAACCGACTTCCATAAACATAGCAGTAACACAATAACATTAACCCTGAACATGCTGAAATCTTTTAATGGATTAGCCCAGCTTTGAATTTGGAACAGTCCATTCAAAGTTTAAGGGATCTCAATATCAAAATACAAAAATGGAGCTACCAACAGTATAGAGCCAGGTCAGACTGCACGGATATACTGGTGGCAAAGGCTAATCACTTTCGGTTCTAGCAGGTTAAGGGTTAAAGCATAAGGAAACCTGTTTATACTTAAATACATCCACTTTCGGCTAAGAGTGGGTTAAAAACAAGGCCGAACCACTGTTTTAATGCAACATTTTTCACGATATCTTTCAGCTGAGCACATATTTTGATCAAATAAAGACTGGTCATAAGAATGATACAGTCGTGAGTGACAGCAACGAGATGAATAAAGGAGTAGACCAATTTTTGACAGGAAGTGCAACAGCATTCTTCATGATTAGCAAATTCAACAAGCTCTATGTGGAATATATCGGCATGTTTTTAGTTCAATGTGAAGCTAAAACCTTGAATTGTAACTAGTCTAGATAGGGATTAGTGATGCTGTCCTAAAATATTGTTAATAATGTAGATATATGCAGTATATTCTCAGCTAATCCGGTACTACAAACATTTCTTGTATAATAAGCTGAAACCATCATTGCGATTATGTCCTACATCACAGAATATATATACAACTCAACATTTGATAGGGACCACTTTTTATTTCTTAAATATCTTTTTAATGATAACCTCAAGATAACTGATTTTTCTCAAACATGTAGTTTATTCATATGGCAAAGCCGACCTGTCCAGCAGATTTTGATTGTTTACCTGTACATGGCTCGAGATGCACGGGAAAAGCGATACCCCTGGAAAAGTGGTGCACCGCGGGCATGTACCTTCATGTACACAACCGTTTTTTTCAGACTTCGCTTGTGCATGGTAACGTTTATATCGAACCTAGCACTGGTCATGGCAAATCTACGGCAAAGACGGCGTATTGACGATGAGGAGACGAATAGGGGGGTAGGGATGCTTGAGGCTGGGCGTTCCCAACGGCACGTGGCAAGTGTCCTTGGGGTGTCCCAGAGCACCGTTGCCAGGATGTGGCGACGGTTTCAAACTTACGGGCATGTCACGCATAGGCATGGCGGAGGGCGTCAGAGGTCCACAACTCAGCATGAGGACCGGTTTATTGTCGTTCAAGCGCGACGTCAGCACTTTGTTACCGCTACTGACCTCCAAAATGACTTCCAGAATGCCACTGGTGTAAGACTTTCCACTCAAACCATCAGGAACCGTCTTCATACAGCTGGCATGAGGGCTAGAAGGCCAGCAATCCGAATCCCATCGACGCGAAACCACATCCAGGCACGTCTTCAATGGGCCCGCGATCACGCCAGGTGGACGCTGCATGACTGGACCCCAGTGCTGTTCACTGACGAGTCTAGATTTTGTGCGGACTTCACTGATAGGCGAGTGCGGGTATGGAGATCCGCCAATGAGCGTCTGGCACCTGTATGTGTTGCTACCCATGACCGTCATGACGGGGGCTCGGTCACGGTGTGGGCGGGCATTAGCATGTAGGGAAGAACGGACCTGCACATTATTCAAAACGGCACATTGACGGCTGTACGATACGTCAATGAGATCTTAGATGTGTACGTTCGTCCATACGCTGGTACAATATGCCCTGAGTTCATTTTAATGGACGACAACGCCCGGCCTCACAGGGCAAGGGTCACCGACGAGTACCTGGAGGCAGCAGCCATAGAGAGAATGGACTGGCCAGCAAGGTCTTCAGACCTCAGTCCAATAGAACATGCCTGGGACATGCTGCAGACTGCAATATCTGCTCGCCCAGTCCAGCCAACCACGGTCCCTGGGCTACAGCAGGCCCTTCTGGACGAGTGGGCTCGACTCCCACAACAAAACATCCGGAGATTCATTAGCAGCATGAGAAGGCGGTGCAGAGCAGTAATCCAAGCAAACGGACACCACACGCGATATTAAAGCAAAATTCAGGCCATAGATTTGTTTTTTTTCCCAAAAAGTTCCATTTCATCTCCTGTCTGTGTTATCCCAAATTCGTGCCCCTCCCACGGCTCAGCCTCTGTCACACTTCAACGGTTTACAGATTTACTCATTTTTTGGTACCAAACTGTTGTCATATAAACATATTTTCAGAATCACAACAAAAAATGTAACCTTTCAACCTTATGTAGTAAATATGCACATTCTTATATGTGATCCCTATCAAATTATGAGTAGTAGACTTATTGACGTAGATAAGCTATTTTGATTTTGCATTTTTGTCAAACTCATGATGAGAACAATTCTTTGACGAACGGTGTTATTGTTACTCGTATAATAAGAAATCACTGATGGTGTTTTAAAATACTGTGAATAGTGTAATTGTACCGTTTTTGTCACACGGTTTCGTAGAAAGCGATGTCGTCTCTTAATTTGGTTGAACACATAGCATTACCACTTAGCGACTTCAATTTTATATGTATACTATACAATTTTATATGATGTGATGTCGTGTGATATGGTGTGGTGTGGTGTGGTGTGGTGTGGAGCACAGCACAGCACAGCACAGCACAGCGCAGCGCAGCACAACACATCACAACGCACAACACAACACAACACAACACAGCACAACATAACATAATGGCATCTGGGGACGGAGACCACTACGTAGAAGGCTAGAGACCATAGAAAGCACTTCTTGACCATCTTTTTACTATAAATGAAATTTGTAATACTACGTTCTTCGCACTAAGGAGAGATTTACAAAGCAAATTTTCCCTCTTGTGTTCCACACATAGCATGCCTATTTGCTTATCACGAAATAGGTGGCTGCACTACTCTAACTGGTAGTCAGTGATTGTCTCATTGTTAAGACATGGGACATTGACCGATTCCAGCATCTTGTTTCACCCACACATAGCCGAAAAGTCACGCGGTACCATATTTACAGAACAAATCGTAGCTATCTACAAAATAGCCTTGTACTTTAAATATCCGTTATTATAGGCATTATCAGTAAACTAAGTAACATTATCACGGTGAAGTTTTTCTGATTACGGTGGCACACAAGTGTTACCATAAGTAAATAGTTGTAGCGGCGTGAAAGAACATTTTCATCTCGTATAAATAGAGGCAGGGTCTATTTCAATGTGGTCATGTAAAAACAGGTAGAAAAAACGTATCAAGTTAATGTATTTGCATATTTTATTTTTGAATTTATCTGTTTTCATTTATATGAATTTTATATATTTAAATTGTAGTATATTGTTCATTAGCACCCATTTGTTTTAACATTTAAGGCATTTTCATATTTTTTCTTCCACTCCATGAAATATTTTCTTCCCACAGGAAGACTTTTTCTTTTTACAATATTTGCACTATTCAAAAATGTAAACACTATCTATCTATCTATCTATCTATCTACACTCAACAACAAAACCTGACACTTTTAGTTTTTAAATATTTTTCAAATCTGCGAATTTATCCAAATTGTGTATATTGCACAAACATGTACTATCGACACACTTTACACGTGCATCGTTTTGTCATCATGTTAGCAGTCGAATGCAGCTAGGCGTTAAATTTCCGTTTTTGTACGTGGAGCTGGCGCCGGTAACCGGTAGACATCGTTACAAAGCACTTAACATGACATCAGTGATCACACAGAGAAATTCACATCAAAAGTTGACAAGTTTTACAATGCCACGGTTGTCAGAAGCCGAGAGAAATAGGGCTATTGGAATGCTCCAGGGCGGTGCTTCCATTGTCAATGTTAGCAGAACCTTTAACTGCAGTCCCAACACAGTTCATGAGCTTGTTAGACGTTTTAGGCAAACTGGTGGTGTGTCCGATCATCCCAGGTCAGGAAGACCAAGGGCAAGTACCCGAAGGGATGATCGTGCCATTATCTTAATGCACTTACGTAACCGCTTCAGACCCGCGACGTTGACGGCACCTTTGTTTAACGTAAGTGCTCAAACTATTCGCAATAGGTTACGCACACAAAGACGCCCAACTAGAGCCCGACGCCCATATACCGGTGGTATACTGACATTACGCCATCGTCATGCCCGTATGGCATGGGCACGTGCCCACCGTCACTAGCGTCGACGTGACTGGAACACTGTCCTGTCCTCGGACGAATGGCGATTCAATCTGAGTAATGCCGACGTCCGCACACGAGTCTATCGCCGGCAAGGTTCGCGTCCGTCTGTGTTAGAGAACATGATCGTTTTGGAGGTGGTGGCGTAATGGTATGGGGCGGGATAATGGGGGGGGGGGGCAGGGGGCAGAAAACCCGACTCATCGTTCTGCGAGGCAACTTTAATGCACAAGGGTACATTATCAATATTTTAAATGCAGAAGCTATTCCGTTTTTGAGAAGAAATGCTCCAGCTGTTTTCCAGCAGGATAATGCCCGTCCCCACACAGCAAGAATTACACGCGCTCACTTAGTAGCAGCAAACGTTAACGTCATGCAATGGCCAGCAATGACTCCGAATATGAATCCAATAGAGCATATCTGGGACGAGCTTGGCAGAAACGTTCGCCAAAGACATGCTCTACAAGATATCCAAGAGCTGACAAATGCATTGATTCATGAATGGAAAAATCTTCCCAACGGACTTATACAACGTTACGTCAATTCGATGCGACGACGCGTGGTTTAGAGCTAGAGGTGCTCACGTCCGACATTGATTTCGATATCAGAACACTTGAACATTATTAAACTGTGATCTAAAGGGTTAAAATTCACCAGTAAAAATGTCAATGCCATTACATCCAAACTGATAAATTCAATTTTGACCCCTATCATTGAAATTACGTAATTTAACCAACTTAAATCATGACCAATAAAACCAAAATGCATATCTGGGTTGGGAATGGATCATTTTAATATGCCGAAAAGTTATTGTCATGCTGTAGTGTCTGCTTTCTGAAAAAAAATGAATAAAACATACACCGTCAAGTGTCTTTTTTTGTTGAGTATATCTATCTATCTATCTATCTTCGCATCCCACCAACACACACCTTGAAAGAAACAATCAGATCAGTTTATTAGGCCGATACAAGGGACCTCGGCTTACGGTCTGACCCGAAAGACAGTCAGTAGTTTAAGTGGACGATCAACTTGTGTCCCCTGGATTATAAGTCCTGTGTGTTACCGCTGGACCACTGTATCTACTGAATGCACTTTTGCATCAAAACCCCCTATCCCTCCCAACAGGCTTGTTAATTTCGCCATTTCCACAAAATTGGAAATTGTCGCATTGTATTCCTCTTTTTATGTTGTTTATGCTAGTTTTTACCATGGGAACATTTGTTTTTGTAAAGCTATTTCAGAAATAATCATGTAATTTGAAAAATGGCCCCTTAAAACCAGATCTGTAATCTCACGTACTCAGTTTTCCTTCGTCAGTGGGATTCAATTTGTCTGGTAAGTTGTCATGATAATTTCTTTATATTTATTCTCATTAAAGTTATTTCATTTCCATCCTTTTTTATGCAGATAAAAGTGTAATTTGAAAGCGGATACATATATATATTTGGTAAACTTAGTAAGTAAACGTACATCGTGTCTATCTCTAAAAAGTTACGCACCGAAAGGCGTAACCAGAATAATTTTTAGGAAGGATGACAATAAAAGGAAATTTGATGAGAAAAACAAATTCTTCATTTTCTCCATTTATTTTAGAGAAGCTACAAAAATGTGTTTGACGAAGGGCGACGACTGTAACAATGATGACTATAAAAATGAGAAGAATCTTTTAAAAAGATGATCGGCGTAGACACAGTACAAAATTAATGCCCCATAAGTATATACTTTTCGGACATTGGCAAATATTGAACACTGTCCTCCTATTTCCAGGACAGTTTTGACTATAAACAAAACAATGTTAATTTTAATCATTTTCAGTAAAATAAATTAGATATCTAGTCATATTTATCATATATATATTTATTCCTTTAAGAATAATTTGTCATAGTTAAAACGATTTGATATTTAATTTACGGCTGTATTAAAGTATTTTCAGAGGCAAATAACGTAACAATTACGAATTCTGCCCTAAAAATTCATAACAGCAAAACCATTAACCAATGCTAAACCTTCTTCTTCAGGTGAAGATTTTGTATCTACCAATTTCATTCGTTACAGGTGTAGGTTTCAATACAGCTACGCCGAAAATTCAACAGTCGCTTATTTATGGTCGATAGTTCTTAATAAAAAGCTCCCTAAAAGTCAATGATATTTACAATCATTTTTATATAATTTGTTATTTATTCATTTTCTATTTCTGCAGAATTAATCCTCAACATTCCACCCAAACCGAAGTGAAGATGGAAGCAAAAACCCGAATCATAATATTATCGGCGTTATTTAGTATGATGCACGTGCAGGGTGTCTGTAGTTGCTCGTGCGCATGGATGCCGCCTCGGTCCGCCTACTGCAAGACTCAATACGCCATCCGTGCTCGAATTCTATCGGAGACATCCTCTGAGACGGAAGTTCCGGAAGGCGTGTCCACGACAACAGAATCTTGGATCGATAGCATGAATAAATATGTAGAATATACATATGAGATAGAGATTGAGGACGTGTACAGGTAATTTATAATAAACATTTCGCAAGCCCGATGCAGTTCTATAGCTATTTTATCATAGAGCCGGGTCATCAACTGTTTATTGTACAGAGCTTTCTTATATCAGAATGGCAAGGAAACGGGCGAAGCCATGTTGTGAACTTTCCTTCGCCCGAAAAGAACTTATCCACCTGTATATTCTTGAAATCAAATGCAGGTAAACACTATTTGTAAGATCGTGTCAGTTTTATAATGCATAATATTGCATTTAATCGCCATTTCTTTCTTCGGATTTAAAATAAAAATAAATAAATAAATTTATGCTGAACAAACGACTGAACCACAGGTTGTTACAACTTTTTAAAAGTTTTACAGCGTTAATAGTTTTCAATCCTTAGGTCACTGTGACCTTGACCTTTGACCTACTGACCCCAAAATCAATAGGGGCCATTCTCTCAATGTGTGCAACCATTATATAAATTTTAAAGTCTCTATAACAAATGTTTGTCGAGTTACAGAGTGTAAATAATTCTAAACATTTAGGTCACTGTGACCTTGACCTTTGACATACTGAACCCAAAATGTATAAGAGTCATTCACTTAATGTGTGCAATCAAGTTATAAAGTTTGAAGTCTCTATAACAAATGATTGTCAAGTTTCATGGCGGAAATGGTTTTCAATGTTTAGGTTACTGAAACATTGACCTTTGAGCTACGGAGTCCAAAATCAATAGGGGCCATCCACTAAATGTGGGCAATTATCATATGAAGTTAAAAGAATGTAGGCCAAAGAGTTACTCAAGTATCCTCCGGAAACCAAAATACTAAGTGACAGACGGACGGACGGACGGACGGACGAACAGATGCCCAGGACCATAACATAATATGCCCCCTTCGGGCATATAATAAAAGAGCAAGAACATTTTAAACCAATCTGTGATTTTATGATAGAAAAAAGTGAAAATGAAAGATAGATGAAAATAAAACAAACAGTTCAATAAAAATCACTATGGTTTCCGTGTCAGAAAATGAAAAGCCTTCATATTTACTTCTGTAATGAACGGACTCACCTTTTCATATATGTTCTGGTATTACATTCATTGCTATTTTTGTCAACTAATTCTTGATTCTTTAGATCCACACCACTGTATGAGACCGCCGAGAAGAAAATTGTCAGTACGGGCTTGAAATACTGTATTACTAGGCTGGAACCCGGGAAAACCTACCTTCTACTGGGATGGGTGAGCCGCTCTACCCTGTCTTTGTCTTGTTTCGGGACCTTTGACCTGTCCTATGACGGAAACAGAAGGGTTGTAGAAGGACTGACCAACAACCCACCACGTTGTAATGAGGTAAACATTTGCATTAACACATACTGATTAACAAACGCTTCGCGTTCTAACGAGATAGATGTATGCATTTTAAAAGCATGCGGTAATATGGAAACAATATGTCTTCACCTAGTGTTATTCATCTGGCGATTTAGTAAATTTCCTATCAAAGGATACTTCAAAAGCGGTCAATGAAAGCTAATTAAAAGATACTTCAAAAGCAGTCAACGAGAGCTAGTAAATTGCAGTTCGTTGCATATAAATTCAGTATTTTTTAAATCTGTGTATAGATTTGAAAGTAGCTTTTGAAATAAGTGTGAGCTTACGCTGCAAAAACATTACAAGAAACAGGATAAGTAAAAAGCTCCTTGTGATTACAGAAACCACTTCCTCTACTTTACTTTTTATTACAAAAAAAGGACTTTGAAAGGCCAATATTTCGTAGCCTTGACAGCCTAAAGTGTACATTGAAAAGCATGTAAAGGAGAATTATCAAAATTCTTCTTACAGTATTCAAGTTATCTTGGGGACAAGCATTTACGGAACAACAAAGGGAGATAATAAAAGATTGGGACAAGGCAGAATTACAGTTCTGGCATATTGCTCATTTGCTAAATGTTCACTGTCACTGTGTGAAAATCAACTTAATCCCTTCAGTACATTCTGAGTTGTTTTGAATATTCTTATACTAATATTATTATCAAGGAACATAATTCAAGAATAAGTCAGGGTAGTGTTATGGTTCTTCGACACAGCACTCTCCCAAGAGGTCTCCTATACTTCTATGCATTATTGATAAATTTTCTTCAATATATTCAGAGTTATGCCTCGGAGGAGCACAGTGTATAAAAGAGAGGTGATTAAAAATGATCAAACTAGGGTTATGACCCTTGTACATTGCACTTTCTCTTAATATGAGAGGTGTCAACAAATTCCCTTCCACAGATTTTGAGTTATGCTCCGGACATAAGCGTCCCGGGCATTATTATTAATACTGTTATAATTGTTTTTTTTTTTTTTTAATTTCAAACACAAGCGATGTAACTAAAATTAATCTAAATTTCAGAACAGAGTAGGGTGGAGAAAAAACAACAACAACAACAACAACAGGGCATCATCTTTCTGGCAGAGGACGCTTTTTGAAAATTAGATGGCTCGTGATCAAAGCAGATAACTCCGGAATAAATTTTACTTCGTTTTTTTTTTCACCTTAACTTCAATTCTCAGAAGATAAATAAACTGTGCACTGCAAATATGTTGTTGTTAGTGTCTCCAGTTAGAGTAACATTTACATATGTTTACTTATATATGGTTGTTTGAATTAGCGGGAAGCTTACCTGTGAAAGAGGATAACTGGGTTAGAGTATCAGTATTCACGCATAAGGCGCCTGTCTTTCTCTCCATTTTTCATCCCTTTAACCATTTGTTGTTTGTTTGTTTGTTTCTTTTTTCATTACATTTGCTCACACCGGCTCTAAAATACCAGCCGTTTAATTATACATAGGCGATCAAATTCATGATAAAAATCATTTTCCCACAAAAATGATGAAGACCGTGAGTTGATAAAAGATACTTTTGGCGGTCAAAATGCAACGATTGCCAGAGGTAGTCACAAATGGCAAATACAAACATGCTTGGAAACTAAAATGAAATGACAAAACAGTTATGTACAAAAATGCGCTTTCTAATTTGTTTCTGAACTGATTTATTCAATAACATATTAGCCATAAATGAAAATTTTCTTTTAGATTACGAATTACCCTACATACCATTTTTTTGTGTTTCTAATCAGAACAACACAAAAAGGTTATAATTATACAGGTGACAGACAAAATTGATCCACATCTGTAGCACCTGTGTTCTTAACATTTCAAAAATGAAAAACAATAAATTCAAGGTCTTGTAATCAATTACTCTATGGTTGAATAAAGAAGCATTCAACAATTCGTAGATGAAGTTTATGCAGAAGATATTTACTATACTCGAGTAAAAAAGCAAGTAAGCTACTCTTTTTGAGTGTAAAAGTTGTTACTATACTCGAGTAGGAAAGTGCAGATCATATTTACTCGAGTAAAATACTCACGTTAAAATAAAACGCTGCTATATATGAGTAAAAAAGAAAGTGTGTTACTGTACTCAAGTAAAATTGTTATCTTATTATGGTAAAAACTAAAGTATGCACCTTATATGTGAAATGCCAATACGTTCAAATTTTGAACAGAAACTTTTGGCAAACGAATCAGATATTGCAACATCTTCGACCGTTGAAAAAAATGTTCGAAACCTTCTTAAATATACGTTTAAAAGACACGCTTTTCCTTTCACTAGAACCAGACTGCACGCTTTCGTTTGCAATCGAGAGCCGACCATAATCTAATGTGACCTTGATTTGCACAGCCTTTTTTGGGTTGTTGCAATGGCCGAGTGGTCAAAGGCGTTCTTACTTAGCACTGCTAAGTGGTTGATGCCGTACGGTGCGGGTGTAAATCCTACTGAAAATGTCAATTTTGAGTACGAGGTCGGCGGCACAAAAGGAGCGCAGAATGAGCTGTTATGTGTCTTCCAGCTAAGGGAAAACTACATATCATCTATAATAAAATATATGATTAGATATGAGACAACCATTGTAATATAAAAATGCCTCCATTTATCTCAAAAGATAGACCATAGTGGACTAGAGTTATAAATATCAAAGGTGAATGACATTAGCATTTACAAAAATAATTCGGCCATTTTCCATCCCTGCGGTGTACATATTTAATTTCTACGGCCTAGTGAAAGGTCAAATAGAGTAAATGTTTAAAGACAACTAATGGTCACGATTATATGGCTATGATAAATTATTTTATATGATAACCATATCTCATCACTTATATATATCTGGAATTTTTATTGAAATAAAAGAGACAGAGTAACAAACATGTAAGGTAATGATGGCCATCTCCTATTTTAGTAAATATTAAGTGTCCTGAAATAAACAGCCACTACATTGCAAAGGGTTATTTCAAAAGTAAAAGACTTAGTCGATCCGTGATTATTGTCATGTAATTGACGTAACCCATTTCTTTCGTCTTTTTGTAAAAGCAACTTTACTTATTATGACAACATTGGGGCTTAAAATAAGTATATAATATTCTTTTCCTTTGTTAAGAAAGTCAGGACATTCTTTAAAACACACACATGATATAATGATATAAAACTTCAGATTTTGGTCTGGTGTTGGCGTGATATTAATAGACCATAGAATTCCATCAAGATTTTTTAAATAAACCGGAAGTGATATTACCAACGATTTTTTATGTACACACTAAATTTGTGATTTATTTCGTTTAACATCGTGCCATATGCCTATAACTTAACGAAAAGGCCAGTAAAGTTTGCAAGAATCATTTAAAATAGCCAGGGAAATAACAGAATCAGCAGATTTAAAGCAGTTGCCTTCTTTTTATCGCACGTCTAAAAAAATACATATGCAGTTTCTTTTACTTAATACACTAGGTGTGTTATTGGATAAAACTATTGCTCAAAGGGAACATCTAAAACTGGAAAAGGTCATTATCAAAATTGTGCTATTCACCACACTAAATCTTAACTTATTAAACATCCCTCATTCATTTATCTTATATATAAGTGAGATCACATCGAAATCCAGAGCATCAGACACGGCAGATCGTTGAAGGTAAGACTTTTTTCCCTACTGATGTAACATTTACTTTAAATAAGCAAACTAAATTTTCTTCTTGCCATTTTTGTGAAAATAGTTTTAACTATGGAAGTTGTTACTATCAGAATTTTTGTTTTCTCGGAGAGAAAAAAAAACATCTATTTTAATAAAAACAGTTCTAACTAGTTTTTGCTGTTAATTAAAAACATATATATTTTCTCTGTCAAAAAAAAAAAAATAATTTTCTTAATTGACTCATTTTTCAAAATTGAAATACAAAAGTTCAATTATTGAAAGGTGAATGTAAGTAGTTAGTATGTACTTATGAATGGAATATTGATTTGGATTTTTGTGTATTGAATGTATGTATTTAGTACGTACCTTAGGGACTATCATATTATAAAAGATGAGATAGTCAGTTAAGTGAACTGGATATTTTTGTGATTTTTTTTTAATATAGATAAATCTAGTGAAAAAATTTTCTCTTTTTTTTTTTATTTTTTGGAGATTTCCTTCATGATGCTGTTCTTTATTTTCTTTTTCAAAAAAGATAATTAGTTGAAATGGATATAAGTCCGGTATTCAATCAAGTTAACTGAATATTTTTGCTATGTTTTCCTTTTTTAAATATTAAAGAATCTTGTAGTAAAAAATGTAGATTTTTCTTTTATGATATCTTAAAACAATATGCCTCTCTGTTGCTGTTCTTTGTTTATTTTCTTTTTAAAAACATTTTAAAAAATGAATCAATTGAAATGGATTAATTTCTAGGTATTTTTTATGTAAGTAAATTCACATATTTAAAAACTGACTTGTGAAGTTAATATTACAATGAAAAATATGAGATGTCTAAAATAATTATGTATTAAATACTGAACTATCAAAAACAATTATATATGCCTTTATTTCAGGGCTTGATACATGTTTTTAAAACATATTGTTTGTCAGATAGTTGTAAAGAAAATACTTATTTCATCAATGTTAAATGGAAACTTCCATAGCATCTTTAAATGTAAGAGGTTTAGGTAATCAACAGAAACGATTGCAAGTCTTTGAATGGTTAAGACAAACAAATAAATCAATTTTTATGTTACAAGGAACACATTCTACTATGAAAACATTTAAAACATGGAAAAATGATTGGCAAGGTGAATACTATTTTAGTGGAGTAACTTCTAACAAAGAAGGGGTAGCTATTTTAATTCATCCGAATAAAAACATTAAATTTATTAATAAGACAGAATTGCTAACAGGTCGGATTATAAAAGCGGATATCAACATAGACGAAAATATAATAACATTAGTTAATATTCATGGACCCAATAATGATGATATAAACTTTTTTAATATTCTGGAAACATATATTCAAAACAATAATAATAAATCCTTTATAATCGGGGGAGATTTTAACACAATATTAGACTTAAGACTGGACAAATTAAATAGCAATTGAGACACCCATAAAAATGCAGAAATAAAATACAAGGAATAATACATACTTGTGATTTAATTGATACCCGGAAAACACGGAGAAACAAAAATATACTTGGCATTCTAATACAAAACCGCATGTTCATTGCAGATTAGATTATTTTTTAATTTCAGACAACTTGCAAAATATAGTTAAATCATGTAATATAAAAACTGGTTATAAAACAGATCATTCACTTATAGGTATAACCATCGATAACATACGAATTGAAAAAGGTCCCGGTTTATTTAAAATGAATAACACAATTATACTAGAAAAAGAGTACCAAGATACTATAAAAGCAGCTATTAAAGAAATTGCGGAAAATTATCAAAATTGTAATCCAAACGTATTATGGGAGAAAATAAAAGATACAATATGAAATGAAACAATAAAATATTCTGCATATATGAATAAACAACGAAAAAAAGAAGAATATGAATTACAGCATGATATAAATTTATTAGAGCATCAACTGAATAATCAGATAACAAACACAGATAACATTACTATGCAACTGACTGAAAAAAAATTGGAAAAAATTAACGATCGTAAAATAAATGGACATATATTAAGAGCAAGAGCAATTCACGTGGAATACAACGAA
Source organism: Cyclina sinensis (assembly GCA_012932295.1). Classification (NCBI taxonomy): domain Eukaryota; kingdom Metazoa; phylum Mollusca; class Bivalvia; order Venerida; family Veneridae; genus Cyclina; species Cyclina sinensis. The sequence goes on along the minus strand of JAAONU010000007.1, from coordinate 38,349,711 downwards.
AAAAAAAACACAAAATACTTTGCAGATTTAGAAAGGAAAAAGGCAGAGAAGAAATGTATAACTAAATTAAGGGTTAATAATGATATAATTGATGGAAAAGAAAATATTCAAAAAGCACAAGTAGTTTTTTTCAAAAACTGTATGACGAGAACAACTAGTTATGATCAAGAATTTTATGATAAACTTTTTTCTCAAGAAATTAATAAATTAAGTGAAGTAGAAAAACAAAGCTGTGAGGGGTTGTTAACACAATATGAATGTGAGTGAATAATAAGAGTCCAGGATCGGATGAACTGAGTGTTGAATTCTACAAGATATTTTGGAACTCTATAAAAACTTTCTATTTAGATTCAATAAATTACTCATATCAAACTGGACATCTCACTACTTTACAAAAGCAGGGCATTATATCATTAATTCCAAAACCTAATAAAGACCTTTTGCATTTATCTAACTGAAGACCTATAAGTTTATTAAATGTAGATTACAAAATTGCAACAAAAGCTATATCAAACAGAATAAAACGTGTTTTACCAACTATCATAAGATTTGAACAAACCGGTTTCATGAAAAATAGATATATAGGAGAAAATGTACGAACCATATTTGATATATTAGAATACTTAAATAAAAATAACAAACCAGATCTGATATTCTTTGCAGATTTTGAAAAGGCATTTGATAGTTTAAAACATGATTATATTACACAATGCTTAAAAAGATTTAATTTTGGTAAGGATTTAATTAATTGGACAAAAGTTTTTTATAACGACATATCAAGCATGGTCTTAAATAACGGGCATCTTTCAAAGTCTTTTGCAATAAAAAAAGGAGTCAGACAAGGCTGTCCTTTATCATCTTCCTTATTTATAATGTGCCTTGAACTGCTATCACATTATATTAAAAACAATAAAAACATAATTGGAATTACCGTAGATGGAACAGAAATAAAACAGATTTTTTTTGCAGATGATGCAACGTTTATAAACAACGAAAGTCAAATCTCTTTTGAAACACTAATTGAGACATTAACCAAATTCAGTAAAGTTTCAGGCCTAAACCTCAATACATCAAAATCAAAAGTTTTAAGGGTGGGATCTTTAAATAAAACAAATATAGTATTCTGCAAAACCAAGAAATTCATTTGGACTTCGTCACATGCAAATACTCTAGGAATGACCTTTTACAATGACTCAATATTAAATCTTGAAAAGAATTTAGAACCAAAAATAAAAGAATTTCAAGAATGCTTAAAACAGTGGCAACATAGGAAACTTACATTAATGGGAAAAATTACAGTGATCAAAACTTTTGCTATTCCTAAATTAATTTATCCTTTCTCTGTCTTAAAATATCCAACAAAAATAGACATATATATAATTACAAAAGACATGTTTAAATTTATATGGGATGGTAAACCAGAAACAATTAAAAGAGTTCAACTCTATCAAAACCACATGAATGGTGGATTAAAACTTACTGACATAGAAATGATGTTAAATGCTATTAAATCTGGCTAGGTAAAAAGATATATTGATGAAAAGAACAATGGAAAATGGAAAATATTCTTTCAAGACATCTTTAAAAATTTTGGAGATTCTCTTTTATTTGAAAGTAATCTCTATCAAAAAGATATAGAAAAAATTGCAAAGAAAGGATTTTTTATACATGATGTGATAAAATCTTGGTTTTTAGTAAGCAATAAATTCACAGGTGAAATTGATAAAGTTGGAAAACAAATAATCTGGAATAATTCAGATATAAAAATACAACAGTATTTTATAAAACTTGGTTTCAAACATCTATTCAATTATCGAACAAAAAGATTCTGCCACTTTAATCAATTTAGATATCTTTATAACATTCAGCAAACAGACTTTCTTAAATATCATAGTCTTATTAAAAGCATACCACCTCAATATAAACAAAAACTTATGCAGGAAGAAAAAAATACAATGGGTAAAAGTACACTTTTAAACAAAATTAGCACATTAAAGAAGATAACAAAATATACATACAATATTCAGATGGAAAATTATGAAAATAAAAAATTAAAAGAAAAATGGGTAAATAGCATAGATATAAATGAAAATGATTTAAAGTGGAAAGACATGTTTTCAAATATTTACATATCTACTACTGATGCCAGCTTATGTATTTTTCAATATAAATTCTTAATGCGCTTAATACCAACAAATAAATATGCAACTCTGCTACACAAGAGTTATGGAGTAATTTGAGTAAATGTTTGAAATTAAAATCATTTAACATTAATATTAGTAAACAAGACGCTTTATTTGGTAATGGTCAACAAGATAAATCATTAAACTTCATTTTCATTTTAATGAAATTCTTTATACTTAAAATGAAATTAAGACATGAAATTCCTACTTTTAAAATATTCATTAACTACCTCAAACTAAAAATAGAAACAGGAAAAGAAATAGCTTTATCACAAGGTAAACTTAATACCCACCTACAGAAATGGAGTAAATTTATCATTTAAGAAATTAAAAAAAAAGAAAAGAAATGACATCTGACAAATGATTGTCTTTTTTTTCTTTCTTATTCGTTAGTTTAAACTTTGAATTTAACATTTACATATACTTATTTTTTTAAATCAAGGACACTAGATATTATTATTTATTTATATATGTGAAAAGAGATGAAAGAAAATTTTCACATTGTATGCAAAAATAGTGTGTAAATATATGTCTATGTATGCATGCATGTGTGTGTGTGTGCGGATCTGTGTGCGTGTGTGTGTGTGTGTGAGTGTGTGTGTGTGTGCATGTGCAAGTGTGCATAAATTGTGTGTATAGAGTGTATATATATGTCAGAGTGATGTGAAGTGAGTACGGTTAGAACAATGGGGTGATTAATGTCGGATATTATACATGCAATCAATGTGTAAAATGATTGTGAAAATAAAAGAAAAAAAAAGAAATTACAAACCTGCTTGATGCTAAGAAAACAGGTTAAAATCATTGCCAATGCGATTTCTGTTTAGGATGTATCGAAACTAATAATTTTGTAGAACTGTTATTCTTTTCCTCAGAATGGGCAACTTCCTTTTACATGTGGCAGTTTTTGTGACTTTGGTAACATGTTACGTGACAGTAGTCGAGTCTTGTAGATGTATAGCTCCAGATCCATACGAAGAAGTGTGCAAGTCTGATTTTGCCATTAACGCTACCGTTCTGTCTGAAAACATCACTTACCCAGAGGGTAGCGAGAAACAACCATGGGATTCTTACGACGTGAGGTACGAGTTGGACATTCACAACGTATTCGGGTAAGTCAAAACTTTTCAGACATTAACTGCTGAAAAAAATGTTATGGAAGACTACTTAATGTTTCTTTTGTATTCATGATTTTATTGACTGAGTTTATGATTCAATGATGACAGGTTATTTTTCTTTCTGGCATCAAATGATGACGTGCAAAATTTTCAGCCAACAGTGTTTTATTGTAAAAAAAGCTTTAATATATTTTGTAGTTCAATGTAAAAATTCGATAATTAGGCAGTAAAGATCTGTACGTATATTTGCTTTATAAAACATTAGTATTAAAAAAGGAAAAAAGGCTTTAAAAATAACAAACACACATAGTAAAACAAAACAAAACAACAACAACAAAAAAAGAACAAAAAAACAACAACAAAAACACACACACACAACAACAACACACAGACAACAGATGACGTCTCGAGGATGGTTTATCAAAAAGACTTTGCATTTGGTTTATCTTACTTCGACTTATCAGATACAATTTTGTTTTCTGTAAATCTGGGATTGATTAGCAGTTAATCAGTACAATGTCTAATTTTCTTAGGAATAACTGTGAGAACAAAAGGCCCAGTTTCACTAACAAAGATTAAAAACACTATAGTCACAGGATTCATAAGTGTTAAAATATGGAGGTGAATATCCGCAAAAAGTATATGCATAATGATTGCATTCTTATTTGTAAATGTGGGCTGTTAATGTATATTGATTACATTCTCAATCATAAATATTACATCTTGATGCATTAACGAATGCCAAATGTCATTTATATGCTCAGTAGGAAAGAAGATGTAGCCACATATAAATCATGTAATTTTAGCATTTTTACAGTTGAAACTGGATCTCTAAACATTTTCATGTAAAACGATTAGATTGTGATTTCACACTGTTTTATTATCAAGCCGAAACAACAGTAGTCACAGTTGGCGCCCCTTGAGCTTAACACAAAACTGATGTTACTGTTTTACGTTATCGTTTAAAAGTTTATTTCTCGTGCAGGAGATCATTATGCACACATATGTGGCATTTACTAGAAAAGGAAAAGTAAGCAGGAAATTTTCATTGTAGAACGAATAATCAATAACCATTTTATACAACAGCTCCGCTTCGCCCGATGCCGAGACTATTCCACGTGTCTTGAACTCGTACGGACCTGAATCGCTGTGTGGGCTGTCACTCACGGTAGGGACCACCTACATTCTAACTGGAAATGAAGTTGTAAATCAAGATACTGGTGAACGCATGATCGGTAGGTTCTTCGCATGAAAACAACAACAACAACAAAAATCAATGTTGCTGTAGACAAGATATTTCAAGCCATTAATGCCTAGCATCTATAGAAGTACTCATAGGCGAACAGTGCAGTCTTTGTTTAAACCAATTATTAACATAACACCAGTCTATCTTACTGACCTTAGATTGAACAGCATCGGAAATTTACCGCCTCAGGACAGTTTTTTATATGAATTTTAATGCTTATTTCCGAAGCAAGTTTTAATTTGTTACCTTTCATGATAGCTCCTTTTTATTAGCTCACCTGAGCATGCTCATGTGAGCTTTTAGGATCCTTGATTGTCCGGCGTCCGTCCGTCCGTCCGTCCGTCCGTCCGTCGTCCACAATTCATACAAACGACATCTCCTCTGAAACCACTGGGCAAAATTTAATGAAACTTGCCTAGAATGTTCCTTGCATGAAGCTCTACCAAGTTTGTTCAAATGGTTCCGGTTCATTGCATTTCTGGGTCACAGGGGCTAAAAACAGATTTTAAAAGTTGGATCTTTAAAAATCTTCTTGTCAGAAACCACAAGGCCTGGAGCTTTGATATTTGGTATAAAGCATCATCTAGTGGATCTCTACCAAGTTTGTTCAAATTATGATCCTGGGGTCAAAAATGGCCCCGCCCCAGGGGTAACTTGTTTTACATAGAGTTATATAGGAAAAACTTTAAAAATCTTCTTGTCAGAAACCGTAAGGCATAGAGCTAAGATATTTGGTGTGTACCATTGTCTAGTGGACCTCTACCAAGTTTGTTCAAATCATGGTCTCCGAGTCAAAAATGGCCCCGCCCCAGGGGTAACTTGTTTTACATAGAGTTATATAGGAAAAACTTTAAAAATCTTCTTGTCAGAAACCGTAAGGCATAGAGCTAAGATATTTGGTATGTAGCATTGTCTAGTGGACCTCTACCAAGTTTGTTCAAATTATGATCCTGGGGTAATATATGGCCCCGCCCCAAGGGTAACTTGTTTTACATAGAGTTATATAGGGAAAACTTTAAAAATCTTCTTATCAGAAACCGTAAAGCATAGAGCTTAGATATTTGGTACGTAGCATTGTCTAGTAGACCTCTACCAAGTTTATTCAAATTATACCTCTGGGGTCAAATTTGGCCCCACCCTGGGGTCATTGGTTTCACATAAGCTTGTATAGGAAAAACTTCGAAAATCTTCTTGTCTGAAACCACAAGGCCCTGAGCCTTAAGACTTAGTATGTAGCATTGTCTAGTGGACCTCTACCAAGTTTGTTCCAATTATACCCCTGGAGTCAAATTTGGCCCCACCCCGGGGGTCATTGGTTTTACATAGGCTTATATAGTGAAAACTTTGAAAATCTTCTTGTAGAAGGAGAAGTAACATTTTCAGTCCAAATAAACTGGAATTTTGTCAGACAGGTTGTTTCTATGATTTCTAGCTCAAGTTCGAATACGGGTCATCTGGGTTCAAAAACTAGGTCACAGAGCCCAAAAATAGAAAAACCTTGTTAACACTCTAGAGGTTACATTTTCAGTCCAACTATCCTGGAAATTTGTCAGAAAGGTTGTTTTGATGATTTTTAGCTCAAGTTCAGAATTGGGTCATCTGGGGTCAAAAACTAGGTCACAGAGCCCAAATATGGAAAAACCTTGTTAACACTCAAGAGGTAACATTTTCAGTTCAAATAACCTGGAATCTGTCAGAAAGGTTGTTTCAGTAATTTCTACGTTAAATTTTAATATGTGTCATCTGAAATCAAAAACTAGGTCACAGAGCCCAAAAATAGAAAAAAACTTGTTAACACTCTTAAAGCTACTTTTTAGTCCAAATATTCTCGAAAATTTTTCAGAAAAAATGTGTTAATGATTTCTAGCTCAGATTCGAATAAAGGTCATCTGGGGTCAGAAACTAGGTCACAGACCCCAAATATGGAAAAACCTTGTTAACACGCATTGAGGTAACATTTTCAGTTCAAATATCCTGGAAATTTGTCAGAAAGATTGTTTTAATGATTTCTAGCTCAGTTTTGAAAATGGGTTATGTGGGGTCAAAAACTAGGACACAGGGCCAAAAAGTAGAAAATCCTTGTTAATGCTGTAGAAGTTACATTTTCAGTCCAAATGTCCTAGAAATTTGTCAGAAAGGTTGTTTCAATGATTTCTAGCCCAGATTAGGATATGGGTCATCTGGGATCAAAAACTAGGTCACAGAGCCCTAAAATGTAAAAACCATTTTAACACTCCACAGGTTACATTTTCAGTCCAAATATCCTGGAAGTTTGTCAGACAGGTTGTTTTGATGATTTCTAGCTCTAAGTACTAATATGGGTCTTCTTTGGTTAAAAACTAGGTCACAGAGACCAAATATGGAAAAACCTTGTTAACACTCTATAGAGTTAAGATTTTAATTCCAAATAACCTGAAAATTTGTCAGAAAGGTTGCTTCTATGATTTCCAGCTCAGCTTTGAATATGGGTCATCTGGATTAAAAAACTAGGTCACAGGGCCTAAATATCGAAAAACTTTGTAAACACTCTAGAGGCTACATTTTCAGTCCAAATGTCCTGGAAATTTGTCAGAAAGGTTGTTTTGATGATTTCTAGCTCAGGTTTGGATATGGATCATCTGGGGTCAAAAACTGGGTGACAGAGCCCAAATATGGAAAAACCTTGTTAACACTCTAGAGGCTACACTTTCAGTTCAAATAACCTTCAGAAAGATTGTTTCAATAATTTCTTGGCCAAATTTGAATATGTGTCACCTGGGGTCAATTAACCAGGTCAATAGCAACTTTGTTAAAAGCAGTCATATTCAGGTGAGCGATATAGGGCCATCATGGCCCTCTTGTATATCATAGTTTTTATAGAAAAAATAATAACACAAATGAAAAAAGAAGAAAAGAAATAGAGAAAGAAAAAAGTTCACATTCTTATATCTTTTCATGAAAACAAGGAAAATAAAAAAGAGATGAAAAAGAAAAAAGAAAGAATGAAGGAAGAAAGAAAGAAGGAAGGAAGGAAAGAATGACGGAAGGACTGATTTTGCTAAAATCTGAATAAAATGTATTTTCTGATCTGAATTTTACAGGAATGATGTTATGCAACTTTAAGTTGTATGTGAATGGACCCTGGGGCTCGGACAACGATTATGTTGAAAGGCAAATGAAAAACATAGATTGCAGCGCCCCACCCACAATGGATAACGATATGAATCAAGATCGTCGAGACAGTCGATTGAGTCAGGTATAATTACCTTTGTCAGATAATTTGCAGTATCTGCAATTAAAACTGGCCCATAACACTTTATTACTTATTACCATACGGCTCAAATGATTTGGTTTCTGTTGGTCAAGTTCTTACCACGTGTTGATCGTCACCTCGAAAGATATTGTTTTAAACAAACATTGCATTGTCGACCTGAGCTCGAGCTTTTTTATTATTAGCACATTCCCCCCAGGATTTTCTAAATATACCAACCAATTACGTTTGAAACAAAAAGATGCAATGCGTCACCTAAATTTGGGATTCCAACTCATGCCCGCTAGGTCACGAGAAGTACATCGTCGAAAATCCACGTTCAATCCATTTTTCTGTTTATCGAACGTGTAACAGGTGGTTCCGAATATAACTGTACATTGGTTTCCGAATTTTTTCCCTTTTGCACTCTTAGCCAATTGGAATGACTCGCTACCTTTCAACACGAATCTCTGTAAAGCTATTTTATAATTTATTTGCACATATTTTTATTTATGTAGAATGTGTGGCATTTTCCTTATTTTTGAATAAAAAATCCATCTTTGTTTAAAATTCTGGGACGAACGTCAAAGAGTCGGTCTTTGAGTCATGTCACTTTACATTAGAAATACTTTATTTGCATTCATTTCGATATAAGCATCTTCGGAAGTTTTTAGTCGTGGATTTTCATCTTCCATGACAAAATGTCATTCTTTATCGTCGTAAAATGTATGATACCTTTGTTTTAAATGTATAAAAAACAATGTTGTGGTCGGTAACAAAATAAACACACATGTATCTGACAGGTTCAGAACGAAGGCCAAAAAGAAAGAAAATCCAGTGATACAGATGAAAATCGAAGAGAAACTGAAAAGGCAGACATGTTCAGGGCGTTTTTAGACGAAAAAACGCGAGGGGAATTAGCAAATGGATATGAGTCGTTCGCTTCCGTGTTTACCCGAAGAACCCACAAAAATCTAAACAAGAGTTAGAGCCTGATTGGACAAACAGAATTCCTTCAGTTTCCTTTTTTTCTGAAATACACTGTACTTCCTGCATTTTATTTTGTTAGGTTTATTCAGTGAACCCATCTGTGTAATCTTTATGATTTTTCTCTTTGGAAAAAGAATCCTACACAGTTTAGAAAATGTGAGAAAGTATTTTTGTTGATACACTTGCCTTCTGTTGACCGTCTTTTGTTTAGATACAGAAAACACATCAGATGATACACCCTACGTCCACTTACATGCTCGTTTTCTGGACCGATACATGGGCTCACTACAGGCTAATAAGACAATATGTTTTCGAAATTTGTTTATATTGACAAAATCAATGATTAAGTGGGCGTAGTTTTCAAACAGAAGCAGAGAGAACAGCCCTGAGATGGTCACAGGACTATTGTCATATTTTGAATTTCAGTCTCAGTGTCACTATGCTGTATGAAGGGATCAGAAATTAGTCGAGTTGCCTTCATAAAAGATATTAAAATAGGTAATACAGAAACATGCTCGTAAAGCCGTTATATGCAGCAATTAATTAAGTACACTTTCCTTGATGAAATTCTATTCACTGCCCACAGTTAAAACAACTGTATTTTAGAGTTTTTTTGTCAACTTAAATAAATCAATGTGTGGGGATATGTCCACATCTAAAAAAATCCATCTGTGGAATTTTGTCCGCTCTATATAATTAATGTGTGGGGGCTTGTCCACTCTGTAAAAATCAAGATAAAATCATAGTGTGGGGTTTTGTCCGTTGTCGTAAACCTATTTTTCGGTTCCTTTTGGCTATTCAGTATTTTATTACCTGTACTGATTTAGCGTGTAATGATGGGCTAATTAATGTTTCATTAATGGCCTCTGATTATGTCCAACTGGCTCTATAAATCATGGGGTATTTCTTTCCAAAGTTTCTCGATGTCTAGTGGATATTTGTTATCTAGTGTCTTTGAGGTTTAATGAACAATTCACACTTTTCAGTTTTCACTAGTTTTAATAAACATGTACACAGTTATTCTATTTTCCCTATTGAGAAAGTCCAATCATGACCGTATTTTCACAATTTGATTGTTACTCTCCTTTAAATTCGTTTTTCTTTTTACATAAATAATTCCACAGTTGTTTTCAATATATGTTTTGTAAGAGAGACTAGGTTTCCAAAACGTGGACAACCTGCTGATTTAGTGAGAAAACTCTTTCTCTGTTTTATATAATTATGTTTTAAACAAAGCTAGGTTTCCAAAACGTGGACAACCTGCTAATCTGTTGAGAAAACCTTCTCTTTCTGAACTCATTTTCCGCCAAAAACTCCTAAAGACTCGAGCTTAGTACCACCCATTTTGTAATAAACCAAAGTCAAAATATTTAATTTCGTCCAATCGTAGGTTAAACTTTTAGCGGGATTTTTTTAAAACACACCAGTCCTAAGAAACGAATTCCATATGTAACCAGCATTTAATTTTAATGTCTCTGATATAATTTTATAACCATTAACTCTGAACAGGCCGGAGCTGAATGAGTGTCCGGATCTGTATTTGAATGGCTGATGATGACAGACAGGTTGCTAGAATTCTCTAGGGTGACATTAAGTACCTGGAGAGGAAAAAAGATTTTAACTAGCATTTTACAATTTGTAACTATAAAATTTTGTATAACACTTAACAAAATATATCATTGAAAACAGATCTTTACACGCGCCTTCCCTTATGAAAGTTTAGGAGAGGAATTTGCTTGATTATGTGAATTCTCGGAGAAACAAGAACGGTACATATAAATAACTTGTGAAAAAGATGTAACAATGACAACAACAACAAAATTGGAACACAATGAATAATAAAAACACATGTTTTTATATGCAACGGTGGCGGCGACACCTTATTTGAATCAATATTTTCCTGAAACGGAAAAAGAAGGCAATTATGACATGATATAACATATATGTACTAAATAAACAAAGATAAATTGCAAATAGGAGGTTTACACCACTTTAGTCAGTTCCTCCTGGTATCTTTAACAATGCTGCCCCAAGGTTTTGATTGCCCCACTGGGCGGGTTTCGACTCAAATAATCAGCTAGAATATTTTCTTTGCCTTTGATATGTCTTATATTGAGACAAAACTCTGACAGACAAAGGGACCAGCGCAAGAGTCTTTGGTTCGAACCTCGGGTGCGATTTAGCCAAACTAAAGGGTTGTGATCGGAAAATATGGTGACCGGTCCAGAGCCAACATAAATGGAAAACGCCGTGAGAGCGGCCATTATAGCAAGATGCTCTTTTTCCACCGTGCTATAGTTCTGTTTCCTAGGTAGGAGCTTTCGGGAGTAGAATGCCACCGGTTGCGGTGCCGTCACACTCCTTTGGGTCAACACGGCCGCCATTCCTACCTCGGAGGCATCCGAGTACATTTCGAACGGTTTCGAAAAGTCGGGGGCCTGTAGTATAGGTGGGTTGGTGAGAGCGCTCTTCAGGGTTTCGAACGCCTGTTGCTGAGCGGTCGACCAGTCCTTGGTCAGATCTCCCTTCCGCTTGCTATTAGCAAGTCGGTGAGAGGGGCGGCAATTTCGGAAAAGTGGGGTATGAATCACCGGTAAAACTCTATCGTACCTAAGAAACCTCGTAACTGTTTCTAAGTGTTTGGAACAGGTATCTTGCCTATGGCCTCGCAATTAGCTGCGATTGGGGATACTCGGCCAGAACCGAGTTCATGACCTAAATACTGGACCTTGCCAGTCGCAATCTTAACATTTTTTCAGGATTGAGGGTGATACCTTTCTGATCCAGTTTATGGAATGTGGCGTCTAGATGTCGCAGGTGTGAATCCCAGTCCTGGGACTGTACTGCTATATCATCCAGATATGCTTCAGCGTAACGTTCCTTTTCTACAGTAGGGCGGCTAGTTGTGTTGGTAGGCGAATTCAGATCAGCCTGACCGGATGGGGTTACATCATTCGTCAGGGTGTCATTCATGACTCGCTGGAAGGTCATTGGGGCATTTTTGACCTTAAAAGATAAGGTGAGGGGCTCGAACAGCCCAAACGGAGTTATGAATGCAGCGACCTCGCAAGCGGCTTTTGACAAGGGTATCTGCCAATAGCCTTTGATAAGGTCGAGAGTGGAGATAAGGTTCGCACTCGCGACTCTATCTATGAGGTCGTCTATTCTCGGAATAGGGTAGGAGATAGATCTAGTCACCTGGTTAAGACGTCTGTAGTCAATGCATGGACGCCATTGTGCATTTGGTTTCTTAACAAGTATAACTGGGGACGCCCAAGGGCTTTGACTGGGTTGTATAACACCCAAGTCTAACATCTTTTGTATCTCTTCGCGGAGAATTCCTACCTTGTCTGGGGACATCCGGTAATAGCTTTGAGTTATTGGAGTGGCGCTCTGTACATCTATATCGTGTACAACACCAGACAAACGACCCAGTTTTCCCGAAAAGAGATTGGGGTATTTCTCAAAGAGTTTAATGACCTCAACCTGTTGCGATGGAGTGAGATGTGAAATATCGGGCCATCCACTAGCTGGCACAGCTTCTAACAAGGCGTGCTGTCCTGGGTCATAGTGCAACTCTTCGGCTGTAGGGCTCTCGCTTGAAACAGTAAGCACCAATTCAGCAGGTCGCGGGGTGTAGGGTTTCAGTTGATTCACATGCATTACTCGGTACTTATCGCGTTTATCGGGCATGTGAATTACATACGTGTGTGAACCTACTTTTTCTTGGATTCTGTAAGGTCCTTGTAAGGGGTTCTTTAAGGGGTTTCCGGTTCGTGGAATTCGAACCAGAACTGGATCACCAATTTTGTACAGGGTGACCTTTGTGTTCTTATGGTTATCGTACCACCTTTTACGTTCTTGTAATACGCGCTCGGTGGTTTGGTTTGCTTCTTGGAGCGCAAGGCGGAGGTTTTGCCTTAGCTGCCCCGGATATGCATCCAGTGGTATTTCGATGGCTGGGGGTTCGCCTGCCCATTGTTCGTAAGTTAACTCAAGTCCATCTCGAGGTTGTCTACCATACAGGAGGAAGAAAGGAGAGTAACCAGTGGTGGCATGTTCATTCGCCCGATAAGCGAACAAGATCCAGGGAAGTAATTCATCCCATGGTCTGCACTCTGTTTCCCCTGTGATTTTAAGCATGGACTTAAGTGTACCATTGAACTTTTCAACTTGGCCATTTGTTTGGGGGTGGTAACCAGAAGACGTTTTATGTTGAATGTTGTGTTCTAACATAAATCTCTGGCTTTCAGCACTCATAAATGGACTGCCACGGTCAGTTAAAAGTGTATGTGGGGTCCCATGCCGGGCTATTAGGTCAGACAAACACTCTGACTGCTACGGCAGTGCTGTTTGACATCTCTCCGGAGGCCTGGCCAGAAGAAAAGTTGAGAGATCCGCACCAGGGTTTTATCTGGTCCCCTGTGTCCAGATGCTAGTGAACCATGAGCGGTCTGTAGGATTCGAGCTCGGTAGGGTCGGGGTACAACTATTTGCTCCCGACGCCTCCATATCTGAAGTGCCTTCTGCCCTCGAGGCTGGTCTCGCCTCATACGTAGTCTGGGGTCTTGTTGCACATAGAACCCGGAGTGAAGTGGTGGTTGATTCTCGGCCTGACCCCATAATGGAGCCAAGGTAGGATCAGCCTCTTTTGCGGACAGAAGCTCGGCATGGTTCTGGGTCAGAGCCGGCTCGGCTTCGGCGTCACCCTCGGCTTCCTCGAGGTTTTCCTTGGGTGCATTTGTTTGGGTAGACTCCTTTGCGTTATGCTCAATCTCTGTAGATTTCTTAGCCGGGTGGTCGCTTACGGGAGTGGTCACTTTGGTTTCTTGTGCAGGTTCGCAGGGAGTTGGGGCCAGCTCAATTGTGTTTTGAGCCTTAGCTTGGGCTCGGGTGGTGACACCACAGAATACTGTGTCGGCCTCTTGGGGTCCTTCACAGTCATTTCCGATTAACAATCGGACGCCGGCGACGGCCTGATGTTTAAGTACCGCCACCTTGAGTGGTTCAGTGTAGACATCGCTCTGCACTTGGATTTTTGCCACACGGCAGTGGTAAGTATTTAAGAATACACCTGTAATGGTTACTTCTTCAGGGGTGTATCTCAATTTGAACTTGTCCTGCTCGGCAAGGGTGTACATAGAAATAGTATCTCCGGTATCTCGGAGGTAAGTGACTCGGGTCTCTCGACCACCATCAGGGGCAGTTATAACTGCAGTACCTGTATATTTACGGAGGGCCGGGTTTTCTGTGTCTTCCGGGGTTCGTGTAGTAGACACTATGATTGGCGCCAAAAGGCGGCACGGGTGTTTGGTTCGATCCCTTAAGACCTCGGTACTTAGGGCTACTTGTGTCGGCCCAACACTCATTTTGATTGTGGCCAGGGCGTTGTCAATAGATACAATACTTAGAAGATCTAGGGGGCCTAGAATTGGTATGTGATTGGGCAGACACTGCCTGGCCTCGACTCCAGTTATGTGAGTCGGATCGAGGGGGTGCAGATCTGTTTGGGGTGCATTCCCATTTCAGTTGTCAGGCCTGGTGACCCCAGTGGTTTTGGCAGATGGCGTAGCGGCGGTTCTAGCCACCGTCTTACGATTTGTCACAAATTTGTCGGCTAACGCCGCACAATCACGTGCTTTCTCGGTTCGCTTATCCAACATATAACAGTTCAGCTCGTCCGGTAGTTGGGAGTCGAGCCAAAAACGCAGGAGCTTGTCTACCCAGTCTTCATAGGTTAACTCCGCTCCTTGAGTCCATAATGATAACTGATCTGAAAGATCCGTGAGAAAATTACGGTATGTTTGCTGTGGACGCTTAGTCCAGGTAAAGAAATTTTTCCTATAAGTGGAAGGTGAGACCGTATATTCCTCTAGTACGGCCCTGTTAAAGGACTCATAATCATTGACCTGGTCATTTGGAAGGCGGTAGTACACGGCGCTGGCGCGGTCGGGCAACTTTTCCACCAGGTCCGCGACCCAGTGCCTACGGGGAACGTCATTGGCCTGAAAGAGTTTCTCTGCCGTAGCAAAAAACCTTTCTGGTCGGGTAGAGGGGTCCACGCAGGAATACCTACCTTTATCCGAGGACTGTGGCTCGGCCGGGAGTTTCTGTCAGGGACAGAGTCTCGGATGGACTGATTGGCCAGTTCTTGGGCGCGAGCCCGAGCCATGGCTTCCTCGTGCTGCATTCTCCTTTCTTCTTGAGCAGCGGCCTGGGCAGCTTTTTTTTCTTTTTGGTAAATCTGCAATTGGATGTCCTTGGGGGCTGCTTTAAAGAGGGGGTTCTTCATAAAAGATCGTAAATCGAGTCACCGGTGGACTGAATCTCTACCTGGGGCACAGAACTTATAGTGTTAGGGGGGTCGGGCCTAGGTTCGGATCCCGATGGGTTCCTTGTATCCCGCCATTCTAGTCTCGAGGGGTTTCACAATCTGAGTCCTCCGATCTGGAGTCACTCATAGGGTTCTGTCTCGTGTGCCGTTTAGCACTTAATAGTACTTCTGAGTTACAATGAATAACAATAACGATTTTTAACTTAATAAACGTGTAACTGTACTTGTGTAAAATAGACGGCCAAATGATTGCTGACCTCAGATAAACTGTTATTAAATTTTTACCGGCAGCATGTTAAATAATACTAAAAGAAAATGACTCACCGTTTTCCTGTTTGTCTCCGGAATTAACACTGAACACAAAAATTTTATCACACAATTTCTTTTTTTTTCAGTTTTTGTCCTTGAAGTTTTACAGGATCTTCTCGTCGTCGTTCTTGGAGGTGTTCGCCACCTGGTCTTTTTGGCAGGTCTGGCTGGTTCGGGTCTGGTCAAACTGGTCCCTTCCTGGCACTCGATTTTGGTATCAGTTTTTTTTATTCAAATCCCGGACGGAGCTTCCCAGTGTCGTAAACCTATTTTCTGTTATTCAGTATTTTATTACCTGTACTGATTTAACGTGTAATGATGGTCTAATTAATGTTTCATTAATGGCCTCTGATAATGTCCAACTGGCTCTATAAATCATGGGGTAATTCTTCACAAAGTTTCTCGATGTCTCGGGGTTATTTGTTATCTAGTGTCT
Organism: Cyclina sinensis; assembly: GCA_012932295.1. Classification (NCBI taxonomy): domain Eukaryota; kingdom Metazoa; phylum Mollusca; class Bivalvia; order Venerida; family Veneridae; genus Cyclina; species Cyclina sinensis. Next base: position 38,333,866 of record JAAONU010000007.1, on the reverse strand, counting down.
TTGAGGTTTAATGAACAATTCACACTTTTCAGTTTTCACTAGTTTTAATAAACATGTACACAGTTATTCTATTTTCCCTATTGAATAAGTCCAATCATGACAGTATTTTCACAATTTGGTTGTTACTCTCCTTTAGATTCCTTTTTCTTTTTATATAAATAATTCCACAGTTGTTTTCAATATATGTTTTGTAAGAGAGACTAGGTTTCCAAAACGTGGACAACCTGCTGATTTAGTGAGAAAACTCTTTCTCTGTTTTATATAATTATGTTTTAAACAAAGCTAGGTTTCCAAAACGGGAACAACCTGCTGATCTGTTGAGAAAAGCTTCTCTTTCTGAACTCATTTTCCGCCAAAAACTCCTAGAAACTCGGGCTTAGTACCACCCATTTTGTAATAAACCAAAGTCAAAATATTTAATTTCGTCCAATCGTAGGTTAAACTTTTAGCGGGATTTTTTTTAGAAACACACCAGTCCTAAGGAATGAATTCCATATGTAACCAGCATTTAATTTTAATGTCTCTGATATAATTTTATAACCATTAACTCTGAACAGGCCGGAGCTGAATGAGTGCCCGGATCTGTATTTGATTGGCTGATGATGACAGACAGGTTGCTAGAATTCTCCAGGGTGACATTAAGTACCTGGAGAGGAATAAGAGTTTAACCAGCATCATACAATTTGTAAATATAAAATTTTGTATAAGACTTAGCAAAAATATATCATTGAAAACAGATCTTTACACCGTATGGGTTTTTGTCCTACAATCTATATTTACAGCAGACTTTTCAAGTACATTTATAGTTTCACTACTTCGTTTAATACCTTATGTCTACTTTGTTCAATACTTTTTAAATTCAGGTTACGTAGTCATGATACTAAAATGTTTAACTTCTGTATGTTGTAGTTTTTCTTGAATCTAGTAGGGGACACGAAGGGGCGAAGTTCTCGGAAGTTGCTTGGAATTTGTGAATTTCGCTGTCAACTACAGCACTATTCCAGCATGATATGATTGTCAGAAAGGCCATGTTGTCAGTTTCAAGACACATCAATTTCTGTTAACAGTTCTCAGTGGAAGAACAGTTGTAACGTAATTAATGATACTCATACATAAAGAATTTCATTTAACTAATGGTTTGTTGAAGTGTTTTAATGTTCCCTGTTGTTCGCGAGCAGCAACCATTGACATACGTCTTTTATATTTTAGTGATTTTCATCAAAATTTCGAACCAGAACAGTAATACACTATTCTATTTCTCTTAATGATTTTACATTTAAAGTTATTCCATGCAAAACAAATCTAAGTATCATACGCGATAAGTCGTGACTTTTGTAGTTCGTAGCTGCCTTTACATCAGTTCATACATTTACTCTTTCAATCTCTCGCTCAACAATTTAGAAATCAGGAAATATCCCTCGTTGCTCTCGTAACAGTTAATACACTCAGGATAAAATAAATGCATAACACAGTTTCCAAAGAACACAGACCACCACTACACAGTTAGAGCTTAACTAATCCCGTTGTTACAGAAAGTTCTGCAAAGCATTCTTTGCCTCGACGTCGACTGAACTATTCTTTGTAATTATTTTTTTCAATTACATTTGTATCATAATCCAAAAGTTAAAGTTGTTAAATGGTTTATTAACAGTTAAGCACTCCATCGCCAAGGACGTATTAATGAAGACAAAATCTATTTAATGTATTAATAATATACGGTGAAAGAAATACAAGGTTAACTTATGAAATGATATATTAAGTAAGTTTCAGACAGCTTTCAATATTGATGACGTTATTCAAAAATTATGTCAAGCTTTATACGCACCTGTACTTATACAGGATTTTTTGTGACAATACAGCGGAATGTGGAGGCATCCGAGCACTATAGACACACCTCTGGTTTTACTAAATATGGTTACTTAAGCATTAAAAGGACATAACTATCAGCCTATTAGAAAAATTAAAAAGAAACGAGTTCAACTGCAGTTGCAAAAGCTTGCTTTTTATATAAACATCGATAATTTGACACAACCTAATCGACATCCGTTCTTATAAGAGCCACAAATTTGATAAAACTCAAATTTTTAGAGCAGTTTTATATGCACACTTTGCCAATCATGTTAATCACTGCAAAGGAGATACCTTTGGAATGACGCTAATGACGTCACATGTGTCTACAAGTCGTAAACAGGACTCTACATAGAAACACAGGTGACAATTGTTTTTATTGCATTGGCGCTACACTGCCAAAATCACATCGATTACCAATACACAAGACTGAAAGTGCCTTTTTTTAAGATTATAGAAGTCTACAGACTTTTATCTTTTCTAGTCTGACGATATATACTTGTCTTTTATGTCGATCAACATTTTTATATGTAATAATTCAACAATTTAAGTGCTGCTTTGACCTTTGACCTTTGAGATGAGGGCCAGATGAAGATTAATAGTAGATCCTTCAAATTTATTTTGATAATTTGATCTCAAAGTTATGATCATTTATGGTCAAAGTGAAACAAAATAATTTGGATGATGTCTCCCAAAGGGGTTGTTGTATGCAAACATGAACTAAATTTGCTAAGTAATAAGGCATTATTTAGTAATTTATTTCAAATACTCTCCATCCTTTTGGTTTTCGAATGCTAAAGGATTCACTTCATCACTTCCTATACTAAGAGTCTCAAAATATTTAACAGTTACTTCAATTACTTTTAAAATGTGTATCATCATGCAGTCAAATCTTTTCTGTGGAATATATTGACGCTGAATACGCAAAGATGTAAAGTTATTCTTTTCAAATAATAAAACAGTACAAACGAGAGACAAAAGTTTGTTATTGCATTCACATGATCGTAGAGATGCGACAGAGATATGAAAAAGTTACATGTCTAGATTAAAATCATCCGAAATACCTACTTAAAGAGAAATGATTTATTCTATCAACAACTATCGATATGAAACCTTAACGATATGTTAACACTTTATGATATTAAAGTTAAAATAAATTGTTACCTTATATTAAATGTTGTTTTTTTAGCAAATAAATGTTCAGCCCAAACATTCATCAATCACGTCGAGCGTAAAATTAACGAGCCAACTACATCGCTGTTTCAAACGACAACATACTAATTAGTTAGTCGAACTAAATGTCGGGATTAAATAGATCTATAAACAATGCTGAAAGTTGCTTTATTTGGATTAGCTCTGTTTTCTTCAACAGGTAATGTTCTTTAAAATTCAAGGTTTAGAACTTTATATATATATATATATATATATATATATATATATATATATATATATATATATATATATATATATATATATTCAAATCTTTTTAACAACTGCAATTTGTTTAATCCCAGATACAGGAGAAATGACAAGGCAAACATGTTAAATGGACTTAATTACGATTCATTACTCATTCAGAAAAAAATTGTTGACAAGTTCAGGCGGAAGATCAAAGTCAATTTCTTGTTTTCTTTCACAATGTCTTGTCTCATTTGTCAAATTAAATCATTAAATTTTACTGCAACCTGAATGCAATATCTGGTGAGATATAGTCCTTTATTTTCAGGACAATGTAATGGTTTTTAATGTTATGACTGGGAAAAGTCCTATAGCAGGCGATATTTTGAAAAAAAGTTTCATTTATTGAAACAGTAAGTAAACCATATCTTAATAAAAAGAATTTACACACTATGATGATCTGACGGCTTTGTGTTTTTCCTCTTTAGATGGCTGCCATTCTACAGTTGTGCACATGAAACATACTGCATCTGAAATTATTTTGATGATCTGGATTAATCACTTACTAGGTTTGAGTTCGAAATTAATGTTGTCAATTAATTAAAGGCCCATTAAGCCTCACAAATGACTACCTTTTTTTCCACCAAGAAAACGCAAATGTGTTTTACAATATTTTAATAATAAATTTAGAGCATGTTACATGCTTCTTATTTGAAGAAAGTTGCGCTGAATATGAATTAATTTGTTATAATAGAAACAAAATGGAAACAAAGTGGGGTTTTGATATCCATACAAAAATTAATTCACTGTAGCTGTACTAGTTGCCGAAAAGCAAAACAAACAAAGCATGGTTCAACTATATGGCTAATGGGTACCGTCTGGAAATTGTAACAGTACACACGAGATAAAACACTTTTGAGAAATATAAAATATATATATATATATATATATATTTTTTTTTTTGGAGGGCTTAATCGGTCTTTAAAATACATTTAGTTTAGACTCGTTTATTTTACATCGATGCGATACAAGTACTTACAACTTAGATTCATCACGCTCAATGACTGCTTCCTGGGTTCCATATCAGTATTTGCACAGCATGGAGGAATGTGAAGACCATGAGAGAATCTGGCCTCTGACGGGATTCGAACCCGCGACCTCGATGTCCGAAGACTTGCGCTCTAGCCCTGGACCACGGTTCCTCCTCTTTTTGAATCACTAATATTAGATTTATATGTAATTACAAATGTAAGCCAGAACATGTGTAGTAAAATCCTTGCTTCTTATGCGTCTAGACAGGACTTTTGTGATTAGGTATGAATGATGTACAGTACAGAGACCAAACTTCTGAACTACCAAAGACAGCGGTATAAATAAAACAAAAACAAAAAATCAATAGCCACATTTATATAGCGGAGTGGAGATAATACGCATTTAAAGCATATATTATTTTAAGCATAAAGTTTTTACTTTTAAAAATATATACTTTCTTGAGTAACACAAGCAAACTAGAAAAACATCGCAGGAAAGGTTTGAATACTTAGGCATATGTGGGAAGCCTGATCTCCATAGCCTTGCCTTTTTGATGGTAGATAACATTGGCCTCGAATATTTTCTTTATAAATTCTTAGACGACGTCGACGCTCATAAATGCAACAAAGTAATAGACAGTATTGCTCTATTAAAAAGGAGACACAGCATGGAGATAAAAAGCATTACAGACATAACTGTCATTTCTTTTTAAAGAAGCGTTTCGAAGGATCACCATATGTTACAGTCATATCAATAAATACTTAATGGTACTTTTTACTGATAAAACCTAATGTTTGAATGTTTTTCAAGACTCTTAACTTTTCCTTATTCATGATCTGGTTTAAATCTTAAATCGTATATGTATATTGTTTGTAACACTGTGTTAATTTAATTAATTAGGTAAATAAAAGAAACTATAATTCTTTGTCTTGTATTTATACTGTTATACCCTGATATATGCATTTGTATTTCTTTTGTTTGAATATATCTCTGAAATTGTGTGTGAATTACATAATGTTTTAACTACACTAAATATAAACTATTGCTATCTAATGATCATTAATTTGTGTATTTAAGAAAGACAAAAAGTTGTACATTTTACAAATTTACTTAATTATGACCTTTGTATTAATTTGATTCTGGTGAAATGAGGGACATAATTAAATTTTGTATTTTAATATTACAATTTGTTTGACTTGTTGTAAGGAAGTCTTTAGGTAAATATTACATGTACAAATTTAGGCCCTTGAACTATATTATATTGCATATACATTTTGAGCATCTATCTATCTGCCTGCCTGCCTGCCCTGCCTGCCTGTCTGTCTGTCTATCTATCTATCTACCTATCAAACTATCAGACACAACGTAGTATAAGAAGAGCGAGTAATTTAAGAAATAAGAGACAAAAAGGTGTTTAGTTCTTACTAAAATATACATTATCTTATATACCAACTTAGATAAAATATAAATGTTAGAACTATTTAACAAAAAGCTTAAAGTAAGTAATCACAAAATATTTAGAAAAGAAATACCGCCCTTTATCATTCAAAGGGATTGGTGATTAGGTTTCGTTTTTTAACATAGAGAGCTGAGAACTACAATTTTTTTATAGGCTTGTAAATGTAGTATGCAATGCAATTAATCACGTAATTGCAAATTGTTTGATATTACCTTTTCACTTCTTTGTTTAAATGCTCCTTTAAAACTAAACACTGTAACTATTCGGTACTATTTTAACAGTGTGTTAGTACAGTGAAGAATGCCTTAACGACTCCTTGATTTTAGCGACTCTCTGTCATATGCGACCGTATTTTTCGCCCCAGAATGTTTTTACTTTATAAAATGTCTGAATTAAACGACTCCCTGCGTTATGTGACAAGCGACCTTAAAATTTGTCACCCGAATCGGTAATTAGTCTGTTTTTAGCGACTTTGAGACGCTCCCGCAGTTTAAGTCGGTTAGAGTTACCGTTCGTAGTCACGCGTGAACGCTCTAGACCAGCTAATTTCTTTGTTTGTTTACAAAAAATGGCGACCGGTAAATGCAAGAAAAGAACAGTTCTCACATTGGAACAAAACATTAAAGCAAAAATTGTAAGTACATGTATTTGTAAGTTATTTCATTAAAGGCATAAAAGTGACTGTATTGTTAAAATGTACTTTACTGATTAATAGTCCTTCTGCCTGGACTGTATTAAGAGACTCCGTGGTCATCGTATTATGTATATATGTTTTGTATATATGTTATTCCATGTTTATGTACGAATATGCATTCTGGAAGTTATGTATATAAAATCTTGAAAAATCTTAAAAACCCATCTACAGACGCATTGTTATCCGATGCAACCTTTCGTGATAGTAAAATTGTTTCTCTATCATAGGCTAAAGCGTTAAGAACGCTATAAAACCTATTTTTATAATTTGCTACTAACATCTTATTTTGACTATATTTAGAGCATTGGAAATTTGTTTTGATTTTTCAAGAATAATGTAGTTAATATTTCTTCTGGTATTTTCTCTGGGTGTATAAATGTCAAAGAATTTCTTGAAGCGGTATCTTAAGGTAACTTTGGTCTTAGAATATTGGATTAAATTTTCATCAGTGACAGTTATATTTGGAAATATTTTTAATTCTAATGTGTGAGGAATAAATTCAACTTTTCAACAATTTGTAAGATTATTCTACGACAAGTTTTTTTACCTTTGTGGGAAACACTTCAACAGTGATTAAATGTTTAAGTCATTTAACACTTACCAGGATCAGACAGGATTTTTTATTTATTTTAGGACTGCATTAAACCCAAGAACTGTAGAAAACATTTTTTGTGAGTTTTTGTAATTGTACTTTAATAATTTAGTAATTTGTTTTAAAAATGGATTTGTATTATTGTTTAAAATTTTATTACTGATTATTCTTTCTGTTACTCTTTTGATTTGGACTGTAACAAAAGTCTTTGTTTGTTTGTTTTTTCTTACAATAAATCTGACACTTGATTGAGATGTTTAGATTGAGGTTGTTCAAAAATTATTATCTAATTTCTATTTATCGCCTCGTGGTGTCACGAAAAGTTTTGTAAATAAGCTACGAAAATCATTTGAGAGAAATCAGAGGTAAGGAGGAAAAAATGTTTTAACTTTGAATTGAGTTTTTGATTGCTCGTATATTTAAAAAAAATCAGCTAGGGACAATAAGAGTTACATTGCATCAACTTGTCAGCTTAAATTAAATAAAATGTGTTTTATGTAAACTGAACCTCAGATTCATTCTTGTGAACTGTCATACTTGATGTCGGTTATTTAGTGGTTCCTAACATGTATCCATGAAACAATGCAAATGCCTGTGAAGACGCCATGTTGCGGAACGTTTTTCATGGTACAGAAGCAACTGCTTCTGGGATACCATATTCTATATCTAACCAGAATTCCCTAAGTAGGCGTTTACGAAAAATGCGTTTTCCGTGCAATGTGACCTACGTGAGCCGATTTTGTTTGTCAAAAAACAAAGACTTCAAAAACTGAAACGATGAAGAGTAGAAAATATATATTTTCTAAAATTCTGCCGTTCAACTGAACGACCTGCTTTAAGCAAAACAGAAATGGAAGGGGAGACAAACAGACACATATTACACGTACGAATATTCTAGCATTACGTCACCATATTTCCGTCTCCGAAATATATTAGCATTATTTTTTGTTCATGTAACATAATTCATTAATAGTAATTTTTGATAACTGTTTTCTAAGAATTACTTAAATTGAAAAAGCTATAAATTCAGGTTTTTAAATCAAATATTTTGTGGTAGGATAAAGCATTTAAACAGTCGTAAATGAAGTTAGTACAGAAAAGAATAACTATCCCCGAGTAAAAAAAGGATGTGCTACTATTCTTGAGTGTAAAAGGTAGTACTAAAATACTCAAGTTAAAAAACGCTACTATAATCGAGTGAAAACAAAAAGTCTGTTATTGTACTCGGTGAAAAAAGTATGTACTTTATATGTGAGATGATGATATGTCACGTTACGTTCAAATTTTTAACAGTAACTTCTAACAAACGAAGCAAGTTTTTCAAAAATGTGATAGAAAAATCCCTCCACTCGAACCAAAATTTCGTTTGCACTTGGGAACCAATAATAGTCAGATGTGACCTTGAATACAGCGTGGGCGGCACTACAGACGAGCACAGAATGGGCTATTTTGTGTTTTCCAGCTTAGCGAAATTGTAAAATAAAAATGTTTCCGGTTATTACAGAAGTTAGACCATAGCTGACTGGAGGCGAATGACATTAGCATTTACAATAAAATCTGGTTTGTAATAATTCAACCATTTTCATTCTCTGCTGTATACATGTTCAATTTCTGCGGTCCAATGAAAGGTCATATAGAATAAATGTCTAAAGTCAAATAATGGTCACGATTAAATGGCTATCTAAAAAGGTAAATTGTTTTAAATGATAACCATATCTAGTAAGTCATTACATATTTGTGCAATTTTCATTGACATAAGTGAGACAGAGTAACAATCACTTAAAGTAATAATGAACATCTGCTATTAAGTGTCCTGAAGTATGCAGGCACTACATCGCAAGGGTTATTTCAAAAGTAAAAGACATAGTTGATCCGTGGTTTTTGTTATCACTGACGTAACCCATTTCTTTCGTCATGTAAAAACAACTTTACTTATGACAATTTGGGGTTTAAAAATACGTATATGATTTTCTTTTCCTTTGTTAAGACAGTCAGGGCATTCTTTAAAACACACATCTGATATTGATATTAAACTTCAGATTTTGGTCTGGTGTTGTCGTGACATTAATAGACCATAGAATTCTTTCAAGAATTTTTAAATAGACCGGAAGTGTCCAACGATTTTTATGTACACACTTAATTTGTGACTTATTTCGTTTAACATCATGCCATGTGCCTATAACTTAAAGAAAAAGCCAGTAAAATTTGCCAGAATCAATTAAAGTAACTATGGAAATAACAGAATCCGCCGATATTAACCTATTGCCTTCTCCGTATCGCACCTCTAAAAGAAATACATATGCAGTTTCTTTTACTTAATACACCAAGTGTAATTTGATGAAACTGTTGCTCAAAGTAGACATCTAAAACTGGAAACGGTCAGTGATCTCCGACGAAACTGTCAAAAACTTGAAAAGGTCTTTATCCAAAATTTGCTATCCACCACACTAAATCTTATCTTATTAAACACCCCTCATTCATTTATCTTATATACTAGTGAGATCACATCGAAATCCAGAGCATCAGACACGAAATATCATCAGAGGTAAGATTATTTATTTGTTTTATTTATTTATTTATTGATACCTACTTTTACTTTGAATAAGGAAACTAAAATTCCTTCATGCCATTTTTGTAAAAACTGTTTTAACTGTGGAAAATGTTACTGTCAGAAATTACAAACTTGCTTGATTTTAGAAAACAGGTTAAAAATCATTAAGTTTTCCCTTTAGGATGTATCGAAACTAATTACTTTTTAGAATTGTTATTCTTTTTTTCAGAATGGGTAACTTTCATTTATACATAGCAATTATTGTGACTTTGGTAACATGTTACGTGACAGTAGTCGAGTCTTGTTCATGCAGAGCTCCAGATCCATATGAAGAAGTGTGCAAGTCTGATTTTGCTATTAACGCTACTGTTCTGTCCGAAAACATCACTTATCCCGAGGGTAGCGAGAAACAACCATGGGATATTTACGACGTGAGGTACGAGTTGGACATTCACAACGTATTCGGGTAAGTTGAAACATTTCAGATAAAGTTTTTTTTTTTCAAAGTTATAATAATGCTCAGGAACAAAAATATAACGTAATCGCTAGTTTTGACAAATTTTCACATTAATGCATACATAATTTGCTAGAATGAAAAAAATACTGCTTTATTTCATTTATATCGTGATCGGCTTCGCGGATGTCAACAGATATAAAAATGTCAAGTTTCTTTTTCTATAACTTCATCGCCATTCCTCGGATGCGTCCGCATTTAGTCGGAAGATGCTTATTTAAATACAGTTGTTTCTAGAAACAAAAACAACGCACTTTAAATATGTCAAAAAGCAGCTCATCCGTGAGTGAAATGTATCGAAGAACTCTCGTTTTTGTCAGTGAACTTCTACGATGATATCTTATTATTTTTGATAAATAAATTAACATTGTTTGAGTCCGCTAAAACCGAAAAGCAAACAATGGTTAACGTGTTGCTCTATCGTTTGTCTCGGATGATATTGAATGTTGTAGGTGGGGTACAACTGCTGATAAACCGAGCAGGCAAATAATCACAAAGTCAATCATGATGTGTATAACGAGTAAATGGAATTATTTGACAACGACCTGCAGTATTATTTAAGAATTTTCTTTTGTTTTTTTTTCCTCTTTCTCTAGGAATCTAAAAGGAACGGGCGACCAGGTTTCCCAGATTGTTTTGGTTGATCCGCTTTTGTTGTTTATACCGCTCATTCAAATTTGATCACGTGAAATTGACGGGTTGTTTGACCGAAATCGACGAAGTTTGTTCGGCATTTCCAAAGCGAATTAATGGCCGGCGGGTCATTAAATAATTTGATAATTTTATCCTTTTGTATCTCGAACACATCTTGCCATCCGCGAAAAATAATCATGCAGATTGAGAGTTGATTATGTTTTTGAACGTACCATTGTTCTTTTTGGTTTATTTTTTATGACGATTTTCCTCGGTATTATAACTTAAACGTCTGTGGAATATTTGACCCTGTGTGATGTTTTCTGAACGTTAAATGTACCCACTTGTCGAGTTAAAAGGATATAGTTTACAGGGAGTATTAGTATTAGAAATTAGACGTATGCAACGGGTATTGACTGCTAAAAATATGTTATGAAAGACTGTCCCCTATACCTGGCTAAATAGGCATGTGAGGTATGGTACTGCTTTTTGTGAATTGTTAACGGAAGGTTGGAGATATTTCTGTCAACATGTGTAATTTTTTCATCCTGGTTGTTTGATTTTTTTGGACACTTTAAAATATTTTCAATGGAATACTCCGATACAAAAAAGTCATTCTAATGAAATTTGGCCTAAATGCTTCTTTTGTATTCGTGATTTTATTGACCGTGTTTTGTTTTCTTCTTGGCATCAAATGATGACGTACAAAACTTTCAGCCAACAGTTTTTTTTATTGTAACCAGAACATTAATACATTTTGTAGTTTAATGTAAAAATCCGATACGTAGGCAGAAAAGATCTGTACGTATCTTTGCGGTATACATCTTAGACATTCAGAAAGAAAACAGGCTTATAAAATATAACGAACACACAGAGGAAAATAAAAGACTCATAGACAACATATGGCGTCTCGAAGATTGTTTCTCAAAGAGACTTTGAAATTGTTAAATCTTACTTCGACTTTTCAGCTATATTTTTGTTTTCTTTAAATCTGGGATGGTTTATCAGTTAATCATTACAATGTATAACCTTTTAGGAATATCTGAGAGATATATTTAAAAAAGCCCCAATTTCATTAACAAAGATTAAAAGCACTAAAGTAACATTATTTATTTGTGTAAAAAAACTGTATTTCAATTACTCAAACTGTGAAATGTAACCATGTATCTGCAAATCTGCAGTAAATTTGACGGTTTCTCCAACCTGATGATACATCACTTAATGCATATAAGCTATGGTCACGTTTGTAGTCACGAGATTCTAGACAGATCTAAATTAATCACGAATTTAACGAATGTCCAAAGTTAGTTATAAATGCATATGCTCGTTAGGAAAGTAGATGAAGCCAAATAATGTAATTTTAGCATTTTTTTTATTGAAACCGGATCTCTAATCATTTCAACTAAAACAACCTGCATAATCAACATTTCAATAAAGCAATAGGGAATAAAGCAGCTCGTTCACAGTTGAAGGACAGAATTAAGAAAATGTTATTTTCATTTTACTCTTTCTCGTGAGTGTTAGCGAAGTCTTTGTTTTCTGAAAAAAAAAAACTCGGCTCGCGTAGGTCGCATTTCATGGGAAAACGCATTTTTTTCGTAAACGCCTATCTATCTATTTTAGTTGACGCCCCCTAAAGAGATAAGTTATTTTATGTTGTTGGGGTAGTGCAAGATACAGAAAGCATCCCATTCCAGAACACCCCTGGTTCTTTTGCATGCTCAGTATAATTTCACTGATAAATGGGACCTCGGTTTAACGTCTCTTCCTTAGTAATGTTAGTGTATGAGTGGGGGATCGAACTCGGGTCCCCTGATTTATCAGTCCAGCGCGTTACCACTGGAATTCGCTCCAGTAAACGCCTACTTGCGGAATTTCCTTTCAATATAGAATACGGTATTCCGAAGGAGGTGTTTGCTGTATCACGTGGCTCGTTCAGCAACATTATGTCATCAGTCTCACCAGGCATTCGTTTCATTGACAAATGTTCCGAACTACTATATGACCAACACAAAGTACGGAAGTTCATAGGAATGAATCGGAAGGTCACTTTACTTCAAACAGGTTTTTTTCTAATTTAAGCCGAGAGATACAATGTAACTCTCTCTGTCTCTGAAAGTTGAATATCTTCTTTCTAAATATAGCAGTCAAAGTAAAAACATTTTCCACAATTTCTCTGATTTCCCTTGAATAGATTTCATCGATTACGTTCAACCATCAATAAATAGAAATTAGATAATAAATTATTAAACAAACTCAGTCTGTTCATCTAAATTAAGTTTCTGATTTATTTTATAGATAAATGGAAGTCTTTGGTGTTTTTGTAACGGACCCTGTTGACAAACTCGAACTAGCTCAGAAACTTCCATTTTTAATATTATAGCAACACTTTGAAAATGATGTTTGGAGGGACAATTTAAATCATGTTTGAAGTAAACTAGAGTGACCCTCAGATGCACGAATGGTGAATGTGATCATTCATTTGAAGGCGCGCGAAAATAGAAGGTTTTATACCGTTCGTAACGCTAAAGCATATGATGAGGAAAATACCAATTTTTATAATCACGAAAATCTGCATCGGGTGACCATTCCTTTGTAGATAGGCATTGGTAGACGTAATACATACAAATAGTTTAAATACAATTCTTAGTCAATGATCATCTGAGAATGTTTTTTTTATCAAGCCGAAACAACAGAAGTCGTGGTTGGCGCCCCCTGACCTTTACACCGAACTTATGATACTACTTTACGCTATGGTTTAAATGTTTATTTCCCGTGCAGTAGATTATAATGCACACACATGTTGCATTTACTCGAAAAGGAAAAGAAAGCAGTACACTTTACTTGTAGAGCGAATTCACCCTGGCTATCCAGCTACGCTCCGCTAACAGTTAGGCTAATACGGCTGCCAAGTCATGGAACTTTATGTCTCTAGTCTTCTCAACGTCCAGGACTTAGTAGTTTTTCAATCATTGGTGAAAATAAACAGGTCTGGACCTTAAACTGTAGTGCATTACAGGTTCAAACGTACTTTCCATGAGGTAAGCTTAAGTATTGTGAAAAACTATGATTGCATACAACTTAGCGACACTAGAGAGCTAGACATTATGGAACTTTAAAGCATTTTATTTGTCGTTTGCAGGTTTTTTCAAAACATGTGAGGTCACGCACCGTACACCGGCACTTTAAATTTGCTACGTTGAGTATCACGGCACTTCATATGATACTGGAATTAGATATATTTTAATTGTCAGAATATTGCTTCTTCGGATATATTTTGACTGTAGTTTACTGTCTTGTACATTATAGATATGGTTGAAATATTTACATTGACACGCTGATTTGAGCTACCGTTTGCATAAATCAGTTTGCGCTGTCTTTCCAATGATGGTCGCATTGTAGTATTGAATATGTTTTGAATATTTTTAACTGTAGTGAAATGGACAAGAAGTGTACTAACTAGAGTTGTAATGCTTCAATGCGCATCGGTACCGAAACAGGTGATCTGATTAGTGAACAGTTTTATTTTCTAGAAGCTTACAGAAAAGTTTTTAGTGTGTTTTTTTGGCTTTGTTTCCTAAACTGTTTTTCAGAATATATACTAGTATGAAATCAGTCGTTGGTAATTTTAGCGTATGTTCTATAGTTAGAGTTTGGACTGGTTACATCATTCGCGGCGCAGCATTATGATGTAAAGATATTAGCAAAAAATAATTGCATGTTAGCAGGACTGGCTGGACCACGAAAACTTTTTTCAATACAATACAATATCTTTATTCGGCATAAAATACATACATATTTATAGCCAATCAATATTTTCAATATTGCGTTAAATAATAATAATAAAGAAACAAACCTATATAGTAGCAAAGGAAAGAGAGGAAATTAATCAACGTGCTCAAAACTTTAATCATTTGAATACTGAAATAGAATAAAATACTGTGCATGTAGCATTCACGCCTCATAGTCAAATAAAAACACTTATAAACATTACCAAAAGATACTTGTTTTTCCAAGAAAAAAGAAATAACATTACTAAGTTTGTACCGTATAAAAATGAAATAAAATTTAAGACGGAATAATGCTTTGCTCAACCAATGAATACGCTTATATACATGGAGATGAAAATATTGAACATCGAAGTCTCAGAAGTGCTAGATTTGTACATTTTAGTTATAAGCTCTATTTTGAGAATAAATTCCACAACTCGAAATGCAAACATCGAGACGTTGAATTATTATACCTAGATTTAAGTCCATAGATACCAATATTTATATTCGTAAGAATATTTGACTTACACGCTTTTTCAGTTTTGATTTTTAGCTCACCTGAGCACAAAGTGCTCAAGGTGAGCTTTTGTGATCGCCTGATGTCCGTCGTCCGTCGTCCGTGCGTGCGTGCGTGCGTCGTCAACTTTTTCTTCAAACAACTTCTTCTCCTGAACTGCTAGACCAATCTTGCTGAAACTTGGCAGGAATGTTACTTGCATGAAGCTTTACCAAAATTGTTCAAATGATACAGGTCTATTGCATTTCTAGGCCACAGGAGCTAAAAATAGATTTTCAAAGTTAGAATTTTAAAAATCTTCTTCTCCGAAACCACAAGGCCTGGAGCTTAGATATTTGGTATGAAGCATCATCTAGTGGACCTCTACCAAGTTTGTTCAAATTATGACCGTGGGGTCAAACCTGACCCCATCCTAGGGGTCAGTTGATTTTACATAGATTTATATAGGGAAAACTTAAAAAATCTTCTTGTCAGAAACCACAAGGCCTAGAGTTTAGATATTTGGTGTGCAGCATTGTCCAGTGAACCTTTACCAAGTTTGTTCAAATCATGGCTCCTGGCTCAAAAATGGCCCAGCCCCGGGGGTCACATGTTTTACATAGAGTTATATAGGAAAAACTTTAAAAACTCTTCTTGTCAGAAACTGCAAGGCCTAGAGTTTAGATATTTAGTGTGCAGCATTGTCCTGTGGACCTCTACCAAGTTTGTTCAAATCATGGCTCCTGGCTCAAAAATGGCCCCGCCCCAGGGGTCCAATGTTATATATAGAGTTATATAGGAAAAACTTTAAAAAATCTTCTTGTCAGAAACCGCAAGGCCTAGAGTTTAGATATTTGGTGTGCAGCATTGTCCAGTAGACCTCTACTAAGTTTCTTCAAATCATAGCCACTGGGTCAAAATAGGCCCCACCCCGGGGGTCAATTGATTTTACATAGGCTTATATAGGAAATCTTTCAAAGTCGTCTTCTCAGAAACCACAATGCCTACAGCTTAGATATTTGGTATGTAGCATTGTCTGGTAAACCTCTATCAAGTTTGTTCAAATTATGTCCCCTGGGTCAAAATTGGCCACGCCCCAGGGTTCTCTTGATTTACATATTAGTTATATAGGAAAAACATGAAAAATCATTTTTCTTCCAAACTAATATGACTAGACCTTAGATATTTGGTGTGGCGTATTGTGTTGAGAACCTTTAACAGTATTGTTTATATGTTGGCCCCGGGGTCAAAATTGGCCCCGCCCCGGGGCCCTTAATATGTTAAAAAGGCAATCTTTAAAAATCTTCTTACTGAAAACCTCAGTGCCTACAGCTTAGATATTTGGTATGCAGCATTGTCTGGTAAACCTCTACTTAGTTTGTTTGAAAAATGTTCCCGGGGTCACTTTTGGCCCTGCTCGAGAAGTCACAACTTTTAAATAGCAGTACAGAAGAAAATCTTTAAAAATCTTCTTGTCTGAAACCACAAGGCCTAGAATTTTAAAATTTGGCATGAAGCAAGCTTTATCAAGCTTTTTGAAATTATTAGATTAGGTTAAAGGTCACGGAGGCTAAAAATAGATTTATCTACTGTACCTCATAGAGCCTTCATTTATAGACCAATATTTTTGATATTTAGTATATAGGTTGCTTGCATGGACGTCTACCCATGGGTAGGGTTTGAGGTCACTGGGTCAAGGTTAAGGTCACCATAGCTTATGATAGATATTTCTACTTTCTGTCATAGAGCCTTTATTTATTGACTGATATTTTACATAGTTGGTTTGTAGGCACTTACATATTTTCAATTAAAAAAATGAAATACTGCTTAACAGCAAACCTACAGCCAAAGTACTCAGGTGAGCGATCCAGGGCCATCATGGCCCTCTTGTTTATAAGAAGCCAATAGAATAGTTCGATGCCAGTATTATGTCTGAAGAAACCGTGCAAAATATTCTGAGCATTTATTGATTGGTATAGAGTTCGCAGGTAACAATATTTGATCGCATAAAATGCCGTGCTACGCAGCGTAGCAAAATGACCAGTGTAGGGTACGTGGCCTCACGTTTTTAAAAATAAAACATACTAAACTTCGGCTTAGCCCAAGAAATGTATGTTTGAACCATTATTGCACAACATTTTGCATCCTATACCGGTCCATTTTCACGAATGATTGAACAACCTACTAAGTCCTAGTCGCTGAGGAGGCTAGAAACATAAAGTTCCATGACTTGGCAGCCGTATGAGCCTAACTGTTAGGCTTTATTTTAAAATCTAGTAAAAATTCTGAAATTTTCTTACCTGACTCTCAAAAATATTCTACGTTGACACCGGTTATGCCGGTTACTATGCCGTGATCGCGACGTAGTGCCGTTCAAGAAGCGTAGCTGATTAGCCAGGGTGGAATTATTTATAACTATTTTATACAACAGCTCCGCTTCACCCGATGCCCGGCCTATTCCACGTGTCTTGGAGTCGTACGGACCAGGCTCGATGTGTGGACTGTCACTTACGGTAGGGGCCACCTACATTTTAGCTGGAGATGAATTTGTAAATCCAGATACTGGTGAACGCATTATCGGTAGGTACTTCGCATGAAAAAAAATCCCATGTTGCTGTAGACAAGATATTTTAAGCCATTAATGCCTAGCGTCTACAAAAGTAGTCATAGGCAAACAATGCACGGTTTGCATAAAGAACTTTCTTACTTAAATAGGATGAAATGGAAAATAAACACTACAAATCCATTTAAGTGAAAATGGACTCGTCCAATCTATAAGGATCGCATGATCCATTAGGCATAAATTGGTTCAACCTGAAAACGACACTGTAACGGTTCTTTAAGTTTTGACACACAATGATCTATGCGCCTTTTAAAAAAAAATACGCATTTGGGGAACTAACAGTGTTCGATTGGAAGGTTGAAAGCCAGTATGATCTTTCTGAATTAAAAATCATATAAAATGCTTGAATTGATTCGTAACACTTCTGAGACAGATAAGGCAAAATCGCTCCGTTTCATACCTTTATCTTAACCTTTTTTCAAAAACTTTTATACTTAATAAATATATAACTAGACTTTTAATAGATACACTTTCTTCCGAGTTACAATATTTTCTAGAATTACTAACTTCCAAAGAAAATATTCATTACATTAGTTCATCGAGATATGCATCACAAACAGGTCAATACAATCGTTGTTGTTTTGTAGAATTATTTTTATTTAACCGGAACAACAAAAAGAGCATTAAGTACTTATTAGAAAAATATGCATTTAATTAAAAAAGGCTCTGATTGGTTCTAAATCTTCAATTAAGCTCGTTCATTATATGATATTTTTCTTAGATGTAAGTTACTGACAATTTCGTCCTTTTTGAGTTTGAAACTTCTAGGAAATCTATTGTATTTTAATAGGTATTTTATTCTATTTATTTTTCATAATACATGCGATGAATTTATCTTATAACTCGAATATAAGTAACAAATTCAAAAAGGTTTTTGTAAATCTAGTGAGCCTATAGTATATCCTTACTAGTGATGTTACTTTTATTTTCAAGTCGGTTTCAAAAATGTTAAACTAAAACCCTGTATTTAAAGTCTTTGTTTAAACCAATTATTACAATTTTACTAATCTTTAGAAACCAAGCAGACTTACCGAATATTACCGATCTTTTATTGAACAGCATCGGAAATTAACCGCCTCAGCGCATTTTTTTTATAAGACTTTAGATGCTAATTTCCGATTGCTACCTTTCATGATAGCCCCTTTTTCTATATCATGGATTTTGCTTGCCAAAAAAAAACAACAACTTAATGACACAGATAATAAAGGAAGAAAAGAAATAAAAGAGGAAGAAAGACGCTCACATTATTTTTACATATCTTTTCATGAAAACATTGAAAAGAAAGAAAGGAAGAAAGAAAAAAAAGAAAGAAAGAAAAAAGTAAGAAAAAAAGAAAGAAAGAATTATTTTTTGGGTATTAAATAAAATGTTTATTCTGTTTTGAATTTTACAGGAATGGCATTATGCAACTTCTACTTGTATGTGAGTGGACCCTGGGGTTCCAGCAACGACTATGCTGAAGGGGTAATGAAAAATATAGACTGCAGCGCCCCACCCACCATAGATAACTATATCTACCGTGGTGGCACTAGATTGAATCAGGTATGATAACCCTTTTTGGATAATTTGCAGTATCTTCAATTAAAACTGGCCTATGCTTTGGTTTCTATTGATCAAATTCTTTCCACGTATTGATCGTCACCTCGAAAGATATAGTTTTAAACACACGTTGCATCTAGGTTTTATTATGAGCAAATGACTTTTCCCCCAGGATTTTCCTATCTAAATCTACCACCAAGTTCCGTTTGTAACAGAAAGATGCAATGCATCAGTAATAGATCAGCCAAATTATGCCCGCCAGGTCAAGAGTAGTACAACCCACGTTCAATCCATCTCCCAATTTATCGACCGTGGGACCATTAGTTTTGAATATTATTTATAATAGCATACTTTCATTGGTTTTCGAAATATTTCCTTTTCGCAATCTTAGGCAATGATATTACTCGTTACAATTTAAAGCAAAGCTATGTGAAGCCATTTATATTTTTATGCCACCGAAGGGGGGCATATAGAAATCGCACTGTCTGTCCGTCCGTCCTGTAAAATCTTTTCCTCGCTTCATCTCCAAAGCCGCTTGAGGGATTTCATTGAAACTTAAGAGGAGTGTTTTTCACCAAGTCTAGTTGTGCATATCGTCAGGAGATTCTGCTCGATTTATTTTTGGCAGAGTTATTGGCACTTAGTCATTTTTTTACTCTAAAATCTTGTCCTCGCTTCATCTCCAAAACGCCTTGCGGGATTTTATTGAAACTTAAGAGGAGTGTTTGTCACTAAGCCTAGTTGTGCATATCGTCAGGAGATTTTGCTCGGATTATTTTTGGCAGAGTTATTGGCACTAAGTGATTTTTAACTCTAACTTCTATATTTAAGTCTTGTCCTCACTTCATCTCCAAAACCGCTTGGAGGATTTCATTGAAACTTCAAAGGAATGCTTGTCACTAAGCCTAGTTGTGCATATCGTCAGGAGATTTCGCTCGGATTATTTTTGGCAGAGTTATTGGCACTTAGTCATTTTTTAACTCTAACTTCTATATTTAAGTCTTGTCCTCACTTCATCTCCAAAACCGCTTGGAGGATTTCATTGAAACTTCAAAGGAATGCTTGTCACTAAGCCTAGTTGTGCATACTGTCAGGAGTTTCTGCTCGGATCATTTTTGGCAGAGTTATGGGCACTTAGTCAATTTTTACTATAACTTTTATATTAAAGTCTTCTCCACACTTCATCTCCAAACTCGCTTGGAGGATTTCATTGAAACTTCATAGGAATATTTGTCACCAAGATTAGTTGTACATTTCCTCGGGAGTTTTTTCTCAAATTATTTTTGGCAGAGTTATGGGCACTTAGTCATTTTTTCTCTAACTTCTTTATTAAAATCTTGTCCACGCTTCATCTCCAAAACCACTGGCGGATTTTATTGAAACTACACAGGAATGTTTGTCACCAAACCTAGAGTTTCTGGTCAGATTTTTTGGCAGTGTTATGGGCCCTTTGTCATTTTTAGCTCCACTTTTCGAAGAAAAAAAGTGGAGCTATTGTCATGACCCCCTCGTCGGCGTCGGTTAACCTTTTTGTTAAGGTCCATTTCTCAGAAACTATCAAAGCTATTTACTTCAAATTGGAATATGTGTTTACAATCAAAATACGACACCATTTGTCAAGGGCAGATAACCCTCAAATTAATTTTTGCAAAGTTATGCACCTTTTTCAACTTAAAATGTCTTGGTTAACCTTTTTGTTAATGTCCATTTCTCCAAAAAGTGTCAAAGATATTCCATTCAAACTTGGAATACTTGATCACCAGCAAGAACCCTGTAAAGAATTTTTGTTACCCATGTCTCAAGGGGTCAACGTTAGCCCCACCCCAGGGGTCACTTGATTTTGCTTATACTTATATATAGGGAAAAAACTTCTTAAGCCTAGAAATAAACTTTTACTTAAATAAGAATGGGTAAGTACTCCCCCTCCTCCAACCTCCCCTCTGCTCGGGGAGCCCTCACCCCGGCATTACGCCCCCCCTAATTTTGTTTTCATTATAATTATATTTTTTCTAAAATATGTAGGTACTTGACTCTCCCCCACCCCCACCTCCGCCCGCACAATATATGGGACCCCCCTCAGCCTCCTTGTCAATTTTTTTTTATATATTTTATTAAATATGTAGGTATGAAGTGACTTTACTCCCCCCACCCTACCCACCCACGGGCATTCCACCCTCCAATATTTTTTTTCTATTATAATTATCTTTTTTTAAAAAAAAATATGTATGTACTTGACTACCCTCACGATGTTTGAGATCTCCCTCCCCACATCATTCATAACCCCCATGTTACCCCGCCCCCCATCCAAATTTTTTTTAAATATGTAGGTATGAGGTTACTTTATCTGAAGCAGAAAAACATATCTTTACCATTTACCTTCAGTTCATGCTCTTTTTTTTGTCTGATCTCTTTCCCACAGGCATATTCAATTATATATTTACACCAGTTTCAATTCAAAGCTACAATTCGGGGGCATATGTCGATTTCCTTTGACAGCTCTTCAAAAATGCAGTTTTTGGTCATGTCACTTTACATTTTAAAAGATTTTATTTGCATTCAATTTGATACAAGCATCTTCCGAAGTTCTCAGACTCGACTTTTCATCTTTGATAATGATTATGACAAAATGTTATTCTAAATCATCATAAACAGTATTATATCTTCGTTAAAATGTGTAGACTGTAGACACAACATAGTGGTCGGTAACGAAATAAGCACAGATGTGTTGTCTTACAGGTTCAGAACGCAGGGCAAAAAGAAAGAAAATCCAGTGACCCGGATGGTAAGACTCAAAGAGAAACGGAGAAGGCAGACATGTTCAGGGCGTTTCTAGACGAGAAAAAACGAAGTGAATTAGCAAATGGAATTGAGTCATTTGCTTCCGTTTTTACCCGAAGAAGCCACAAAAGCATAAACAGGAATTAGTGCCGGATTGGACAAACAGAATTTCTCTCAGTTTTCTTTTTTCTGAAATAAACTGTACTTACTGCATTTGTTGTAAGGTTTTATTCACTGAACCAATCTGTGTAAGATTTTTGATCACTACTTACAAAATGTGAAAATGTATTTTTGTAGAAACGCTTGCCTTCTGTCTGCACTTTGTCAAAAACTTGTTTATATACAGTCACTTGAAGCTGAAACCTCGTCCCGGCCCCGTCTTTACCGTCCTTGCACAAGAGTTTTGTAGCGTAATTGCCCTTGCACAAGAGCTTTGTAGTATAAAAGTTATTGATGATACCGTCATACATCTGTTCCCACTGTTATCCGTTACAAATGTAGCTTTTAAAACAAGTCGCAAACCCACTCTCCAACATTTTGATATAGACAAGTTATGAAACATTTCGCCGTAAATCACCTCATCTAGGTTTTTCCTTGGTTTTCTCAATAAAAATAAAGGTCTGGAAAATGTTGATGTAGCATATCAATCAAGAAATAATTATTCTACACATCAGTATCAGTCTCATCATTTTAGATGAAAGAATAAGGTTTAATTTCGATAAAAAAGTTCAAAATTACTCGCCGCCACATATTCTTTCGAGAAATAATGACAGAGGCGACACTATCTCCAGGAATTTTGTTCTACATTCTGTATTTACAGATAACTTTTCAAGTATTATAGTTTCTACTTTTACACTTCGTTCCCTACCGTTTTTCTACATTGTTCTATACTTTCTAAATTCAGGTTACATAGTAGCACTGGAAGCTAAAACTTCTGTATGCTGTACTTTTTTCATGAGTCTAGTAGGGGACACGAAGGGTCGAGATTCCCCGGAAGATCTTTAGTTTTACTGATTTTCACTGTTAAATACTGCATTAATCCAGTATAATATGATTTCAAGAAA
Organism: Cyclina sinensis; assembly: GCA_012932295.1. Classification (NCBI taxonomy): domain Eukaryota; kingdom Metazoa; phylum Mollusca; class Bivalvia; order Venerida; family Veneridae; genus Cyclina; species Cyclina sinensis. The sequence goes on along the minus strand of JAAONU010000007.1, from coordinate 38,310,875 downwards.
GCCATGTTATCAGACTAAAGACGAATAAATCTCTGCTAACAGTTCTCAGTAAACGAACAGTTGTGACAGAATTAATGATAACTTGATATAACTATTAGTTTGAAAAAAAAGCCTGAAGAGTTTTTATGTTCCCTGCTGTTGGCGAGCAAAACCCAATGACTAACATATTTTATATCTATGTGATTTTCTTCAAGAGTTCGAACCAGGACAATAATATACTATTCTCTTTCTCTTACCTATTTTGCATTTAAAGTTACCTTAAATTTGTATTTCCTATAAGATAAAAAGTTTAAAACCGATTTTAGTATCTAACGCGATAAGTCGTGACTTTTGTAATTCGTCGCTGCCTTTACATTACTTTACCCATTTACAATTAGCAATCTTTCACTCAGCAATTTTGTAATCAGGAAAATGTTCTTCATTGTTCTATTAACACTTATTACACTGTGGAAGAGGAGTTTCTAACGAACACAGACCACCACTCTCCGGTGAGAGCGTAAACTAATCCAGTTGTTCAAGAATGTTCTGCAATGACTTCTTTGCTTTTATTAAAAGCCATTATTCTTTTCAATTTTCGTAATCCAAATATAACGTTAAATATTGTTAGAATGGTTTTTTGAGCACTTTATCGCCAATGACGTATTAATGAAATAAAACTATTGAATGTATTTATAATATACGGCGAAAGGAAGGCAAAGTAAACCGACGAAGTAAAGTAAGTTACAAATAGCTGTCAATATTGAGAACATTATGCAAAAATAATGCCGAGCTACAAGGCGGCAAAACTAAAAAAATGAAACAAAACCAAACGTATTGCCTCAAAAACCCGTGTTTTTGTTACTAAATAAGATTCTTAGGCATCAAAAGATAAAACTGTGTTAGAAGAATGTTAAAAATAACTGGGCTACAGTGATAAAAAGCTGCTTTTTCATATTTACATAAATTATTTATACACAACCTTTTCCGGAAGCCGTTCTTTAAAAATCCACAAATTTATTAAACTCAATTTTTAGAGAAGTTTTATATGCCCACTGAAAGATGACAATGACACCGAAATGGTGCTTTGATCTTTGATGAATATAAATTGTTGATCCTTCAAAAGAAAAGTTTCTTTTTCGACGATTTGATTTTAAGGTCAAGGTCATTTAGGCCTCTATGTGAAATAATATAATTTCGAAGATCTCCCCCTAAAGGATTAATCATTTTATACAACAGAACTTATTTTGCAAAGTTATAAGGGATTTATGTCCAGTGTCAAGTATTTTTGACAATAAGGTCTTCGAACTCATGGTCATTCAGGGGTCAAGGTCATATAATTATGTCTTGTCTAAATGGTTGTTTAGTTCCAGTACGGAAATCCATTTATTAATAAGGAGGTTACCGGTAATGTAGTTTTCGGACAGAATGACGGACGGACAGTTAAAAATATATGCACTCATTCGGGGGGCACAAGAGCCGAATATACATACCTGTAAATCAAAAAACAAATCATAGTCATAGTCATATTTATATATATATTGTTTAGAATGCATAGGTTTTAGATATTGTGAAATTTCGGTCACCAGTAATACCTGTTGATTGTTCGTTGAATTGAAGCAAGAACGACCACAGCAAACAATCCTAACCGAAACACCGAAGAGATAAAACCACAAAGACGCACACAAAGGATGAATAGAAACAACAGATAGAATGATGCAGTGATGCAGCGTCTACTTTATTAGGAGTTATTTCTATAAAAAATGATGTAAATATGATATAAGCTGGGTTTGCATAGATTTTCCCAAACATGGAATCCTAAATTTGCTACAAGGCGAATACTCATTACATTAATGAGATTTATATCAGAAAATAAGATCATGCAAAAAAAGTTTCTTTTATATACCTTTTCTTAATGTTATATATACATCTTTCTTTCCTTTTATATTCAGCATTTTGTCGTTTATTTATCTTCGAAGAGTGGGTCTTATTAATGACAATCTGCCAAAGTTTGAAGATATGTGTATGGCAGTAACTTCTTCAGGCCAGGATGTCCCTGATACCCTGCAGTGTGTCGGATCTAAAAGAATAAAAAAAAGACGGTTTTAATTTTTCTTAAAACGAACTTTCTGTGAAAACAAAAAAAGGAAAAGAAGTATAATTATCATTCAATGACATAAGAAATGTATTGCAGTTGTGCATTTTCTTCTTTTTCTGTGATTCTACAGATGTTTGTTTATTAAACGATCAACATTTTTGTAGTTTCAATTCACATCGTTATTGTATTCCCTAAACTTGCCTTTAAGTAATCTAAAACAAGTCTATATCACCACACTGATTTATAAGTATACGACTTCTTTGAAGTTTGAGTAGGAATGATTATTCACACGATAATTCAAGTTGACTTGTGGTGATGGTAAAATGTATGAACGCAACAAGAACATTCGTATTCCTTATAATTACGTCGTCCTTTGCAGTTTCAGAAATTGCTAATGAGTTATGTCATGTAGTCCAATCACTTTGCAAACGCAGAACACAAACAGGGCTGAGGGACTACATGACATAACTCAACAGCAATTTCTGAATTGAAACTACAAAAAGATTGATCGTTTAATAAACAAAACATCAGCAGAATTAAAGAAAAAAGTAGAAAAAGCACACCCGCAATATATTTCTCATGTCGTTGAATGAATATTTTATTAACATTAATTACCCTTACCTGTCTACGTGACTAAAATATCTAACATTTGCTTTATATTTAAAATGTGCAAAGTTGTAAAGTTATTCTATTCAAATAGCAAAAAGTACAAACGGGCGACAAATCTTTGATATTGCATACAAATGATCTTAGAGATGTGACAGACTTACATGTTTAGTTCTATGAACGTTAGCTAAAGTGCTACATTTGTACTGAAAATATCAAAATGTGGCAACACTTCTATTTCCTGTCGATTTAAAGGAAGTTAAAACAAAAATTAAAATCATCCGAAATACCTACTTACCTGGATAATTTAATCGATCAAAACTATCGATTTGAAGTTATAGTGACATAACTAGATTTTTAACGTTAACACTATGATATTTATGTTAGATTGAAATAGTACCTTTAGATCCTCATAATCAAGGTTATTTTGTAAGCAAGTAAATGTTCAGCTCAAACATACATCAATCATGTCGCGCGTAAAGTTTACTTGCAAACTCCACGGTTCTATTTTAAACGGCCACATACTAATTAGTTAGTTGATCTTCATGTCTGGATTAAACTGATTTATAAACAATGCTGATAGTTGTTGTATTTGGATTAGTTCTGTTTTCTGCTACAGGTAATGTTCTTTAAAATCAAGGTTAAGAACTCCAGGGTACTGCATTTCTCTAAACTATAACTATGTCGTTTTATTCACCAGTTGTTGTTTTTTTGTTGTTTTACAACTGCAAGTCGTTTGATCCGAGTACAGATGAAATAACAAGGATTGGCTAAATCATGATTCATAATTAATTCTGAAAATAATGGTGCAAAGTTTCAGACAGACAAACAGACAGATATCTTTATTACTCCCACTGTAAATAGTTTCATCATGGGGTTATGTATAAATACAAGGCAGATCAAAATACAAGCATCTTCCGATAGTTCCTTAAATGAAATAAAAGATTGAAAATATCAAATGTTTCAAAGGTGTCTTGTGAAAACAATGTTGCAAAGTTTCAGCGTTAAGTCAATATTTAAAAAATGTCTCGTTTTATTTGTCAAATTAAATCATTAAACTTACAGCTGAGGAATGCAGCTCGTTTGCTAAGTGCTTAACATGTCTACCTGAGGCGCCATACTCTTGTACAAGTTGTGAAAAGGGCTACTACTTAGCACGGGCCGGGGCTTCTTACAACTGTCACCAATGCCCTGACGCATGCGTAGAATGCGTAGTCTATAACTCGTGCACCATTTGTGAAACAGGTCGATATGGAACAGAATGTCGGGATGTTTGCCGCAAAGGTTGCGTAAATTCTACCTGCGATCATGATCTAGGTTATTGTGAATGTGAAGATAACTATAAAGGTTCAAAATGTGACAAGTGCATTGACGGCAAATACGGATATAACTTTAACTGTGCAATGGAATGTCCGACAAACTGTAAAACGTGTATTTCTGGAACAAACTGTTTGCGTTGCAATGGCGGCTTTTATGGCACAATGTGTGAAAATGCTTGTTCTGAAGGCTGTTACTTATGCAGTAAGAGCAATGGCACTTGTTTCAGGAATAAATGTAAGCCAGGTTTTCATGGCACAAATTGTGGAAAGTGTACAAATAGGCGATATGGAGAGAACTGTTCGTTATTCTGCCCTAAGAATTGTGAATCTTGTCACAAGGAATCGTCTTGTGACAGATGTATTGATGGGCACTGGGGTCAAAGTTGTGAACATAATTGTTCACATGGTTGCTCGGGCGGGGAATGTTTACAAGAGTCCGGAACATGCTTGCATAGCGCTTGTAAGCCTGGTTTTACTGGAAACAGATGCAAAGACTGCATTAGCGGAAAATTTGGATTTTACTGCAACTTGAATGCAACATTTGGTGAGTTATAGCAATTCATTTTAAAGTCAATGTTATTGTTTTTAATGTTTTGACTGAGAAAATTCCTAGAGCAGACGGCACTTTGAAAATATATGTTACAGTTATTGAAATAGTAGCCATATCTTAATAAAAGAACTTACTCATTATGTTTATCTGACAGCTTTGTGTCTTCTCCTTTTTAGATGGCCACCATTCTACAGCTGTGCACATGAAGCATACTGCGCCTGGAATTATTTTGGTGATCTGGCTTACTCGTTTACTAGGTTTGAGTTTGTTTATTTATTAAAGGACATAAATATTAACTAATACCATTACTATTACTATAATTACTATTATTAGATTTATATGTAATTACATAAGCTAGCTGGAAGAAAAATGTTCAGACTGATGTAAGCCAAAGAAAGCATATTGAAAAGTACTGGTTTCTCATGCTTCTAGAAATGACTTTTGTGATTAGGTATGAATGTACAGTTAATACCACTGTACAGAAACCAAACTTTTGTACTACCGAAGACAGCGGTATGAATAAAACGAAACAATATATTCAGTGGTGTGGAGATAATACGTATTCATAACTCATATTCTCTTAAACATGACTTGATTTACTTTTCAAAATATATATTTTCTTCAGTGACAGAAGTGAACTAGAAGCCCATCGCAGGAAAGGTTTTGAATACCTAGGCATATGTGGGAAACCTGATCTCTATAGCTTTGCCTATTTGATGGTGGATAACATTGGCCTTAAATATTTTCTTCACAAATTATAAGACGACGTCGACGCTAATTAATAAATTTAACAAAAACATGAACAGTACTGCTTGATTATATTAAAAAGGAGACATACTCGCATTACAGGCATATCATATGGTTACGGTTTAGAGTATTAACAAATATGTAACAATACAATACAAGTCTTTAAAATTAAAATTTTCATTTTTTTAGAGAAGCGTTTAGATGGGCCACCATATGTAACTATCATATCAATAAATATTTAATGGTACTTATTACTGACAAAACTCAATGTTTGAATTTTTTCATGATTCTTAACTTTTCCTTTTAAAGATTTTAGGTCAAGTTGACTTTTTATTCTTTTTTTATATGTATATTCTTTGTAACAATGTGTTTATGTTATTTAAGTAAATAAAAGAAAGTTAGCTATATTTTCTATGTCTTGTATTTATACTGTTATACCCTCATATATGGATTTGTATTTCTTTTGTTGAATACAGCTCAAATATTGAATGTGAATTATACCACATTTTAATTATACTAAATATAAACTATTGCTATATAATGGTCATTAGCTTGTGTATTGTGGATATTAAAGAAAGACAAAAAGTTGTTTATTTGTTGACTTGTTGAAAGGAAGGCTATAGCTATACATTGTATGTACAAAATTAGGCCCTAGAACTATCTGAAAGAGCACATTTATTTAGAGCATCAAACTATAGCATAAGAGGAGCGAGTAATTTAAGAAATTAGGGAAAAAACGTTCTTATTACAACATACATTTATCTTATATACCACCTGTTGATAAAAAAATTAAAAGGCAGAACTACTTAACATAAAGGTGAAAGTGAGTAATCACAAAATATTCAGAAAAAAACCCCGCCCTTAATCATTCAAAGGGGTTGCTAATTACGTTTCGTTCGTTTAACATAGAGAGCTGAAAACTACAATTATTTATACGTTGGTAAATGTAGTATGCACTGCAATTAATCACGTAATTGCTAATTGTTTAATATTACTTTTTCACGTCTTTCACAATCCAGTTAAAACCGCTTTAGTGTTAAGTTTGTAACACTGTTGATGTTTTCAAAGTAAGGTTTAGAAGTATATTTAAAATACCTTTTCTACTTATGCTAGGCAAAAATCATGATTCTAACGGCAACAGTTTTGATTTTGTTTCTACTAAATTCAGTATCAGGTAAGATTGGTTTCACAATTATAATATTTTTCGGAAAATTACTGATTGTATTCATTCATTTACATAAATCACAAACTTGACTTGGTTTCAATGCTCCTTTAAAACTAAATATTGTAACTGTTCAGTGCTATTTATTGTGATTGTCTATAAAAAGTATACAATTAAAAATATCCTCATTGGGCCTTTTTGACAATTTCCTAACTAAAAATCTTTTGGTAAAACTCATAAATTTTACATTAATTTTAGAAAAAGCATATGGAACTTATATTTGTTAATCTCATTGACTGATTCAATGGGTTTTGATAAATAAATTTGTTTTAAGCCGAAGACTGCGTCCCTGAGAGAAAATGTCTAACCTGCCCACCTGGGCTACCATTTCACTGTACAAGTTGTGAGAAGGGATTTCACCTACAACGTGGCGGCGCATATCTATCCTGCGAACCTTGTCCTAGCTCATGCTTAGAATGTGATAACCACTTTACATGTACCCACTGTGTTATCGGCCGATATGGCAGTGTCTGCCAAGATGTTTGCGGCAAAGGCTGTATCAATTCGACCTGTGACCAATATATTGGACTGTGTGGTTGCAAAACAAACTTTTCAGGAATAAATTGTGATCGTTGTGCCAACGGGAAATACGGATACAAATTTGATGATTGTGAACTTAGCTGTCCTGCTAACTGTAAAACTTGTCTTTCAGACAAAAATTGCACTCAATGTAAAGAAGGTTTTTATGGCGTAACATGTGACAAGTTGTGCTCCTCATGGTGTTATTCTGGCCATTGTGAACAAAAAAATGGAACCTGTATCGGAAATGAATGCAAGCCAAATTTTGAAGGGGACAAATGTGACAACTGTACTGCTGGACATTATGGAAAAGACTGTGAGAGCTGTCCTAAAAATTGCGAGTCTTGTATTTCAAATTTTACATGTAACGTATGTAAAAAGGGATACTGGGGAACTGCATGCAAAAACAATTGTTCTCTCGGCTGTTATGGGGACACCTGCTCAAAAGAAACTGGTGTTTGCACAAACGGCCGATGTAAGTCCGGATTCACAGGAAATACGTGTACTAACTGCATTGCTGGCCTTCGAGGTATTATGTGTAGTATAAATGAAACACATACTGGTAAGTTTAGAAAAAAAGTTAATATTCCATATAAAATATCAGTACAATTTTGCTTTATGCAGAAGAAGTTTGACGTAATTCCGACGTAATTTACTAAGAAACAAAAATATCTTTCTTTTTTTCAAAAACTTTTTGAAATCGTCCATAAAACATTACATTTTGATAAAACGAATATGCAACGACATAAACTGTGCTATAACATTTCAGTATATTTTCTTGCAAAATAAAAGAATTTGATAGCTGCTATCACTTTTCTGTTTTCAGTCATTTTAAGTGTTACCACTTGTATGTATATTTCAGCAGAAAACAAATCGTCAGCTGTTGTCCAGGTGAACGGACTTATCGTGCAATGGTTCATCATCGTTGTCCAAATCACCTTTAAAGCACTCACTGGTTCGTATGTACACAGTTAAGACGTAATTATATATGTTCAAGAAAACATATGACAAAATTAAATACCTAACGACTTGATTAACAATTTAGAAACATGGCGGACAGAAAACGGCTATAGTAATTATGTCATACATTATGTTGTCATTTTGATTTTAACGATATTTTTTTGTCTGCAATAATAGCTTTTTCATAGAAATATTAGACTGAGTGAAAAAAATTCTGTAACTGTTGAGTTTGCTTATCACTGTTTTATTAGTTTAAATATAGTGTATATTCGTTTTGTTGTCGTCTCAATAATTTTCATTTAATATTTCTCAAACTGATATATTTCACAAACAGGTTGAGAAACTACAACCAGCAAAGAACCTATAGGCGACAAATGCTCATTCTGAAGTACTTTTGTTAGAAACTTGGGAAAATCTCAAGTAAAAGAGGTATGGTGTGTAGACAACTAAGAACAGAAATCACACTACTACAAGACAATGCCAATTTGAGATACACTGGTTTTATTTAAATATTGTTACATAGATGTTATGGGCTTTTCATAATTCTGTAACATTTTCGTATATAAAATAATTTGTGATCACAATTCTGATGATTGTTTTGTTATATATAAACGTTATTATAACAATTGTAACGATATTAATAATGAGAGTTATCTGATTTTAGTAGAAAAGGAATTACAAGCTCAAAAGAGGACTCCATGTTTAGTATAATAATGTCATACTTCCTTACAATTAGATTCCATAGGAGTGGACTCCATGTTTAGATCATCTAGGCCTTTGTTTAGAGTTAGATTTCACTTAAATATTCAAATAAACATGAAAGTAGCAAATAAGATTATGGAAAAATATTAGCATATAAGCCTTTCATATGTATTTTTCAAAAACATTAGAAAAAAAGCGTAACCAATATGAACCCAAAATCCAATCTATCATCATTTGTTACGCGTTAGTTTTATGTTTTAGCAGTCTAAATTAATGCTTAATATAATCTTTTAGACACCCCAGTTTTAACGTTCCCTACGTGTATATCAACAGGCACGTTCACCACTTAGGTGGTGTTTCATATTTTATATATAAATCATTGTTTTAAAACATTGTTTTGTTTTTGTATTGACGTCATCAAAACATTTATGTAATTGATGTATAAGTTTTTACTTGTTTTTGTTTTGCAAACCTTTTTAATTTTGGTTTTGTGGTTAACACCTGCTATACATTTTAAACAGAAAATATGAACAGCGAATATTTAAGTTATAATTAAAAAGCCACATTTTTATTAAAACCTGAGTATATTTAGCAAAATAGAAATGAAAGGGGAGACAAACAGACAAACATCATACGAGCAAATATTTAAGCATTGCTTCCCTATAATTAAATGTTGTAATTTTCATACTTATTCAAACACTTCTTTGTCTTCGCGTACTAGTATTTTCGATACAATTTCCAAACTTTCAGACCTTATCATGTAATTACATCTACAAAGTTGAGATAAAACCTAGCCTGTAGTTTTAAAACATAGAAAAGAGGAGGCGAAATTTCATCAAAAGTGCGCTTGATGATATTTCTTCTTCTTATTTTTTAAAATGACGTTCTTGTTTGATATAACCAATGTTATCATTTTGTTTTTCACTAATAATAACCTGACTAGTATTCAATATATGAAACAATGTCTCGTAAACGTTTTACGTAAAAATTATACATAATTTCCAAAACATTTATCATCTTAGTTTGATTCGTTATCTACAACTAGTTCACGCTTTAAGTTTCAATACTTAATTTGGTATTGAATTTATTTTATTTTTGCCCTTTCAGTTCTCCTAAGTGCATTTTTTTACCATGCGTGTAACAAAAACGAAAACAGCGATGGATGGCACAAGTCTTACAGACGCTATAATTTAAGATTTAATTTACAGAAAAAAACTAATGTAAACCTAAAATGGTCCCATTAAAGTCATTTAAAGAGTGTAAAACCAGAAATCTAATCTTTAAAAAGACTAGAATGGTGGGTATCTGTCTGCACGGTGACTGTCTTATATACTTCAACATTGATTTTTAAATATGTATTTAAAAATATTATTTGTTTTTTAATTCTTCGATACTCTGCAGTTTTTAAAACAGTTTACTAAAGAAATGGTTGTTGTTTTGCAATATCTACGTTTGTTTTCAGAGATGGTTATAATTTTCTGACTAAACCCATGAATCATTACATGGAGCTATAGAGGTCAACACAACCGATTAAAACCACTTTGTCATTGTGACAGAAACAAAGCAGAAAAGTGTAATATTAAACACCAGAAAGACAAATAATAATAAGGCTACTGAAATTTTCCTACACATTTTTAAAAATATTTCTCGCAAGTACGTTTTGCATTAGATGATTTATATCTTTTCTAGTTTATATTTGCGTATAGATTTTGCAAAAACTATTTCAGTCTTAGAACAATGCACACGCGATTTAGTAATTTTGATGCTAGATTGAATTTAATCGCGCAGATTATCTATTTGTGACATATTACTAAAGAGGCTGTCTTGACAAAGATCTGCAGCTACAAATTCCAAATTTTGTCAATCACTTGTCTTTTATGTATTCGATATACGTAGAGTATCTAGCATTCATTAGACGTTTGGAAAATCTAAAAATAACGTTTAAAAACAAACATATTAGAAATGCTTTTTATTTTTTAGAATTATGAAAAAAAAGAAGCAAAACATTTAAATTTACTTCAGTAAAAATGTTTCTGTTTTCTTTACACTCTAGCAAGAAAACGAAAACCAACAGAGTTGTACATTAGTGGCAATGACTTGCTTACAGAAACCATCAATTTCTTTCTGTTTTGAAGAGACATTGTCAGAATAATTCATAGTTATCATACAATCTTTGAATAACTGGCCATGCATTGTACTTAATAAACAACAAAAAACTTAACAAAAATATTTTCATTAAAAAAACGTACATCATAGCTTTCATTGAATGATTCAGAAATAACAGCATAGAATAAATCTCATAGAATTATCATTCAGAGAGTCATTTTGTATTTTATCTTCCCCTCAAATGGGCCTGACATGAACTGAAACGATTTATTAAAGTTTTCATCTATCAAGATAACGATGAAGGAAATTTCGTTTATACTTCACTTACTGCTACTTTCAACAAATATACACAACAAATCCAGATCATGAATAACAACACTTTGAACGTAACAGTACCATTCTAGAAAGGACTCATAAAAATATCTATGATAATTTTGTGTACACAAGCGTTGCTAGAGGAGGATGCTGAAAGGTCATGTGTCTTGTATGGCGAATGAATGGCTCCTTAAACGTAAATAGGTACATGCGTATGGGATTATGGGATTACACTTGGTTTTGTCACTCCATAGATGTTTCTGAACGTGTATAATGCATTCAGCTAAACCTTCGGCTGGAGTATTCTGGCATCGATTCGAAGCTGCGTTACAATGTGTCCTTTGGCCAAGACACCGAAGTATCGCATGCTTTTGTTGACATAGCTCTGAATGGTTGAAATCTTTTATTTAATTTTCTTTTCAATCGAACTTGAATGATTTTGTTGTATTGGGATATATGGATTGTTTGCACGGCTAGGTCATTGTTTAGTACATGTGGCATCAGAAACATTTACTTAATTTCGAGATGCTCATTTATACGTTTTAAACATTCATATAAAGTACTACAAGTACTTTCAATGCTTTTATTAGCGATTCAAATGAACACATAAAATCTAGTTTCTATCTCTCACTGAGTGAATTTTTAACCAGTCAGTCACTCCGTCCGTCCGCCTGTCTGCTTGTCTTGATTCTACCTTTTTTACCGTCTACATGTCCATTAAAACTTGTGACAAATTTTCGAGTCTTTCCTTTGAAGCAACGATTTGTTAGAAAGCCTCTTTTCAATATTGATCAAAGACGTGCGTTTGTTTTTGCCGCACCATATAGCACAATACAAAAGTAAATGCATCCTTGAGTTTCATGATCACATTTTTTTAGTATCAATTTTGTACTTTTCAGTGCCAAATAAACTACATTCAGGGTAAATAAATTGCTTTGGTTTTGCAGTTATTCTGCAAAATTTACAAGTAATTATATAACTCCAGATTGGAGATATTGGCTAATCAACAGAGCTTGAAGGCCACCAAATATACCGAAATTACACCATCAGTGTGAGAGAAGTAAGTCACAGAGCTGTAATCTTTAAGGAAAATAATAATTATAACTCGCAAACATCCCTGCACACCCAGTTATTCTATCTTATGCTTAATTTTCTTTCTGACTTTTCTGGAATATTGCCAGCTGTAAAAGTGTTGATTCTGTTCATGCTTATAGACAATGAAAACACGTTTTCATTAAGTTGATTGCATATTTAAGTTAAGAATGTTAAAATATGCCATGTCCTTACCCATATCAATCCCTGTCAATCGTTACATATTATGATGAAAGAACGTACTCTACAGACCATACATCATTGTTACTAATCTCCGTTAAAGGCGGATTTAGAAAAGATTAACGTTTCATTTTACTATGATTTCTGTCAGTACCCAGATTTTTTCCACAAATATTCTTTCGTTATATCAGAACTGTTCAATAATAATAATAAAAAAATACTGCCAAAACATGAAAGCGACAAGGTGTACAAAAACTTTTATGAAACTTGAATATTTGTTGTAGCTTTCACAACTATTCAGAACTAATTTTACACTTCAGATCTGACATTATAGAATACATTTTACAAATAGTGTTATTCAAACAATTCCTTAACATTATATCGTCCCTTAAAATGTTTGTTTTCGTGAACTTATTAAACTATTAGTCAATATTTTCTGCTCATCAGTGGTAAAAATTCTAAAATCAAGACGAAATAACGTTTTAATAGAAAACAAGGTACATTTAAATATACTTAAATTTGATAAAATAAAGTTTCATACAAATTCAAATCAAGTTTAACGGACCATCACTAGTCTGTTATAATAATTACTTTCCATTTATTCCTTTGAAAGGTAAAAGAGAGAGAAAGAAATAAAAAACGGCAAATACAGAAACAAACTACAGTGTCTATATTTGCTTAAGATCAAAAACGAATACAGAATTTGGAGCTTTTGGTAATATTAATAACAAATTGATGACTATATTTCTAGAATGTAAAAAAAATCCAGAGTTATTTTAAGGAATTAATCTGTCTGGTCATATGTACATTAACTGTATTAAACTTATCTGTGCATCTTTCTCTGCAATTTATTGCTATAATCATGCAGACTGGTGCCAGTACAAGTGGCGTCGAGAAATCTTGCACTGCATTTTTTTCTTTCGCAGTTAATCAACCAGTAAATTTGATCAACACTTATATCAAATCTATTCGTTTTATATCGACTGGGAAACATGGTATTGCAACTTATCTATTCCCCTTGATGACTCCTTTGTCGATTTAAATCAGTACTTGCACAGAAGGGGGTGGAATGCGGAAAGTCACTGGAGAATCTCACTCCTAGCAAGATTTGAACCAGCAATCTCCGGATCGGGGGTCCGGCAATAACCCAATGACCATTTTCATCCCATATATAGACCGTAGTTCAACGAATTGATTAGTATTTAGAGCAATCGTGGGTGCGGTTGTTTGGGTGTTTTAGTGGCTTGGTTATATTAATACAGAGCTTTATTAGAAGCATGGACAGGAAGTTACCTTGGAACAAAATTAACTTTAAGGGTTGTTAAAAATGTCTTTTTAACAGTGCATAGTGGTAAATCATTCAGGTATTACAATTAAGGTTAATCTTGACATATTATGCAATACAATATTTGTTTCTACCAAGTTCAAACTTTGAACACCAGTGTAAAAAGAAGTTACAAACTGCAAAACGAAGTTAATGTCTGAATGCATACGGAAGAAGATTTACGGCATAAATTCATCCAGGTAGGTGTGTTAATTGGAGTGTTGCAGACATTTAGAAAACAAGTTGTTTGTTAATGATTGCATTTTCAACAATAAGGTGTGTTACATTGGCTTGAAAAGATAGCTCTATCAAGATGCCTTATACTAAACATAATTTAATTTTACAGCCTTATCAATGCATTTAGCAAGCAGACCTTAAACTGAGCAATAAATAAACTTCAATATGTGTAAATTAACACAACATAACTTTTGTTTGGGCTATCTTATCACGTACCTAGAAACAATCACTTCATAAGATAAAAGATAAAATAAATCTATGGAATGCTTCCCACGAGAGAAATTAAAAGATATATAGTGGGAATTTTTGATGTATTTGACAGATGATCTTAGTTCAACTGAAGAAACTTCAGTTTTCATAAAACAGATTGTGAGGATGTCATACATATTCTGGAACGTCAATTGATACAGTGTCTCTTTCTAGCACGCAGGCCTGATTCTTTTATATCTCAATCTAGAGTGCTAATGTAAAGAACCTCAGTTTTTGGCCTTATGAAAAGGGAACAAATCAAATGTTAAAGTTTGATTGGAAGACCTAAACAGAAAGTATTGTTGGACTGGAAGAACAAAATAGGAATTATTGTTGGATTGGAAAAAAAATCAGGAGTTATTGTTGGATTGAAAGAACAAAATTGGAGTTATTGTTAGATTGGAAGAACAAAACAGGAAGTGTTGTTGATTTGGAAGACCAAAACAGGAAGTATTGTTGGATTGGAAGAACAAAATAGAAGGTATTGTTGGATTTAAAGAAGAAAATAGTAGTTATTGTTTGATCAGAAGGAAACAATAGGAGTTATTGTTGGAATGGAAGAAAAAAATAGGAGTTATTGCTGGAATGGAAAAAACAAAATAGTAGTCATTGTTGGATTTGAAGTAGAAATAGGGGTTATTGTTGGAAAAGAAAAACAAAATAGGAGTTATTGTTGGCTTTGAAAAAGAAAATAGGAGTTATTGCTTAATAAGAAGAAAATAGAAGTTATTGTTGGATTTAATGAAGAAAAAGGGAGTTATTGTTGGATTTGATGAAGAGAATAGGAGTTATTGTTGGATTAGAAGAATAAAATAGAAGTTTTTAATTGATTAGAAGAAGAGAATAGAAGTAATTGCTTGATTAGAAGAAGAATATAGGCAGTATTGATGGATTGGAAGAAGAAAATAGGAGTTATTGTTGGATTGAAAGAAGAAAATTGGAGTTATTGTTGGAATGGAAGAAGAAAATATGAGTTATTGTTAGAATGGACGAACAAAACTGAAAGTACTGTTGGAAGTATGAATGTGTTTAAAGTATCTGTAGCTTCATAAAACTTTTCAAAGTGGCAACTTCATCATTTATGAGACAATTTAAAGTACAATTTCAGAGCAAATGCAACAGGTTTGCTTCGAGCCGCTCGAATGGCTATTTATAACAGAGAATCAGACATATGCGAAATTGTATGACAGTTTTGAGCCAAACATCTTCATAGAAAAGGGGCATTAGAAGTCAAGATAACAATAACTGAAACAAGTCAAATTAAACTGTGTTTAGATGGAAAATAATCCCGAGAAAAGTATTGAATTAAATTAGAAGCAGTGTAATTATAAGAAACGGTGTATCTAAAATTCATAATGAAAGGGCATGAATCTACATATAGATGATTGTTCTATAACTTTTTCATCGTTATGTCAAGCTAACAAGATTCAATGCGTTGTCTCAATTTTTACTACTCATTCTATTCTCCTTTAGAATAAGTTTAGAATTTATTTCCTATGAACTTTCTTTAATAACAGGACGTGTAATGTTCAGCTTTCTAGAGAAACAATCATCTTGAGCATAAAAATATCAATACCGTCACATATTTAACTCTGAACCTGCTGAATTTTTTTAATAGATTTGTCCAGCTTTGAATTTGGAACAGTCCATTCAAAGTTTAAGGGATTTCAATATCAAAATACAAAAATTGAGCTACCAACAGTATAGAGCCTGGTCAGACTGCACGGATGTGCACGCTGGCCTTGCTCTATACTGGTGGCAAAGGCTAATCACTTTCGGTTCCAGCAGGTTAAGGGTTAATGGATATTTCAATAGTACCCCGGCCTTTTATTTATTAATATGACCTGACACATCATGTTATTCAAAGATGACTTGAGGTTCTAGAGAA
Organism: Cyclina sinensis; assembly: GCA_012932295.1. Lineage (NCBI taxonomy): Eukaryota > Metazoa > Mollusca > Bivalvia > Venerida > Veneridae > Cyclina > Cyclina sinensis. Next base: position 38,294,785 of record JAAONU010000007.1, on the reverse strand, counting down.
CAAGCAGCTTCTTAGAATGCTGTAGTAGTACTGCTGTTGATAACCGTTTGATGGTATAGTTTTGTTTCGTTTTTATCAGAAAATTCGCCAATGATATCTTATAGTCTCGAAAATACGTCAATTTCATCCGACATAAATATACATGCTAGACGCACAAACTAGTACGCATCATTTAGAACTTTGATACAGCAACAGATCGAAACAGATATATACAAAAGTAGACTTCAGATTTTTAATATTTCTGTTGTTTTTTTTCACATTCAGTTTAATACCTGGGATTATAAATGCCACCATGAAATGTATTCCGAAAGATGGGATATATATATAACGTTTTAAGAAAAGCCTCTCTGTATTTAATTAAAAAACAAGTGAGCAATTACACCGTCAGACTCTATGAATTCACGCTTCAGTTGTGCTGTGTGGATTTCAAGATGGAACACAGACAATTTTTTTTCTATAACCGTTGGTCAACATGTTTCAACGAAACAAAAGATACCAAAGATACGAGTTACTGCCATCTTCCATATGCGATAGAAGCCTAGATATACTGAGTCTCTTTTATCGAACTATCATTGCGATTTGGTGTGATAAAAAACTTAATATACTACAAAATAGACGGTGATATCAATTAGTCTCCTTTCAGCAAATAAACCATAAAAAGATTATGGTCTTCATAATGTATTACATTTTTCTTATAATAACCAAAAAAATCTTCTCCATTATTCAAAGTATCCTGAAGAAAATATTCCTATCACGTACATCACTCAAGTTGTCAATTCGATGAATTAAAATACTAAATATTTTCTAACGTTTTTCTGCATTCCCCAGTAAATAATTTCTCACAGTTCTTTGTTTTTAATAAGATTGCGTATGTTTCCTTTTCGATAAAAATATCATTTGAACGATAAACTTCTATAATTGTGGTACAGTTTGTTCACCCCTTTATTTGTACTGTAACTTACAGTATCGATTAAAACCAATTTAACCAAACTATTCAGAAGAGATAAAATGTAATATGTTTGCACTTTTTGTGGACACTTTCTTTCTACATCACTTTATATTATACCTTTTCTTGAAATGAGTCTGACACGAAAGAATTAATCACGTTCTTCTCTCTACCAAGATCATGAAGAAAATTTCAGACTCTGTGGTCATTAATACTAGATTTATTTTGATTTACCACACAACCATGCAATAAACCCAATTATCGGCCAAAATCGGCTGAATTTGCAATAAACCATTCCCGAAAAAAAACATAAACATGAATAACTACACACATAACTCCACACAGAGCCTCGAGGAATAAACATGGGAGTACAATTGTGATACATCAATATTTCTACAACAGGATGCCAAATGGACATTAGTTTTCTGACAAACACATATTAACAAGAAAACAAAATCAGGTATATCCAATTAAAAGATAACATTTGGTTTTGCTAGTCCTTTTATAGAGACGGCATACATTCTGGTACACTTACGATCTGGAATCGAAGAAGTTTTCTCTTTTTGGATATGACACCTAAATATATAACCAGTGTTTTACTTAATCAAGTGGTAATTGAGTTAGAGGTAGTCTCTTGTCTTGAGAGTTAATATTGATTCATGTTTCAGTTCCATTTGAAATTTCTTTGCATTCGAGCAACAATGAAATTGTATGTACTAAATAATATCAGAGAAGGCTATTTAACTGAATCAACTTGATTTAGTCGTTCTTTTGATAATCATACGCATACTACATACATGTTTCGACAATTGTAGCCTACATGTTCGCATTATTTGATTTCATTGTCGTCATCGCTGCTTATTATACGAGTGCTGAAAACAGATATCATATCAAAATTATTAGTGCATTGAAATTTCGTATACGCAAGTTGTTTTTCCGTAAGGTTGACAAAGTAATTCAGAATACAACAGTCTTGTCAAATGTATGTCTTGTATATACCCATATATATAATTATATATTTCAGAAATTCAGTTAATAATGGTTTTAAAGTTGCAATCCGAATTAAAATGGAAAGTTTTTGTTGCAACCAGTCCAAATATCATTATACACACATTTCATATCAGAGGCTTATTTTACAAGGCGTGGTGATAGAGACTTAAAACACAACACATAAATCAGTTTGAACAAGTACGATGTTTATCTCTTTTTACTGCACATTCATGCAACAAATTCAGCCATTGGTTCGCCTGAAAAGAAAACAACAACAACAACAACAAAAGAACAAATAACGTTTCTCCCAAAATCATAAAATATGGCAGGAATAACATTTTCCTAGTAAAAATACTCTCAGGAATATAAAGAGATAAATGAAAAGAATCTTGTTTCATGTTGCAGAAAACGTATAACAGCTGCTACAAAATATATGGGTTGCATGGAAAAAATACAAAGACATTTAGTCAGTCTACTCTTCTTTCGTGAGGTATCTAGCCTTAAATAGTGCCTCTACAAGATAATAATAGTAAACATAGACTGATTGCTTTTAAATAATACCATTACAAAATCTTTCAAAATTTGCTTACACGAACTGGAAACGATTCGGTTTTAATTATGTAAAAATGTTTTATTAGAAAGGTTATCGTGACATTGCATGCTGTTCTATGAATGCAATTTCTAGTATGGCTTAATAGGGAGGTCGTTATTTTATCCATTTACTGCTTTCATTGCCATTAAACGTTTTTGAATCGCGTGCAGACCCAGAACTCTATAGTTTGTTTCCGATATTCAAACTTTAATCATGCAATACCAGGCCAAAATTCAACAGACCAGTATTAACGATTTACGCTATATCAAATGCAAAGATAGACCAATCAGATTTATTTATCTTATTAAGGATGAAAACAAAGGCGTATCATAAAAGGTGACTATTCTGCAAAGTACTGTAAGAAATGAAAGTATATTGCTTCTTAATTGACCTTTATTTGACCTTAAAAGCGAGTTCAAAGTTTTAAAAGAAAATTATGTTCATTTGTCCAAGTCAAAGCTTAGACCTCCAGCTATTTTTACCACTTAAAAATATGCTTACCCCAATATTTGCAATTCTTATTTACAATTTGCAGTAAAGGATGATGTGACTAAAGCAACTTAATAACATTATTAGACTTTTATTTACCTTAGAAGAGTATGGGTGAAATCATTTTTTTTAAATATGCTTTAAGCCGACGTACTTCACACATAGAAAGGCTTATCACCGTAGTATGATAGATATGAAGGAATATTTTAAAATTCATTTCGTGTTTTTTTAATTGTAAAACGGTTTTTAAATGATCCAGCGACAATGAGCTATAGCACTAAAAGGATCTATATTGTGATGATGAACATATATAATTGTCTAGTTGATGAATATAATGTTGACTGAGTGAATACAGTGGTCGTAATCTAGTTCCATCTCTAGTCAGAATCTAGCAAAATCTTGTCTGACAAAGATTTTGTGTAAACAAGGAATACATCAAATTAGAAAACTTTATTCCTTAACCATACTTTAAATATTCTTTTTCCTTTAACAAATCATTTTTTTTTCTAAAATATGTCAACTTTCATTTGTGTGTGTGTGTATGCGAAACTCTTAGAAGCTTCGATGTTTCAATTTCAACGCGCCATTAAATGTCAATTTCAATTTCGTCTGTAAAAACGAAGTAACGCTTGAAAATTAATACCAGGTCCTCAAGTAATAAATTATAGTTAAGGTCATTCTGTAATCTCTTGATCTTTGCAAGAACATTACTATTGTTTTCCAGATGCTAGCATTTATTATTTGGATGAACGCTTGACATATTTCTGTCTTAGAAGGCAATTAAACAAATCCTCCATAGCCTCGCACAGAAGTAACTGACAAACAGACGTTACTTCTGAAACCTATTCACATGAATTACTACTGTCTTATTATACTGTTTTGTACTGAACGCGAATTCAGGAAATGCTAAGCATTAATCTGGCACATTTTTTCCTGATATTATCGTTGCCACAGACAAATGCTGGGGAAAAAAGAAATTTGTTGTTTTCCCACAGTACAGCCCCAAAATGCTAGAAATCTTATTGTACTATAACACTAGTTTTTTCCGGTCATTTTAGACATTTTTAACAAAATACAGTATGTTTTCAGCTTATCAACACCATTAGTCGGCCTGAAAAGTAAAGGGACATTCTTTTACTTCTTTTATACTGCTTCAAAGGGCAGAAATCAATTACCCGTTTTCACAAGAATCGGAAAAAAATATTTCAAAAAGGTAAATTGTCCATTTTATTCCATTAAAAAATAGCAGAAAACTCAAACCTACTGACAGATTTCGATAACTAACAAAAACTAGTCTATTTAGTCATTTGTTTCAGATTGAAAACGAATAAAATGTTCGGAGCGTTTGATTTTCTATAAACAAGATGAATAGCAATTTGTTGAATGCATTTCTGGAAAGGCAAAGCTAGTTTTCTAGATTTATTTGGCAGATTCTGGAAACGAGCAATGAATTTGTCTGGCTATTTGTTAAGTTTCATTGAATTGAATTTGGAGATAACTTCCTTATCTGCATCTCTTTTCTGAGATTTAATGAAATAATAATTAATTAAAAGTGGCACAGTGAAATCATGAAATCTGTAAATTCAGTATAACTCCATGCTATTTAGTAATACAGTAAGCTTAATAAACGCACCGTAGTTTTAGAATGAAATGGTAATTAAAACATAATGTTGGTGATATTTATTTTAAAATGTTATGTGTTTTTAACATTGCATTGTATTTCTAACTTAAAAGATTATTTAAAAAGTAATAAATATGTTCCTACTTTTTTATGGAACAAATTTATTATTTCGATTCTAACCACGAAAAAATCTAGAACTATTTTTGCAAGCATTTATGTAAAGTGTGCAATTCGTCAGTAGGCGGGGTAAGCTGTTACAATTTACACCCTAGTGTAGAGAGGAGTACATACCGGAATTTATCGATACTGATATTTATTCATAAAATCTGCAATTAATTTAAACAAAATACAAAGGTAGATAATCTTTTTAAAACAACACAAAAAATTTCCATGAATAACAATAACAGTAAACTTTATTGTCAGTTTCTGCGGTGTTTGTAGGTTTTCAGACGAACCGGAAGTTTGTCTACTACTACAACATTTACTACGATCGTTTCGTTTTGTTTATGTCACGTGATAAACCGGAAATTGGAACTATTTCCATAGCGTCTGCATCGCAACATTTTCCCATGGTGAAAAAATAAGTTTGTACTTATAACGTACGAGTGCCTAATATTTGTTTACCTGAAATGGGATTTATTGTTTGTACTGTCACATTTAAGAAATGAAATTATACTAAATTTACGGCAAAAAGAGAAAATACGATCAAACTATGTGTAGTGTGGAATAGGTGGGCGCACAATGTAACAGCCATATTTTATCGTAGAATAAAAAACAACTGGTTTTCCGATATCTTTATGTAGTAAATATTTCAGATCGTGTTAGAATTAGATATATTGTATTTAAAAATTGCTGTTACTTTGACAAAAGTTACCCTTAAAAGTGGTGTACTATTCAACAACTAACAATGTGTCTTAGTCTAGAGACAGAATGAGACTAATTCTACCAAAAAGATAATTTCAGTTTGTACCATATTTTTACAGGCTGTTAGTTAAACAAACCGGTAGTTCTTAGATCAGTTTTAACAGAGCCGATAGACCTGTGACCATTCTTAACAGAACTGATGAATCGTAGATGAAGAGTCTCAGTTTAAATGCAAAGAGATATAAAGTTTTAGAGACAAAATTTAAATACAGAGTTCAGGGTGTTATTATGCAGAGCGTTAGCTGTTGAATTCAAGTTCCCCGACATTTTCAGTGTGATGCCAAATTCCGATGAGCAATAAGCTTACTTATTGTCTTCTACCTCTTTACTGTTGCATAAATTAGAAAATGGGGGATGACAAAGAAAATGGGGAATTTTATAATGGTAAAATGTGGAACTGTAGTACAAATTTATCTATTTATCTACTGTTCTTAAAATCACGAGTCATATTTCGAGTTTTAATGGACTGTTTGAAAACAAGAAAAATATAATAATTCCCTTTAATTATATTGTTAAAAAACTTAATACAATGTAAGGTGTTTTCAAGCTAATGTTCATGTAAATCTTATGGCATCTGGGTAACAATGAACATCACTTCTTTTACAAATAAAGCTGTTTTCCTTTGAAGTTTAACTCTCATCTTAGGCGTTTATGACTGACATATACTTACGTTCCTCATTCACTGAATAAAACAATCGCTGAATCTTTTTTGCCAATGTAAGTTCAGACCAGAATATAGTTCGAAATTTCCATCCGAGTCTAGGGATCGATCAAGCTTGATAAACTTTTTTATACAAACATAATTATGTTTGAAACACGATATGTATGTGAGTAATAAATTCAACTTTTCAACAATTAGTGGGATTTTTCTACTACATATTATTTTGGACTTTTGTGGAAAATACTTCAACAGTGATTAACAGTTTAAGACATTTAACACTTACCAGGATCAGACAGTATTATTAATTCATTTAAGGACTACACTAAATCCAGGTACTGTAAAACACTTTCTTTGTGAATTTATGTAATTGTACTTTGATACTTTAGTAATTTGTTTTAGAATATATTTTTGTAATTGTTTTAAAGTTTGTTTGTTACTGCTTATTCTTTCTGTTACCTCTTTTGATTTGGACCGTAACACAGGACCTTAAAATAAGGAATAACACTTTTAAATGCATTATCGTTGTCAAACCTTCTCATCTACCGCAAAATCAAAAAAACCTGAGAAATGTGTATGGTTGAAAAATAATCATTTTATGACCAAAAAGTTTTCACAATTCTTTTGTCCAGTCGTGGAAATGACGAATTCATTTTGACACAGTTAATTTTAGAAAAATGTTTCCAGGAATGCCCTCCATATCCATCCAGGTGGGCCAGCTCGAGAACCGTCCAAGAGTTCCAGAGAAGTGTGCCGTGTTTGGTTGGACTTTATTCAGTTCTGAGTATGGGAAAATTAGCTCAATTAAATTCACAGACCAGTCACTTCCGTCGCCAGAATCCCCTTCGACCGACTGAGCCCCTAGAAGACCGATATGATTGGACGAAGGAATATCTACAGTGTAGAAAGAATCATTTTTGAAGATGAAGTCCAATCCGGCCTCAGGACTTGGAAGTTTATTTATCTTCCCAGTGACAGGATTTGTAAAGTTATTCATTAAAGCCCTTCCAGTTGCAGGGTCATGGTAAGACAAAAATCCGTCAAGTTGTACACGATATCCGTCATACGTTGGCAATCGCTCAAGATCGAACTGAAAGTTTCCGACAATGTTAAAGAAACAAACGGTTTCTTTTCCTGGAATCTCTGACCAAGCCGATCCGTTTACCGCCATACTTAGAGGCCAAGTATACAAAATATCGAGAACTCGATCGTCAACATTGTATGTCATGGTTCGAACGTTGCTCGTTGTATTAACCTCTGGTATGATAATATCTGGAAGTCCAGCTTCGCGTCTTTGGTCAATAACTTTCTTAAACACCGTCCACGATGTTTCATTTGGCTCTTCTTCTTGAGTGGGAGCATCTTCGTATTTTGGATAATACTTCTTAATGAGCTGCATTATGTCGTCAGCAACACAGCTCAATCCTTTGTTACATTTCCAAAACATTGTTGTGTAATACAGACTACCAGGCGTTGTTGACATCTCCATCCATGGCAAATATTCAGACTTCCGAATCCACGTTCCCAACATAGATACACTTGGATCTTGACTCATTTTGATTTGCGTGTAATTCCCGAAGTATGAAAAGAGCTCAACTGAGTTGTAAAATAGTCCCGCGGAGTAATTGCCATACTTATCTGGAGTCAGCGGATTCGGATATTCCAGGACAAAATCGGCATTGTATATTAAGTACTTTGGTTGGAAACGAGGCACTATTTGCGAAGGCAGAACAGTAGAAAGATGACCATTTACAGGATCATTTGCGACGAAGAAAACTTCATTTGCCTTATTTGTCCAAGGATTTATCCAAACCTGTAGGATCTGTGATGTGTTCGGTTGTCGGTACACCACGAACTCACGTGACAAAGACTCGAAGGAGCCATCTTGATTACGTATCTTCCGATTAATGTTATAACCTTCAAAGTTGAAGAGTTTTTGTAATTCTTCTCCTGGCTGCTTTCCAAAAACAGACCCATTTAGATAATTCACAACCGCTTGTTTAGAATCCAGAGATCCAATGACACGGACGAAGTTCTCCAAATCCGTAAACTCTGCATACGTGAGATGGAAAATAGCCACAGCCAGCATAAGATACGTCAAAGTCTGCATGGTGTTTTATTTTCAGTTCTGAAAGTAAATGTTACATTTCTGCGATTTTCAAGCAATTGTTTACCTGTAAGTGACAAGACGGCCAATATTAATACGGAATTTAATGATTGCGGACGTATCGTTTACAGTTAGTTATTTGTCTTATAAATATGTTCATTTTGGCTTCTACCTTTAAAGAATTCCAATGTTCTACTTGTATTTCGAAAACCTTTTTACCTAGTCTTTGGCCATTAATTTTGTATATAAAATTTCGGATATTCGAATTTTCTTGTCCTTCAAAATCGAAGTGAGAGGTGAAACTGGTTAGAATCTAATAAATCTTATTTTGGGAGAAATTACACTCGTGAAAACGGGGGTATATATATTTTCTATTATCATATTTCAATTTATATACGTGTTGACTGACAAAAGATGTGCTGAAGGGCATGTTCTTGTTCATTCTTCAGCATTCAACAGAGTACGAACTGTAAACGTGTTTACCTTAACTGTACCTATTAAACTCTAACAAATATGCTATACGACATGCACGAGAAGACTCTTCTAAACTCTTCCAGATGAGATGCTGTTAAAGGAGGTCAGATTGCACTCAGAAGATTTTGCACTGAAGAAAGCCATTCAATGAAATGCATTAATATTATATACTAGAGCATTAAACAGAAAGGACAATCTTCTTAGCTATTTATGTAAGTTTATAAACGCTATAAGTCATTGAGTCTATGCCTTTACAAACTGTGCAGAAGTAATTCGCCATGCACGGAAGTGGCGAAAAGCATGCTCTATGCCGTACCGCACGGAACACGCTACACTGAAATTAACCTACGAGTCTAGGTCGTTAGAGTATTTTCCGTGAGTAAATTATTTTACTCTGCCAGACAAAATTTGTGCGACCTATATTTTCTTTTAAACTTTAGAACAGGTTTGAAATGAAATACTCAAAGTATAAGTAATATTTATTAAACTGGTCAGAAATCAACATGACGAAATTATGAATTCTACTCCAGGTAAAGCTAGAATCATGTATAGAGTATACTTACCGATCTGTTAACGATCTATCCGCAACCTTAAAATATCCGTTAAAATGGTAATAGCCATTCGTTTGTAAGATATTTAATTTAACTATTTATATTACTTATTTACCTGATTACAAACATAAGTTACATACTTTCGTACCAACTGTAGTCATAAAACTTACAGTTAATTTGTATCTAAACAGGAAAGAAAACGTACCTATTCAAATTCTAAATATTCAGAACACTTAGATAAAAAGTCCTTAACAAGTTTAACACCGTTTCTTTTATCTAGTGACACTGCCATATAAAGTTCACAAGTCCGCGATGTACTACTTGTTTGCTATCTAATAAAAGTCACTGGACATAATTTTTGAACCTTGAAATTTTCATATGAGAGAAAAATATATATCTAACTACGACAGTCTTTAAAAATTCCGCACTTAATTTTAATCTTAAGTATGTTTTCAGCAAATAAATATCCATAAAACGAAACCGGAAGTGACGTACATTTATTTCTTGCCACTTGACACAGGTAACTGGACTGTTAACAAAGCTTATTAACTTGTCATAAAATTATGGTAGAAAGTGAAAATGTAGACTGATTATAGCCAAACAACAACATTCAACAAGTCACAGAGTAACATTTTGGTCGGTCAATTTCTTATTTTGATTTTCTATTTTGTTAATCGGCATTTCATGCATATCTGTCACAAAGTAAGAAAAGAATCAACCATAAGGTCATCTGACGGTATTAATTTACCTTCAAAACCATGCGTGTAGATATGAAAATCTGCTTGATTGAGTTTTACTTATCATTTTAATTCGTCAAGTTTCAAACTTCTTGCTATAAGCAAAATCAAAACTATAATATATTATCTGGGTGTATTAATTACTCGGTTGTTTGATTTCCAAGAATTTATTTAAAGACACTTTCCTGATTGTAAGTGATGCATTACTTATATGGCAACAATCGTTTTCATGACTTTTCTTTTGAATACGTACTGCACCTGTTCTGAAATTCAAAAGTAAAAAAAGTAAGCATCTGCCCATAGAGTTTCAAAATTCTAAGTCCTTAAATACTGTGCTGAGGTTGTAATACAGTGGTCGATAATTTCAAAATCCTATCATTCGATATCTGATATTTGTTAAAAATACTTGTAAGTATACAAGAGCACGGCTGACAGGCTATTTCATGAAATGTCAGCGCTTTCTTGGTTGTATCGAGCCTTTTCATGTTACCGATGATTAGCTGTCTATAAATAACCCTGTACCTCATTACTATGGATGTGAAAACCAGGTCGAATAAGCAGTTTCACTGTATTTTTATTGGACCTACAATCAAAGACAATATGTTTTCGAATATTTCATAAAAGATACATCCATAATATCTTTTGAGATATTGAAAATTTAGGGAAAAAAAACATGAAAAGTTACTCTGAAATGAAGTCTAAAGACTGTAAATGTATTATTTCTGGTATTTTTGGGGGTTGATAACGTGCACAAAGTTTTCCTTTATGAGACAGCACACATTCATTGCGAACGTAAACTGGTAATCGTCAGTGATTGTGTAGTGTAAAATCATTTTAGGACAGCAAATAATTTGCACACCCGTGAATGGGGACCAACATTTGTGTATTACCTTTGAGGATAGCAAACAGTTTACACACCTGCAATTGAGGACAACGTGTGTAATTTGAACGTTGTAAAAATAATAATGTCATACACAAAAGATACACAACTTCTCCCCATCAAAAAATAAATAAAAAGAAATAAATAAATAAAAAGACAAAAAAAGAAAAACAAAACAAAAACAAGAAAACGTCAAGTTTGACAATTTTGGTAATTCATTTTTAACATCATCTATACTATTTTTAAGCATTTTGGGGGCACTTTTGCAAAAATGTCGTCCTCATTAGCCAAGTTTGTCCCCCATCGCTGCTGGAAGGCAATTTTCAGAGCATTTACACACACACACTAACACATGTTCACAAAGAAACATAATTTACGGTTTCAGCAGAGGCAGAACAAAACAGAGGCTATTCTATTCACTTAGATGTTAAAGGTACTAATACAATCATATTATACTTAACTTCAGTAAGCCTTTTCAAATATTCAGGTTACATCTGTGAAGAGACAATTTAAACTAAATTGTCACAATACGCACAATTGTTAATTTACGAAAAGTGAATCAATTACAAATAGTCTTCACGTTCTAAAACAATTATCTCCGTTAAATCACACCATAAGTATTTAAAATTGCGTGAAGAATGACTGATTAATTTGTTTTAGAAAGATTATATCACTTACTTCCTGACTGGTAAAAAAGTATAAAATAATACTTGACGACTAATTATGAAATATTAAAACTTTACACTAACTATTAATGTTAAGTTATATATGCAGGTCAGTTCTCTGTAGAAAATGTAACATTTCTTCTGTGCCGTTCTTAATACAGTTAAATAATACATTATAGATATTTTACATTTCATTTAATGAAAGCTGTACCAAAGTTATAATTTTATCCTAATTAGGCACTGACAAACCAACATAGTTTCAAGACACTGTGTTCAATTTTATCTTCCAAATGGACCTGTTCTTATAAAATCCAGAGCTAGATCATTATCAGTTCTTATATTTTTGGCACAAGAGCACTGCGGAAATATACACAATATAAGCAGATCGATCGTAAGCATTTTGTAACAAAGCAATCAAGTATTGTATTTTCTTGTTCACACGATGCGGTGCCATGCCGAACATTAAGTTTGTCTTCTTCACAGTGCGGTACTTTGAATATATATCAACAAAACATATTCTTTTATTATTATATATATATTCTTTTATTTATTGTATATATGATATTGTCAAAAATGTTTTATCATTTTTAGACCTTCTGCTTTGTTCAGTTGCTTGTAAAGAATATTCATACTTTTGAGTCACATAATAGCTGTTGGCATATAACTGGGAGTTAACAATAATAATATCAAAGAATGATTTACATCAACCTTTCCTGCAAATGCTATCGCTTGTATTGATATCTGAATGTTTTTCTTTTTTTTTTGTAGTTGCAAAACACCGACAATAAAATACGCTTTGTTACCGTGCATCATGCCACAATTACTCGTTTAACAGCTCTGCAATGTCAGATACAATTTATCATTTTCTTGTCATCGATTTTATGCGTTTTTTTCTGGCACATTGTTATTTGATTCGGTTCACGATTATCCTTATTCTTAGTATTCTTTTCCTTAATGTGTGTTTAGTACATAATATTTTAGTATTAAAATTTAGTAGAATTGTGATACACCAGTGTCAGTTGCATTTGTACCTCCTCCGAAAACGGTTGTGACGCCACAGACGGAAAACCATGACGTTATTCATACCAAGTTTCAGATGAAGGTCAAATCAGATTTAATTTTGCTCATTTGTAGCTATTCAAAATATATGCAAGAAGTTTGCAATTTTTGAATCTGACTTAATTGTTGACGTCACTGTTACGTTACATGTGAATTAAACTTAATTTTGCAAACTGCTGTATATCTGAAACGGCTACAGGTATACACAGGTAATTTGGAAGGAGGAAAATAATTTTCTCCCAAACTTAATCAGCTACAGACATGAATTTTGACATACAATAGTATTTTGCCGATATTGCTTCAAACTATGAAGATTTGGTCATGGCGAATAACGTTCTGTCATAATTATCATCTATCGTTTTTGAAACTTTTGCAGCTTATTCAGCTAAACCTTGCATAAATCGAGTTTGCATTTCATTATCCTCTGTCTAACGGTTATGAAGTCACAGATGGAAAACCAGGACGTCATTTATACCAATTTTCAGAAGAAGGTCAAATTTGGTCAAACTTTGGAGACCATCTTCAAAGTATATCTAAGAGATTCGCACTGATTTGATCCTGGCTTCAACGATGGCGCCAATGTGACGTCATATATGAAAAAAGCTCAATTACGCAAACTGCTATACATCTGAAACGGCTCATGCTAAATACTTGTTACTTGGTAGGAGTCATCTAGTGTAAGTTTTTCAGGTGGTTACGTGACCAAATACGACCGCAAGAGTAATTTGACATGTTTGAGGGAAATTATTTTCTCTGAAACTACAAGAGGTACAGGCATGGAATTTTACAAACATGTAGTCATTGATCGTCATGGCTAAAACATTGGAGTGAGGCAAACAACATGGCCGCAAGTGACGTCACAAATCTAGAAAGTGGGAAATTATTTTTCCCTTACTAAAAGAGCTACAGGCAGGACATTTGACACAAAGGTAGTGCTTGGTTGTTTCAGCGAAAAATGTGAAATTAAAGTCGTACTGTTAAACAATATTGCCGCAAACCACGTCAAAACTTTTTTGCATTAAATTTTCTGTCACACAATATGTGACATATTTTGTTTTTCTTAATGAACTAGGATTCTGAAACATAGACATCTTATTCAGATTAACCCCTTTTAGACAGAGTTAGCATTTTTCTCATGTCCAACCGTTGTGGTGTCACAGACGGAAAGCCAAGTCGTCAGAAATTCTTATTTTCAGTGGTTGTCATAGTAGGTCAAACTTTGTACATTGTAAGACCTGAAAAATAATGTAACAGATTAGCACCGTCTTTACCCTAGCTTCATTTATGACGTAACTGTGATGTGCTAAAATAAGAAACTGCTATATATCTGAAACGGGTAAACGTAAACACTTACAACTTCGTAGGAAGGTAGGTCGTGATGACTTTCCTTATTAGAAGTTTTTCAAATGCTGACGTGATCAAACATAGCCGATATTCGATCAAGTATTTTGTCTTTGTTTTCAAGATAGAATTTTTAGTTTGCAGCAATCACGCTTCCTTTCTGGGACGAGCTCGCAGCGAAACTTGTTACGCATTGCATGTCATCAGAAAATACTGCAAAAATCCTCAACTATTTGGTCACGTGTCTTGACAAAAATATTAATGTGGCTTTATGACATTGGTCGAATCACAAAGTCATGAAACAGGAGTAGAGGCTGAGCAAGTATTTGTTGTCTCAAGATTGATTTTTTGCTGAAACAAAATCATCGTCATATTCTTTCGAATTAGGTCCCTTGCCATTACATTATCACAATTTTATTTGAAACACATGCGTCATTAAATCCACATTAAGACCACATTCTTGGATTCTTTATTAAAACTTCAACATTCAAAAATGTCCAAAGTTTAATTGTCGTTACTTGTACCTTTATATTCAATAACACAGAGCTGTAAATGGACGTGTCACGTGACGTATATTTTTGTTTCAGTAAAAATAGTTGAATAGTTAAAGATACTATAAGAAATAAGGCAATGAAACCCAAAACAGAAACAAGGCTGTCAAACCCAAAACACCTACAGGACAGATTATGTGTTTTCTAACATCCATGAAATAAGGAATTTAAATAGAAAATTCATATTTGAAAGATACAGGGATGAGAAGAACAAAATCAGAAAAAAATGTCAGTATCTTCTGTGTCCACCATCTGCAACCGAAACCAAAATGTATCGTCCTTTCACGATACTGTAAGCCTTCTTATAATACACAGAGATTTCCTACTCCATTCATCACGTTAAGTGCATTTTAGAGAACGCACATTGTTACTGTCTTCTCATTCTCTAGCATAACGGCCTAGAATGTCACACGAGTGTTATATGGGCGAAAGATTCGGCATTATAGAAGGCCACTGAATCAAATTGACGTTGTTTGGCGTAGAACACCTTGAGTATATTTTGCAGAGTAAGGTTTCCCAGCATTATTTTTGTCTTGATTAAATATGTCATTCTACTCAAATCAGTGAAATTCTCGTCCTTGTTTTTGCCAACCCGGTACATTAAGCCATACCGGCCGAGCATCCCTTTACTATCCGAATTCTATACCATTCAGTGCATAATATAAAGTGTATAATATCTTATACAATTTTGTTTGTAGTCTGAAATAAATTACCAAGCCAAGAAAAAAGAAACTTCCTTAATCTTATACACTTTTTGCATCATTAGAATAAGTGTTTTGTAAACTACAAAACTGATAAATTTTACTGAAATATTCGAAGCCAGCCAAACCGAATATATCGTCAAATAATGTTTTATTCAGACAATTATTTTGTATAAAATATATCCCGAAAGACTGGGGTGAACTTAGACAATTCATAAACACTTTTAAGCTCGCTTTTCTATCTAATTCTTGTTTCACCAACAAACGATTAATCATACTTAACATACAGTAATGCGACAACCCAATTATTGGCTGTCTTTGAATTAATAGGCAAAGAATCGTTACTTCTGAAAGTCAGAAATAAAATATGGACAAAACATATTTTATGGAAAAAGAATACGCACAATTTCAATGGAAATACGTCTGCATTGTTACAAAGGATGCCCAAAAGTCATGATTTGTTTGACAAATAAGGGGTCTTAATTATCGTTTTATTTTATCAACAGATAACACTGCCATAGTTTTGAATCTCAGCCAAAACAATTGTCCTTCAAAGGCACCTAGACAGCATATCCCGATGTAAACGGGTAAAACAAAGAAATGAAGTCACACACACACACACACACACACACACACACACACACACTCTCTCTCTCTCTCTTGTCTAAACTATAGACTGATTGACTAGTACGTAGGTTATCCGTTATTTCCAGTCGAGCTAAAACAACTGTAAAATACATTTTAGAAAAGACAATCTACTAAAACTTGCTTGTTACATTTAAGTAATTGTTGTAACATTTAAGTAATGGTAATAACATTTAAGTAATTGTTGTAGCAACTGACTATCAGAAGTATTATCAAATGTCAAGCAAGTTTGTTTTAGTTTCATACATCAGTGCATAATTTCTTCAGTCACAAAATAAACAAGCATTTTTGAATCATTTTAAACGTTTCGAATAAACGAATAGTTCCCTGAATTAATGATAACAAGTTTAAGTCTGAAAAAAGCATTGAATACATAATCTATAGAGTAGAAAATGTTCCCAGCGTTTTAATCTCATCTGAGCACAATGCTCCTATGGGCTATTGTGATCGCATGATTTGTGTGTCGTCATGTGTTAATGCGTGAGTGCGTTAGTACCTCAACATTTTAATTCAAACGACATTTCTGAAACCACCAGGCCAAAATTATAAGAACTTAGCAGGTATTTTCCTTGTATGAAGCTCTACCAAAGTTGTTAAATGAATTCAGTTCCATGCAGAACTCTGGTTGCTATGGTAACCAAATTTAAAAAAATCTACTTGTCTGAAACCACAAGACCTAGAGCCATATTTGGCATGGTCTACCATTTAGAGGTCCTGTACCATAATTGTTACAAATATGTCACTGGAGTTAAAATTGGCCACGTCCAGGAGGTTACATGTTTTACATAGAAATATTTAGGAAAAGATTTAGGAATCTTCCTCTCTGAAACCAAAAAGCCTTAAGTTCTAAAATTTTGCACAAAGTGTTGTCTAGTAGACTTCTTCCAGGATTGTTCAAATTATGTCCCTGGGTTCAGTTGTTTATATAAAGGTATATATATAGGGAAATCTTAAAAAATATTCTTGTCTCTAATTACATTGCTTTGGAATTTGATATTTGGCATACAGGTTCATCTAGAGCTCTTCTAAAAAGATTGTTCAAATTGTGTATCTGGAATCATAAGTGGCTCCGCCAAGGGGGTCACTTGATTTAAACTTATTTAAAAAAAGCTTATATAGGGAAAACTTCGAAAATCTTCTTCTATGAAACCAGAAGGCCTAGGGCTTAGATGTTTTGCATCAAGCATCATCTAGATGTCCTTTACCAAGAATATTCAAATGATGCTGTTGTAATCAAAACTAACCCCCACCCCAGGGGTCACTTAAATTTTTTAAAGACTCGCATAAAAAAATCGAGTGTTAAGATACCTGATCTGTAATCTGGCCTAGTAGACCTCAACCAAGTTTGTTCAAATCTTTGCCCTGGGGTCAAAATTAACCTTACCACGGAGTCACCAGGGTATACTTAAAAATATACTTTTCATTTTCGTCATAGAGCTTTAGCTTATTGACAGATATCTTTGATATTTGGTAAATAGGCACACTGCATGAATCTCTGTCATTCACATGGGTGAAGATCAATGTCACTGACGTTGACAATAGACTTTTCTTCTTTTCTCTCCAGAGTCTTTATTTATTGATCAATATCTGAGATATTTGGTGTGTAGGTAACTTAGAAGGGCCGCTACGCTAAGCTGGAGTTTAAGGTCACTAGGTCAAGGTCATCAAGGCTAGACATAGTTTTTTCTTACTTTTTGTCGTATAGTCTCTTATTAATATTTGGTATTTTAAATATTTGGATTATAGACACCTTGTATGAACCTCTTTCATTATTTTGGTGTTAAGGTCCGAGGCTAAAAATAGATTTAACCACTTAACCTCATACAGCCTTCATTTATAGACCAATATCTTTGAAATTTGGTATGTAGGTTTCATGCATTGACCTCTACCATTAGATGCGGTTTGAGATCACTGTGTCAAAGTCATGGTCACTGCAGCTAAAATAGATTTTTCTACTTTCTGTCAAAGTGCCTTCATTTATTGACTGATATTTTAGGTATTTGGTTTGCACGCACTAACAAATCTTCAATTTGAAAAACAAATACTGACTGTTGCATAACAGCAAACCAAAATACAAAGTACTCAGGTGAGAGATCCAGGGTCATCATGGCCGTCTTTTTTTTTCTTCATGTCAGTCTTTCTTTCTGTCTGTAGCATTCATTATTTGTCTTTGTTTGTACGAATGGCTTGTGTTCTTAAATGGCTGATTTCTTAAACACCGTTAAATCGGATGTCCTTTCGCTGTAACTGTTCTGTTAAACTTGATTCGCCATACAATACTGAATAATTCACACATTCATATAATAATAATAATAATAATAATGAATACTACATTACCTTTTTTGGTGTAAAGTTATACAAAACCAAACACAGAAAAGAGAGAACGGACTCAAAAAATGGCCATGCACGTCTGATTTGGTTTTTTCAAATACTTATTTTTCCGTTGCTTCTCGTAGTAATTTCAAACTATAGATAAAGAATATTTGATTCAGTATTACACACATTTTAGTCAGTTCGATTAATACTTCACTGTAAATAAATTAAAACTTATATTAACACTCTTTCTTCTTAGAATCTTTGCTTGCTTCAAAATTGCAATCAAACGTACATTGTATCGTGTACCCACCTGCTCACAACAGGACAGTTTTATTACTTCATGTTTTCTGTAAATTATTTTTAAACCATAATTGACATGGGAATGTTATGACAAAATGCAAAGGTAGGTTACATAAAAAAATCATGAGATACAGAGTACCGAAAACAACAACAACAACCATAGGACAGTTGAATCTGTTCTTATCTTTAAATATTTATATACTTGTCCCAAGAAACTAATTCATGTAATGTTTTTATGCGTCAAATAAGTCTTCTACTGCGCCGTGTAAAGCTGATTCATTTCACTATGACATATTATTGAAATAAGCGGATACATTGACATGAAAATAGCATGCAGGCAGTCTGTTTTCAGTGTTCAAGAGCTTGATGTAATGAATTTTTTCTCTTTTCGCTTTTACTGATAGAGAATATCCTAAATTTATTTTCAAATGAATATTATTGTTGCACAATAGTTTAGATTACTTGCTGCACGAGCATTTTGTATCATTTCTTCCCAATTGTAAGCAAATGAAATTCAATTTATTCTTCTGTAACTGTTTTTCATCAGTCAATTGGTTTAAAACATCTCAACTGACAGACTACACAACTATATATAATATCATTTGACAAACAGTTTAAATGATACCCATGCAAAAAAGTGTACAGTCAGTTTTTCATAGTTTTCGAAATACATTGTGAATGTTCTCCTATAAAATGGAAATAAACTACAAGACAGCACTGACGCATACATTGCATATAAATTATATATTGTCTTTCACGTTCGAACGCAATATTGAATGAGTTTAACATTATTAGTTAATCACACAAGTACGGAGAGCAAAAATATGTAGTCTGTTTTCTCAATTCAAGGAGACATTTCTCTCGTAGTTAAAAATAGAGAATCTGTTTGCTTGAAAGTGGAACAGTGGTTTTTCTTTACCACACATAACTGAAGCACCTTTTTCGCCATATAGTTGGTAGCAGCAGATCTGGAATCCATAAGTTAAGAAATTTTGTAATTACAAGATAACAACTTTAAAAAGGCTACTAAAAGGACTTGTTCAGGTGTTATACATACCTTTTGCTGCCAAATTGATAAGAAAGTTTGCACAAACAACTTGAATGTTGACCTTTAATGTCTATTGTGGACAAGGCGAAGAACATTGCCAATATGATCGGTACAATTGGAATCACAATAAGCTGGTTTTCAATAAAAAGCGTCATCTAAATGTCCAGCAGTTATATTTTCTTACTGCTTCTTTAGTATATGAGTGGCATATTAACCTAGCATTTGTTACGACCACCATCAAATCAACAACAACAACAAGAAGACAAACAGATTCTTTTTCACACGTTTAAGACCTTTATTTTCCTGGATGCTGAATGATTACCAATAACATATTCCCGTTATATGGAATGCTCATCATACTAGCAACATAAGCATTTATTATCTATGAAAAAAAACAACAACAAAAACTCTTCACGAGTCTCTCTAGTATAACATTCTTAAATAGTTTTCTGAGAGAAAATAGTAATATTTGTTTTGAAAACAAAATTTTTGTATCAATGACATATTCCTTAAAAGACAAGTGAATATGATAGACTGTCACTGTTATTCCAAGAAGTGTAACCATCTTTTGTAGCGATAAAGATTCAAGGTAAGGTACTGACAAAACTACTTTTATTTTGACCAATAAATAAAACAAGTAAGAATTTTTGCTTCTGTAAAAAATATAGGAGAGATTGAAACAGGAACAAGAACGAACAATCCAAAGTCCCTCATCTAGGTTTTAGAACTAGGTTTTGCGATAATATGTTTTTCAATAGCTGAAAACAGTGTTATCTGCATGCGATCTTACCTGCGTCGTGATCACTGTTTGTGAAGTTGTAGAACATATTTATTGTCTACCTTCATAGTCTGAAAACCGACCAGACTTTCCCCTTATTTGGTTAGAAATAAAGGTGTCATGTTTCTTTGACAACCATGTTTGACATTCTACAGACTGTCCATTAGCACATTATTATTACTAAGATAAAATTCTCGATCGTCTTGATAGTAAGGTGTCACTAACAGACATGTCACGTCTTGTAAATAAAAGCTGTCTAAATAAAAAGATTTGTTTATGGAGATAACACGTCCTATTAATTATTATTCCGGTGCTAATATGTCAGCACAACCTCAAATATCAATGCCATATCATTCACCTACTCTGATTATCAATAATTTGAAACCAATGCTTTACCTAGGATGAATCAGTTTGTTAAATAGTTCTGAATTTGAATGCAGTATTCATGCAAAATTTGCGGAAATGTTTATTTTATTTTATGCAGTACATGCTATGATTGTTTTCATAATAAGAATTACCGTACTGGTTGAAATTTAAGACAATCTATTATCTGCTGCTAAATCCTTCAAAATGGCTTGTGCAAGTCCATACTGTTGCACGAGTTTGGTCTACATGATTTTGCGTGTAAATGATTATCTTTCATAGGCAGCTGTGTATTTTCAACATGTATTCTCAGCGAAAAAAAAAATAATCTGTACATCACTCGCTTAAACCCGGGCGGAGATTATTCAATTTTAAGACGCTCAACCTCCTTTTCGACAGCCACGCTGTTGTAAAAGCATCATTTTGAAGCGATCAAGGAATTAGACAGTTACATTCTTAAAAATCTCGAAGGTTTCGATGGAAACACTTGCCATAGGCTGCAACTGAACCCTGAATAAAAAAGAGATTCGGTCAAAGTAAACAGTGAACAAGCATTATGTGTTGATAATCTTGCCATGTTCCTTTCCTTTTAACTGCAGCTTTCAATACAGTAATTTTCTTTCTTTTTCTGGAATATTAAAACCCATTTGACAAACAAAATATTGATAATGTAAACTAACACAAAACTGAAGTTTGACACACGTTGTCTTTGAGGAGCTATGCTGTGCAACTCCGTAATAAAAATTTCGAACGTCTGTTGTTAACTTTTTTTAGCTCACCTGTCACATAGTGACAGGGTGAGCTTTTGTGATCGCCTTTTGTTCGTCGTCCGTCCGTCGTCCGTTCACAATTGTTGTCCGCACTCTAGCAGTCTTAATTTTGGTGCGACCTTCTTTAAACTTGATCAGAATGTTTATCTCAATGATATCTAGGTCAAGTTCATAACTGGGTCATCTCACCCTTAAAACTACATCACTAGGTCAAATTATAGAAAAAGCTTGTCCGCACTCTAGTGGTCTTAATTTTGGTCCGATCTTCTTCAAACTTGGTCAAAATGTTAATCTTAATAATTTCTAGATCAAGTTCGAAATTGGGTCATGTGACCTTCAAAACTAGGTAACAAGGTCAAATTATAGAAAAAGCTTGTCCGCACTCTAGCAGTCTTAATTTTGGTCCGATCTTCTTCAATCTTGGTCAGATTGTTTATCTCAATGATATCTAGGTCAAGTTCGTAACTGGGTCATGTGACCTTGAAAACAAGGTAACTAGTTCGAATTTTAGAAAAAGCTTGTCCGCACTCTAGCGGTCTTAATTTTGGTCCCATCTTCTTCAAGCTTGGTCAGAATGTGTATCTCAATGATATCTAGGTCAGGTTCGAAACTGGGTTATGTGACCTCGAAAACTAGGTCACTAGGTCAAATTATAGAAAAAGCTTGTCCGCACTGTAGTAGTCTTAATTTTGCTCCGATCTTCTTCAAGCTTTTTCAGAATGTTTATCTCGATGATATCTAGGTCAAGTTTGAAACTGGGTCATGTGACTTTGAAATTTAGGTCACTTAATTTTGGTCTGATCTTCACTTTCATTACCATAAGATCTTGGTTCCTTTCTACAAATTGCCATATTGCATTATTGGTTCCAGAGTTATGGCCCCTGAAAGTGCCAAAATTAACTATTTAGACCTTGTCTGCACAATAGCAGCTTCATTTTTTATTTGAATTTAATCAGACTTGTACAATACTTGAGTTAATATAAGATCTTGCAGGGTTGCCAGGGGACTTGAAAAGTCAGGGAAATTTGATTTTTTTTCAAGGTCAGGGAATTGTCAGGGAATTTTGAAAATTGGTCAGTGAAAAATAAAAATCAAGAAAGTTAGTGAAAAGTCAGGGAAAAATAATTTTGAAGCGCTAATATTTTTCTATTTTATTAAGGTTTGCATTTACACATTTTTCCGTTATGAATCTTTTTCTTTATAATTGTGTACATTGTATTTTAATAAAAGTTTTAGTATTATAAATAACATTACTTATAGACTGAAATTCTCTGCAACCCTTACAACCAAAAAATAAAATAAGTATGTGTTACACTCGAAACCCATGTTCCTCCCTCCAAGATCCATATCACAGCAATCCTCTGAACTTAGTAAGTTCTGCTATATAGGCCTTACTGCTGATAGTTTGTGTCTTGCCCATATATTTTTTGCATCTATGGTTGGATTTTGAAATAATTAGCAGAATTGGCAATAGAGTGAACATGTGTCATGTACATAATTCCTGTTTGGAACGGTGTTCCAACATTCAGTTCACAGCTACCTAGTTTTTTGTATAACGGCAGGATTTTTAAAAAAATATTGCGGCACAAACTTCTACATTTTTCAAGATACTGCTTTGAAACTTTAAACATGGACCCTCTTGTTTACAGGTTTAGAAGATATATTGGCAAATAATACTGTCATGTATTCTTTGAATTAAAATTAAAAAAATATTTTGTTAGAAAACAAAATGTTAAGTATTTATTGTCATTCAGTACCGCTAGTTCATGGAGTACTAGAGGTGTCAGAAAGTGGAACATTGCTATACCTGTTCATCCTGCACTAACAAACTTCTTACTACTTTGTATGCTACAACCGGATGTAAACAAAACGTTCTTAGTGAGCATGCCAAGCTGTTAAGTACCGCCCCTTTGTTATTGTTCTGAAGTTTAATCGATTGATTATAGTGTTGACGAAAGACTGTGGACGGTTCTTACGCTACGTGAGTATTTATATTTATTATATACTTATAAATGAAATATTGAGAAATATTGATGAAATAAATTGCGTATTTTCATTTTCCGTATTTTCACTGTAAAAATTTATTTATCACTGCAGTGAAACATATTTTCCGTATTTTCACTGGTGTCTTGCCGGACTACTTTTTTCTAAATTCAGCCAATACACTAAATTAAAGGGGAATTCTTTCGAATCTTAAGGTCAAAAAAGAGAAAAGTATATAATAAACAGAAAATTCAAGTTTTTTCATTAAATACGGGATTTATTTTCATCTCTTGGTATGAAAATTATCATATTTCACTCATGGCTACCGCCACTCGTGAAATATTTATTTTCATACCACTCAATGAAAATAAATCCCGTATTTATAGAAAAAACTTGAATATCCTCTATTTATTAGATTCTGTAATGCATAGTAATATTCAGGTGCTTGTCTTACTTGTTTAAAACTTATATATAAATAAAGTCTGATATGTAAACGAAAATGGTTAAGACGTGCATTATAAGATCAATACCTCTGTCTTATATTTTGAAAAAAATATCGCCCTTTTCAACTGTGCAAATCGGCCACTTTATCTGAAATGCAATTGCTTTAAAAAGTTTGAAGGGATTTGTGTGAAACTTGAAATATTAACAGAACTTGACGTCTGGAATAGCACTTACCAAAAACTTTAAGTTTTCTCACCCATTTCGACTTAGGTGTACCCCTTTTTCAACTAAGAAAAATTCTGATTTTTAATTTTTATTTCTTGGAGTATCATAAACAGTACTGATGAGATTCGATTGATACTTTCAATATTAATACAGTCGGATGAGTAGGATCCATAACTCTTTATTGACAAGTGGGGTGTTTGCTGAGTGTCCTGAGCTTAAACAAAAACTACTTTGAAAAGCCCCCATTTTCGGCGGGGTATATCGAATCTTCGAACTTGTCTGTTTTTCTTTCAACTAATATATATATCTTACAGAACTAGTTAATTCTAAACTTTCAAGAATGGTTCGATTCAAATTTCTTATATACATTTAGAGTTCAGTAGTAAAAAAATATGTTTTTAAGTAGATAGAAATAATTAGAGAATTTTTGTTTTTAGTAAATTATGGCAGAAGCAGCCACAGAATGGAAGGTTTTACCATTTAAATCAAAATCTTCAACCAAAGGCAAATCTACACGAAAAAGAATAGAACTCGATTTAAGGAACTCGGATTACTTTCCTCCAGAGGGACACTTTGTATAAAACTTAAATCTAGTGATTAAGAATCAACCCTGTTGTATTTTGGGGGTGCACGTCGTGTCCAAGAGAGTGAATGGAAGTTTGGTCATGATTTATTCCATATAACATTTAAAGTTGACGAAGATGACGCACACATTAGCCTTATTCAACGGTTTGATGATATTGTGGGTGCACAATTTCCTAGTTTACAGTCTGGAGGTGTTTGGATTGAAAAAACAGACAGTTTTTGTATGGGGTTGATTAAATACCGATACATTTGAAACAAGCAATGAACTTATCAAGCTAGAATTTGTCAGGAAGAAGTACCATTGCACGATCTGCCAGCCTGCCGGAAGATGTGTTTTAAGTAAAGATGTACAAAAGGGTAATATACCGACTGGCAGAACAGGCCGCACTATCACACAGTCAAGTGAAAATATAATAGTAATGCATGGCGGAGTGTGTCTACCCAACAGACATACCCCGCACCTTAGTAGTCCCTTTTATCAAGTATGCAATGATGGTTGTTTCTATGAGTTTGATTCATCTACTTATTTATGGAGAAGAATAAAGAATATTCCCGATGTAAGACCTAGAGCTTATCACACTGCAAGTTCTGCAACATTGTCTGGCATACAATGTGTGATTATTATAGGAGGTGTTTCGTTCAAAGAGGGTGAATCAGTACCGACAGAAAGACTTCCAATAAACGAACTTTTAATTTTGAAAATGCATAACCTGGCTGATCATATATACAGCCTAGACAAATTTACAGCAAATATTCAAGAGAATACTTTTATTTCATACCATAGTACCATTGCGCTTAATAATAAACTTTACGTAACTAGCGGGTTTGTTCAAAAAGAATCCAAAATGACTGATATACCTGTAACCAATAACCGGTTATACACTATGGACTTGCAGTCTTTGAATATTAACACAATGGAGTTAGACTCATCGCACTGCACTGCAGGAAATACAAGTTTTGCTCTGTCTGACAACTGCATTATACTTGTTGGAGGATCGGCTGAAAATATCTTTGCATACACAACCAAACCACTGCGACCAAGTCCATGCGATTTGGATGATGAATGCTGTATTTTCAAATCTCCCGAAGTTTCACCTATTGCATGGGTTCAGTGTGAAAGTAAATGCAAACGTTGGTTACATCAATTTTGTGTGGGTCTTTTGGAAAGTGGTGTTCCCAAGGGAAAAAACATATGTAAACCAAAAGGACGAAAAAGGAAGAAGTGAGAACAATAATTGCAGTGTTCTTTTTTCGAACATCTAGGTTTGAACCATGTTTGGGCCTCGAGTTGAAATAAAAATCACATAATTCACAGAGAGAGGTTTTCGCGTTTATTTTCACAGTAAACTAAAAATTCTTTTAAATGTTTCATGCACTTTATCTTTTGGAAATACATGTAATGTGATATATTGAACTATATTGTTTACGTCAAACATATATCTTTAATTGTATATATATATATATATATATATATATATATATATATATAGCATAGGTATAGCATATAAAGCATAGACGCATAGAGCGAAAGAATATCTATATATATACAATGTTCATGCACCATGCCCAGTTCCACATTTTATTACGACAAGCATTTCACATTAAAGTTCTAATACAACCAACACCTTGTTAATCGAATACATGTAAGCTTACTACAGAGCTAAATTTATGTCACGTGTGTGAAGATACAGGTTTACTTTCAGGCAGATTTCTTTATGTCGTAACTAACGACCGGTTCATCATACATGTTCGTCTGTTATGACCTACCTCGAAACATAAACTACATCTACCCTGTTTTAGTGTAACTGATGCAAGTTCTGTGAGTTCAGGACTACTGTAAAGCCAGTGACACCAAAGGACATCCCTTAAACCACATTGCGCGTTTCCCTTCCGAGCTAAATGTTTCCGCATATGCCTGAAAATTTTGTTCCCGCATTCATTACCTTCACCAGAAATACCACCAACTGTGCCAGGACCATTGGGGCTTTCTATTATTTCTTGGACGTGCTCGACGACCTTGTGCAAGTAATTTGGCCATGACGCATACGAGAAATGCGTAAGAAGTAAATTAGCCATTTCTACAGCTGTAACTTTATATTTTGCTATGTCGTCAGGGCATTCCTTTTTCGGATCCTTAGACCGATATACCTTTCTCATGAATCTGAACTTTTGTAACACATTTGACATATTTTTCCTACTATCTTCGTTTGGAATCATTTGGAGTATTTTTGACTCATTCGCTTCACTAAACAAAACTCTGGCGTAATTTCCTGGCATCATTAATTCGGGGTTGATTCCAACAGTCTTTTTTAGATGCATATCAAATTTCACCTCGGCATTTTTTAAGATTGGCCTGACGTCTCGGTGGCTTCCCATTGAGTAAGGTTTACAATTTCTCTTATCAGAAGTTTTTTGAAAAAAAGACCCCAAGTTTATGTCCGCGTGAGTGGCATCTAAACAATTTTCAACTGCTTCTGCTTGTAAGATAAGGTACTCGTTTTGACAGGTTATCAATAGCTGATTGCGAAAGTCTGTCAGGATTTACACGGATATATTCAGCAATTTCTTTGGTTTCACTGTAAGTTCTTGTTATTTTGAAAGAACCAAGATCCTTTACCGCACTCTGAGTCGTGGCATCACACAATGTACAAAGGTATCTTGATCCACTCCCAGCTAATCTGCTTTCTTTCCTATCTAGTTTTTCATCTATCATACTTGTATAAAATCTATGACAGTGTCTCCGCCATCCATCTTTATGCTGAACTCTTAATAATTTATCTTCTAAAAACGACCATTCGTTTACTATAGGCAGAAGACACACTAAACTAGATGCTCTATTGTTTTCATCGCAAATTGCTTAAAGCAATGGCCTGTTTGTTCGAACTGATTTAGGTTTCTCCTCTAGGAAAATTTCAACTGGCTCGCAGTTATTTACTACAGCTTCAATTTTAAAAACACAGAATGAAAATCGAAATGCTTTATCGGGTAAGAATCTATCTGACAACTCTTTGTGAATCGACACGTCTCCAAGACCGTCTGCTCTATCTTTTATCTTAGTGATTAGTGAAATTGTCGGATTATTTGGGTCAATGTTATTTTTTTTCCAGACCATAAACGATTTTTGACTCAAGTTCCTTTAATGTACTTGCTTTTGCGTCAGGGTAACTCCATCGTACACCTTTAACATTAGGTGTGGCAAATTCCGGCATTACTGAATGGAAGTCTTGCAATACATCCAGCGGTTCAAAGGAGCTATCCTTACATGTGTATTCCGTTTTATTTACTACTTTAGCCGGGGTATGATAGAAATTGTCTGTGAAACCTTCAATGCTATAGCGCGTTGAGCTTGGTGCATATAATAACGCTAGGTGATTGCAAGGGGTTTCTAACATTTTTCTTCAGATAATTATACTGCGTCTTATACTGCGTTTTGCTCTGAAGTGTGTCGACGCGTAAAGCAACACATTGACTAGGAGTTAGTTTTAAATAACTGTTTCTCCATATGTCGTTAATCTCCATATGCCTCGAGTCATTGCTGTCTTTTAAATGCTGATTGAGAAGAAAAAATAAAGCATCACCTTTATCCTCTGCATTAGTTTGACAGAACTGAGTAACTAAGTCGTTAAAACCTTTCAGACGTTTCTGTTTTAAATACTTTGTTGAGCATTCATAAATTGGCACTTTAGTACCAGAAGTTGTACTTGATTTATCAGAAGCCGGAAAAAGAGCTGGATACTTGCCAAATTTACAGGTATCTTCATGACTCTTAAAATTTGTGATTGTTGAAATGAATACACATCCATTATATTTACATGTCAATGTCATGGTTTCGTACAACAACAATAAGTGACCTGTTAGAGACTTCTTACCTGTTGCTATTATGTAACATCTACATACTGGACAAACATTAGCAGTTTTTAACCAAGCATGAATGCACGACTTGCAATAAATATGAGAACAGCGGGTGAAAATTGGCATGGTCGGTACGCCCTTGCATAAACTACACTGAAATATCTCGGCTAATTTTTTTTCATTTATTTTCTGGATGTCAATATTATTAATTTCGTAGTTAAATTGCTCTTCACAATTGCCTTTCACATCTTCAAAACGGAGTCGTTTAGCTGCAGATGGATCTACTGACGGTATTGCCGACGGACATGTTGATGGAATATTTGGAAAATATTTCTGCTTTTTCGAAAACGTGCTTCCACACGTTCTGCATGACTTCAACAAATGTCCTTTATGCTCATTCATTTTGTGTGTCTGTATATTTCAAATTAATAATGGTATTAAGTTCGTCAATTTTGCTTTGAAGATTTTTGTTCTCTTGCAATAATGACTCATTACAGTTTTTCTCTAGTCTTTCGATTTTTTTTCAGTGTTTCATTTTCAAGAGTTAGTTCTTTATTTCTCCGTCGAAGATCTCTATTTTCTAATTCTAAAAGTTTAAACTTATCAGTCAGATTACTTTTGACCGTTCTGCTTGAATGAGTTGGCGAAATTGGCAAGTTAAAGTCTCCTTTATTAGGGTCTTTATATTTCTGCCACATTAGATCATAATCAGAATGTGCACTCAAAGGGGAACTTGAAGCAAACAGATCTTGTGAATTATCAAATAACTCTTCGGAACGGGCACCAACAGAGGTTGAAAGAAACAGGTCCTGAGATGGATTACCTTCATTAACATTCACCTATTAAAACAAGAGGATCCTATATCACTCACCTTGGTACCTTTGAAATTAATATATCATTTAGACTATAATGAGGTCAACTTAAAACTGGAAATGACACGGATGTCCCTAAAATCCGGTACAATTTTATAGCTCTAATTCTCTGCTTAACCAGGGACCATAACTCTGCTTATCGAAACTTATGCATCTGAATACCCAAATGCTTTAGTTTTTTTCTGACAACGTGGCTACAAAACATAGTTGTTACATGTTTTGAGTAATATAAGACACAAGATTAAACTTGCTACAAGTATTTTTGCTTTATCGGGGGACATAATTATGCAATTCTTCATTAAATCTGTGTCAGAATACCAAGCTGCGTAAGTTTATATCCATGCAACTATTTTACGGTTTCATAACTCTAGCAGTAATATGTTTGGAATTACACACGACACAGGTTCAATTTGAAAATACCTGATCAGTGGGCATAACTCTGTCTTTTCCAAAGGTATTCCGTCAAAATACTTAGGTGCACAAGTTCCCATGCTGACAAATATTCTGAGAAATCCGCATGTAGCATTCAGACTTTTTAAGTAACGCCCTCAGGGGTATAACCATGTGCAATAGGTCAAAATTTCATATATGTAGGTTTATGACTTGTCCTTTGAAACAATTCTGAACGACGGACAACATCTATCCTAAAAAGGTCACGTGAGCACTACATTGATAATGTGAGCTAGATGTAGTAATAAACACATTGAAGGCAGTTATATAATGAAGCCATTACAAATTAAAATGATCTGATAACATTTAAATTTTTACCCAATCTTAACAATAAAGAGAAGATATTTAAAATTTCTTATGGTTGACGATATTTTATAATCACGCTTCAGTGATTTCAGTAGCTATATTTTAAATAATGTTCTATGCATTTCCCATTAAGGTTCATCGGAGGCTGCGCCTGATTTATCATAGATTTAATGAATATCGATAAAGCGTATCAGATCATTTCAACATTAAAATTAATATCAATTTATTACATAAAAAAGCTAAAAAGCTGAGACAGCATGGTTGATTTATTTTATTACCTTATTATATAACTTTTTTCAATTTATATTTTAAGATAGTACTCTTTTAAATTGCTCAAATTAACATGTTTTGAAATTATTGTCTTATTAGCGGAACTTATGTTCCATAAGGAAAGATTACTTGAGAGGGGAAAGCAAGCATGCCCATCACCTTTTTTATATTTAATATTATACCATTCACCAGCATATTAACATCTTTAATCGTTCCTTCTTGTCCTTCGGTTTTATGTTTTTCTTTTATAAACCATACATATACAATGGGTAGGTTCGTTATAAATAACTTATTACCAATAATAAGTTTGCAATATTATCTTAAAATTTGAAACTTTTTTCTCAAATGATCACAAACCATACCATCCGGGATTGCAACCCTGTGTTTCAGTACTGATAATGGTGCTAAAATGAAATCATTTGTTACTTTGAATGCTTCAAAATGTTTTGTTCCTACCAACTGCTGTAGTTCTTCTTTTTCTTTCTTCTTTTTCTTGAACACTGGTGAGTCTGACATAGTTCTCTGCTTAAACAATAAACAGGGCAATCATTATGGGCTCATGTAATATCAAATCTCATAACAGGATAAAAACGACAGCATGTTAAGTAAGGTTCTATTGTTGAAGTCTAAAAATATATATCCAGTCGACCAAATACCATGCAGTCAGGAGACAATATCTTAGTCAGGAATTACAATGCAATGTTTAATGAACAAGGAAACACTGAAAACGATGGCTCCCTTCCTAAAAGTTCCCTTAATTCAATGAAATCGAGCTTTAAAAGTAGAAAAAAAAACAAGGTAAAATATGCGTGAAAAGTTGAAAATAGGTGCCATTTTTAGTCAATCGAACATAACGCGAACTGTATCATAATTTACACTCGCAATTTTTTAACTCCGTTAATTTCAATTTCATGCCGCATCTCTTTCTTTTAAAAATAACTCAACTTTGAAAATTTATGGATTTTTTTATGTTACACAACCAAATTTCAAGAAATAAATGCTCGATATTTGATGTGAATGATATAGCTCACGGTCCAAGGATACGGTTCCGCACGGTACTGTACGTGCTTTCGACTTTAGTGTTACTTTTATGAGAAATTACATGTAAACAAACGACTTTAATGGCATAGACACTAAAAACGCGAAGCAAACACTACACGAATGTAATCAAAACGTAAAGTATATAAAATAATGTCTTTGTAAAAAATTGACACAGTTTCCAGATAAATTTCTAAATTCTATTTATAAAGCATTTTCTAAACGACCGATCGGGCACCGCTTATTGCATAATACTATTTCCTTAGATTTATCAAGCTTTTACTTAAATTTCTGACCACAAAAGGTAGAACATATCAATTTATTTTTGATAATCAATTATTATAAAAACAAATTACAATAAATAAACAAGGTTTGAACAAGTTACGAAGCTGTTATTGAAAATTAAACTGGAACGATATGTACACTTTCGTTTTGGAACGCGGTCCGCTTGCTTAGTAGAATAGATTCTATTTTTGACCAAAATACAATATGGCGGCCTCATTTGCATAATCTATTCATAAGCACAGGAGCATATAAGTTTGTTAGTGTCCTGACAGTATGCACTCCGCAGCTTCAGTGCGTCAACGCTTTTTCATATATCCCATTGAGACTAAAAGTGTCGCTCAGTACCCAATTGTATAAACGTTGGTTAACTTTAACCGTTGGGTTAAATTTTTGGTTAACAGTAAAAAATGGTTAAAATTTTGGTTAGCGTTTGTATAAAGGTTTAACTATATAACTATGTTTTGGGTTAAATTTAACCAAGCTACATGACCACGGTTAAAATATATAACCAAAACGCAACATGGCTGCCTTAGTAGGACAACTGCACCAACGACCTAGACAATTCCGACGGACAGACGTGGCTTATGAATTCTTGGACGACAATGACATTAGAAAACGTTATCATTTCTCGTCGCAAACTATTGACAGGCTTGTAAGACTTATTGGGCACAGAAAGACCGACAAAAGACCGACAAAAAGAAACCTACCTTTTTCTCCTAGACAACAAATTATGATTGCATTGCGATTCTATGCGACCGGCAATTTCTTCCAAGTTATTGAAGACACATTCGGAGTCGATGTAGCCACTGTATCTCGTGTATTGACACATGTCACTGACGCCCTTTTTGATCTGAAGGACCTAGTTATACAGTTTCCTGAGACTGATGTTGCTAGAAACGCTGCCAAGAGAGGATTCTTCTCTATGCGAGGTTTCCCCTGCGTTGTTGACTGCATAGATGGGACGCATGTCCGCATATTATCTCCCCCGAAGGACGAAGAAGCAGCTTACGTAAACAGGAAGCATTATCATTCCATCAATGTTCAAGCTTCAGTTGATCATCTCGGTTTGTTTTCACTTTTTGTTTCGTCAAAATCACCCTCTAGCGTTATTTACTTCAAAGATATGCCGCTGAACGTAGAGGGAATTGAATTAGAATCAGTATTGTACAAAGTTGTACCAACCACTAACAAGTTCTAATGACAACTTAAAAACTTTTGTTCAAATGTCATGTCTATTTTTCGGTAATGACACACATATATCATCACCTGAAATAACTTTTTTCAGTACCTTATTTCAACATGATTTCAATATTTCGCGGTTTGTTTCATAACAGCATATTGAAAAATGTGCGGGGCTCCTTAGGGAGAATATCAATACCGTAGTTGATCTAATAATTCATCAGTTCATAAATCACTGTACTGAAATGCTTCGATATTTTTTTCCGAAGCGTATTTATAGTCTGTATGTAGAAAATGTAGAACTTTTAGAGACTGCAATTAATATCTTCCGGTACTATCATCTGTGCTTGGTTATAAAAAAGTTCTTCATTACACTTTAGTATCATTTACAGGGAAATTCACAAGTATTAATGCATCTTGGCGTGGGAGTTCACATGAGAACCATGAATTCCGTGTATCCAGCTTATGTCAGTACCTAGAAGTTCATCATAAAGGTAAATTTCTACAGAGACAGCCATTTTCTGAATTGAATGAAATCTTCAAAATACTAGTATTTTACACATATTTTTCTTAAAGTTCTAAATTGAATGAATTCATAAAGTTGATGATAATTAACAGTTTCTAATTTAACTGAACAAATTCCTATACATTACCAAACTGAATGTCAGTTGTAATACTACTCTTGTTATTATTTGTCTGGCAATGATATCAAACAAACACTTGTTCCCTTAATTTAAAATAAGGTCTGGAGAAAGGAGTGTTACTTGGGGACAGTGGTTACCCATGCAGGCCTTTCCTTCTCACTTCTTATCTGAACCTAGGGAGTGCCAGCGAAGAGAGGTATAACAGGGCACATACAGGCACAAGGAATCTAATAGAGAGAGTTTTTGGAGTCTGGAAGAGAAAATGTTATGTTCTGCACTCAGAGGTTTGTCAATATTATTAATATTTAGCATTGTTGTTTTGCAGACTACTTGTCAAAGGCACAGTGCAAGAAACCATTAAACACAGTTTATGCTTACAGTCGTTAAGAATTAACAGAATACTGATACAGAATTTTTGTTTTATGAAAGAAACAAAATGACTCAGGCCATAAGTTATACCAGTATTATAAACAGCCCTCCCCGAAGGTCATTTCTAAAACAATTCAAGCCAAAATAAAATTCTCTTACAGGCCATATAAATATGAGAAGACTTTTCACCTACAGATAAGCATATAGAAATAATATTATTACTAGTACTAGATGAAAGATACAAAAGTAATAAGTGTACACTTATATTTAAGATAAGGATGAAACCAAGGAAGGTCAGCAGGACTATCATTGCCTGTGCTGCCCAGCACAATCTTGCAATCATGTGAAATGAGGCTGATTATACAGCAGATGAAAAAGATGATGATCAGCCTGACCAGGACACATTCAATGGACCCCAAGATGGCAGGGGTATCAAAGAGAATATCACTAGGTCTTTCTTCAGTTGACCTAATACAGTGAGTTGATTGTACCATACATGTAAACTGCTTTTAGTTATGCTGAAATCAATAGATAATCAAGGTATATGAATGTGCAAATCTCAAAAATGAACACAAAATTTATCATTTACAAAGTGAAATTTTAACAGCCATTTGTCACTGTGACATTCTGTAGTGCAGTGTGAAACAAGGCAGATTTGTATTCACATTGATGTTTTTCCTAACAAATTTTGTAGGGTCAGCTTTAACAAATCTGCTTCATTTATACAATATTCTTACCTAAAGCTGCAGGAATCAGTTAACATTATCCTTTTTAAGGGTTTAATTTGAAAGTAATCTAGAGTAATCATTACATGACTATTGTATAAAGTCACACATGACTTTTTTTCCAGCCACACACTTGGTCTGGGATTTGAACTACAGCTGGTTTGAAGAATCTTGTCGAAAAAAAGTACAGATGAGAAGATGAGTGTAGACTGTTAGAGTTAGGACAATGTTAATGAATCCATTGTCTTGAAGAACTCAATGTGCCTGTGCTAGAATAATTTGGAAATTATCATTACAATTCCATATTTTAATTTACTCACTGTAATGTGTGTAATGAGCAACTCTGAAGACAAACTGTTTTTGTGATATATTTTCATTATAATGACAAGTTGTTGTCACATAAACAACCCTTGCATCTCCATTGAAGAATAATAAAATAAGTGTATTCTGGAAACAGTCATTTCTCAATTATTCCTTCCAGATACTTCTGTATATACAGAAATGAAACAAATGAACATCATATGAGGATGATGTACAGCAACAGATGATGACAATGATGATGACTAACACTGTAAAAACTACCACTGTAATTAAAAACAAAACTGCATGATAAGGTTTTAAAATCTGCATGTAAATACCACCTGTACTTTAGACTCCAGCAGTCAAGTCTCAGGCACCAAAATACAACATTAATGAAATTTGACTTATCCTGTGCAGTTGTTAAACATATACATCAATTTTGTAATAGAGATTTTATAGTCTTATGTGTCCAAAACATGACATAGTTTGATACAAATTAAATATTTTTAATTCCTCAGTCATGTATCTCTATAAATAATATATATCCTCTAAAATACGAAATATTCAGCTAAAACATACCTGTCAAGCAGACAATATATAAATATAATCAATGCAATTTTGTTATTTAGAACTTACAAATGAAAAAAAAGGTGAGGCAAAAAGCCAGAATTGCAGTCATTGCAAACTTGACTTAATTAAATGTTCTTTACATGTTCCAAATAAACATAGTTGATCAAGTAAGCAAAAAAATGCTTTTCTTCAAATCTAAATGTCCAGAAATCCAGATCAGATGAAATCCTTACATGTAATATGTAACTATGTTTTATTTATTCAGAAAAAGTCACAGGTTTTTCAAGTCATAATTGTGTTCGAAGTGACATCTGAATATAAGAAGACAGTTTGAATAGGTTTGTAGTGAACAAAAATACACATTATACAATGTTATATATTGCAAAACTTCAAATGAGAAACTAAAATGTATTAGTGAGTATCAGTTTGTTTTATTCCTATTAATTACTGTGGAAATTCTTTTTGATCATCACTAAAATATAATAATAAACCTGTTTCTTACACATCGACATGTGTTACTATAGAAATAAGTCACTGCATTTTACTTTCTTCATATTTTCTAAGCACTAACTGTGTTTTAAGCAACATTATTAAGTATACAGGAATTTGTCTACTTTGAACACTATTGTCAATTAAAAGAAGTATATTACTTTCACTGTAATAAGTTACATTTTATTGAAAGAAATATGTTTTAAGATAAGGGTTAGCAGTTAATAAATAGATTATACATAGATTACTAAAATATATTGTGTATGCAGCAACCAGAGACATTACTTATTACAGAAGTTTGTGACAACTTTGTCTAGTACACTGCTCATTTTTGTCATCAACTCAGTCTTAACTTGACACATACTGCTTATGGTTCTGCACATATCTATTTGTGCATGAAACAATGAAGCTTTTTGTTGCTGGTTTTTGGTTGCCATCTCATAGAAGTGGGTCTGCAGCTCTTTCAGTGACTTGCTTTTTTTCTGAAAGAAGAATTAAGTTTGTGCTACATTAAAAAAATAATGCATCAAATTTTGTTAGTACATGTATTAGCTTTTAGATGTTATTGACCTAACATCTATTTGAAAGGCCTGTATGTGCAACAGGTATTGCTGATATTAGCAATTTAGATTGAGATACTTATACAGAGCTTATGATGTGAAATATTAGACATAATGGTAATACTGATTTAAAGTTAGGAAACCTTTCTGATCATGATGTGATCCCTGCTTTGGTATCTGTTGGATGTCTGGCTTTTTCAATTCATCCTTTGTTGATCCTGAAAAAATATGCTTACTGGTATTACAACAGATAAGTTCTAATTTTTGATGCTAGGCTTAAAGCGACTGACTCACAGATGGGCCGCTTTAATGTTTTATGAAAGTCATAGAAGACAATCATTAATATATTACTGTGCTCTGTCTGCCTAGCACAAAAATTAGCTAACTTTTAATAGACGTTGAAATATTTTTGAAAACCAGAGTAAGCCTGACTCAGTGGTGTAGAGTTAAGTACACTTAAGGTCTCTAATCTGGCTATCCTCTGATGCTTTGACTTGGACGCTGTATCTTTCATCTGTCACTACTATCTCATGTGTCAGGAAAACTGCTTGTGCACCCCGGACCCCTCTGGTACTGTTATGCGCTAATTTCAGTGTTATTAGTCATGGCATAAAAATTGAATGACAGCAATTAACACCATGGAGAAAGGGGTAAGAAAGAGGATGATGCTTGGCAGACTGGTACTGGCATGTTATAAAAGTCTGAGTACTATTTATTAAAGCGACTGACACAAAAATGGGCTTACTAGTCTCTGTGGCTCAGTGGTATAGATCATCGCTCTATATTTTACTGTCCGAAAGGTAATGGGTTAGAATTCCAGTTACATTGTAAGTCAAAACTTTTTTCACTTTTCATTTACAAGCATAATATTATGTTTTTTCCACAGAATGTTAACTTCTCTTAAATTTTAAAGAAAAAAAATCAGCTAAATCCTGTAAGTCAGTCACTTTAATTTAATGTTGTACAGTGGTTAAACATAAAATTTATTCCGACTAGATTATTTATTACTGGTATTTGGGAGAGGGTCCATTTTGTTAATTTTATTTTCCCTGACCCCAACTCCATAATCGTTTTGTTCTGCTGCATGGAATATGACTAACTTAAATTTCTTAGCATGGAGTACATCCTGAAGTGTCTGCTCTACATGTTTGTTGCCTGTGCTGTCCCCTGTGCAAACAATTTCAAGATTGAAAATACACTTTGAAAACGTGAGCATTTAGAACTTGTAAAATTATTTGTTTTGTTCTAGCATTTTTAATTTCCACACATTGAATTAAATACTGTATAACTTAAAAATTAGCAGGCTTTTAGTCAGTAGCACAGACTTTATATATCAGTATAAAGTCTGATTCTGAGTTCAAATTTTACAAAAGTTGATCAGTTGCAATGCAAACTATTAACTTGATACAGTTCCAGCCAACTGCCATGATGATAAGACTTACTTCCCTTGACCATCATGATGTATGAGTGAGACATGTATTTTATGGTGAATTGGAATATGGATTGTGACAGTCCCCATTTCAAAGTTTTACAGAGGAAATTTAAATATCCACACGGAAAAAACCTTCAGTTTCCTGTTCTGTTATGTTTCCTCGTATAAAAGAACCAAACAAATTGAACTTGTAGCATACCTCCTTCATTTATGCTCTTTTCTTCTTCAACATCTATATTGAGCAGCTCAGGGAAAAGGCTGTATTCAACTGTAACCAATTATGGGTAGATATTACAACAGATATGTATACTCTTTTATACATTTTTTCACTGAATTACAAACTGGTAGACTCTTTTCAATTTTATTATTCAAACTGCTAGTGTACATGATGAACATGTTATTTCAAGTTTCCATAAATGTTGTTGAACCTGCATTAGTGGTCATACCTATTTAACAGCTACCTACTTGAGGCAGGCGGTTGGCAAATTTATTTGAAGATGTTATTTTCAACTGCAAAGAGCTTGCATTTGTATATAGCAGCTAGTTTTGCTCACTCAAAGCTGAAACTATTTTAACGTTTTCTGGTATGCTGCAATTAACAGTTAGCTCTGTTTGTAGAGCACTATGTGAGGGGTTCAGGGTTCAATCACCTGACTACCTAAACATTTTTCTTACCCTCTGATACTAGAATTCTAAATATATCTTTAAATATATCTTTAAATATATATGTCTGTAAATATATCTACCAACACAGGACATAGCCAGTAAAAGAAATACCTGTACATGTGTGATCATTCTGGTCAGGACAGACCCATGAACAAGAGGCACAGTCTCCTTCAGCACTGGGCATTTCACACATAGCTTCTGAAATAATTATTCAACCAGATTCATTTTCTGTGCAATTATGTACAACGAGTGCATTACGCTTAGTAAGGGTAAATTCATATATTGAATATTTTTCGATTAATGTTTCTCCCTTTGGCGCCCCGATAGATTACTGGAGTTTACGTACCAT
This sequence comes from Cyclina sinensis, assembly GCA_012932295.1. Classification (NCBI taxonomy): domain Eukaryota; kingdom Metazoa; phylum Mollusca; class Bivalvia; order Venerida; family Veneridae; genus Cyclina; species Cyclina sinensis. The sequence continues at coordinate 38,255,686 of JAAONU010000007.1, read as the reverse complement.
AGAGGAAACGTACCAGGAGGTTATGTACCACTTGTATATTTTGGAGGTTATGTACCACATATATATTTTGGAGGATTGATAATTAAATGATCGAATTAATACTTTAATATTACTTAAAAACCCAAAATCATATGAAAGCAATATTAATTGCTTATTAAAACGCAAAAGTTTTATCTGTATATATGTATGATTATCACATATTCAGAAATGAGTAATCAAACAAATCACAAACAAATTGCAAGCTATTGACATATGAGTGAATACACAGATTTTTAACAGCGTGATATTATTTTATTTATCACAACTCTTAACCGTCTTTGACGTGTAACTCAAACTTCAACTGTTCAGAGAAACCGTACGCACAAATAGCGATGTTGAAGGTAAACATTTTATTGCATCACTGACAATTTCACTCACTATGAATATCAGTACGGACTTTTTACAATCGATTTTCGTAAGTGTATATAATACCATACTATAGATACTACATATTTGTTGATCTTTTGCAGGCGGGGCGCAGCTTGCATTCTACGTTCTGGTGCCTCTTCTTTATGGTGAGGCTCAGTTCGTCGACTTGCAAACTCGTCTCGTCCCACAGAACATGCTGTGAGGGTACAAGGGTACGCAGGAAACATTACAAGGCCATCCATGACAAGCTGTTCGACCTGTGGGACAAATATGAAGATGGAGAAATTACAACAAATCAGCTTTTGAAGAATTCAAGCCACATCATGGGCTTAGGACCAATTCCAGCAACAGTAGATGACCATGGTGACGATGAAGATCTTGGGTAGATTCCCCGACAAGAAGACAGCAGCATACATATATCCAGGAGTGATTTAGTCGAGCTGAAAAAAACAATATACACATTGAACTAATAAATTGATTTGTTTGTAAATATGAGTCTGTAAATAAAATGTTTTAGACGTAATATGATTCTGATGTATGTATGTAATATAAATGTATAAAATATGTAGAAAAAAACCGTTTGTTTTTTTTCGTTTTTTTTTTATCCTTGGTAAGTAATTTTGTACGGTACATTAATATTTAATATCTATCACTTATATATATATATATATATATATATATATATATACATGTTTTATAAAATTAATAATACTAGGAGTAATTATAATGTAGAAACTGTTGATGTATTTTCCTTTCATTATTTTTCACGTAAAATTAAATCAACTCTATCCTGCATATGAAATATTAATATTGTTATTAATTATTTTCATTGTTTGTTCATTTCAGTTTATTGCCTGTAAAAACAACTTGTTTATTATCGTTAATTGTGGTTTGTTGTTTATCATTCTTATATATTCATATAATTTTAATCTCATTATAAAAATACAATAGAACAATTAATGTGCAAATTTGAACAGTTTACCTGATATTTTCACACCGTTTATCCCTTATTATCCCTTTATTAACTATTTCTATATAAGTGGTACGTAACCTCCAAAAATGGTACATTTATGCAGTGGTACGTTTCCTCCATGGTACGTAACCTCCAAATTCCACCCCGATATATAAGGGAGGATACTCTGTTTGCGGTTTCCATAGCGCACTGCAAACAACCTATTGCCGTTCAAACAAATATAGCAATTAAAATGAATTAATCTTGAGAATACCTGTCAAAATAATTTGACTTTCGCAGTCGCTAGCCCCGGGTATGCCTATAAATGAGGCAGACTGTTTATAAAGTCCAGCTACATCCTCCGAAATAGGGTCCAAAACTGGCAACGGAGGGCCACCTCCTGTCTTCTTTGGGTGTATTTTCTGATTTGTATATGCTTCCTTGGCTTTCTTTTTCATATTGTTCCACTTTTCCTTTATTTCTGATACTGATCTTTCACATACACCTAAAGCATTAACATTATTTGTAATTTTTTGCCAAATACCATCCTGCACTTTCTTCGTCACCCCTGTGGTACCGCTGCAATGTTTTGCGGTTATTACGTTGAAATTCTTCTTCACTTCTACTTCCGATATAGTAAAATTTTTCTTCTTGTTTCGTTTTTTATCAGTTTTATTTGTATTTTCTTTCTCCATCTTGTAATCGTCTGCAACTGACAGGTAGCGGGAAATTCACGTAGCGGCGGAACCGGAATTATCGAAAGCAATGCAGTGTGGGATTTTTAGTTAATTTAACCAGAGGTTAAATTGCCTGAGTTTTGGTTATGTAACCTTTTAGTTAAAACCGTTTATACAACAGGATAACCATTATGGTTAGGTAACCAATTTGGTTATGATTTAACCCTGGGTTAAGCTTTAACCTAGGTTTAATTTAACCAACGTTTATACAATTGGGTGCTGATGCTTTCTAGGCGCAGGACGTCCGTACAATTAGGAGTACATATTACTTTTAGGGAGTTTCATTGACAATATTTATGGAATGATTTACTTATGTTCACCCTGTTACCTCTTTGAGAAAAATGGGATCTACTGCCATCCTTTGTCGTATGCTATTACAGGTATGAGCCGATAAAACCAGCACGTTCATATTCAATATAATTACTGAGAAATACTTTAGAGTTGATCGTGCAGTCATCACACGATAGGAAAGAATTTGACACATTTAAATTAGAAGGGAGATTGATGAATGACAATAATGAATCACTGAGTGATGAATCTTAAAGTAAAATAGGGTTTAAGAGAAGAATTCTGATAAATTTCTGTAGGGAATCGAAGGACGCCGCCATTTAGATTTATCAAACTAAAATTCTCGGGAGAAAATATGCATTCTCCAATAATACTCGACTTTAAAAACAGTTATGAAAATAAGGGAGACATTTAATTTGTCAATTACCACATGTACAATTTTATAAGGTGACTAAAGTAAGGGCAGTCAACTAGGAGTTTTAGGTGAACTTCAATGTATATTTTAGCTTGCTTTTACTAATTAAAATGAAGCATGAATATGATTTGCAAGTTTCAATTTTAAATGAGAATTTTGTTTCTTAAAGACGAAGTAGTAGATATGTTTGTAGCAGTACGAGATCTCTAGTAAGACTTTTTATTTTAAAACCTTCTTATCTATGGATGCCTGACATGTTTTCGGGCAACTGTTTCGAATCGTACTGTTTGCACAGCAGTATTCTTTGAAAATTTCCAGCGAGAATATTGAAAATTTGATAACAGCCTAATCAATGTTTTGTATCTTATTCGAATATGTGTGATGTTTTTTATGACCATTTGTGGCAAATATTTCACAATATTGTTCAGTGATCTTAGTAGGAAGTTCCAGTAGCTTTATACTCACCTTCTTTTTATCAATACTTTCAATGAATTATAATTTTTATGATCTTTTTTTTCTAAACATTACATCTAGTTTATAGTTTTTCATAGTTGATTGTCGGAGGAATCCGGCCTTATTTACTTATTCACAGTTGAAGGTACAATTTTAAGGTACAGAATAAAGAAAAAATATAATTTTCCAAATTAAAATTGCGACCATTAAACAGTGATTTTTCTAGATCGATTGTTTCATAATGTAAACTACAGATATAGACACTCTAGTATTTCAGTGCATGCCAATTCTGTCCATGCCGTTTCTGCTATATAGTTTCAATTTCCTTCAGTCTGTTGAAGAGAGTCAGCGCATACACGAATTTGTTAACTGATAGACGGCGACCAGTGACATAGTATAATACATCCGTTTGGCCGTTGAAAAACAATCAAATGTTGGATTCTGAGAATACAAACAAATGGAAAAATGAAGAAAATTGTCTAGCCTATAAATGTCAAAATAATAACAGTGAATACAAAAACTTAACACTACAGGAATGTCGTTTAATTATTTTGAATACTCTATGAAAGATTAAAGTTACAGAAAATGCGATATGGTAATTTTTACAATTTACAATGTTTATACTGAACCAAATATATCGATATAGAAATACTTCATTTTCAAACGACACGGAGAAATAAACCTTACCCTGCAACAGCCTGTTCAAATGTCACCGATAAACAAATACAATTCCCCGAAACATTGTCAGAAGGAAATCATTTATTTCATCAAAGAGATATTAGTTTCGTCACACCTTTCAAACAAACAACGCATCTGTGAACATCTGTCGTTGCGGTCATTGTATATAAACGATTATTTCAGGCGTACTGTGGTATACTGTTTACTCCGCTGTAAGGATTACATATTGATTTCTTATACTTCATTATCACAAGTATTTGAAACCTATTCAAAGACAGCTGCCAAGCCAAATGTGGATGAATATCGTTAAACATAACATTTTACAACTATGGTTTGTATCTTATTTTCAATACTTTAGTGAAAAAGTTAACTGCATTTGTCAAAAAACCCTTAATTTTACAAAGTTAAAAAGCTCTTTATATTTGAATAACAGTCTAGACATACAAGAACAGTTCGAAAACACATTCAAGAATGGTCTTTGCATAATTCCTGAGCTAAATCAGCCTCAGAAAAGTATTGGTTCATATCACTTCTCAGAAAAAGCAAACAGGTTTAATTGACATGTATTTCATGTATTTTTGTTCAAAGGTACCAAAAATGCTTAACTTATAATATGTTAACTTTACGTAAACATATAATGCGAGCTATACTGTAGATTTCTGCTCTTATGTTTCATATAAATTTATTTTATTATCTTTTGTTGAAAAATTATCAGACAAAACTGAAAAGATATTTCATTTAAAATAAATCTATAACAGAATTGAAGTAGCAATGCAAAGGCATTTTTTTATAAATATGATTTTTAGCTTTAAATGGCATTTTTTCACAGCAGTTGGGTTCCCAAAACAACAACAAAAGTGAAATACGATACTATTTAGAAAAAAGTGTATACATGCAAATATTGGCACTTTTAGTGCTCGAAATGCCGTTTTTTGCTAATTTTAAGACCAAATAACGACCTGATACCTTTCTCTTTTTTCTTTTCTCTTCTTTTGCTCCTCTAAACGCTTAGCTAGCCTGAATTTCTTTTAACCTACATTTAAACTTGTCAAGGATTTCTCTTCCTTCTTTGTGTGATTTTTCAATTAACTTTTTTCTCTCTTCCAGTGGTAGCTGTTCAAGCCTATGCCATGTTTCGTTAAATGAGTACATAATATAAGCTTCATCCGCAAGCACTATAGGATTTGGTCTGTAGGATACAAAATGGTCCAACTGCCCAAAGACAAATTCTGGAAGTTTGTTATGTTTCAATGCTGATGAAGTTTGTTGGCGCAATGTTTCTGACAGACCCCAAAATTTCCCATCAGGTAGACGATCCAGTTTCATTCGTCTTAGAAGCTGTGATACTGCAACAAAAAATCCCTGAAGCAGGGGCAAACAGATTTATTTCATTATTCTGTTTTAGTAATTTCTTTAATACCTTGTAATTCTGATCAAGAATCTCATTGAATGGGCCGTTTTCTCTCACAATAAACTTATTAGTGAACTCTGAATCTATTCCTGCCTTGTCGAAAAATTTAACGAGTGTTTGAAAATGATTGCTCATGTTTAAGATATGTCCAGGTGACTCGAGCAATTTCCACAAAGGGGAAGTTACAAACTTTGATATAAGTCCCAATGCTTTAGCTCCTGCTAAAAACAGTTGTTCCTGGCAATCAAGAAGAACAGCTTTCAGTAGATCATTTTTAGCACCATGAACATTATTCAAGAAATCATAAATACCCTCTCTGTGATAGTAGACTGGCTGTCCTATCAGAAATACCATATTGAATCGATTATGCTTGAACCGAAGTTTGTGGTTTTCACCCTTATCTGTCAGACAGGTTTTGCATTGCAGATACACACCATTCTTTTATCTTTCCCCATTGTAAAACTTGTACTGCTTGTTCTTTAAAGTCTCAAACACCCAGCTCTATGGTATCTTTTCAGTTCAAGATGTTTTGCAGATCCAGCCTGTTGTCCATCTAAGTAGTTCTTTTCGAATTCCTTCGCTGAAGCCTCTGTTACATCAGCTATACCCACTAATAAGTGCAAGCCACAAAAGAAATTGTTCATTTGGCCACACACTTGTTGTTCATCATCAGTAAGGTCACCATAATTGTCACTGGAAGGATACTGTTCCTTTACTCCTGCAATAAAACATTGAAGTGTTTCTCTGTGCTTGCCCTATCTGACATTGTATTCCTTATATTTGTTAAGAGTTCATACCATGTACATAACGTTTCTTCATTTTGTAAGTGTTTGCAGTAATCTGAAATATCTGTTAATATTGCTTTAAGCATGTCAAGAGTACACAACCCACTTTTGTTAACCATCTCCCTGAGTCCTAGTATGTAAGAAATATCAGTATCATCTGTAAGTAAGTATGACTCATGTGTGTGGCCATACTTTCTAGTTGCATCGGTATAAATAGTAGTGTTCTTCGCCCCCTTTAAAACTACCCTTATATGCTTTTGGCTAATGAAAATAATTTATCCACAAAGTTATCTACTGTTTGGCGTGTTGGCAGACTACTGAAGGTCTTCCCACACAATTTTCCCACTTCTTGCATTACTGCTCCTACATTCTTGGTTGCCACTTTCAAGTCCGCCCAATTGATAGCAAACTCTATCACCTCATTACAATATGTATTACTTTCTTCATTGAACACTTGCACCTCTGACTAGTCAGTAAGTAGGTCTTGGAGGTATTCTGTTCTTTGATTTAGTTTAGAATTTTCAGCTCTTAATTTATCGTTTTCTTGTATAAACCATCCATTTTCTGTTTCCGGGTTATTTAGTTTAGTTCTTAGATCATCAAGGGCTTTCACATGGACGTTGGCTGTCTGTAATTTATTTTGTGTTCGAAGTACTGCCTATTGTGCCATCTTGTGTGCTGCTTTTGATCGCTGATGCATTTCCCTTTTCCTCTCTAGTAATAACTGCAAGTTAGTTGACTTTCTTTATTCGACGCTAAGTGCAGCTTCTATCTTTTTGAACTTCTCTGCTTTCAGACTGCTGATTTTGTCCTCTCTTCTTTCTAGCTTCTTCTTCAACTGCTTTCCTTGCTCTCTCAATTTTACAATGGTTTGTTATTTTTCTGTTACGTTTTGAGACAGGATCCTGGCTGCTTGGATTTTTTCAGGTTCTTCTGTAATATTTGAGCTTGAACAGCCTGGATCTGTTGAGGTTGGCACAGTAAATATTTCTTCCCTATAGGCCTCTCTTGCTTCACCTCTTTTGGAGTTATCATTCTTTATAATCCTGTGATACTTTGCAATAGTTGCATTTATGTTAATATCTGTCTCATGATTTGTACTTTTTCCTATGGATATGGCAATCACATTGTTTTCAAACGTATGCTTTTACCCAATTCGAAAATTTCTAGAACAGTGGCATTGGTTAGTTTTTGTACATGCGGAGGCTGTGATGAAAATATGCTAGATATCAGGACATTTTCTGAATTATATTTCTCTACAGGCCATTAAGATATTGTTTTAGAAGTAAAAATGCTCTACTTAAATTGCCTTTGTGTACAACCCTCAATGTTTTATATCACCACATATATCAGTCTGAGTGCTCTTAGATACACTGACAGTACCTTCTAGAGATAACTTCTTTATCTTTGGTTCTGGTGACTGTGACACCTGTTTAAAGCAAGAAGCAGTTGTTAAATAACCGCAGAAACAAACCAACCTGTTATAATAAAAATCCTAAGTGAACATGGCAGGGCCGTGGGAAGCAGTTTAATGAGATATAACATAGTTTGATGTGCATAATTTTAGCAATTTTTTGTCATTTTTCATAGAAATATGTGAACTTTAATGACTAACTAAATGGGGGGATTAAACCCTTTACTCCTATTGGTTGCTACGGGCCTGCCTGTTGGTGATATCATAGAAGAGTTATATTGCAAGTAGTAACAGCAGTATTAAAAGTTCTAGCATGATACAAGCCATAACCTGTATGAATTAATGAATAAATATAATATACCATGTTACTATACCGGCACCACATACACGTACTATTAATTTTGTTTAATTAATACACCAGCACCAAATAATACAGGGTTCTCATTAAGTCCTAATTTGGATTTCTGGACTCCTCCAATTTTATTGACTCCTGTTGTTTACCAAAATACACATGTATCATAGAATTGCGTAGTAAACACTTACTTTTATCCATAATAATTACTTCGGACTCCTGTTTTTAAAATCGTAGTGAGAAGCCTGATCATATTGTGATAAGCATCAAGCTATTATCTAGCATATAGCATGTAAATGTACCTTAATATCCTCTTGTGTCTTTTGAGAAGAGAACGTATGTTCTTGAAGACCAAGCTGTTGCGTAGTTATCTCTGGTGCTGTTAGTGATAGCAGTGTATCACTAGGAAGCTGAAATAGCAAAGTTTTAATGAATATTGAAGAATTAAGATTACTAACTCTCAGTATGCTGATCTTTGCAAACAGTTTGAAACCAGACCAGACGCAGAGTAAACGGTGTCTGGTCAGGTTCCAAGCTGTTTTCCACTCGGTCAACATTTCTTTCAAATTTTAAGTAAATTGACTTGAAATTTAAAGTGAAGCAGACGACAATTCAAGCAGATGACAATTTATTCAGCAGGATAAGGGTTAAAAAATAAAACCTAAAATATTGATTACATGTCGAACTCAAAGCCACAAAATAAGAAAATAATAATTATTCGATATGTAACTCAAGAATATCTGACACTAGAATATATAACAATCTTCAATATTACCTGATTTTACATGCATTACTTTACTTATACATGGTTTTATGTATTATATTTACATATAAAGAAGTGAACAGTGTTTTCAGAAAAAGTGATCTCCTGTGAAAATTGCCACGTTTGAATGCCATCAGCACTGACACCTTCATCTATTTCAGACTGACCCTATAAATGAAAATAAATAGAAAACATTCAAAACTTTCTTCAACGAAATGAAAGCACTGCATTTTACAAAATTCTTCAGCATAACATTGCAAAATTTATCGTCAATGGGTCTGACAGGATCTGACAGACAGGAAAAGCCAAAACAAATTCTGGCTACCATATTTCCCTGTCTGATCTAGCAGGATATTATTAACACACACACATCACATTAAAATTAACTAATCCCTTATTTAAAGGCTAAAAAGATTTCAAGACTTCTAGAACATTTAAGCTCTTAGTTAATCTGTTTATTTATATTAAACTTAATGAGTCACTTTCATTTGTGGGTAACTTTTACATGGTAGTAGGGATAGTTCAGAAGTATTCAACTACCTGTGTAAAACTAACACTCGTCAGTTCTTCTTCATCAAACAAGTCTGCTCTCTCAGGATTAACTAGAGCTTGTGAATGTGTTTCTGTCTCTACTAGTGTCTGATCAGTCATTTCTGTTTCTGCTTCTGTAAGAGGCTGAAATCGACAATGCAAGATGGTGTATGTTCTAGTATTTCAGAATCAAGCTATCAAAACAGAATCGAAGAGTGGACTCTATCAAGGACGGGATATTTCTGCTAAACCGATTGGTTCTTAAAAGTTAATGGCCATTCAACCAGGCCTGCAAAGGCTTAATCTCCAGTCATTTTTAAAACATAGCCATAGATTGTTACACAAGTTACCAAATTAGCAAGTAAAATATTAAAAACAGCCTGACTAACCAAGGAATATTATACAAAACAGTAAACATTTCATGACCACTTACTGATGATCTCAAAATACTATGTTGTTGGTCTGAATCATCTGGAATCTCTTGATCAAAAACCTCAAAACTTTGGCGCTGACTTTCAGACTCAGTGTCCGTTGACGGAGGCTGAGTTTCAAGACCCTATGATTCAGTGTCTTCTGAAGGTGGCTGGGTTTCAGTGCAGGTCGGTTCTGCTCCGGTGTCTAGATTAAAAGCGAATTCGTCTTCTGAATCACCGGATATCTCTTGACTAAAGACTTCAAAGCAACTGGGAGTCTCAGTTTCTTTATCTTCAGGAGGCTGTGTCTCTACATCAGGATCTACGTATATCTGCTTTTGATCCGTCTAATGAAGTACTTTATCCACGAACCAGCCTGCCAGTAAGAGTAAAATAGTGCTCAAGCATAACTAAGATTTAAAGAGACTAAATTGCAGATTCACTTAAACGTCACTGCACAAGTTCACTCTGTTAACACTGTTGTTAATAACAGCTGGGAAAAGACCAGTTCAAGGCCATTGCTGTTCAGTGTTACAATAATATTTTGGTATTTTTTCTGCTTTAAAATTAACACAAAAAGAGGCGTAATGATTCATTAATGATATAAAAATACCGGTCATACATTTCGTGTGTTTGCAAAAACGCATGCTGTTACAAAAACTGTTATATGAGAGATAAGCCTAATTTACTGATTGCGTAACCAAAATTTTCTAGCTAGATTTGGCACGAAAGCTTCGGCTATTTCAGAACAAGTTTACTTGCAAGCAAACACTTACTTAGTGTAAATCTTTTTACGATCAGTAATTTCTTGGTCACTGCAATTGATCTGTAAATGAAAACCAACTTGACACGGCTCTATGTATTCAGGAAAGCTTGTGATTTCTGGTTGATTTCGGAAAACCATCAAAATATCTACGATATATAAGTGCTCGTAGTGGTTGGGTGTAAAACCAGTTTCAGGAACTGACCGGACATGACCGTTCGTCACTATACTAGCGCTAGAAAATGACCAAATTCAAATATTGTACTTTTGTTTACGGTCAAAAACAGATTATTTTTAAATAAAAGGATGATTTATCTACCTTCTGATGGCAGAAATCCCTGTGTAAGCCACTGTTTTAGAAAAAATGGATCGTATGGAAATTCCATTACACGTTTTGTTTACGTTTCGGCGAATATATTTAAAAAAAGATCAAGTTCTCCCATCGATAACGTCATTTTCCTCTAAAAATAGCAACTTGGTTCCAAGGTTGAACCCGATCGAAACAACCCGGCCTTTTCAGACATCTTCGTTTAAAGACCTCGTATGCAAGTGTATAAATACACTAAATTTTAATTCACCCCGGATTTAATAAAAAATATAAACAAACATGGCAGAATTCAAGCAGTTCTTGTCTTATGCATTAGAAAGAATGTGAATAAATTTTGATTTAAAGCATGAACAGGTATAGGCTTTAAGAAATGTGTACTATAAAAAAGTCCAATATGGCGCCTACCATATTATTTCCGTGGTGACTTATTGAAGTCGCCCGAGGTGTTCCGATTGGCCTTAACCGTGTTTTATGGCTGACATCGACCGTAAGAAATGGTATCAAAAATGAGGTCAGAAAAAAAAGTACGGGGAAAGTAGTCCGTCAGCGCCACCTAGTGGAGTTCGCATTGCTAATTTTAGGGACATACACAAAAATTAATTCATGATACACTGCGTATACAATGAATTAGTAATTTTCCGTAAAAAATGATTGTGTTAGAAAGAAAAAATATTCAAAACTATATCGTAAGGGTATGCATACAATAAGAAAATGTACAGTTAAGATAAATGACTTGTTGTACTTAAAATTTTTGTCTGACATTCTTCATTCAGTTGTATTCACATTTATATGATTTTGAAAGAAACGGAATGCTATAAATTTGAGGGTATGTTTTTTTTTTAACTGGAAGTGTTCCACTTAAAAAGCAAGAAAAGTAATTGATTTAATTAGTTACCTCATTGTTCTAAAGGTAAAGCCATCATTTGAAAGAATTATGAAATAAGTTAAATACCCAAAGCTCTTTATCGCTAATCACATTCTGTAGACAGTCGTTAAATACACAGCTTGAATTATTTATATGATATATAATATTTCTTAGAGAAATCTTCGGAAATTCTGAAATCAATGATCATTCAAATATCAGATATCATTAGGAGCTTAAGGCTTGCTGGCCGTCTTATTTTTTCTCCATTTGTTACATTTTATAAAGATTGACAAGATAATAACAGTAAGGTATACTAGAAAAAAATGAACAGATATAATTATTATGCAAAAAAAAAGAAGAGAACAATAGGATCAAAAGCCAACAACAACAAAAATTTTTAGAATTTTTGGGAAAAAATTCTTTTGAATATGTTGACCCAAACCTACAAAAAGTAGCGCATGTAATGTATTGTTATATTCCTTGTATGGTCCTCGAATTTTCATTTAGATGTGTGCCGTATGCAGATGTAATAGATACTCTTATTTCTTTGAAAAATGCAGATGACAAATGGATACCTCTCAGACATTTTCAGAATTTTTTAATATGATGACGTTTATACCTTCAACTATATAACTGAATGTCAAAACAGAAAGGACTGACAACTGAACTTTGCTTTTGTGAAATTCCTTTCAATTCATGATTTGTCTAGTGAATAAATAAGAATCAATATACGTGCACATCATTGATAAATGAAATCCTTATGTATTAAAAATGTATAATTGCTTGCATATCAGGCATACAATTGCAATGTCAAAATCAGTTTTTGTTCTTTTTATGTTGTTTGTTTGTTTGCTTTTTTGTATGCATAAAATAGAGTGATAAGATAAAATAATTTTATGTTCACAATAACCATTTCTTTCTGTTATGAAGTGATAACACTTGATAACTTATAAAATAATATATGGCAAGTGATGTGTACTAACTATCCCCCAAAAAACAAGGTTCTGTGGGGACATATTAAGCGTTAATGAAAACTGTCGTTTCAACAAATGATTAAACTAAAGGTGATTGAGTAATATCAAACTTGTCAAATCTGTGATTTCATGACGCCAAGTACCGATCTTGATTATTGATTATGTCATTAAATAACCAAAAAGGAGATGCAGATAAGAGAGTAGTCTCGTGATTAAATTCAGTGAAGAATTACAATTGCCCAGACAGATGCGTCGCTTATTTCCGAAATCTTCCAAATAAATCTGAAAAAAATAGTTCCGTCCTAATACAAATGAATTTCTCAGATAGCTATTAAATCTATTTCACGGAAAAGCAGCATTGCAGACATACTGGCAAGGTTAATAGATTTACCAAAATAGGAATATGATTAAATGTAAACGTCTCGTAGTTACATTTTATAGAGTAAGAATGTTAGATGATGAGCGAATTGCATTTATATTTTGTCTACCCACAGTTTTTTTTACTCAAAATATAAACAAGCATCGCCTCGTCACCATGGTCAGTTCTTTGTTACGTTTTTTTGGAATAATTTGCAATACAGTGATGAGATCTTAATATGTTATATAACATATATAAATCTTATATTATCAATATAATATATTTTATTTGTATCTTTGCGAGTCAATGTTTCTTTTTTGTGAAACATACGTTCTGAAATTGAGTATATTTAAGGCAAAATGCCGTTCATATCCAGAAAGAAGTATTACTTTGTGATAGATACATCAATGTGCAAGTTTGCTCTTCTAGCTCTTGCATTTGGTTTTCACTTTAACATAATACCGACGTAGAAAAGTCACACGATCAAGTATTTGATATGTATTTGAGCATATAATTTATTTCGTTTGCAATAGGAGAAGACAATATTAGGTACTTCATACCAAAATAAAAAAGAAATTTTCCTGACAATACAATTTAAATAATGCATTTGAAATCTGTGCATTTAAACAATTCTTGTTGATTACATAGGGTGGATATTATTGTAAGCTTTGTTTGATATTAAGAAAGGACATGTATACGCCAGTTCAGGTATGAATTAGAAAGTCTTACTTCGTTCATACATAGAATAAAACTTACTAATAACGGCATTGAAGTTGCCACATTGAAGATATTTAAATACATCAGTGGTCAGTCATAAATGTCCTAAACATTAATTAAGTTTAATATAACACACCTCAAACGCATTTGCACAAAGAAGACAGAACAAGGGTTGTTACAAGTCAGTAAAAACTGAAACGTCGTTATATTGAAGTTATGCAAAACCAAATGTTTTTGATTACCAGAAAAAGTATTGTCAAGCGACATCAAGCAAATCGCATTCTAGGAAACCAAAATGCCACTGCCATAAAATTTTGCTAAAGAACATTTCACAGCGGATGTAAAGACAAAAGAAGGTTTCACATTCCTATTTTATCGGATTTTGTGTAAAATTCTTTAGCCTGAAGGCCTACAATTCTTCGTTAACAAGACATTTGTTTTTAATCAGCACAACGTAATGTTACATTTGAAATATCTTAACCATCTTGCCATTAAATTAATCTTAAAAAAAAATCCTTTCAATTTAATAAAATTTAGAGTAAATCTTGGCTATAGTTGGGTTTCGTCAATTTATAAAACATATTTCAAATAAAACTTTTAGTCATATTCTTCTAAGGTAAAATTATCAATTATCATGCCTGCTACTTTTTGATGTAGCCTCGGGATGGCAAATTGGCTTCAAATACACGACAGTGAATTAAAAAAGTTTCACATTCTAGAATCAAATACTTCCTTAATTTAAACCATAAATAGTCTTAGAGTTACAAGAATTTAAACAGTCTAGTCAGGTAATTGCTAAGCAGTTTTAATAAGTGAACCCTTGGCTGTAAAATAGGATTTATAGGCAATTTAAAGAGGAAAGCTTTTGTATTCCAAAGATAATTATATGCCAAGAAAATGTTGATAGTTATTTAATTGTAACTAGGGCATACTGAGCACACCTCCCTTTCACGCTTTGAAATCGCTTTAAAATGCAAAGAAACATTATCAAAGAAACAATTTACTTTCCGAGCTAACATTATAAACATATAACATTTTGGACACTATCCACTTATTAAATTACATGCGCATTAATTTGCATATTTTATAAAGACTGTCTATGAAGCAAAATTTGCATCAACAACATAGGCATGAGGCAAGGTTATTGAATGCTGACGCGATATAAAAAGTTGTAGGAAACCTATAAAGTATTCGTGCCTCAAGAAAATTTTTACGGCAGCGTATTGAGTAAATGAGCAAAGAAACCTTACCTCACTGAGTTTTTGGTGAAATTTTATTGAAGTAATACGAGGCAACAACACGATAAGCTTCCTGACACAACATTTTTACAAAAAGCTATAACAATATAATTATATAGGAATTTATAGAAATTATGGTGAAATTAAGGAAGGGATCGAATGAACCTGATTTTGACAATGAATATCATTATTTAAAGTTCAAAATAAGAATAGCAATCGTCCCGTTGTTTGGTAACATTTTGAAGGTCTCTAGGTTTGTATTAAAGCAATCAAAAGTTTTTGTCTACTGGTTTTCATAATTTAGTATTTTTTTCCTGTACCTGTGCTAATTTAATGGCTAGAAGTACAATGAATGTAAAATGGTCAGATATTTTTCTCTTTAATTTATTTGCCATTGGACAGGAAACCGACATCTTTCTGTAACATAATATAGTAAGATTACAGCTTTGTGCACTATTACTGTCACATTAACTGTGTGGCTTCAATGAATTGCAATGGCTTGTGAGCTCTTTAAATTCTTCAAATTATAAATCTAAGTTTTATTTAAGGTTGTACATTTTGTGATGAAGGCTGCATTTATTTTTATACTGTGCTTCTTTAGAAAAAAATCGTCATTGAACAGATAATCGAAAATCTTACATAGGTAGCTACTAAAAAGTCATTACTAGATCATGTAGTCATAGGCTGGACAAAGCAATTGTCAAAACTAAATGCAAAAACGATACAGAGCGAGATGCAGACAGTCAGACATTTCGAGAGAAGCAAACACAAAGAAGGATTTATTTTGTGTTACATAAGAAAAATGTAATGATGTTTCCTGGCGATTTATAACTAAGAAACTTTAAACTTGTGAAATTTATAGTTATTTATAGTATATGCATAATGTTTTCTAACTTTGCAGTGCAATATTCTATCTTAATCATACAACAGTGTAAGATGGCATGTTATCTTTCATTACCTTATTACACCTATCAACGTATTGGGTAGCCGAATCTGAAAACAATTTCGTTACCGTCAGACAATTTGATTAAAATCGTATCATCAAGAGGATCTGAAAATGACCGGCAGAAGGTGATGTCCCCGTGACCTTTACCAATAATCAAACTTAAGCAACCTTTCCACCTTTTAAAGACGAATAAAAAGTGTTTGTTTAAATGAAGAACATCTATATTTAGCTAGGAACCCAGACAAAGACTTCTGCCATAACTTATTGTGGCTTCATTCATGCCAATTTCTTGGCAATGACAAATTTTGTAATTTTGTTTCTTTTATTTGAAACCCGGACATTCTCATCGAGTGTTCAGCAGAGTGAATGATTCACGTTAAGGCTTTCCTTTTTCACAAGATGACTGGACAAACTAAATACTATCTTTAAATAGTCTTTAATTTCTCAGACAAAAAATGTTCTTCCGGAGTTTGTAGTAAAGTCGGTGTATCGCATTTTTTCCTCTAAAACTGATTTAGCTCTGTCCTCTATTTCTAAAGGAGTTACTATGGAGAAAGTGTAAGCCGGTTATTGTGTCAGTTACATGTCGGTGTGGAAAGTTGAAATTAATCTACTGTTAATGGCAAAAAGACCTGAACATTTCTTCATGACCATGATGAAAAGTAGGGCTTGATAATTTATTTCAGTTCCTGTCAGGTTCATTTTAAGGGCAGAACAAATTCTAAAAGGTTGCACGAACATTTAATGAGAGAAAATATTCCTTGTACTAAGTTAAGGAATAGTTGTTTTGAACAAGCGTATTAGTGTTAATGTCTAGCTTGAAATATCCCCATTGTAGCACATTTAAAAACACCCCGAAACGCGATGATAGTATGCATGAGTCTAACTGAAATAAAGACAGACTAATTAACAAATATACAAGATTTCTCTGACATATGAATAAAGTAGAAATCAGTCGAATTTTAAAATCGTTTTCGGTTCTAGAAAAAATTTCGTTTCGTGAAAATATTTTGACTCACTGCTATACAGAGAAGAGTCTTTAATGCATTTGTAATGTCTGGACTTCATGTTTGCATCTATGCATCACAACTGACATGTGAAATCAAAATGTCTGACAGTGTAATGAATGTTTCAATTGGTTTTATGGTTTGAAATGTAGAGAACGTATTTTGAAATTGACAAACTTCAAACAAATGTTCAAATATATATGAGAACGTCATAACTATCTGATGGAAAACCTGTCTTATTTTGTATAGATCTATTTCAATTTCTGTTGATCGTAGGATTTTGTTACGTCATGTAATATTTGACTGCTTCAGCTAGTTTTGCCTTGAACTTTCATAATATATATGAATATAATAAAATGATTTTGTTCGTATAGCAAAGCACATGCTATCTTACCAATATTTTGCTTGAAAATATAAATACATATTTTCCAGTCTGTTTCAATTCCAGCTTTAAGCAATTATAAAAAGGAAATGGAAATTTGCCCTTACTAGTAGCATTGGATGCATCACATTTTTAAGCATTGTATTTTCACCTACCTGTATCAGTCAAATGATGTAAATCGTTTCAACAAGTAAGTACAAACTAACGTACTATGTTTTGAAATCTTAAAATGTTACATACTACTTTATTTTGTTATCTTTGTGTTCTTAAAATTTTGTCCATTTTAAACCACAGTCTGTTTGGAAATGCTATTCATTCAAACTACTGTATTTTTTCTCTGGCGGTTTTTATTCTCAAACATTTACTGCTGCTTTTGAAGGGTCAGTATATCAATAGATTTTCATTGACATATCGGTTGATGCGTCAACATCAGTGCTATAGCAATACAAAACAACAGCAACAAACAAACAAACAAATAAACAAAAAAAAAACATTTAACAAAAAAGCAAAAACAAAACAACACTAATACAGAACAGAACACTTTATAACTGACTCAGCCTTGATCGTTAGTTTTCATTTTCATGTAAAAAAGTTTTGCTATTTCTTTAGCCCTTGTCTATTTTGCGTACGTATATCATTTAAGAATTCAACAAAATTCTTATGGCTTCAAATAAGCCTTAAATAGTGACTAGATGGTAATAAGTTCAAAAACATTAAAGGAAATTTAGTTCAATGTTTGTCCTTTTTAAACAAGCTAGAATATTCACCTTGGATAAGCATTCCACCTAGGAATATTTTATGATCTGGAAACAAAATTAGACGTGAAGGATTAGCAGGATATCATGTTTCATTATACATGAGCCTTCGAAATGTGTGAACTTGTAAATAGGTAACGAGTTAACATGTAAACATATAGTGAGTTAACATGTAAATTGATAATGAGTAAACATGTAAACATACCGTATCAATAATGATAGAAGTGGCGATAATTAACAGATAGATATTTTTTTCAAATAATACAGTGATTATGAAAAATCCGATAATGTGAAGTTTTAATTACGCAAGTGTTTCCAATAGTCATGACAGTGAACAAAAAAGGGACAAAATGTCTTTCAGAAAACATCACTGAAAACGAAAATTATCAATCGTTATTTCATAACTTTTCACATAACTTTTCGTGCGGAACATGTGCTAGATGCTAAATATGTTTACATTTTCGACTGCAGAATTTTAAATAGAGTGTCTCATACTGTATCTAAATATAGCCTCTTTTTTCTGTTGCTAGATTATTATAAATAATTATAGTGTTAGCAATTTATAATTGCAAAGTTCTTATTTACTTAAAGCTTTCGACACAAACCTCAGACTGAGCTAAAGGAGCTAAAGTATTTTGATTAATTTCTCCCACAGCTTGCCTTATTACCATTTGCTTCTTGAAACTACTGACCATTCATAAAACACAGACCAACTGTTTTGTGGAAAAAAGAGGGAGAATACGCTTTAATTTCTATAACTCTGTCTTTATTCGCCTTTAATTCTTTTTTCGTAATAACCAAAGGCTTTGAATATCTTTCTTGAATGATCTTACCTTTAGTCTGTTTCCAAAATTATTCAAATGGCTTTAATTTTTTTTCTGTTTATTTTCTGTTTTTGCATTTCAGTCACAAAAGACAATTAATAACAACTTCTAATAACAATTTCTATGTAACATGTTTGTTGCGATTGTTTTGGCGAAAAAGGGTGATTGACACGCCCCTTTGAAGCAGTATGATTGAACCTAAATGATGACGTCTGTATAAATACATCGTCGGAAACCCACGTTCGATCCATTCCGTTTCACTCTATTTATCTACCGTGGGACAATTGGCTGGTAAAATTTCGTACTCATGAATAATTCATTACCTACTTTCATTGGTTTCCGTAAGATTTCCCTTGCGGAATCTCAGCCAATGAAATTACTTGTTACAATTTTCCTTCCGCGCCTATGTTTAAATCCTGGAAATACGTCTATTTTAGTAACTTGTCATTATGCCTACCCTCCACACTGAAGAGTATCTATTTGTAATGCGGAATCTCATTCGACGAAGAGTAACATCCCTTTGCTAATAAATATTCATGAAAACGAATAATCAGCAGTCAATTATCCCACGGTACATAATGTAGTTGTGCGGAGTATGTACCGGGGGTCACCGACGATGGTATAAATATAAAGCACTTAGAATTGATAATGCATCTTTAAAGACATAACGAAAATATCAGACTTGTTAAATTCTGATTAATTAGTTTACAAAAAAGGAACATAAGTTTATGTGAACATATTGTCAGTACTTCATCAAGTATGATCGATTTTACATATAGAATATGTTCTTTTTCCTTATTAACATGATGAAGTAAGAATAAGGCATTTTATTGCCACTTCGACTTCAGCGGTAATGGACATTTAACATTCGTTCCATGTAAAACACCTTACTAAATGTTATATGCATGCAAGTGTCAATATATCATTTTATCACTGAATCTGTTCATCATGGACTAATATATTTTGTTACTCTTAGGTTTGATGTTAAAAAAATAAAGATGAAATTACATGTAAATATCGTCGCTCGTTCATTTCTTTACTGGCTAGCATTTAGATTATTTTATGTTTTGAGCATTTGAGTGTGTTGCAAATATTTCATTATTAAAATTATTTCCTGTTTAAAGACAGTCTTATTTTTTATATTCAATTTGTGTTATATTGAGACTTAAGACAAATGAGTGTTTTTTTCTTCAAGTATTAAATTTCTAATGCATTTCCTCAACCTCAATTCTATTGACTGTACTTTTTCAATAAGTTTTCTTTCGAACTGAACTTGAGCTGAATTTGCCGTAAAACAAGGTATATAAATAGCAACTGTATGTGTATTAACAATGTCAGTTTTTCGCCAAAGCTATATTTTAAACCTTTTTAAAAATTTGCCTCACTGCTTAGAGCAGTACTATTAAATATTATAGTTAATTTATGACCCCATCAATATATAGTGATTGATAGTTTACCCATCACCATGAACATGATGGAAAAAATATCACCAAGTTTGTTTTTTATCATTTTTGAATAACACTCCCAAGAGCTATCCTTTTTGCCAGTAGTCGAGAGGCTTTCATTAATGTTTGTTTCAGATAGTTTGTTGTTTTATGTTATGATCTCTTCACCAAGGCTTACAAAGACAGATCAGTATGCAACAACTTACATGTTCGATTAAAAAAATCCCTTTCTACAGAGAAGAAAATACTTCGTCAGACATAATCTAAGCAACAAGGGAATACTGTTTAAGAAAATATTTTATTCAAAACCGTTGCATATAAACAATGACTGCAATGACTGTTGACCTTATAGGTCTAACAATGGTACAAATGTAAATCTTAGACGTACGTTAAGTCATCATAAGTCTCAAAATGACCAGAGGAAAGAAACGTTATACTGCAATAAGATTTCCTTTAGGAAAATGAAAAACTTCTAGGAAACAGTCAATCGTTTCATAGTTAAAAACGGTACAAATTTACCTCCAGTATATTTCCCTAAATGTTCATTGCACTTTTAGGTCGGAATTTTTGCAAGACGGACAATTATAGATTAAATAAAATAAACCAGAATACAGAAATCCCATATACTCTTCTTCGGTCGAAATATCTCCATTTCATTGAGATATACTCTCTTTGAATCTGATTAACAGTCTATATCAAAGAAAAAAGGTCTGCAAAAGTATTAAGTCGTTTGTCCTTAAAAATGTGATAACGAATTATTGGTTTATATTTGCAAACCGACATTAAAGCCATCAGTTTAAAATCTTGCAAAAAAGGACAATAATCTCAATAATCAATCTTTTAAACCCATTCAATGTTTAATTATGTAGTGACAAATATTAGCCATGGACTGACAGTTTTTAGCAGCAGAAATTTATTTGGACTGAGAGTTAAGTCACGCGAGCTTTGTTTAACAATTCTGCATAAAACTGTAACGAATGAAATATATATTTAAATAATTATATTGATGTTATAATTGTCCTCAAAAATATATAAAATTAACATCGTTTATATTCAGTAAAAAATGATTTGCGAGCATTCCAATTTGATATTATTTGAAACCAAGAAATGGTGCAATACCATTTCCTATGAAACAGTAAGGCATTTAACTACAAACTAAAACTCTAAATTAAATTTTACAATGCGGGATGAAGGTTAAGGCCCAGTATCACATTGATTTTACTGTAAGAAAAAAATCCGATAGGATAATGAATGACCAGGTTCGATTTACTCTAAAACATTGTTAGGCCCCGCCGATGGAATTGGGAGAGGGATATTTTTTGGCGTTGTCCGTCCGTCCGTCCGTCCGAATTTTGGTCCCGCGCTATTTCTTGGTAACTACTGACTGGAGTTCGATGAAACCTTGTGGGAACATTCAATACCAAAAGGAAATGCGCATATCCTTGGCTTGACCTACAAAGTCAACAGCCATTGCAGTCATTGTTTATATGCAACGGTTTTGAACACAATATTTTCTTAAACAGTATCCCCTTGTGGCTTAGATTATGACCCTTCAACACAGAGCTATGGCCCTTGATTACTTATTTAGTATGTATACAGAGTAACATTCGTTTACGCGCTACTTCCCGCAACTTCTTTCTGCATTTCAAAGAAACTTTATGGGAACCATCAATACGAAAAGGTATTGCGCATATCATTGACATGTCTCAGTCAGACCATGTAACACAGAGTAATGGACTCTGTATAGTATTTCGTTTCCGCGCTTTTTCTCTGCAACTACTGAAAGGATTTCAACGAATCTTTGTGGGAACTTTCAGTACCAAAAAGAAATGCGCATATCCTTGGCTTATTCCGGTTTGACACTTCAAAACAGTTCCTTGATTGTGAGAACCATCACTACCAGAAGAAGAAGTGCATATTATTGAAATGTTCCGATCGGACCATTTAACACAAAGTTATGAACCCTGAATAGTTATTCACTATGTATAAATTATAACATTTTATTTCTGGAAGCAGAAGATGAAAATTAAGTGTGTATCTTAAAATGATTGACCAAGAATGGCATTATCACTGCTGATCAGTGGTTTGACCAAAATTTGAAAAGTAAGCAATAGGAGTGTGTTATTCATCATTGAGAGGGTTATTATCAAAATGGGGATGCTCGATGAAACTTGGATATTGTGTTCTATTTGCCATCGTTGTTTCAAAAAATAACTTTTACAGTGTTGACAAAAAATAAAGATTTAAATTTAAAACTAGTTGTTTCTTACATTTGTTCCATGATTTCCTGAGAATTGTATACATTTCTTCATAAAGAAAGCTCGTTTTACCTACAAATGTTTCTGTTCGCAAATCCCCCTACATTTTGCATGTATTTTTCACCACACTTTCACATAATGATTGCATCATTTGCTGCATCGTAAATATTCAGGATTTTTTGCTGGCATCAATTTTAAAGGCGTTATTGCCCTCCAGTGATTTTTATAATTGTTATGTAAATGTTTCTGTGCGCAAATCCTCCTACATTGTGTAGGCGATTTCCACCAAATTTTGACAGAATATTTGACAACATGAACTGCAGTACATATCATCACTTTATGCGATTGCACAATTTTTGAAGGAGTTATTGTCTTTAATCAAGATGATAACCACAAAATTATTCTTTGAAAAACTTATTACTGATGTTTTCCCATTATCTTTATATGGAAATTCTGACATTACCCTTTCTTCAAACAAGCACCGATCGGCGGGGGATATACTGTCTATGACATAGTCTTGTTTGCATTAAGTCCTTTTTTTTCGTACTGAAGTCATTTCTTCATCTAAAAGTTTTTCTTTTATTTTTGCAATGCCATTGAAAAATTACTACACTATATCTCTGACACATTCATTAGTAAAAGTAAAGTAAGGAAATCATTTCCGTGGGTAAGGCCTCTTTCTTGGTAAAATGAGTTCACTTGTAATTGTGATACTGGGACTTAAAAGAAATTGATTAATTTCATCGTATATCAGCAATGTTACAGCAGATACCTAGAAGCGTTTGATTAATTGTTTCAGATCACGTAAATAATTTACCTCGAAGGAAGGCAAAATTCTAAACAATTTTCTGCAAACACTTTTTATAACACTGTATGTCATTTGACTGTCAGTTCTGAGTAGTTATACTGGGAGTGATCAGTTTTGTAAGCTACAATATTACGATCTAATTTACACTAATATAATGCTTTTTCATTCTGACTAACATTTGTCAAAAAATGAAAAAACCCATCCCCCAAAAACAACAACAACAACAAAACAACAACCATTGCAGTTTGGTTGAAAATTTACCGCTCTAGACCACTTAACCAATGAATTCATTCTCTGAGGCAGTTTTCAGAGGTTGCACTTGCCCGAGTAGTTGTGTACTCGGCCGATACACATCCCTTCAGAAAGTTATGTATGATGGCGTATAAATCTATTTAGTCATATATCTTTAGGACTTAGTTACAGAGACCAACAACCGGTGTCCCAGACATAAATTTTACACTATGGGATAAAGACCCACACCTGTACTGTTTGGTCATGAGTTACTTAAAAATTACAAAACTAAAGACTCTCTGACACAATTGTTAGAGATTGAATTTAAACGATCTGAAGTAGGTGTGTTTTCAACCTTAACTTATTTTAAAGGATAATAAATGAATGAAGAAATAAATAAAGAAAGAAAGAATGAAAAAATAAGGAAAGAGAGAAAGAAAGAAATGGACAAACAAATAAATAAATAACTTTAATTATCCTCTTAACCTGCATTTAAATGTAAATTTATAAAAAAATAAATTTCAGGGTCAACTTAAGATATGAAGAAATTGACCAAACTATGTAAATGCACAACGATGTCATGAGGGAATCATTTCATTTTATTTGTGTCAGTGAATACGATAGTGTTCAAACTTCGTTTTGTACACGAGAAGCGAAATTGATTTATCAAAGGAAGTTGCTTATTATAAACCATTTATGCTAGACTAGATGCAATATTCAATGCAATATAACACAGACGCATAAAGCAAATTTGTTCTTATCACGTCTAAGATCATTTGCTTGTATGTATTTTTCTGCTTGAATTACGTGACATTGGTAATACATACTCAAAGAAATTGATGTATGACAGACGTATTATTACATAGGTGGTTAAATTTTATCATCACAGTTATGCAAGCGAATGGTGACTGGAGAGTTAGATAGGATATTTCTAGTTCCAGAAGTCTTCCATTGAAGTGATAGTCACATTCCTGTCACAAAATAATGAAACAAATATAGATTTGTTTTCAAAGAACATTCTGGAATTGCGAATATGTAAGTTCCTTTTTAACCAGTCATTGCACTAAAATAATTCATATTTTGGTAATACTGCACGTGCCTGCAGCGTAATACTAAGACTGTTAGAGGGGTCTGTTAATTCTCAAACAAATGAATCATGATAATTAGATTATATTCCGAAAAATATAAACGAATTTCTTCCAGGCGAGTGTCTCCCATCTACCTAATTGTACCTTTTTATACCGTCAAGAAAGATTTGTATCACTAAACATACTACACAGCATGGTAGAATTATCGTTTAATACAGCTTAATATAAGTGGAAATTACTTTATTCAGCAAATGTTTTACCTTTATGGACATCAAATACTATGCAAGTTATGCTCACTCGATTTTTTTTTGCCGAATTGATTCTGGTTTTTGCTGACTTGATTTCTGGTTTTAGCTAACTAGATTTCTGTTTTTTCGCTGACTTGACTTCTGGTTTTGTTGACTTAACCTCTGTATTGCCGGCTTCTTTTTTGGCCTTCTTGACTTCTGGTTTTGTTGACTTTTCTTGTGTTTTTGCTGACTTGACTTGTTTTTTGCTGACTGTGACTTCTTGTTTTGATAACTTGACTTCCTTTTATGCATATTTGACATGAGTTCTTTTTTTTGTTGACTTGACTTTTTGTTTTTCTGCCGTTACTTTTTTGCTGACGACTTTATTTTGCTGTCTTGACGTCTGGTTTTGCTGACGACTTTTTTTTGCTGTCTTGACTTCTGGTTTTGCTGACGACTTTTTGGCTGCTTTACTACTGGGTTTTGGTGACTCGACTCCTGGTTATTGCTTTATTTGCCTTATACATCCATTGAACAAAAACACGTGTAAAAGTTCACTTTGAATGAACATTTAAGTTTAATTTCAAGATAGTCCTTTCTATTTCTTAGAAAAATAGAAAACAAGTTTTATGCCACTTGACAGTTATAATTGACGCAAACTGTCTTTCTTCGTAAATGTTACCAAGAACAACATTTAGTTTTCTGTTACTTTTTTTAAGTATGCGTCATTATAAAAGAATCGTATAATGTCTTTAGTAAAGTAGATTCAGTTACCTGAATAATAATTCAAACAATTAGGAGCCTACTTCCCTTTCTGTGTTTACAAGCAATAATAAAGATTTATCTTTCGTATTATTCAAAATGAGATCTGTAATGTGTGTGTATGTTTATATAAATACCAGTAGGAGTAAAATAGACCCAAACAAGGGATGGTATTTTGTATTTTATTATAATCAATACACGTAAATTCGCACAGGACTTAACAACAAGTAACCACGTGATTTTTGTAAGAATATATATATCCCCAAGCACCCCCTAGAGGCAGTCATAAAAGTATAGGAAGATAGAAGTACAGGGACTTTTGTCAGTACATTAAAGGGAGGATGACGGCGTCTTCTGATATCAAAAGCTGTAGATGAATGAGAGGAAATATAGATCATGTAAATGTTATAAAATGTATAACGTTCAATTACTGTGAAACACGAAACAGTATAGGAACTACATGGGTAGTTAGGTAGGAAAGTAGATAGGTAGTAATGTGTGAGGGTAGGTAGGTAGGAATTTTGAAAGCAAATCCAAAGGGTTCTCCAGTAATCAATCAGTATCTGTTTTCCTCTTTATGAAGTATGGCTGCCGTGACCTTGGCATTGAACCTAGTGACCTCAAAGACAATAGGGTTTATCTCCTGAACAGACCAATCAGCATAGCAAGTCTGTAGAGCCAATGCCCGAGGGTTCTCTAGTTATTGATTGGAAACTTTTTTTCTATTAATGGTCATTCTAACCTTGAACTTTGATGAAGTGACCCCAAAAGCGATACAAGTCATCTGCAGGTCATTTTCAGACGGCATTTTAAGTGTAAGGACTTCAGGTCCAAGCATTCTCTAGTTATTCACCAGAAACATTTTTTTCAGTTTATGATGTATATGAACTTGAGCTTTGATCTAGTGACCCTGAAATTTATAGGAGTGATCTACAGGCCATTTCCAACCGGCCTATAAAGTTTTAGGAAGATTGGACCCAGGCATTCTATATCTATTGACCGGAAACTGTTTTGCTTTTCGATGTCATTTTGACATTGAACTTTGACCTAGTGAACTGAACATCTGCAGAGGTCATTTACTGCCCAATCTACCTACCAAATTTGACGAGCCTGGACCCAAATTGTTCCCTAGATTTTTAGCGTTTGCTTTTCAAGGTCATTGTGCCATTATTCTTTGACCTAATAACCCGAAAATCTATAAGGATTATCTAATGGTCATTCACAACCTATCATTGAAGCTTTTGTGTAGCCTAGACTAAGCGTTCTATAGTAATTGATCAGAATCAGATTTTCCTGTTAATGGTCAATATGACCTTGGCCTTTGATCAAGTGACCCTAAAAACTTGAGGGACGAATTTCTGGCCATGATTACCCTGCTTATGTAGTTTTGGGAAAAGTGAGCCCAAGCATGCTTTACTTATTGATCGGAAAATGTTTTGTTTTCCAAGGTCACTGCAACCTTGGCCTTTGACATGGTGATCTGCTAAGATATTGGGATCATTACTGGTCATGACCAAAATACACTGTAAAATTAAGGAACCTGAATCCAAAAGTTCAATAGTTATTGATTGAAAACCGTTTTGATTTTCAAGGACAGTGTGACCTTGACATTTGAATTAATAAACTAAAAAACTATAGAAGTCATTTATTTATCATGGCCAACCTGCCTATGAAGTTTTGGGGAGCTGAGCCAAAGCATTCTATAGTAATTGATCGTAAACGACCTTGCTATTCAAGGTCACTGTGACAATTGCCTTTGACCTGGTGACCTAAAAAACTGTAGGGATCATCTACTGGGCATGACCAACCTACATTTTAAGATTGAGGAAGGTGGGTCCAAGAGTTCTCTAGATATTAATCGGAAATGGAGCGTCTACCGACCGATCGACCGACATGCCGAACGACATTTGGGAAACACTGTGCCCCTCTTCTTCGATTTGGGGCATAGATAATCTAACTAAATGTTCATCATACATTTTCCGCATTCATTCTACAAGTGGGTGAGGCTTATCAGGCGCACACCCTCTTACCACTACATAATCTTTGCTTTAAAACAATATTTCAGCTAGGTTATAAGCGCTATGCTGTATATCTGATCTTCCTTTTATCAAAATTCTTTTACAATTATACCTCGTATTCGATTTTCATTTCATTATTTTACCCATCATTTTTTTGTGCTATGATTAATTTGGTTCATACTATAATTTTTGTCTGCCCATTTATGCATCAGCTTTTTGGCCAGCCCGTGTAGCTCAATTGGTAGAGCATCGGATTGTCAAACCTGGAGTCCCGGTTTGCTCCCCTTCAGGGCCGGCAGAATTTCTTCGTGATAATTGAACGCGTCTGTCTGTCATTTGCCCCTCACCTCTGAAGCAAGTGAGGAAGTAGTCAGTCGCTTGCGGAGAAATCGGTAAGTAAACTGGTTGGATACCCAGGAAGACTTGTTAGGTGTGCTGACCGCCGGGATATGACCCCAGCTGTTAAAACTGGCATTAAACCCTTATACATCAAACCAAACCAAACATCAGCTTTTACAATCTGGACTGTATACAAGGATATCACTTTATACTAAACAGGAGACAGTTTTGTTGCTTACATTTGTATGCTGAAGACTGAAATGTTGCATGTAACATAATATTTGCATTAGACTTTGTATCTTGTACTTATATTATTTACAGACATTCAACAATAAATGAACCAGTATATCACAGAAACAAAATATTTCCTATCACCATTACTTTTATGTGCCTGGATGCATCTTTCTTTGATTAACAAATAATGAATTATTTGCTATATTGGTTGTCACTTATTCACATCTGCACATAATTCGCAGTTAAGCCTGTCTGCATTTCCCTGTAACCAAACGTCTTCTTCCTCAAAGAGGCCTGAGGTATTTATGAGTAAAGTGTTACATAAAAAAAATAGTTTCAGATAAAATAGGGTTAATAAAAATAAGTGGAATATTCACAAACAAGTTGTGTGTGGGAATACTGATACACGAAATTATTCTGCTAATAAAAAAGTAAAAGTTTTAAAGCCAGTGATTAGTTGTACTGCAGTACCATATGAACATTAATGTAATAAACTTTATTATTAATCATGTTTAGTGATGCATATCGAAACAAATTACAGTTACCAGATTTTTTTCTAGTCCCTTTTCATTCAAAAATCACTTATTTATTGAAAACACTTGCGTCATTAAATCCAACTATTGTTCTCAATAACGCCATTATCAGTAACTCAGAGGAGTAAACAGATAAAAAAAGAAATATGGAGTGGTTATTGTTTACACATTATCTGATCTGTTTGGCGATCTTGAATCGTCAAAAACGTTCGTTGCTTAGATGTGCAAAGTCATTCTGGCGCCATTCTACATATTACTGTGAAGAATTCAGAAATTAGAACAATTAATGTCTTTTTTTCTGGCAACATTGTCCCAGTCGGACAAAACTTCCATTAAAGACATTCCAATATAAAGTTACTGGATACGTTCTCACAAAAAAGTTGTTTTGGGATAGGTAGTGAACGATATTGCAAATACTTCTCTCGCCATACATTCTTATCAAGTATCCTCTATCAAGAATTTTCGTTTTATGAAAAACTAGAATTGCTTTTACGAAGTATGTTTGCTAAAGTGTGCTAGGTCAATACGAAAAGCGTATAAAAACAAAGTAACGACGTCGATTTAGTGTGTTTTTCTGGTATTAATGTAAAATATCAACTGATAAGGAATGCGTGAACGAAAACACATTTGTAAGCTTTCTGTAAAATTGCTGCTAAGCGGAATGAAAACAAACCTATTTAACATATTAATTATTCTGATCAATAATTTGATTTGCTTGTGGCTGCCAAAAAAAATTCAGCGAAAGTACTGGTTTAGACCTAGGAAACTGATTAATTATTGTAAATTATTGTTGTAACACCTTGCTTCCCAACAGAATTAAATAAAATGGTTTGAAATTAAAATAAGACTTATGTTATCATTGCAGTTTGATATAATGAAAAACAAAATGAATGCTAATATCAAACGTTAATTGCTTTCTGCGAGCCATCACTGTTGAATGTTATAAGACATTTGTCGATATTTCAGTCGAGCTAGGAACAAACTTACTTGGGAAAAAACGAGTCCTGTATAAAAAAAAACCCTAACAATATTAATTAATAAGATTCATACCGGGTATTCAAGTTTATTTTACTCAAACTCATAACTAAATTTCGCTCGTGTGGGTTTTATATTAAAAAAGCAAAATGAAACATTATTGTTTTATGAAAAATAAATGGAAAGGTTGTTCTCTGTTGTCACTTCTCTTCTTCTTCTTTCTTTTATAAAACGATCGTAATTCTTTTTATTCTGGTTAAGTTTAAGTATTGTTAATTCTTTTGATATATTACAAAGGAAAAGTAACAATTTTGGAATATGGTTTGTTTTATCAAATATTTTACGATA
Source organism: Cyclina sinensis (assembly GCA_012932295.1). Classification (NCBI taxonomy): domain Eukaryota; kingdom Metazoa; phylum Mollusca; class Bivalvia; order Venerida; family Veneridae; genus Cyclina; species Cyclina sinensis. The sequence continues at coordinate 38,225,660 of JAAONU010000007.1, read as the reverse complement.
AAATTATTTTGAATAATAATTGTTTAAGAGCTTTTCGAAATAATAATCTGTTTTCTTAATTATATACCATTCACATAAATTATTCAGGCAAATGAAGTAATGTAGTATTTTAAAATGGTTTCACAATGGTACCGTAGAAACCTCATAATTTCCAAGTATTTATATCTTTTGATATTTGTTTATGGAATATAAACATCATTTTGTTTCTGTCAGATAACATGTTATATAATTTATAACAATAACCATCGGCAGATTTGGAAACATGATCGCATTGAAAACTGGAGTATTCTCAGAATTATATGATGATGTTTTCATTGATGCAAATTGTTTATAAGATTATGGAAGAATTTCCGGTCATCTCTATCAGAGGAAAATCTCTCACTATCTCATAAAATTCATTATTTTGCCTTTGTTCATAATATTACCTGTATATTTTGAACACGAATAGCGTCTTGGATAAATCAGTTATTGATAAAACAGATATAGAATAAACATAAGGTGAATATTACATCTTGCAAAATTGTAAAACTGAAGTCCGGCATCATGGTCTACTTTGGTGCGAGGCTAACACACATAACAAAGAACAGTTAAAGTGTACTCATAATACCTTACTCTTGAAAAACTTCTCCGCACACTTTTATGTCGGATCTATCAATTAGCAAAGTTAAGAAATCAATTGGTATTTACATCTTTAACAGAAATCGCGAAAACAGATATGTGGTCGCATCTACAAAACATTCTGAGGAAGGTTTGATTGCCAGTAATTACCTAAACAAGGAAAATTCAAATGGACTTGAGTCCATTTGAGTGTACGGTTTTTACCGCAATTTTAAGGAACCTTTAGCTAGAACATTCTATTTTGTTTTCAGACGCCAGTAAAAAGAAATTTAATATATATCTTTAAATTGATTTCCTTTCTTGTTCAGACATATTATAACTAATGTAATGCACAGTTTTTAACGAACAACAACATATTTGTTCAACCTTTTATTTCCATATATCTCTTGACGTTAATGGTGATAATAATGATTATTCTGAAACAGTGTTTGTTTTGTTAAGTAACAAAATAACGTGAATTTCATGGAATAACATGCTTGAACAGAATAACAAACTTGCTTGAATAGAATAACAAATATACTTGTCAATTATGATAATAAACTATGACCATGCTTTGATTACTTTGATATAATTCAACATATTCATGACCAGGTGAGGAACAGTCACTGTCGTAGCAAAGTACTTCCAGGAACCAACAGAATTTTTAACTTTAGATGTCTTTTTTCTTTGTGAGCCAAATTTTATTATTTGAAAACATCATTTTACATCTTTGAAAGCTCTTTAAATTCATATTTTGAAAATATAAGCAGATTTTGAATTTTTGCTTTTAAAAAGGAGAACTAAACTAATTTATACCTGTCGTTTCATCATTTTTTCAGCATTTTTCTAGCAGCTTAGATCCACTAAGTTTAACCATTTACAAACAAGAAAGTAATCAGTTATGAAAATTATTTTTTATTTATGTAAAATATGAGTTTACAGACCTTTTAAATGATATAAAATATTAAATTGTTTGATGAAAAATGACTTTGTAACTGTAATTACAAAATTACTATTTTTTGCATTTTTATCAACCGCCATATTTTTGCCAGCCTTCAAAAAGTTACCTGTATCTCTTATCAGTTACATGTACTTGTTACTATTAATAGATTTCAAAACAATAACGTATGTTCCTACACAATATTACCAGACAGTCACGTGATTCTGTTCGTAATTCTGTCCGAGGATTTCCGGAATAACACAACTTCGCAAATTGATTCAACAGGTAGTACATCGTAAAAATACGTAACGCTTCGGCAGTAATCGGATCTTCTAACAGCCAATCAAAACATAGAATAACATAATATTGGATAACACTAACCCCGCTCCAATTGTACATATAGGAATATAATACTGGCAATTTTCCGTACAGAAAAAGCCACACACACACACACACACACACCGTCTCTTGTAATAAAGAACTGATGTCAGAACTATTTTTTAAACTCAAGTTGCTTATGCTTGGTAGCTAGACAAATTAGAATGATTATATCACCTCGGCGACTACTCACAGGTGTTTTATACAGTTTCTGGTTGCCTGAAATCACACGTAACGGTAAGCTACAGCTGCCGTGCGTGTCTTATGTCACCGAAGTATTTGTTTGACAGGTAGAGCTGTGAAAGCAACTTGCGGTTAATGATGTGACGCTGTTAAACATTACACGTTTTAATAATGTACGGTTATGGATGTATTAAAAGGTAAAATTTTTGACGATCTAACAGCACTTAAGAACTATAGCAACCACAGAAATGGGAGAAGATATTTTACGTGTAGATAAAAATGGACATAAAGACTAATTTATCCTTGTGTTAATCTCTGTTTTTATAACTGCCACTCCAGTAAAAATTGAAAGCTTATTAACTTAAAAAAAGAATGTTTCATGCAGCTGTGAACAAGGGTTTCTTATTTTCACAATAAGAAAGAAACTTGAGCTATTGAAATCTTTATTTCGAAAATAAGTGCCTTTAAGCGTATCATTTCTTCCAATGATAATTTATAATTACAAAAAAGAGAAAACATATTTAAAGATAAAGAATTGTTCTCTTGTCTGGTCTTATGTTTATTCGTTACAACAGAAATAGTTCTCAATCAACCTAAATCTGTGATAGTAAGTAAGAGTTAGCCAGGAGGAAAAATGAAAAACAGCTGTTAAAAAGAAAATAAAATCGACATAATTACACATATCTATACCATGCTCCCTTTGGTGCTTTTTTGCTTTGATATTTTGTTTTGATTTTCCTAAAAAGACTACAGCAAATTTGATTTGAGTGTTTGCTCCCCGAAAACGACCTTTCATTTTTTGTAGATACTACCGCGAAATGAATTTCATAACAAATGGGAATGCCTTCAAGTTTTTTGATTTTACAACGTTATAAGAAAGAAATTGAAGAAACTGGTAATTTCAGGAGGGAATGAATGCTACTTTATCACATTGGAGAAAATTACACTACTTTACGTTTTTGTAACGTGTGAAAAGAAACGAAATAAGTCTTGGGATTTAATATGAAATGCAAGCAGTGAAAAAATCCCACCTAATTGCCTATTGATGATATCGTGTCATTATGTGCCATATAAACATGTAGAACAATAGTATTATCTTACCAGACGTTTTGTATTTTTTGTCGCTTTTTTTTGTTTTCGTATATAGCTCTTATATTATGCAAGAGCCGTCACATTTTCTTCTCAATGTGCTTCAATAGGTGAATACATTTGTGCAAATATATGCGGTTCGTCAATAAATTTCTAGGGAACACGCAAAGTGCACCTACGTTAAAGTTATTCTAAATTTTATACAAGGTTCTTATCAGACCTAGGATTATCTGCAAAATGCTTCTGTTATTTTATTACTTTCACGACATAGAAAACACGTCAAAAAAGATGAATTGTGATTGACAATAAAATATATAACATATGACTACAACAATAGCAAATTATGCACTTCAAAGTAACAAAATAAGATAAGATTTTTTTTCACTACATTTTCAGCAATGAGGCATTTGCAATTTTCTAATTTAATATCAAACAACTAAAACGATTCTGTCTTTTCCCAATCTCAACAGATGAAATCATCAACAACATTTTAATGATATCTTGTTTTGCATTTTCCAATTTCCAATGCGATATTCGCCAGTCATTTATTGATACCCTAAGGAAGGTGTGTTCATTGTCTTTGTAAATCGTGCTCTAATTTGCAGGGGAAAAAATGAAAAATGAAACGAATTTCAGATAACCAAAAAAAAAAAAATGTTGGAAATGAAAGTATTCGTCAAAAATCAAGCTGTATAAAATAAAAGCATTTAAAACGTTGACTTTACATTTTCGTTCAATATATTTTTACCATGGAAAACAGTCATTATTAGGATTGTCTTTGCATTTACTTGTCTGGAAGGTTAAACTATTGCAAAGATTATTTTAAGCCTACGAATAATGACCATACGACTGTTAAACACTTAAATAAAGGTTCATAATGATAAGAAATGTAATACAATGTTTTGCTTCAGATAAGACACGCTACTGAAAAATTACAACATCGGCAACTATCTCGGACTACCAGAAACAGCTAATCGATGTAGTAGAACAGTGTTTTTAATGCTGAAATATTTCTTGTGAAGTCATTACAATCATATTTGCAAGGCTATTTTATAACATATAAGCGTTACGACGCAGCCAGTGGATACGACTGTGTTTAAGTCATCACTTGTTGTGATCAAAACAACATATTGGATTGTTCAGAGTAAATTGCTAATTATGTTACATTTGTACTAGACAAGATGTAATATTCTGTGCAATATATAACAGACGCAAGAACAAATTGTTTCGTAACACGTCTGAGATCAGTTGTGTATTTTATGCGTGAATTACGTGATATTGGTAATATATACTACTAGAAATGGTATGTTTTGGTGTACGATGGACAATCTTAGGTTGCTCACATTCAACCTAATCTTCAGAAGGAACAAAAGATCTTTATATGTTTTGCAAACAAAATGTGTCTGGAAAATGAACTAGGATATTTAGTGTTTGCATTTGCTTTTCAGTCTAAACTGAGCGCAGCTAAGTCTCAGATGAAAATGTATCTATCCATTTTAAGAGAGGTAACTGCCCTGTTTTATTGTATTGGAATGGGACGATGTTACATGAACATGGAAGTTGCTTCAGCTGTGATATTTTATATAGACATAAGACAGAATAAATGCTGCAAAAGACAGCTCAAACGGAAACCAGTTTTTTATTAACTGTTTCTATAATTTGCACGTTTCTTTTTATTTCCTTTGATGCATAAATATATGTTGGTTAGAAGTATGTAGAATGATATAGTAAAACTTCTTATTCGGTATTTTAAGATATCATAGAAAGATGTAAAATCTGGATCTTGCACGCGCCACATTGTCTACTTATGGTGGCCAAGTGTACCAATTAATTTTGAAATCTTATCATGCATGCAGAAGTTATGGACAGTTAACGAAGTATATAGTCTTCGAACACACACACACGTACACACGAACAGGGGTAACACTATATCCGCCCCCCCCCCCATTCCTCCCCCGCAATTTGTGGCGGGGAATAAAACCAAGACATCTAACTCTAGTTTGACGTACAAACAGTACACACACAATAACATTTAAATCACTGCAAAACGTATTGGAAATCTACTTGCTACATTCAAAAGTAAGTGCGGAAAGTCGAGATCATAAGATAGCGGATGAATTCAAGACATCAAAGATCTATTTTTATTGCTTCCTTATTTTTATTGAAAAAATAAGGAAGCAAACTGTCTGGCTCTATAGATGTAAAAATAAAAACATTTCACCACTGACAGAACCATTTAAACCATGTGACCAAGTTCTTATTAGCTAAAGTCTGCTAAGAGTGTGCTAGTCGACCTAGGCATAACACTTCAATAACACATCCCATGAATCTATACTCACAGAAGCAGTAAAATGCGCTATTTTTACACAGGAGAAAAAATATCAGTGCTTGCGTTAAGTTATAAGTGTTACCAGATTTAATATGGCTCCATTCCGCAACAGTATCATCAATTTTGTTGGATACAATTTTGTCCTGAAATTTGATTTGCTGTAGATTTGATTTTCTGTAGTATTGGAAACACAGGCGTCATAAAATCTGATATCCCAATAAATTATGAACATTTTCTTTCTTTTTTGCTTAGGTTCTGTTACCATAATCAACGATTAACTGCTGTAATTTCAGAAAGTAAATATCTTCCCGTAGCGTATAAATTTCCATTTGCGATGTTTGTAACGGGCAAGGATTCTTGATGAGAAATTCCTGCTGCAGAGTCCTTACAGAATAAGATATTAATTATGTTGTAAATGCTTTGATATAACGTGTGTCTGTAATAAACATAGCAAAATGTCTTTAAGTAAAACTTAATAACAAATAACATCATGTATACACACTTTTTATATATAATATCCTCTACTTTGTCTATCGCTACTTTTAAGGCTACTATTTCTTTAAAAGTCTGTCCGACCTCGTTGGCTTCGTTGTTTTGGCGCGTTTGACCCCCAATTAGGATATTGCCGTTCGATCACCGGTAAGGATTTCTGGAAGCTGGTGAAAGCGATGTTCAATCTGAGTTCGCTAATACGTTCCTTGGCAGTCTATTAAACAAGAAAATACAGGGGGCGCACAGGCTTGAAAAGTACTTACAAATGAAGGGCAGTCTTAAAAAATCATTGAAAACAAGGCTAAATCAGTGCGAGATTCGAATACTTTTGGGTACGAATAGGGAACCGGATATCGTGTTGGATTGGCTTCCTTGCAAAATGGCTTCACAAGTGTGCTGCTTAGCCAAATATTATTTTTTTTGGTATTTTATCTTAATGGAGAAGTGTGTTTATAGTGATGAGTGGCCTAAACGATACCCTTGGGTAAAAGAAACAAAAAATGAATATAAAGCGTACTTTCGAGCGTGTTTAAAGGAGACTGATGCAGCTAAAATGGGCGAAAGTGCGTTACGGTCACATGAAAAGGGAGATGGTCACAAGGAATACGTTTGTAAATTTCTGTGCTAAAGGAAAATGTAAAACAGAGACCACAACTTCCACGTCTGATGAGAGTCTGATGGTACCCCCACCCCAAACAACTATGGTTGCTGCATCCTGCAGTGCTAGTATTTCAAGCTATGTATCCAAAACAGATGAATCGAAAGCAGAAATAATGTGGAAAATGCAAGCCGTAATCAAACCTGCTTCATACAAGACCACTGAAAATGTTAATAAAATATTTCACGCCATGTTCCAAGACAGTGAAATAGCAAAATAGTTTGTTCTTTGCGAAAGAAAAACAGCTTCTATTTGTGTATTTGGTTTAGCCGACTACTTTAAAAACTTAGTGACTAAGAAGGGCAATTTGTTGCCCTGTTTGATGAATATTTAAGTAAAAAGATGTAGAAAAACACACTCAGATGGATCTTCATATTAGGTTTTGGGATTCCTAATCACAGCAAGTTATTGGTCAGAATTCTTGGGGCATGCTCAAAGAGACAGCGAAGGATAAACTTTAAACTGCAAATCTGGAATTCTTCAGTTTAAGTAGCTGTAGTTGTTAGAGTCCATTTTGACCAACTTTCCAACAGACAAACCAATAACTACATTCTTGTGCACAGATCTAACCTCAGTGATTGAAAATCTCATAAGAAAGTTTGTTCAACCGTCCGAGTTGGAGGATGCTGACACACCTGAGAAGATACTACGAGTTGACAATAAGACTCCTCAGGTCACCTGGCGTACTCCAAGACTGAACTTGGTTTTAAAGCAGATACCAAGTTAAAAGAAGCTAAAGTGAGTGAAAGACATGGAGTTTAGAGTTCAGTGTAAAGACTTTCTCAAAATAACTTTGAAAAAGATGAAGGAAAAATATCTTATTGCATATTCTTCGGTGAGAAATAAGGCCCACTGAATCCTGTTGAAATGGCAAATTATCAAATATTGTCCAGAGAAGGTTGAAGAAAGTTGTAAGGTCTGTATCGTCAACAAAACAACTGAAGAAGGAGATTCTGAAGATGTTGTTCAGCATTTTATTTGATGCATTTCTTGGTAACAGTCTATCCATAGGGTCCCTTGTGTTTACTAATAATCAATATAGAGACAGGGTTGATGTTTTCTTGATGGAAAACATGGCTTCACCAAGATTTGAAAAACTACAAAAAACTATGAAATATTTACTCTTACTGTCCCATGGTCAAGTCGCAGTGGAATGTGGCATCGTTGCGAACGAGGAGGTTGGATGTGAGAACATCAAAAGAGACTGTAGTTGCACAGAGACTGCTTTATGATCATGTAAAGTAAGTAGAAGGAGTTCTTAATGTGCCAATGATATTAATAAACTCATTGTCAGTGCTGGAAATGCTAGACAGAAATATGAGACAGAAACAGTCAGCAGCTGAACAGAGAAAAAGAGAATGTACTGTAGAAGAAATTGAAGAAATCAAGAAGAAGAAAAAGCAAACTGATAAAGATTATTAAAGTTTAGTAAAAAGTGCTGATGACATCTGTTTTAAAGTTGAAAATACAAGAAAACTTGAACTGATCACCTAGGCAAATGCTAACAGGAAAAGAGCCAAAGAAAGACTCACTGTGGTGCAAGAGCTAAACAAAAAGGTGGAAGCAAAGTAAAAAAGACCTTAAATATAGCAATAGAACAGTTGTCACCCAGTAAACCTATTGTAAATATGTTAGAGTATAAATCCGTTATAGTTAAAGTACTTTCAAGTTGTTTTAAAAGTTCCTTATGACGTAGTTTGGCTGAAAGTATCAGTTTTTTAACTCAACCTTTCCTGTGGATTAAAGCATCCATGAATGAAAGATCCAGAGTTGATGATTACATTGCAAGTATTATTCATAAATGAGTCCTTGAAAACTATCATGATATTTGTCCCTGAAAAGTCCTTGAATTTGACTTAGCCTTTTCTTTTTGAACCCTGATACAAATACAGAAGTTCTGTACCGTTGAACATATTTAGGGTTATGAACTTATAAAGCGACACAAGTTAGGCTGTACTTATCCTTTGTGTCAGTATACAAACTAAACATTACTACTCGCCTAAGTTAGAAGTTATCACAAAAACACGTCGCTCATGCATTTGCCCAACCTATCATGCTTTACCTCAATAGTCAGATTTGTTTTTGGACTGGCAGACAGTGAGGCAGACAGACAGAAAAACAGCAGAAAGGCAGACAAATGTAATTATCAATCAGAGGTTTTAAGAATAAGGTCAGTATGCCTTTGCTTTAATCCTATTATACTACTTCTGAAATATTTCACTAAAGTAAGACGGACAAAAACTACTGTATATCCTTAATTAATTGTTAAGGATTTTGTTTACAAAGCAACTGTCGAAAACAAACTTGTTTAGGCAACCAAACCAGCACGTGTCGTAGTAAAAGCAGTCATACAAAAAAATCCATTCCCACCCAATGTGATGTGAACGCATAAATCTGTATTTTGAAATTTGGTTGACAATCAGGCAAAAGGTTTTGCACTTTATTACTAGATATAGTTCTTGTTTCGTTTCTCAAGAATATACTTTTATATGATTTATGTATTATGTACATTGGTCACTAACAACAGTTATTAGGAAAAACCACTGCAAGTAGAATTGATTTGTCTTCAAAACTATTACGCAATGATATCTTTGTTGTACTCTTCTTATAAATCTTCGCTTTATTTAAAGAATGAAATCAACTTTTCTTACGACGAAACTGATAAAATAAAATACTGGCTGAGAGAGGAATTCGTCATACTAACAGTTTAGAAGTGAAATCTTTATTGACCAACAGTTTTAACATAACAGTCATATCACATTCTGCGTTGTAATTCATCATGAATACAAAAAATCTGATGTCTGTCTAAACTAGAGCTATATAATAAATCACATGCGGATAATATAAATACAGAAGTAGAGTTAAAGTTCATTTACATGACATCTCGTTTTATCTATCTGACAGAATAAACGATTTCAACAAACACCTTTAATGGTTTATTGCAGATTAAAATTGTACATTCAAGAAAAGAGTTTAAAATGTCATTCGTTTTACCAGAAATTGGCACACTGATGTGTCTAATCAATGACAAAAATGAACAATACTGCATTAATCTTTATTAATAATAGTCCTGTATCAAACTTGAATATAGATAAATGTAATGGCGAAAGAGATACAGAAATCACTGTCTTCTTGCAAGTTTCAAAGATTATCTGCCTCATAATAAACATATTAAAAGATTAAACAGAGTAATACATACACAAAACTGCATATTATAGTAGTTAAACCATTTTTCTTGTGAAATTATACATTATTGGTCAGTACATGTTTATCACATTATATCCTTCCAGTTACAGGTATTAATTTCAATACCATTTTTATATTGTACATCAGAATACTTTCCGATTATTAGATGTATAAAAACTTCAGGAAATGACAAATCCTGATTATATGATAAAGAAACAAATCACCCCGTAGCAAGATACAAAAAATAACAAAAATACAAAAAGAGTTTACATCACTGATTGATTACAAATTCAAAACCTATTTGTCCTATGTTTAGTTTGGTCAGTTAATCCTCAGCATTGTGTTTGAATTCATACGAAATGTCTTTTTGTCAAGCCATTACGTCAAGTAAAGAGAAAGCCAAAGGAAAAAGTCCTCAGATTCATATTTTTGTTCCTTTCATGGATTTTCATTTCAACGACTTTGCAGTTGAACTGCATCAGAATTAAGCAATAAATAATTTAGTAACCAAAAAACTTTTGTACATCGTCAAACAGGTTAGTAATCATTTTCAGAAAACGATATGATAGATTTCTTGTTTTGATAGTCATACTTTAAACGAATTCGGTGTAGTTGTATTAAAATAGGTTTTGACTTACATTTGTAACGATCGATATGGTTACATACAAAATCTTCGGCTGCAGAAGGAAGTTTGACATTGGTTAAAAGTGTTAGGGCAGAACTGAATTTCGTAATTGTAAGTTTATTTTCATCTGGAAATAATACCAATAGTAATTTTGTAAAAGATAAATCCCGGAATGTTCAGCCTGGTATGATTCTTAAATAATATGAAGATAAAAAAAAACAACATCAGATAATGTCCACGTTTTAAACCACAAGCTAAGAAATTTCAAACTGATTATAGATCATTGATTGGTGCTTGAGTTTTGACAGAAACTTCTGAGTTGAAACACTCTTAATTCAATTGCATGCAGCATTTGTCAATAACTTGAGATACAATTCAAGCAGTTCTGAAAAGAATTTGTGTGATCTGTTGGGTAAAGAATCTATCAACAGAATATCATGGCGCTGTAATAATAGATAGTATTATTTCAACTCAGTCGAAAAGGATAAAGGTAGAACCCAAAGCTTATAAATTTTTTTCTTCTATTCGAAAATTCTAATAAGTTAATAACAAAGAACACAAAAAATAAAAAAGGCTATATAATTTTCCTCCATAGGTTATATACCGTTCGAATAAATATTTGTTTTCAATCTTCAGGTAAAGTTTGCCTAAAAAATCTCCATTTTATGCTTCTGTCTATAAATGGACTGTCATGTGTGTGGGCAGTTGCAAATATGAACAAATTTCCTATCACACAAACATATTATCTGGCATGTTAATTCTTTCAAAAGGTTTCGTGTTCAACAAGTATGTTCTAAAAAGCTTATTTGCAAACGTTGTCTCTTTTTTCCGTCAACTGTCCATCTTCTATAAAAAACATATGTGAGTGTTATTCGAAACTGCTTGCACTGGAAACAGCAAATTTATTTTAGCATTCAAATGGATTAAAACAATTGAAAAGGAATGCTTGTAAATGCTAGGCTAGAGAAAAAGCATCAATTGTAGTTCTTTCATTCAAAAATTCAATAATGCTTTCAGAAAATGTTTTTCATTTCACTCAAAAATGTCTGATAATTTGTCTATAAGTCATGAATTCCCATTGAATGGTGAAACAATAACTTAATCAAAATACCACAGTTATATCACTATGTAATTGTGGAGATTAATGGATTAACTCTGAACCTGCTGAATTTTTGTAATGGATTTGCCCAGCTTTGAATTTGGAACAGTCATTCAAAGTTTAAGGGATTTCAATATCAAAATACAAAAAAATGGAACTACCAACAGAATAGAGTTTGGTCAGACAGCACGGATGTGCAGGCTGGCCTTGCTGTATACTGGTGGCAAAGGCTAATCACTTTCGGTTCCAGCAGGTTAAGGGTAAATGGGATGACGCTTCTCAAATTATAGTTACATTTCACTATGGCTAGTGTAACAGGTTGTTACTTTCATAGGCATATTATAAATGTTGCTCTTTATAAGACTGCTCATTTACAGTGTACATGTAATATACTGAATCATGCTTATGTTTACGCTGTATAATGCCCTCTTTTGTGAAGGTAGAACAGCATAGGTTTACTGATAAATCAACAGTGCAATGCTAATATCAGCAGGCGCTTACACTTGAATGTAGCAAAGGCACGTTTGGATCAGTCGCAGTATAGTTACAAGATTGAATTGCAAAACCACAATAAAGAAATAAAGAAGGTATTGCAAATATATGTGCCATGTAATGTTTTTCTACCTGTTTATAGAAGCCACCGCATTGTGGTGTAAAGGTCGTCTTTGTTGCAAACAGAATATTTTGACAAAAATTCATCTTTCATAGGCTAAACATTGTCGAACATTTTAAACACATTTTCTTACCAACACATTTGTCCTATTTCAATACTGTACTTCATCGCTCAAAATAATTACGCCATTATTTTGCCTTGGTTATAAATTACTGATTTATACGGTTGTGGAATGCAAACGCACACATGTCTGAAAGATATACTTTTTATACCGCCGTTTGAAAAAAAACAGTCGTATCATTGGAACGCTGGCTGGCGGGAGGCGTTCATTTTTTTCTTGTCCGGAGCAAAACGTCTACATGCATTGAGGAATTTTAATATTACTTGGCACAAATATTTACCGTTTTGAGGCATAGTGTCACGTGTAAATTTCCCTGTGGCAAAGATTAAGGTCAAACATAGAGGTCAAATGGCAGATAAAAATGTGTATACGGACCATTTAGTCATCATGAATTGAGTGTATCTATCACATATGTTCACCATCAAGAGACTTACATAGTGTTACACGCATAATCCAGGTCCATATTTTTGCAAGGTCAAGGTCACTAGAGATGATGAAATGTCCAGGTTTTGTCCATATCTTCTACATGCATAGAGGGATTTCAGTATTACTTCAGGTTCATTTACAATGTATGTTTCACTATCCAGCAGTAATTTCCTACCTACAAACACATCTTTTTATTCATTCTGCCCATATCTTGACCAAAAGCTTTTATGACGGGCGTATTATGTAACAGTGGCAATCTTGTTAATTTTAGTATCCTTTCACAGATTAATTTTAGCAAGCTATCTCACTTAGAATGTTCGTTTTATTTGCACAAAATCCTTCTTAGCTCATGATAAACATTGTTTGACTAGACATAAACAGACTCATCCTGAGCCTCACAAGAACATTTGAGACTTAATTGCACATACTTCTTACCAATCTCGGTCATCTTGGGAAATTTTTAAACAGTCTACTGCAGCCTTAATGTATGATCTACACACGTTTTATTTATTCACAATTAATTATTATTCTTTGTGGCTTAACCTCAAAAATGGAGATTCATTGAAAACAAATGCTTTGGCCTCTTTACATAAACGCAAGTGTTAATTACGTCATAAGCAGATATCACATAGTGCTTTATGTCTGATTGCTCGTAAAATATAATGAAGCATTGTTGATAATATCATTCTCTTTTTCACAGGATAGTACACGCAGCAATGGTTGGAATCGAGGTTGGAAAGTCGAGATGTGATGATAACTGCATTTTTTTCGTGTCTATAACAATACTAAACCTACGCAAATCATGCATACAAGTTGCAACATGCATCTGGTTGTTTTATATAAACGAACATATTTATATAGTATTTAAAGTTTGCTAAGCACCAGGTTTATGTTGTGTAGTGTTATTTGTGGTTTGATACTTTTCGGTATAATTCTATTCTATTTTGATTTATTAACGTAAGACATGGTCCTCTAGCTTCTAAGACAGCAATGATTGTGAGACAGGTCTGTGTAAACAGGCACATCTTGTTTTGCAGAAGAGTATGGTATCCTGCACTGGGTAAATGATTACTGCTATTTCAGGCATGAATGAATCGTTTGGCAACTGCGGTGAATGTCTCCAACCAGGCTATCTAGTCCAGGCTACATGAGACTATTCTTCGGACTGGAACACTTAGAGACCACACACTTATACGCATCCAACTGTTTATTAACCAAAGCAAGGAATGATATAAGTTAGCACTGGATCTTTTTGGCATAACAGACAACGAGAGCGACCATTCCTCTTTACAGACGTGTCTGGGTATTGACTAAGCTGTCTTAATAGGCGTGCTAGGTTGTGGGGAGACTAGAAGAGAGGTTTCAGTCAGCTCACATATCAGACAAGACAGGTATGGCGGGGTCTCAGTGATGTTTTGGGACGTCTTCAGCTAGGATGGATACACCGATCTCTGTATCTTTGATCCGGAAACCATGACTGATCAGCGGTATACGGTTGACTTTGGAATAACATTTAGAATGACCAACAGATAGGACTTTCAGCTCCGCAAGACCATACAGGAGTTGGGTGTCATCCTTGTCATAAAATAGAACAGAGTGACTCTAAAGACCATGAAGAACGTGATTTTCAGTTTGAGCAGGCGCTGCCAAGAAGTAACTATAGAGTAAACTTATCGTCTTTTCAAAGAATTTAGAAAATTGACCCACAGTCGATGAAGTATTATTTTTTCTATCGTCGTCTGGTTCATTATGCTAAAAAGCTCTAAATTTTAAGACACACTTACGAATTTAAGTCTAACCGATCCACCCCTAAAGACTGTTTAAATTCATTCATAGATAACTTTTATTACTTGTACGTAACAAACTTAGCAGTTCAAGTCAAAAGGCGGAAAACAGTTATGTAATACCCAGCAAAACAATACAAATATCTGTTCAGGATGTTCAAAGAAAAGTGCATTGATTCTACGAGGCGTTTTAATCTTATAATAACTGTATATAGCTTTAATTACAATGATTAGAAAAGAAAGAAAGACAAAAAACAAACGGAAGAAGAAAGAGGAGAAGACAAAGAAATGTCTATTTTAATGACATATGATATACTATGCACAAAATTTAGCAAAATTTATGCAAATACAATCAACTAGCTCCATATATCTAAACTTGTATGTCATTTTTTAAATAAACATTTTGATATTTACTTATAAATCAACGGCAATCACAGTTAACAAATGTAACTATCAAGATCAAATCTCTTAATTTACAAACTACATACATTTCAGAAAAAAATATCTGTGCACGAAGTTCAAATAGCTGCATAATCTAAGAACGTCAGAAAAAAACTATATATAATATAATTGAATATAATTGTACAATAATTTAAGTGAATGAATTCAATAACACTGATCAGCTTTTTTTATATAGATTTATCAATAAATTACTATTCTACGAGTTTCAATAGCACTTTCTGTATTAACTAAGAGGTCCTACGTAGGAAATAATTCAAGTGTACACAATTTCACCTCCAGAGGCAAATCATAAAACTCATTTCACAGTCATGCATTAAAAATTTCCGTTCTCATAATTCTGCATTTGAGACAGGCAACAATGAAATGTTTCATTTTCAAAATGCGCATGGCACAGCAAAATAATGGAATTTGTTTAAGGTAACGAAAAAAGGTAAATTACATAAATAATAACGATAATAATAATAGTAGTAAACATTATGTCTAAATAATTGTGAAAACTGCTGAGGTCAAGTGACTAATGGGTATGGATTTAAGTTCTGCTTTGTTTAATTAATCAAAAAATAAAATTAAAAATTATTGTTCGATTAAATCTTAACACCTTAACAAGTCAATGTACAAATGCCTTCTATTTTGCAAAGCTAATTCTCGTAATAGGCGCGTTTAATTAAAAACGTTGGAAACACTCCTTGTTTTCATTACACGCTAAAAACTACTTTTTATTCACTGATGTGTGTATTTGCAAGAACTTTACATAAAGGAGCTATTTAACAAACACGTTATCTAAAAGTTTATATATATATCAGTATACTTTTAAGAGGTTGGTTAACAGCTTATATTCAGATTCAACTCTTTCAAATACTTTTTTCTTCTGATATGAAAAATAAATTGCCTACATGATCATTGTGATTCCTTAGGAAGTATTTTATTTCACTCGGTCTGTCTGCACACTAGCAATATAAATTTGATGTTTATATCACTTATGTGCCTTAACATATTGAAATCAGCATGGGAAACGGGGCGACTTGACCATGGAATATTCCTAAGGAGTGTGAGTTCAAGGTAAATTTCAGTCAGATGAATAAATAAGGATAGACTTCAAAGACCTTTCAAATATTTACCTGAAGAGAGAGAGAGTTAATATTATCCATAGACATTTGTCAATATTGCCACTCATACAAGTTTCAGAAACATTAGCCTCTCTGATGCAAGTTGCATATTTTTTTGTTTTTGTCGACGGCAGTCGAATACTTTTGGTTTGAACTTCTGTTGATATGGATGCGTTGCCAACACAAATCTGTAAAATCTATCCAATCAGGATTCAAGCATCTGAGTCGTCTGAGCCATATAAGATAGCTTAATGGCTGACGGTTTACGAACAAAGAGGGAATGGCATATATATATATTTACACAATCTAGGTCGACCAGCTTAAAAACATATTTATTGTTCAAATTCACTTTTCTTTGTTCAGTATGGACAAATGTCATTATGCTTACATTACAGAACAATCTATTCAAAGAACCATTGATAATCTTCTAAATTCATGGCGTCATCCTGAGAAATATCTTTAAATGGCGCATTTAAACCACTGTTCTAAATATTTTTTTCATGAAATTCTCGGTGATAATTATTTCAATTACTTTTTATAGTGTTTTCTTCTTTCTGTTTTGTACAAACAATCTGAACATCTAAAGTCGTGGGAAATTATCTCCATACACTATTATCCTGCGACACTTTTTTCTTTATTTGAACTAACTTTTCAAAGTCGTGAGCCGTTTTCTGTGTCATGTGCGTTTTATTACATTTAATTGTGCTCTATGAGATCCAGATTGCGGTAAATTCCCACAGTTTGAGAATAAATACTTTCCATTTAATTAATACTATTATATTCATAGTAATATCGGACATATGTCTGTAAAAACTGCAGATAATGTCCCCAAAAAGCTACATCTTAAGAAAATACTGATTACATGACACCAATTATTCTTTATATTCGATGGCCACGCAAACGTTTGATACTTAATTGCACCACATATGATGTGAAAGATAATAAGGAACATAATTATACTTGAAGTTTAAAGTAAATTATTCAAAACAAAATAAAGTATTTATAGTAAAATACTACAATTGTAAGAAAAATTCTAAGTTTAAAGGGGAGATAATTCTGGAATTGTGTGTGCTAGATTTATGAACCTTACCACATATGATGTGGGTGATGATTAGGAACATCTATTTAAAGTTTGAAGTAAATCCCTAATAAAATAAAGAAGGTACAGTAAAAACATATTATACTACACAAAATCTTTAATCAGCCCTGCCCTCCAACTCACCATGTTCTTATTTTAATACCAGCTACTTTGATGTGAAAACAACCACTGCATTGGCCAGTCGGAAGGTTCAAACACAGCTCATCACATATACACTCACCCAAGGGATGGTGGTGAGATGTGGGGGGAAAGACTGAGGTTAAAGTTGTTTGTGCATTATCAATACATGGAGCAGTATCAATACTCAAAGTTGTTTGCTACCCTGCAGCCCCCAACAGCAATGCTACTGCATTCTGTTAAAACTGCGTGGTCACAAATATTGGGGCTGCAGCATTGTCCGATAGCCAGACTAAAAAATAAATGCCCATTTAAATTGATAGTTTTTATAATGTTTGTATTTCAAATTGACACTTATATAATATATCGTATATTGCGCAAACAAGTAATAAATTATGAATGATGTTTCTAAATGATGTCTTTAAGTGTGATATAAATGCCGCGTGAAATACGCAATTGTCACTCTCCGCATACGTCCAGAATTAAAAAGAATGGTGTTACTGTTTTACTAAAAAGTGTATAAAATTAATTTCAGAACACCCATTCAAATAAAGAAAAAGGAAAGCCAGGAAATTGATCATGACATTATATTTTGCATGTTTACAAGCTTAAAACTGAAATATAACATGAATGTTATAAATTTCAAAAAGAAATTTAAATTATGTTAACAACTGTACAAAAATAATGATATCGGCGAAACAACAAAAATGCAATGATAAAATCATTATGCATAACAAATTGCATATTATAATGTCATAAAGCATAATAATTGATCTGGCGATCAATCCCTGTCATACAAATGTAAGCAACACAACTGTCTCCTGTTTGGTATAAAGTGATATACTTGATCTGTATGCAGTCCAGATTGCAAAAGCTTTTTGTTTGGTTTGGTGTATAAGGGTTTAATGCCAGATTTAACATATCTTTTAAAAAAAACTGTAAAGTGTCATTTTTTAACAAATTTATATTAAATTTTAATACATGTATATCATTTTATCAGTAATGTTGTACATGGCTGATCCTTTCAAAGACATATTTGTTCAAAATGTATTCTTTTCCTGAGATATTTATTTTTAAGACTGTGATTTATAATATCTAAATGATCTATGATCTTAACTTTCTATAAGCTTAAAGTGATGTCAATTTTCTGTGATGATATTTTAATTATTTACTTACTCAGGATTGTTGTTTTATGTTTTTTTGTTCAATTGATGTGCTAAGCAATTTTTTTTTTAAATTCTCTAATTTTTCGTTAAGGTCTCATGCCTCTCTATGTCATGCCATTACTATCAAGGACCACAATGGAAATAAGGGATTCTCTTCTCTTTTTTGTGTTATCCTTGATATTGATGTGACTGACATGGTTCATTTTCATTAATATATCATTTCATTCTTATATTTGTTTTATATACTTATATGTCTATTTTAAATGTTTTGTAACCATGTTGCTTACACAATATTGAAATAAATCTATCTATCTATCTATCTATCTCGGCGGTCAGCTCAGCTAATAAGTGTTCCTGGGTATCCAACCAGTTTACTAATCAATTTCTCCGCAAGCGACGGACTACTTTCTCACTTGCTTCAATGACCGATGGACGCGTTCAATTATCACGAAGAAATTCTGCCGGCTCTGAAGGGGAACGAACCGGGACTCCAGGATTGACAATCTGATGCTCTACCGATTGAGCTAGCAGGGCTGGCAAAAAAGCTGATGCATAAATGGGCAGACAAAAAATTATAGTGTGAAACAAAATTATAATAGAACAAAAAATGATGGGTAAAATAATGAAATCAAAATAGAATACGAGATATAATTATAAAAGAATTTTGATAACTCGAAAAAAAAGATCAGATATACAGCATGGCGCCTATAACCTAACTGAAATAAGGTTTTTGAAGCAAAGATTATGTAGTGGAAAGAGAGTGTGCGCCTGATAAGCCCATCTACTTGTAGAATGAATGCGGGAAATGTATGATGGACATTTAATTAGATTATCTATGCCCCCAAGCGAAGATGAGGGGCACATTGTTTCCCAAACGTCGGTCGGCATGTCGGTTGTTCGGTCGGTAGACGCTTCATTTCCGATAAATATCTAGAGACCTCTTGGACCCAACTTCCTCAATCTTAAAATGTAGGTTGGTAATGCCCAGTAAATGATCCCTATAGTTTTACAGCTTGACACGGCATGCCTGTATCGGTAGAGTTTATACATGTAATTCCTCAGCTTATTTATGAAGCGTGGCAACACATTTATATCTAGAAATTGTAGGTCGCAGGTTCGACCTTCTGGAGTTATGGACCGGGGACAGAGCCCACAAGAGACGGTTTTCTGGAATACAAATACGTATATTTATCAAAGATAAATATTTATTTCACAATATGTAACATCTATGCAATGTAAGTGAAACGGCAAATGCAATGAAGTGTATACTGGCATAAACAATGTATATATGGCGGAACCATCACATGTAAAAGAATAACTGAAAGAACTTATACTAATAATCTGTTGTTTTACACATCATCGTAATAAATGCTATTAATTAAGTAGCGGAGTAAACAACACAAAGTATTTAGGTTACTAACCTGGAATACAAATACGTATATTTATTAAAGATAAATATTTATTTCACAATATGTAACATCTATATAATGTAAGTTACAAACGGCAAATGCAATGAACCATTGCACTTATCGCTCACATTGCATTGTATAGATAAGAAGCAGTGGTTACTAACAAGAAGTAACAGTAAAGGAGGTGCATGCTCTATAGGAAATTGGGACAAGGCGTATCGGACAAAAGGTACAGACCATGGGATTTATTTTAGGCGATTACGTTTCAGTGGACAATAATGATGGTTGAATGAAAAACAACACCCATGAATTTATCTTCATGTTTTTATTCAAAATGTTTTATTTGCCAAACTCTATCTCTATGACAAGGTCACCAGGTCAAAGACAAAAGTCACAGTGACCTTGAATAGCAAAGTCGTTTACGATCAATTACTATAGAATGCTTCGGCTCAGCTCTCCAAAACTTCATAGGCAGGTTGGACATGACAAATAAATGACTTCTATAGCTTTTAAGTTCATTATGTCAAAGGTCAAGGTCACAGTGTCCTTGAATACGGTTTTCGATCAATAACTATTGAACTCTTGGATTCAGGTTCCTTAATTTTACAGTGTATGTTGGTCATGGCCAGTAATGATCCCAATAGCTTAACAGATCACCAGGTCAAAGGCCAAGGTGGCAGTGACCTTGAAAAGCAAACCATTTTCCGATCAAGAAGTAAAGCATGCTTGGGCTCACTCATTCCAAAACTTCATAAGCAGGCTAATCATGTTCAGAAATTCGTCCCTAAAGTTTTTAGGGTCACTTGATCAAAGGTCAAGGTCATATTGACCATAAACAGGAAAATCTTATTCTGATCAATAACTATAGAACGCTTGATCTAGGCTACACAAAAGCTTCAAAGATAGGTTGCGAATGACCATTAAATAACCCTTATAGATTTTCGAGTTATTAGGTTAAAGAACAATATCACAATGACCTTGAAAAGCAAAACCTTTTCGATAAAAATCTTGGGAATAATTTGGGTCCAGTCTTGTCAAATTTGGTAGGTAGATTGGACAGTTAATGACCTCTACAGATTTTTAGTTCATTAGGTCAAAGTTCAATGTCACAGTGACATCGAAAAGCAAAACAGTTTCCGATCAATAAATATAGAATGCCTGTGTCCAGTCTTCCTAAAACTTTATAGGCCGGTCGGTAATGGCCTGTAGATCACTCCTAAAAATTTTAGGGTCACTAGATCAAAGCTCAAGTTCATATACATCATAAACTGAAAAAAATTGATTCTGATGAATAACTAGAGAATGCTTGGACCTAAAGTCCTTAAACTTACAATGCCGGCTGAAAATGACATATAGATGACTTGTATCCCTTTGATGGGGCACTTCATCAAAGTTTAAGGTCAGAGTGACCATTAATAGAAAAAAGTTCTCAATCAGTAACTAGAGAACCCTCGGGCGTTGGCTTTACAGACTTGCTATGCTGATTGGTCTGTTCAGGAGATAAACCCTATTGTCTTTGAGGTCACTAGGTTAAATGCCAAGGTCACGGCAGCCATACTTCATAAAGAGGAAAACAGATACTGATTGATAACAGGAGAACCCTTGGGATTTGCTTTCAAAATTCCTACCTAACTACCCTCACACATTACTACCTACCTACTTTCCTACCTACCTACACATGTAGTTCCTATACTGATTCGTGTTCTACAGTAATTTAACTTTATACATTTTATAACCAAAGTGACATTTACATGATCTATATTTCCTCTCATTCATCTACATCTTTTGATATCAGAAGCCGCCGTCATCCTCCCTTTAATGTATTGACAAAAGTCCATGTCCTTCTACCTTCCTTTACTTTTATGGCGGCCTCTAGGGAGCGCTTGGGGATATATATATATATTCATTCAAAAATCTCGTGGTTACTTGTTTTCAAGTCCTGTGCTAGTTTACGTGTATTGATTATAATAAAATACAAAATACCATCCCGTGTCTGTGTCTATTTTACTCCTGCTGGTATTAATATAAACATACATACACATTACAGATCTCATTTGAATAATACGAAAGATAAATCTTTATTATTGCTTAGTAAACACAGAAAGGGAAGTAGGCTCCTAATTGTGTGAATTATTATTCAGGTAACTGAAGCTACGTTATTAAAGACATTATACGATTCTTTTATAATGACGCATACTTAAAAAAAGTAACAGAAAACTAAATGTTGTTCTTGGTAACATTTACGAAGAAAGACGGTTTGCGTCAATTATAACTGTCAAGTGGTATAAAACTTGTTTTATCTTTTTTCTGAGAAAAAGAAAGGACTGTCGTGAAATTTAACATAAATGTTCATTCAAAGTGAACTTTTACACGTGTTTTTGTTCAATGGATGTATAAGGCAAATAAAGCAATAACCAGGAGTCGAGTCACCAAAACCCAGTAGTAAAGTAGCCAAAAAGTCGTCAACAAAACCAGAAGTCAAGACAGCAAAAAAAAAGTCGTCAGCAAAAGCAGAAGTCAAGACAGCAAACAAAAATATGTCGTCAGCAAAAAAGTAAAGGCAGCAAAACAAAAAGTCAAGTCAACAAAAAAAGAACTCATGCCAAATATGCATAGAAGGAAGTCAAGTTATCAAAACAAGAAGTCACAGTCAGCAAAAAACAAGTCAAGTCAGCAAAAACACAAGTAAAGTCAACAAAACCAGAAGTCAAGTCAGCGAAAAAACAGAAATATAGTTAGCTAAAACCAGAAATCAAGTCAGCAAAAACCAGAATCAATTCAGCAAAAAAAAAAAAAAAAAAATAGAGTGAGCATAACTTGCATAGTATTTGTTGTCCATAAAGGTAAAACATTTGCTGAATAAAGTAATTTCCACTTATATTAAGCTGTGTTAAACGATAATTCTACCATGATGTGTAGTATGTTTAGTGATACAAATCTTTCTTGACGGTATAAAAAGGTACAATTAGGTAGATGGGAGACACTCGCCTGGGAGAAATTCGTTTACATTTGTCGGAATATAATCGCCTAATTATCATAATTCATTTGTCTGACACTTAACAGACTCCTCTAACAGTCTTAATATTACGCTGCTTAATTTTGATACTAGCACATGCAGTATTACCAAAATATGAATTTAGTTCAATGACTGTTAAAAAGGAACTTACAACTTCGCAATTCTAGAATGTTTTTTGAAAACAAATCTATATTCATATCATTATTTTGTGACAGGGATGTGACGATCACTTCAACGGAAGACTTCTGGAACTAGAAATATCCTATCTAACTCTAAAATTTAGCTACCTATGTAATAATACGTCTGTCATACATCAATTTCTTTGAGTATGTATTACCAATGTCACGTAATTCACGCAGAAAAATATATACGAGAAAATGATCTTATACGTGATAAGAACAAATTTGCTTTATGCGTCTGTGTTATATTGCATTGAATATTGCATCTAGTCTAGGACAAATGGTTTATAAAAGCAGCTTCCTTTGATAAATCAATTTCGCGTCTCGTGTACAAAACGAAGTTTGAACACTATCGTATTCACTGACATAAATAAAATGAAATGATTAAACACAGTATTCCCTCATCACATCGTTGTGCATTTACAGTTTGGTCATTCTTGGTCATTTCTTCATATCTTAAGTTGACCCTGAAATTTATTTTTTCATTAATTTACATTTAAATGCAGGTAAAGAGGATAATTAAAGTAATTTATTTATTTGTTTGTCCATTTCTTTCTTTCTCTCTTTCCTTATTTTTTCATTCTTTCTTTCTTTATCTATTTCTTCATTCATTTATTATCCTTTAAAATAAGTTCAGGTTGAAAGCACATCTACTTCAGATAGTTTAAATTCAATCTCTAACTTACAATTGTGTCAGAGAATCTTTAGTTCTGTAATTTTTAAGTAACTCATGACCAAACAGTACAGGTGTGGGTCTTTATCCCATAGTGCTAAATTTATGTGTCTGGGACACCGGTTAATGGTCTCTGTAATTAAGTCCTAAAGATATATGACTAAATAGATTTATACGCCATCATACATAACTTTCTGAAGGGATGTGTATCGGCCGAGTACACAACTACTCGGGCAAGTGCAACCTCTGAAAACTGCCTCAGAGAATGAATTCATTGGTTAAGTGGTCTAGAGCGGTAAATTTTGAACCAAATTGCAACCATTTTTTTTTTTGGCGGGGGGGGGGGGTGTTTTGTTTTATGACAAATGTTGGTCAGAATGAAAAAAACATTAAATTAGCGTAGATTAGATCGTTTTATTGTAGCTTACAAAATTGATCACTCCCAGTATAACTTCTCAGAACTGACAAATGAAATACAGTGTTATAAAAAGTGTTTGCAGAAAATTGTTCAGAATTTTGCCTTCCTACGAGGTAAATTATTTACGTGATCTGAAACAAATAATCAAACGCTTCTAGGTATCTGCTGTAACATTGCTGATGTACGATGAAATTAATCAATTTCTTTTAAGTCCCAGTATCACAATAACAAGTAAACTTATTTTACCAAGAAAGAGGCCTTACCCGCAGAAATGATTTTCTAACTTTACTTTTACCAATGAATGTGTCAGAAAAATAGTGTAGTAATTTTTCAATGGCATTGCAAAAATAAAAGAAAGGCTTTTAGATGAAGAATGACTTAAATACGAAAAAAAGACATATGTAAACAAGAGTCTGTCATAGACAGTATATCCCCCGCCGATCGGTGCTTGTTTGAAGAAAGGGTCATAGACAGTATATCCCCCGCCGATCGGTGCTTGTTTGAACAAAGAGTAATGTCAGAATGTCCATATAAAGATAATGGGAAAACATCAGTAATAGGTTTTTCAAAGAATAATTTTGTGGTTTTCATCTTGATCAAAGACAATAACGCCTTCAAAAATTGTGCAATCGCATAAAGTGACGATATGTACTGCAGTTCATGTTGTCAAACATTCTGTAAAAGTTTTGGTGGAAATCGCCTTCAAAATGTAGGAGGTTTTGCGCACAGAAACATTTATATAATAATAATTATAAAAATCATCGGAGGGCAATAACTCCTTTAAAATTTATGCCAGCACAAAATCCTGAATATATGCGCTGCAGTAAATGATGCAATCATTATGTGAAAGTGTGGTGAAAAATGCATGCAAAATGTAGGTGGATTTGCGAACAGAAGCATTTGTAGGTAAAACGAGCTGTCTTTACAATTCTCAGGAAATCATGGAACAACTTTAAGAAACAGCTCTTTTTATATTTAAGTCTTTAACTTTTGTCAACACTGAAACAGTTATTTTTTAAACAGCAATGGCAAATAGAACTCAATTTACACATAGTGAATAACTATTCAGGGACCATTACTCTGTGTTAAATGGTTCGACCGGGACATTTCAATGATATGCACTTCTCTTTCTGGTAGTGATGGTTCTCACAATCATGGGCCATAACTCTGTATTGAAGTGTCAAACCGGAACAAGCCAAGAATATGCGCATCTCCCCTTTGGTATTGAAAGTTCCTACAAAGTTTCCTTGAAATCCTTTCAGTAGTTGCAGAGAAATAGCGCGGAAACAAAATACTGTGCAGAGGCCATTACTCTGTGCTACATGGTCTGTCCGAGATATGCCAATGATATGCGCAATTCCTTTCAGTATTGATGGTTCCAATAAGGTTTCGTTGAAATCCAGTAAGAAGTTGCCGGGAAATAGCACGGAAACGAATGTTACTCTGTATACATGCTGAATCAAGGGCCATAGCTATATGATGAAGGGTCAAACCGGAACAAGCCAAGGATATGCATTTCCTGTTGGTATTGAAAGTTTCCACAAGGTTTCATCGAAATCCAGTCAGTAGTTACCAAGAAATAACGTGGAAACAAAATTCGGACGGACAGATGGACAGCGCCAAAAAATATCACTCTCCCGATTCCATCGGCGGGCCTAACATTGTTTTAGAGTGAATCGAACCTGGTCCATTTCCTTTTTATA
Source organism: Cyclina sinensis (assembly GCA_012932295.1). Classification (NCBI taxonomy): domain Eukaryota; kingdom Metazoa; phylum Mollusca; class Bivalvia; order Venerida; family Veneridae; genus Cyclina; species Cyclina sinensis. The sequence continues at coordinate 38,199,792 of JAAONU010000007.1, read as the reverse complement.
ATTGCTTAAAGCTGGAATTGAAACAGACTGGGAAATATGTATTTATATTTTCAAGCAAAATATTGGTAAGATATAAATGAATATAATAAAATGACTTTGTTCGTATAGCAAAGCACATGCTATCTCTACATTTCAAACCATAAAACCAATTGAAACATTCATTACACTGTCAGACATTTTGATTTCACATGTCAGTTGTGATGCATAGATGCAAACATGGAGTCCAGACATTACAAATGCATTAAATACTCTTCTCTGTATAGCAGTGAGTCAAAATATTTTCACGAAACGAATTTTTTACTAGATACGAAAACGATTTTAAAATTCGACTGATTTCTACTTTATTCATATGTCAGAGAAATCTTGTATATTTGTTAATTAGTCTGTCTTTATTTCAGTAAGACTCATGCATACTATCATCGCGTTTCGGGGTGTTTTTAAATGTGCTACTATGGGGATATTTCAAGCTAGACATTAATACTAATACGCTTGTTCAAAACAACTATTCCTTAACTTAGTACAAGGAATAGTTTCTTTCATAAAATGTTCGTGCAACCTTTTAGAATTAGTTCTGCCCTTAAAATGAATCTGACAGGAACTGAAATAAATTATCAAGCCCTACTTTTTATCATGGTCATGAAGAAATGTTCAGGTCTTTTTGCCATTAACAGTAGATTAATTTCAACTTTCCACACCGACATGTAACTGACACAATAACCGGCTTACACTTTCTCCGTAGTAACTCCTTTAGAAATAGAGGACAAAGCTAAATCAATTTTAGAAGAAAAAATGCGATACACCGACTTAACAACAAACTCCGGAAGAACATTTTTGTCTGAGAAATTAAAGACTATTTAAAGATAGTATTTAGTTTGTCCAGTCATCTTGTAAAAAAGGAAAGCCTAAACGTGAATCATTCACTCTGCTGAACACTCGATGAGAATGTCCAGGTTTCAAATAAAAGAAGCAAAATTACAAAATTTGTCATTGCCTAGAAACTGGCATGAATGAAGCCACAATAAGTTTATGCCAGAAGTCTTTGTCTGGGTTCCTGGCTAAAAATAGATGTTCTTCATTTAAACAAACACTTTTTATACGTCTCTAAAAGGTGGAAAGGTTGCTTTAGTTTGATTGTTGGTAAAGGTCACGGAGACATGACTTTCTGCCGGTCATTTTCAGATCCTCATGAGGATACAATTTTAATCAAATTGTCTGACGGTAACTAAATTGTATTCAGATTCGGCTACCCAATACGTTGACACGTGTAATAAGGTAATGAAAGATAACATGCCATCTTACACTGTTGTATGATTTAGATAGAATGTTGCACTGCAAAGTTAGAAAACATTATGCATATACTATAAATAACTATAAATTCCACAAGTTTAAAGTTTTTTAGTTATAAATCGCCAGCAAACATCATTACATTTTTCTTTTGTAACACAAAATAAATCCTTCTCTGTGTTTGCTTCTCTCGAAATGTCTGACTGTCTGCATCTGGCTCTGTATCGTTTTTGCATTTAGTTTTGACAATTGCTTTGTCCAGCCTATGACTACATGATCTATTAATGACATTTTGGTAAGTTTCGATTATCTGTTCAAAGACGATTTTTTTTCTAAAAGAAGCACAGTATAAAAATACATGCAGCCTTCATCATAAAATGTACAACCTTAAATAAAACTTGATTTATCATTTGAAAAATTTAAAGAGCTCACAAGCCATTGCAATCCATTGAAGCCACTCAGTTAATGTGACAGTAATAGTGCACAAAGCTGTAGTCTTACTATATTATGTTACAGAAAGATGTCGGTTTCCAGTCCAATGGCAAATAAATTAAAGAGAAACATATCTGACCATTTTCCATTCATTATACTTCTAGCCATAAAGATAGCACAGGTACAGGAAAATACAACAAAACTAAGTAATGAAAACCAGTACACAAGAACTTTTGATTGCTTTAATACAAACGTATAGACTTTCTCAATGTTAGCAAACAACGGAACGATTGCTAATTTCTGGTTGCTATAAAATTATATTGTTACAGCTTTTTGTAAAAATGTTTCAGGAAGGTTATCGTGTTGTTGCCTCGCATTACTTGAATAAAATCTCGACAAAGAATCAATAAGATAAGGTTTCTTTGCTCATTTACTCAATGCGATGCCGTAAAAATTTTTCTTGAGGCACGTGAGGCACGCATACTTTATAGTTTCTCTACAACTTTTTTATACCGCGTCAGCATTCAATAACCTTGCCTTATGCCTATGTTGTTGATGCAGAATTTTGCTTTGTAGGCAGTCTTTATTAAATATGCAAATTAATGCGCATGCAATTTATTAAGTGGATAGTGTCCAAAATGTTATATGTTTATTCTTTTAGCTCCGAAAGTAAATTGTTTGTTTGATAATGTTTCTTTGCATTTTAAAGCTATTTCAAAGGTGTTCTCAGTATGTCCTAGTTACAATTAAATAACTATCAGCATTTTCTTGGCATATAATTATCTTTGGAATACAAAAGATTTCCTCTTTAAATTGCCTATAAATCCTATTTTACAGCCAAGGGTTCACTGCTTAGCAATAACCAGACTAGACTGTTTAAATTCTTGCAACTCTAAGACTATTTATGGTGTAAATTAAAGGAAATATTTGATTCTAGAATGTGAAACTTTTTTTAATTCACTGTGGTGTATTTGAAGCCAATTTGCCAACCCGAGGCTACATCAATTGTCTTTTAGTTGTAATATTATAGATGCTGTTTATTTTAATTAAAGACATTAAAATGCATTTGAATGTCCCAATCTGACTTAATGCGAGATGGGACACGAAAATATGTTTATGTAAATATGATGACCTAAATTATGTCAGGCGTGACAAAAAATATATCTAATGTCATTTTGTCATATTTGCTTTGCGTATACAGCAAAAGTAGCAGGCATGATAATTTTACCTTAGAAGAATATGACTAAACCTTTTATTTGAAATATGTTTTATAAATTGACGTTACCTAACTAAAGCTAAGATTGTCTCTAAATTTTATCAAATTTAAAGATTTTTTAAAGATTAATTCAATTGCAAAATGGTTAAGATATTTCAAAAGTAACATAATGTTGCACCAAAAGGCACTACGCTGTGCTGATTCAAAAAATTGTCCTGTGAACGAAGATTTTTAGGCCTTCAGGTTAAAGGATTTTACACAAAATCCGATAAAATAGGAATGTGAACTATTCTTTTGTCTTTACATCCGCTGTGAAATGTCCTTTAGCAAAATTTTATGGCAGTGGCATTTTGGTTTCCTAGAATGCGCTTTGGTTGATGTCGCTTGACAATACTTTTTTCTGGTTATCAAAAACATTTGGTTTTGCATAACTTCAATATAACGACGTTCATGTTTTTACTGACTTGTAACAAACCTTGTTCTGTCTCCTTTGTGCAAATGCGTTTGAGACATGTTATATCAAATATTAAACTTACTGAATGTTTAGGACATTCATGACTGACCACTGATGTATTTAAATATTTTTAATGTGGCAACTTCAATGCGTAAAATTGTCCTTTCTTTATACCAAACAAAGCTTACAATGTTATCCACCCTATGTAATCAACAAGAATTGTTTAGATGCATTGATTTCAAATGAATTATTTAAATTGTATTGTCAGGAAACGTTCTTTTTTTATTTTGGTATGAAGTACCTAATATTTTCTTCTCCTATTGCGAACAGGAGATTATCTGAAATAAATTATATACTCGAATACATATCAAGTACTTGATCAAAATACGCGTGACTTTTCAACGTCGGTATTATGTCAAAGTGAAAACCAAAAGCAAGAGCTAGAAGAGCAAACTTGCACATTGATGTATCTATCACAAAGTAATACTTCTTTCTGGATATGAACGGCATTTTGCCTAAAATACACTTAATTAAAGAACTTCTACGTATGTTTCACAAAAAAGAAACATTGACTCGCAAAGGTACAAATAAAATATATTATATTGATATTATAAGATTTATGTTATATAACATAAAATCTTATCACTGTATTGCAAATTATTCCAAAAAACGTAACGAAGAACTGACCTTGATGACAAGGCGATGCTTTTATATATTTTGAGTAAACAAACTGTGGTTAGACAAAATATAAATGCAATTAAAGCTATGTATTTAACGACTTTCTACAGAATGTGTTTAGCGATAAAGAGCTTTGTGTAATTAACTTATTTCATAATTCTTTCAAGTGATGGCTTTAGATTTAGAACAATAAGGTAAATAATTAAATAAATTACTTTTCTTGCTTTTTAAGTGGAACGCTTCCACTTAAAAAGACATACCCTCAAAGTTTAGCAGTCCCTTTCTTTCAAAATCATATAAATGTGAATTCTACTGAATGAAGAATGTCAGACAAAAATTTTAAGTACAACAAGTCATTTATCTTAACTACATTTTCTTAGTGTCTGCATACCTTTACGATACAGTTTTGAATATTTCTCTTCTTAACACTATCATTTTTTTACGGAAAATTACTAAATTCAATGTATACTCATAGTCTGGTTCCCTGCCTAATATACTTCGATTATTAGGTCAGGCACGCAACAAAAATGGCGTCGTCCACTGAATTAGATCAGGTACATTAACAAATAACGTATAACTTAAAGTTTAAAGAGCAGACGCTTGATATATGAGATAATAAATTCAACTTCATCAATTTAGATTATATTTCACAAAATTTAGTAATATCGTTGCGTATCTTGTTTTTAAAACATTGAAGTCACATATTTTTGCGATTTTTATAATGTACGCAAATGTTTATTTCTAGGTTTAATAATTATGAGTGTCTGTTTGTCAAGAATATATGAAAACTACATTAGAAATTCAGTAAAACATCCTTGTATTTACCTAATATCTCTTAATTAACTTGTATTTGGCCATTAAGTCAGTGGTTTTGTCGTATTACTCAAACTGAGAATTAATGACAATGGCATACCAAATGCTGAATTGTGTCATCAAATGACCAAACTGTAAATCTTCTTAAAATTAATTTAACTTGCATCTCAAAGGTATGCAAAATCTTAAATTTGCATTTTCATGCATCTAAGTATACCTGCGTATTTGTGATAGTAAACATGCAGATTAATCCTTGTTAGTCGGAAGTTACAATTATGTTGTGGTTGTATATATACAGGCCTTGCTGTTGGGTTAACCCTATAGTGATGCGGTTAGAGTCAACGCCTGAAATTCAAGAGGTCTGGGGTTATATCCCTGGTTGATCATTCGTATTTTACTCCTCCAGGTTTACTTTAATTGTATACGAGTTCACACAACCATCAAAAAAGCTGACACTGTATTTTTACATTGTATAAACATTACAAAAAATCAGCCTGTGTACATTATTCATTGAATTAATGCTGGTATCTTCAGTAACCTTCTTGTTTTCAAATTTGAAATCTGGACAAAAGAGACTATACTCTAGATTAAAGTTTGGATATATAACTGAAAGCCAGAGGTGATGTGTAAATTTACAGAAAAGCTGTAAAGTTGCTACTACGAAATCAACACTTGTCTGAAACACAAAATGTACATGAACAAATGTAAATTTTCCAATAAGTTTTCATTTAAATAGCATGTACTAATTAAAATTAGTGAAATAGCCAGGTTTAAATAACAAAGTTAAACTGTGCTTAGTTAATCCGGGCTATAAAAATAGCATGAATTTTCAAAATCTGGCTACAATGAGTTGGATGGTATCCAATGATACCCCTGCCCTGAGCAGATAATACTTAATTCTTTGTACACATTGTTAAGAATATTTACAAAGTATGCATTGAAGTAAGGGGGACCAGAAACCATGAATAGATCTATACACCATTTCACTATTTTTTTTAGATGACCTGTGCTTTGAACAGAGTGAGCTTTTGTGATCGGTGTATGTCGGTCGTACGTTGTGTATCGTGTGGCGTCAACATTTACTTTAAACAACTTATTCTCCTGAACTACTGGGCCAATCTTGCTGATTTTTTTTTACATAGTTTCATTTTGGAAAAACTTTCAAAATCTTTTTATCTGAAACCACAAGGGCTGGAGCTTAGATATTTGGTATGAAGTATTGCCTTATGGACCTCTAACAAGATTGTTCAAATCATGGCCCGGTGGTCAAAATTGGCCCTGTCCAGGTTATTTGAAAAAAATCTAAACATCTCTTGTCAGAAATCACAAGGCTTAGAGCTTAGCTTTTGGTGTGTAGCATAGATTAGTGAAGCTCTACCAAGATTATTCAAATCATGACCCCCAGGGTCAGATTGGCCACACCCCAGGGCGAAATAACTTACATAGTCTAATATAGCAAAAACTGTAAAAATCTTCTTGTCTGAAACCAGAAGGCCTGGAGCTTAGATATTTGGTATGTAGTCTCTATCAAGATTGTTCAAATATATTTTCTGGATTTTCAGGTCATTCACAATGCAGTGGAGAAGTACAATTCTACATACAAGCAACACATTACAAATTTGGCGCATGGGCGCATGTAGGGTTTTTCTTTGATAAATTTACAGAGGCCATTAGGCCAAGACTGGTAAGTCATAGTAATATACTAGATTTTGCCTCATGCCCTTAAAAATCCATTAATACAAGAACTACATCCAATTACTTTTTTTTCTCGCATGGCCTACCAACAAAAAATGAAATTTATACATTCAAATTAATTTTAAAACTTAAAATTTCCAATTCTGAATTTTGACCCTCTCTTAAAAAGTGCTCCATTATATATCTTTAAAGTTTTTTTTATCAAACACTTCAATGTAGGAAGAGAAGGAAAAATCTGCAATGATATTTATCATCACACTTTGAAACATCATGGAGAATGTAACTGAAAATACAGGTTGCTAATCATCAAAGAAAACTGACAGCACCATGCGACAAAAGAAAATGTAACAGTCATTAAACAAACAAAAATCAAACACATCAACAATAACTCAACGTCAAAGTTAATTAAAATCAGTTGCAATTATATTTACTTTTTCATGAGTGTGTTCATTTGCAAGTGATGCAGTTACAAATTTCTGCACAGCACACAAGTCTTTAAATTGCTGCTTCATAAGAATTCCATACACAGTGGAAATAACTGGACACAGTGTCTCTGTAAATTTTGTGTTCCCAATTTTTGAAGTTGGCAGAGTTACAGCAAGCAACACTTGAGATAGGAGGGTATTTTTTGACACAAGTTCATTGACAATATTATCCCATTGAAAGTTTTTTAAGTCTGCATAATTTTTCTGGCACAAAACACTTCCTCTATTAGCACACTCGCGAGCATCCATTTCAATGTCATTAATGATCTGTTTTATAACTTCATCACCAAATGATGTCGTCATCAACCCTCTAGCGAACTGCTGAGCAGATCCTAGACCTGAAAAAAATGCGACCTGAGCTGTATACTACCATTATCAAATATCAAATTCCAATGGATTATACATCAAGACGGATTTCCATGTATTGAAAATATCTCAACAATTTCCTTTAAAAAGAAAATCAAACAAGAACTATCACTGTAAGAGGACAATGCCCTCAAAGTGGTGCTTTGAGTTTGAGTTGAGGACCAGATAGGTCTTTTTGGGGTGGAAGTCAACAAATATGTCAAAGGAAAGGTCTTATCCAAGGGGGTGATGGGTCCAAGTAAGAAGTAAATCCACTAACTAAAAGAACTTATGGCCAGTGTTAGTTTTCGGCCAGAATGACCGAAGAACTGCCAGACAGACAATTAATTAAGTATATGCCTCCCACTGGTTCAGATCTTCACCCAAAGAAAGAACTGATATGATTAATGTATTAATTTTAAAAAAAAGAGTCAAAATTTAAGAATCAAAACACATTTGAAATAACTTAAAAGTTACTCACAAAGTAAGTCAATCAGGTATGACTTGGAAGATGAATCCAGGTGTGGATACTGCCTTAAGCGCTTTAAGGCTGACTGGTGCAGCTCTTCTGCTCCCTTACTTGCATTTTCCTGTAAGAATTAAATGGTACTAATTATTTGTAATGGCTATTTTTTCCCAAGTCCAGAAAATGTTGAACTTTATTAAACAAAGAATTAGTTAAAATAATTGACAATTATAATTGACAAATAACCTCTTTCTGATTTAATATTACACCTGTCTTCATTTAAATAAAATTTGGAAGATCCCATAAAATGACATTTCGCATGAATGGGTTAATACTAGTACTAAGTTCAGTTTAAAATATACTCAACCAATCATGTTAGTTTTATTTTAGGGGCAACAGTAGATAAATGTTAAGAATTTACGTAAGTTTGAAATCGATTCTGGTTTGAACAAAGTTTTCTGTCGTACATATTTATAACAGTACACTGATCTTGCACTTCCAAAATGATTTAATTTGAACTGTGTGATAACTTGTTTGGTACATAACCTGTCATAGTTCACTGGAAGACACAAGTCTGTTTGTGTGCCAGTGTCAACAAAGTTACCAAGCATCAGACTTTCTTCCTGCTCAACGCTAGTACAGGTACAGATTTCATCAGCTTTGTCTGGAACTATGAATAGCCTCTGAGAGAGACTTTTGCAAGCAATTCCTGAAATAAAGAAACAAGAGCATAATAATTACAAAATAATATAGGTCTTTATAAATATATGTCTTTATATCTAAGCAAATAAAAAAAATTAATGACAACTGGCTTAATCTATTTTCCTAATATTAAAGACAAAATGCCTCTTTCTTAAAAGTTTATATGCAATGAAACTAATTTGGCATTTTTTCTCATGTTGAAGAAATCCATGAAATTACTAGACATTTATCATTAAAATCAACAAAACTGAGGATGATTACTATTATACCATTTCGACAGTGATCAGGATACTTGGTATTCATAACATCTGCACAAGCTTTCCAGTACGACACCAATGTTTCATTCCCTCTTGGTGTATTTTTCACATATGATCTAAAAAACTCCTTTTCTTCATCAGACCATGGGGTCTGAGACTTCAGCCCCTGTAACAGTTTAAATATGCTTTGATACTGAGAGTTATATAAAAATTTTCCTTCATATCACAGTCTATAAAATTAGCAGTTGTCTTGTTATAACTTCAGTTTTAGCAAGTAAGGCTACTGCCAAGCAATAAAATTTCGCTACCAGAAAAGGCAAACTAAATCGAACCAAAATTTAAATACTGACAATATATTAATTGAAATCATGACATGTGAACTGGTCTTCTGATTCTCAAAAAATGTAGCAAGTTTAAATTTGATATCTATAGGGCACTTCCAAAGTATATCACCATTTTTGGAACATTTCAAGTCTATTTGTTGCCACACAGGGTTCAAATCTCAGTCTGGGCTGAAATACTTCCAGTCAGTTACACTGGCACGTACTATAAATAACTCAAGGGTAGAAATATACAAGATAACACCTTGGAACATCTAACAGATGTTCAAACTCCAGGAAATCGTGGGCAAATTCTAAAATGGAGGGGGTGTAGTTATAGAACTAGCTTTTATAGTGACGTGGTAGTTTTCACCTTAGATAAAGAGGTCTGGGGTTCAAATCCCGGTTTGGTCCAGGGCTGAAATATTTTCAGTCTGTTACACATAGATTAAAGATTTTTTTACTTACATGTACCGCTTTAGAACTTTTCACTTGCTGTTGAGGCGTCTTGCCAGTTGGTGTGCCTCTTGGCCGCTTACAGGATTTTTTGGGTGTTGTGTATGTATATGTGTGATCCCCGTCCAGCCGAAATACAGATGAACACCTATCTTCACTTTTATTTCTAAAGTAAGAATGGTCTACAGCTCCTGAAACAATTTTTTTTATGTTGAATTTCAAGTAGAAGTTTTGTTTTAATGCCATTTTTAAAGGAAGAAGCAATGAGAACTTGTGATTTTTAATGTCTCCAATAAATTCTCAACAGAGTCAAACAGAAACAATCTAAACTTTGGTGGGAAATTCCATTTTTCAGGTGTATTATATTAGTATACATAATATGAAATATACACACTTACGGAGATTACTAATATTCAGCCATGAAAGTGATTGCATGAAAGAAGAGATCAGGTAATGAAAACATGCACTTGTTTTACTCTTATGCCACTGCAATATTTGCCTAATAAAAATATGCTGCATTTATCACTAGTTTCAACTAAAAAAACCTTACCACAGGGCACTGCCATTTTCCGTGTGTGCCTGACCTTGAAGGAGGCAGTCAACAGTTCTCAAAGCTTTTCAGACTATGTGGACTATGTGTCTTTCTAAACCTGTTACCACACACCTGAAATAAACATATTGTAGTTTAACATAACTATAAATCTCCCTTTACAAACCATAGACAATAGATATCCAACATCTACTTTTCTTTTCAGAAGCCATGAATTCGTCATGAAATCTGATGTTGAAAAAGTCTCATTTTGCCAATTTTCAAATCCATCCAAACATTCCTTGCAAATGATAGAACCAAATGCTGCACTGATTCTTGTTAAAACCTGAAAAGAAGCTTGAAAGTAGGTGCCATCCATATTGTTTTTTTTTCTATTATTTCTATTCCCTTTAGGTCATTGTCAAAATGACAATTCCACTTTCAGCTAGCTCTAGCAAACTGCAATTTATAACCTTATTTAATTACTTAAATATCATTGTGACTACTTAAGAAAGCAAAATGGTCACATAACCAGCACTTCTGTTATTGTTTTTGTTCAGAAAACACCTCAAAACTGGCATTCAGAGTTGAATAGCACTTATTTCCCTTTGAATTTTGCTTTAAAACATGGACATTTGCCATAAAAGTTAACTTCTATACTCATATCTCTTCTGATATCATGTTACAAAATGTCAAAAACATTAAATAAAGAATAAAAAATGTGCTTACAAATTTTCAAATTTTGCTCTAAGGAGGCAGTCAACAGTTTTCAAAGATTCTCCTCAATGTGGACAATGCATCTTTCAAAACCACACACCATAGCTTGTAACCACACACCTGAAATAAACATAGAGCAGTTTTAACATAAATATATGTCTCCCTTTATCTGAATCTGTATCTGGTATTGCACGACGGAAATAGTACTGCCAGCCATCTAGTCTTGACAGCTGAGGGCAGCTTTGAATCCCTAAGTTGTTCCAGTTTTCCAATGCTTTAACAGTTTAATAAAAAATGAGATTTTGTACTGATTACTATTGCACTGTCTATGATAGAACATTCAGAATGGTTTTGGCAGTATATCCTTACCATGTTTATACTTATACTAACACTGAAACGTTTGGGTCAAATACGCCTCTTTGCAAACCAGAGACAATACAATAAAAACACAACTGTAAGGTTTTATATCCTAACACATCGGACGTCCGATATATACACTTATGAAGATTATTTATCTTATTATATGTAATATGAAATATGTACTCACATGTTGTTATGAAAATAAATAACACAACTGTATGATGTTTAACAATGCTGCAGTCGCAACCTTTTTGTATCCAAAACATCGGATGTCCGAAATATACACACGTACGGAGATAATAATATTCAGTCAAGAAAAGCGATCATATAAAAACGAGCTTAGCTAATGAAAACATGCACTAATTTTATTCTTATGCCGAAGCAACATTTCCCTAATCACAAAAATGACGCATTTATCGATTATTTCAACTGAAATAGTCTTACCGTAGGGCGCCGCCATTTTCTGTGTGTGCCTGACCCAATAACGTAGTGTCAGGCGCAGGTAATCCAGACTATGTATACTCAGTGTATCATGAACCTATTTTTGTGTATGTCCCTAAAATTAGCAATGCGAACTCCACTAGGTGGCGCTGACGGACTACTTTTCCCGTACTTTTTTCTGTCCTAATTTTTGGTACCATTTCTTATGGTCGATTTCGGCCATAAAACACGGTTAATGCCAATCGGAACACCTCGCGCGACTTCACTACGAAGATGTGGGAAAAGGCCGATTTGTTTTGTGTACCTTGTTTTTGTTTTGTAGCTACTTTGTTTATACTACTAATTTTGACATTTGTAAAGAACATTCCATAGTGGCTCAGTTTAGGTCGCTGCTCCTTATTTTGCTGACCTGACGGGCATGGGTTCGAAACCTGTTAAAATTAAATTCTTTTTACTTCAAGTTTTCATAACGTTTAGAAGCATAAAAACATTTTTTTTCATTTAAGATTAATTTCTCTTTTTAATTTCAAACAAAAAACAGGCTAATTCTGTGAGTCAGTCCCTTTAAGTCAAATAGTGCAAGTTGCAAGATTTTTTCTTCGCTTTACTGAATTATATTTCTTCGATGTACAAGCTTTCACTTGGAATATACTTTTTATGGCACTCGCATTTTCAGTATGAACGTTTATCAGGCAAGGAATATGTTACTGGCAATTACACGAATGTACTGTCTATATATATCTTTAACAAAACATTTTCCTTTAATCATCATTCTATTTCTCAGTCTAATTTGCGACAAAATAAAAAAAAGAAATCAAAAGGCAAATTCAGCGAAATCAGCTAGTAAGTCTTTAACATATATATCATAATAGATACACATTCTGCTAATAGTATTTGGATGTAAAGAGCAACTGTCTGGTTTCCCGTGTCTATTTCACTGGCATTCTGCAGACAAAATCCGTATGATTTGTACATATATCATAGCCAACATCTCGATAAACCGCCTATTATAACAGTTAGCCTTTGTGACAACAACGTAGCTTTATTAAGTCGATCATTGAATGATCAAGCCATAATTGTGTTATATTGCTGGACTCTTGTAACATGATATTCAATAATGTATCTAATTTTCTAAACGCCAATAAGGACGTCTGTCTCAAGAAATAACATGGAACATTTACATTTTATAAATGGTAATTATATGCAATTCTGTAATAATCCAAGATAATTCTTGATGACAGTCCTTGTTTTATTTGGTCACTAGCACATTATACCGCTATCGTGTCCTATTTGCAACATGTTTTTGAACAAGGCATTGAACGACACGCCTTCTGTTTTATTAAACGGAGGATCAATATGGACCAAAACTGAGTAAAAACTTGCTATGATATCTTTCTATATCCTGTTACAGTTGAAACATATGTTTAAAGGTTCGAATTTATTCTTTGTTATTAAAACAATTGAACACATACATACAGGTTATATAAATGGATTATGAATTAAATGCAAACAAATGTAATGGTTTAAAATGTATCATTCAACTTCGGTAAGGTAGTTTTGCTTACTTTCATATTACAGAATCAATACCATATGTTCTAAAAACGAATAAAAACATGTGATTAACACAAATCATCAGACACAACTGTACATATTTCTCAAGCTCTTCCAAAGCTTATAGGCTCTTAAAACACATGGCTGCTTTTCAGACATTCCTAAAATAAAGCTGTTACTGAATCATTTTGATGTGTGTAGTCTTTTGTTTTTAGTGTAATAGGGAGTAAATATGTCAGTCTTTAACAGTTTAATTAATGTAATTAGTTCGAAACATTTTGAAAGCTCGTGCAAACTTATCTAGTTGCCAAATTTCCCACGGTCTGTCGTTCAAATGCCTTTCGGCTATTGGTACAAACAAAATAAGGAAAGTCTTACTTAAACAACATATATTCATATCGAACGTCAGTTTGCATAATTATTATTTATTTAAAAACTGGGCTCTAGCTGAAAAAATAGGTGGCGAACATCAGGTCGAAGGTAGAATAGCGGCTGTCAGGCCGAGGGGGACTAGGCTTAAGAATTTATTCAATAATGAGGGACAACTGAAGTGTTTGAAATATTAATTATACATATTAATTAACAAAATAATTTAACCAAAATAATATTTATCATTTTTTCCTGAAAATAATTAAGTTTATTCATTCGAGAAATAAAGTTTGTGCGTTGCTAGGTTTTATGCTTTCTCTCTCTTTTTATCCACGGATAATCTGGATCCTATTTCAATAAGGTTAAGTGTATTATTCGTGCTATGTGAACCGGGAATATCACTAGATTTTTTGTATAAAATACTCAAGCCCGTGCAGCATTGTCAGTGTATTATACACGTCTTGTAATTTCTAGACAAATTTCTAATAGAAAAATATGCCATTTGGAAGATTGAGGAGACGAGGCCGTTGGAGAATCGTCGGCGGCCAGGATAGACAGGCTGCACAGGCAAGTGGAAACCCACAACAACAGGCCGGCCATGCAGAAGAAGAGGACAAAAACGCCATGCAGGTAAGCTAGATAGGGACAACGCCAGCGCTGGCAATCAAACGCCACCACCACCACCACCAGATGATATAGACGCAGGCGGGAATATGCTAATTCAGAACCATGCAGGCGTTTGGGTACTCGGGGATTCAATCCCTTTTTGGGCCGGCGAAGGAGCCAAGGTGACAGGAAAGAAGACTGATTTCAAGCTTGATAATAGGACAATTGCCTGTTGGGGCGTCAGGGGTCTGCAATGGAATGATTTCCGCCGCACAGTTTAGAGCCAGGTATCGCTGTCCCCTTCCCCAATAGTAATCTCCTACACTTAGGTGGGAATGACCTACATGAGCGGTCAATTTGCAAAATTAAAAGAAGTATGACGGCCGAGATCAAGTTCTTGAGAGAAACATTTCCCAATGTAGTGATTATTTGTGTAGAAATTTTGCCAAGAAGGCTTTGGAGAGGGATCTGGACTTTAAAACAGATAGACACGAAACGTAAAAGGGTCAATCAGAGTTTCAGGGTTAATTGTGGTTATTTAAAGCACCGGGTGTTTGGCCGCGGTCCTTGGCTTGCTATGTGGCACCGGTTTCCGGTGCATATCCACGGTCGCTTAATGCTACTGTCATTGCAAAACATTGATTGCTAAATTAACATGATTCCAATAAATTGACAATAAACAGACTCCTCTCAGAATCAAAATGATCAGCTGCCTAATTCTGGCACTGAATATAGCAATATTTCCAAATAAAAATTCACTAAGTGCATTGACTTGTTGAGAATGCATTCAGATTATCATGATACGAGTATTTCTATGAAAACCTTTCTTATATAATACCAATAACTTTTCTAGAGAAGTGTTTGATGACAAAATGTCTTAGGTTTGTCCTACCAACCGAAGACAATATTTAGATGGAAGAGAGTTTTCACTCAAAATCAAGTATCATTAAGTGCTCCTTAGACTAGTATTAAATTAAATCTTAACTTCTTGGTATGTTAATTCTGAAACAAAGTCATGTGTAAAGCACAACAATACACAAAAACATGTGACTGTGATCCTAGCTTTGACAAGAATCAATATTTTCCTTTAACTGTTATATTGCTTCGACTTGCATCTAAAACAAATGGTTTTTAATAAGCAATTTCTTTTGAATAATTAAAACTGTATCTCACTAAATGAAATTTTGATCACTACAAGAGACAACTAAATTCGGTGTATTCACCGGCTGTTTCTTCACCTTTGAACAAAATGAATCAAAGTTTAAATCAAATTTATTAATACAGAACTTTGAATATTTTGCTTCGAATGCGTATTGTAAGTAAGACTCCATTGTTTTCATTGACATCAAAACTTCATTGTTTTCGATATATAGAAAGAAAAAAGTCAGTCGTAATTGATTATTTTACACGTTTATCAAACCTGATTTTTTGTACATTAGATTGGTTCTAGAAAGTCATGATTGTTAAGAAATGAAAAGTTGAACGTTTTTTTTAAGACAAGAATATTTACTAACAATCATTGATAAATTATGTATGATGGACTTCTGTTCATCTTTGCAAAGTATAATGGAAAATGTTTAAGTCGAAATAATATCTGATTTTATTTTCAAAAGATAAAAGTATAATTCGCACACGTACAAAATTTGATTAACAAATCAAACCTATACTACAAATGCATACAATGCCTTGCCTTTGAAAAATGTAATTTGTACTTTCATGTTACAACTATACTGCAACTGCGATTCATGAATAACATTGACGCGAATAAAAGTGTCAACCATTTCTTTTTATTCCATATAACTCGAAATAAAATAAACAAGAAACATGGCAATGCCACGAAACCAGGTTTTCAAAAATGTTGTTCTGATTCTATACTATAGTATGAATTTTGGAATGAAGATTGCTATGAATATTCAAAAGATTATAACATGACATGAAGGAAAAGATAATATTCATGAGAATACATGATAATGAGTAGGATGTAAATTTCGGCTAACAATACTGTCTGCAAGGAGTATACTTAATAATGAGACAACAATTTCTGCACGTCATCTTGATGTGGTAAACATTTGTCTGAAGTTTCATCAAAATTCTTCAAAGGGTTGAAGAGTTACAGAGCGGACAGGATTTTCAATGTTAATGTCACTGTGACCTTGACCTTGGAGCCAGCCATGCGGAACATGCGTTCTGCACGTCATCTTGATGTGGTAAACATTTGTCTGAAGTTTCATCAAAATTCTTCAAAGGGTTGAAGAGTTACAGAGCGGACAGGATTTTCAATGTTAATGTCACTGTGACCTTGACCTTGGAGCCAGCCATGCGGAACATGCGTTCTGCACGTCATCTTGATGTGGTAAACATTTGTCTGAAGTTTCATCAAAATTCTTCAAAGGGTTGAAGAGTTACAGAGCGGACAGGATTTTCAATGTTAATGTCACTGTGACCTTGACCTTGGAGCCAGCCATGCGGAACATGCGTTCTGCACGTCATCTTGATGTGGTAAACATTTGTCTGAAGTTTCATCAAAATTCTTCAAAGGGTTGAAGAGTTACAGAGCGGACAGGATTTTCAATGTTAATGTCACTGTGACCTTGACCTTGGAGCCAGCCATGCGGAACATGCGTTCTGCACGTCATCTTGATGTGGTAAACATTTGTCTGAAGTTTCATCAAAATTCTTCAAAGGGTTGAAGAGTTACAGAGCGGACAGGATTTTCAATGTTAATGTCACTGTGACCTTGACCTTGGAGCCAGCCATGCGGAACATGCGTTCTGCACGTCATCTTGATGTGGTAAACATTTGTCTGAAGTTTCATCAAAATTCTTCAAAGGGTTGAAGAGTTACAGAGCGGACAGGATTTTCAATGTTAATGTCACTGTGACCTTGACCTTGGAGCCAGCCATGCGGAACATGCGTTCTGCACGTCATCTTGATGTGGTAAACATTTGTCTGAAGTTTCATCAAAATTCTTCAAAGGGTTGAAGAGTTACAGAGCGGACACAATTTCGTTTGACGCCCGCCCGCCCATCCGCCCATCCGCCCGCCATACCCCAATCTAATAACCAGGATTTTCAAAATTGAAAACCTGGTTAAAAACAGAATATGCAGCATTCTCATTTTTGCAAAAGAAAAAAACCTTAACCTGCGTATGATGTCATGTGCAAGTGTGATGTCAAACTAACTGGCAAAATACTCAAAGATAACAAATGTTTCTAATATATATGTTGGCATACTTAGGCCGCTTCATAACAGAAAGAAATGGTTATTGTGAACATAAAATTATTTTATCTTATCACTCTATTTTATGCATACAAAAAAACTACAACAAACAAACAACATAAAAAAGAACAAAAACTGATTTTGATATTGCAATTATATGCCTGATATGCAAACAATTATACATTTTTAATACATAAGGATTTCATTTATCAATGATGTGCACGTATGTGACTGTGATCCTAGCTTTGACAAGAATCAATATTTTCCTTTAACTGTTATATTGCTTCGACTTGCATCTAAAACAAATGGTTTTTAATAAGCAATTTCTTTTGAATAATTAAAACTGTATTTCACTAAATGAAATTTTGATCACTACAAGAGACAACTAAATTCGGTGTATTCACCGGCTGTTTCTTCACCTTTGAACAAAATGAATCAAAGTTTAAATCAAATTTATTAATACAGAACTTTGAATTCTTTGCTTCGAATGCGTATTGTAAGTAAGACTCCATTGTTTTCATTGACATCAAAACTTCATTGTTTTCGATATATAGAAAGAAAAAATATAATATATATGTTGGCATACTTAGGCCGCTCAGTTTAATTTCTTAAACAAGAGGAGACCAGGCGCTACACAACATAAACTAAATACCTCGAACTGAAACGGAGTTGTGATTACTGACTTCAACTTACAGTTTCCACCCCCAAAAAGCTCTGAGACTTTTTGTACTGCTTTGATGCGAACAGAATATGTATTACGAAAATTGTCCACATATTATAAATTTTAATACGATGTAACTTGGCAAAAGTCGAATACTCGGAACCACCAAAAGTTCTGCTATTTCAGGATAAAAGACATTCTGCAAGAAATGTTACTTAACATGTTTTACATGTTTGCTTGATTTCCTCAATCCATATACTCAATTGATAGTAAACAGTTAAAGATTTAGATGAAAATTTACATTGAAAAAACATGACGTAATTAGAGATCATTTAATAGCAGCTTATATGAGTAAATCCTTGCAATTATGATAATGCTATAATGCATTTCTATTGACGCGATCATCTGGGTATATATAAGACGAAATTAGAGATTATTTGATAACAGCTTATATGATTCTGCTTTTTCTTTTGCAGTCACGTATTGACCAATAACCGGAAGAGCAAGTTTATTTCAATGAAAACACCTGTGGGTGCATACATACAAACTATCACAAACGTATGAGAGACTTGACATTTTGGCTCAGTTGTTAGAGCGTTTGTCTAACAAACTATTTGATATGATCGGGGCTGCATGAGGACGAATAGCACTAACTTATAGAAGGTCAATTTGAATGCACTTAGTTCTACAGTTGTATAAATATGTCTGTGTAAAATTCATTTAATCTGACGATTTTACGTCTTCAGAATATTCTACGCTAACTTTGTGCTGTGTATCAATTTTTTTCTTGTTGTGTAGTTATATTGCCATACGCGTAAATGTTGTGCGGGGAATCTGACAGAGCTTATGATATTAAGAAGAATTTATTCATATTGAAGTGACAAGTAACTATTGCAGATAGAATCTATTTGTCTGCAGAAATATTAAGTGACAATTAAGGAAACAGATTTACATAATCTATAATTCTAGGATAAAATATGTTGATTTCTATATTCAATAACGTGTAGTCGTTATTGTAACAGTTATAAACTCTTTTCATGTGACAAAGGAAATTAAGATGGTCAAGATTTTGGCTCGATAAAAGGGATTGTCAAGAGGATATTGACTTGCCATTAACTACTTTGATGTTATGAATTAAGGCTTATTGAATCAGATATTCATTCTTAATTAATTTATTCACTGACAAAGATTTTTTGTTAAAAGAGAGAAAACAAAAGAAAAAAAATCCCTCACAAACGTGTTATCAAAATATTTTATTCTTACGATGAATATAACTAGCTGTTATACACTTAATGTCTGAAGTATGTTTATTTAATAAGAATCACAATATTTACATGAATACAAGTAGAGTGTTTGAATTTTAATGTCTTTATATCAGACAGAAAAATCGAAGCAACACGTGCATTGTTTATTGCATAGCAAAACAAAATGTTTTAATATATTATGTAGATTTTCAAATTTTGATATATTAAATACAGTCTGAATATTCTTTTAACTGCTATGGAAAAAAGCAAAGGTAATGCTTCAACACATACACGAAATCACGCAATCAAATTGAAATACACGAAAATACCTTTTTTTCATTAAATTATGATTTGTATCTGGGTTTGAAATAATCGCAAAATTGTTACACAGAACTACAAATCTCAAGAGAATAACTTGATTAAAAATTTTACACACTGTACTCAAATAGAAGTGTAAAACAACTTACTGATACTTTTAAATAGAATGATAATTTGCACTCGCGGAGGAGCTTATGTCCTTTATATGTAGTATTATTTAACAAGTAGAGTTTTTTATACAAATATTAATGTTTCAGATCAAAGACCTATAAAATGAAAAAGAAAAAGCTAATTTAATATTTCGGAAGTGAACTTTTTCTGTATTTTGAAAGTATATCTTTGAATAATGAATGAAATATAAAACATGTCTGAACGGTGTGTATTAAAGAAAATTTAACAGTGGACATGTAGATTCATATTACCAATATAACGAAATGCTTTGTTTTAATATTATTACCGTTTTAAGCACTTTCCGTGTTCTTGACCAATGAAATAATTCTAGATATTTATTTTTTTTTATTTTTTTTTAACATTTTAGCAGCTACAGAATGATAATCGTTTTGTTTTGGGTTGGAAATTATAGAATTATATGTACAATTCTGTTATACAATAATCAATTTCTGATTATCAAATCCCAAATTAAAATGTTAAAATGTCAGCAGAAGAATTTAGCTGCAAACAAAAAATGCAAAAAATGGTACACATTCCTTTAATGTTTTTGAGTATATCAAGAAGCCGCTTAAAATTGAAACAATTTTAAATTTATCGCTACGATACAGAAAAAAAATCTTGCTTATGGTTTGACGGGAAAATTCCATATCGCATTTTTTTCCTTCAACTATCCGACAAACCTAGCTTGAAAATGTTTATTTAACCGTGGAAAATAAGTTAATTCTAGATTAATTTTCAGAGCCAGATATTATCCGTTTTCGATACAGAAATATAATTCTAGAAAGTATTTTGTATTGTATATAAATCTATTTGGAAACTTTTTCGGTTAATAATAAGATTAAATAATGTATCACTTTATATATTTCTATGATCTATTTGTTAAATATACCTTAAAGACACTTACATGTTTCTGGAAACTTCAGTTGCCTTTTAACTCGCAAGCTGCCAAGAACAGAAATATTTGCAGAGTCAGAGAGGAAAGGCTACATTTTTATGATAATGATAATTCAAGTATTATTCAAATGAAGACATGTGCAAAAGACAAATTTTGTTTAATTGTTGTGCAATTATTACGTGCTACATCATAATAAGGCAGCCAAATTAATGATTCAAATTATTTGACAATACACATACCTCCTTAGGGTAACAGATTGTAAAGTAATAATTTTCAGAAAGCGATAGAATGCTTGAGAGAATAGAATTCCGTAATGAAGTTCATTGTCCATGAAGTTGCTTAATAGAAAATACTGGCATATGGCAAATAAAATCTTGAATCTATGAGTTTCCATATAAACGCTAGCGGAGGGAAAGGTTCAACAAGTTCCAGCAATAGGTTGCATGCAAACAAACTTTTTGCATACAAAAAGTGGCAGATACAATCAACAGTGCATTACAGCGCTAATCTTGAATCACAGACCCAGCAAATGCCAGTGCTACCTGTCCAAATTGCTTATTACGAAAATAAGAACTCGTATTACAAAAGCTTCGTTCCATACGGTTTTTGCCAACATTTTTTCCTTCATAGACCATAAAAGAAAAGAAAGAACAAATTTTTGTTTGAACAGCATTTGGTTTCTTTCTTCCTTAAGTTTCTCTCAAAAATATCGGTCATGAATAAACTCAGAATCTATCAGTAAGAAAATAAGGCAGTTGTCTTTATGAACTACTTTTCTCTCGCACATTCGTATAAATTAGGTTTCAGGTGTCATCCTCTACAAAAAAGTACATAGGCTTAATGGTGAACCATGCATTTCCATCAGATTTCTGACTTCCACAACAACACATGTTAGCTTGATTGTATTTAGAAACAGCAATTCATATACATTTGTCTGGGAAATCAAGACCTTTAACCGAATCCTTAGGTACTTTTGTGAAAACAAATCAATGAAGGTTTCAATTCCATTTTGCTTACAAATGTATGGTCACTGTTGTCTTACCACATCATTAATACGTAAGCCATTAGGAGGTCAATGAGTTTTCACTTTTATTATTAGATAGAAGGGAAAATGGATGTTCATAATTTGAAGCTCACACAATATTTCATACCTAAGTCTGACTTAATAAATAACATAAACCGTTTAACATTTTACAATGACTGTAAATGACAAAAATAACTGCTAAAATATCAAAACTCACAAATCATTTAAGCTTATTTATATTGTTGCCGTATATTGCACTGATCATTTACAAAGTATATTTACAAATTATTACGTTATGCTGAGCTGTTATGTAAAACCTTCGTGTTACAATATACCACCATTATTATTACAGCAAAATTATCAGTGCAATGTTAATATCGGCATATGTTCGCCGTTGTTTTAGAGAATGCACATTGTAATAAGTTACTTCAACTTTTATGAGAGATACCAACATGAATATTAACGCGGACGCCCACAGTACCCGTACACCCATTTTACATAGAGAACGTATTTAGGGAAATGGGTTTGATGTTAATGTTTAACTTTGTAATTGGAACTTGAAATTGGCTTTCTTTTTGAGCACAATGAGGAATGAAAACAGTAACTCATGCAAGTGTAGAAATGTCAAAGAAATGTAATAGTTTGTGTTTGGTTCAAAACAAGTGGAAACAGAATTTTGAAAACAAAATGTGCACGAACTTTGTGATCACCCTTTACAATTTAATATTTACATGTCAAAATATTGTGAAACAGACTGCTTTCAATAAACTTTTAGAATTAATGAGCTGATTTTGTTTGAATTATGGAAACCTTGTCTAGACATATTTAATGGGTTTTTAAAATACTCATTTTACAACGTTAGGGTACTACGTCATCGCGCACATGTTTTATGCTCTCTCGCGGATCAACAACACGTCACTTGAAAGGTAAAATGGTCTTTTACAATAAATAATCTGTAGAGTTACAAAAACATGTTGTGCACCGAAGACTCTTTGGTGTGCTTTTTATTAACTTTAAGAATTTTTATTATGTAAAATTCTAGTTTAGGCACCTAAACGGGTGAATGCTTTTTTTTCTGAATGCATGCTGAAAAAAAAAATTCACCCGTTTCCAGGCCTAAACTATAATTTTACATTATGAAAATTCTTTACCTAAATACAAAGTACACCAGCCAATCTTCGGTGCACAACATGATTTTTTGCAACGCTAAAGATTTCTTATTGAAAAAGACCATTTTACCTTTCAAGTGACGGATTGTTGACAAATAAAATGGTCCGCGAGAGAGCATAAAACAGGTGCGAGATGACGTAGAAGCCTACCATTGTATTACAATGCGGTAGTTTTACCACTCTCGTTTTGGATCACAAAAAATAAATCATGCATACTAACACAAGTTAACATTCCCGTTAAGCAAGTTCATTTAGTAAATATTTTCCCTTAAAATTTCGCATCCTTAAAAAGTGATACTATAAGAGCAATACGATTGCCAGCTAAGACTAAGTAAAGAATAAAACAAATGTTTGATATATCTCAATGAGACTTGTTTTTCAAACAAGTAAGCATAATTAAACATACTTTAAACGAATGTGTTTGTTAAGAGTGTAAATCTTTTTAGAGAAGTAAAGATTTGTTAATTGCTGCTGTCTTTAATACTGAATTGAATATGAACGTCATTATTACTAAAGCAGTCATTCATTTCTTTGCAATTTGAAATTTCCATTACTTGTTTCACATTAAAGTAGATATCGTAAGGTATCTAGGGGATGTTATGTAATTATTTCAAATGTTCTGTGATAACACGCCTTGCTTAAAGGAACTGATATGATTTGCATGGACACTCTTTGAAACAGGCAGATATTTGTGATATTGAATTCAGATATTGATTCGACTAATGAATGTGTTTTTTCTAGTTATCAGGCTATGAAAGCGCATTTCTTAAAAATAGGAGTGCGAGTATTCAAATTGAAACTTTCTACGCAAATAATCAATTAATAATTTGAACATCTTCGAGCAATGCATTGGAAATTCAATGAGAGTTGAAAATTGGTTATTCTTTGAGGGTCTCAGCTGATGGTAAGCTTTCCTTGTTTTTGATCATCAGGTCTTTTATTATTATATGCAAACAAAAGTTTTTTTTTCTATTTAATTAATATTATTTTTAACAGCAGTTCAAAATAACTACAAACAATAAGGCAACAACACATTTTAAGAATCATGGTTACATTTTCATGCCATATTCTATAAAAAAGGGCTTAGTTGCATTCGCCTTGAGAAATTCGCTACTGGTTATTCAAACAGACTGTAATTAAATATTTTGGTATTGATTCTTGTAACAGTTTTGCATGAATATAAAGAAAACAACGTGTTATTGACAAAATATATATCCGGAGTTAACTCATTTTGAAGTACTCTTAAATACAGTGGATCCCACATGAAAACAGAGGAAAACATGCCGAGGAGTAAGAACAAAGATAATTATATATACTTACAGAAGTTTTGCAATGACCCTCGATACCCTTTATATGTTATCTATTTAATTATGCTTTTTACATCAAAAGGTACAAAAATGGTAAATCTGGTGAAATTTGTGCGGTTAGTGACTGGCGATAACAAAACAAAAATGAACAAATATAAAGCTTGTGTGATAAGTATCTTTTCCATATCATCTTATCACGCCCCTTGTCTTGAGGTCCTCATCTAATGCCCTTTGTGTAAGAGTTATTTAGGGGTGTAAGGGGTTGGGGCTGTTCAGAAAGCTTAAACATATGATACAGATATATTAAGAATAAAGTTTGATATTTCTGTTGCTTTATACTTTATGATACCTCGTTGATCTCATGACTTTTAATGATTTGTTCCTAACCTGGAATACAAGTAATAAACTTAAATTGCATTTCAGAAGAACATATAAATTGCCTGATGCTTTTAGTTATCTTAAAGATAATCTAAATTTTTATGACGCTCAAAAGTCCTATGGAAAGATAATAAAAAACCTCTTCAGAGTCTTATAAAAACATCATACTACAATTACTGTGCATGTTCCTAACCAATCACTGTCATCCTGGCAGATACTCATGTAGAGACCATTAATATATATGATGCAACCCTAATGGAAGGCGCAGTGAAGCTGTAGTTCTCAACGCAAAAAGGACACTTTATTTTAAAGATGGCTCATGGCATTGCTCCCACAAGATAAAACTATTGAATTTTCAGATAATTATCTAAAAACTCTCATCACACAGGTGCAACAAAATTACAAAATGATTTATCTTGACAACGTATTTGTCGTATACTTTTTGTGCTTTTATGAACGTTGAAAGCCTAAGCGATTTTCACATGATGCTATTACAAGATAACCAGTGTCGGAGATATGGTTACTTGTGAAGTGTCACCAGTTCGGGTACAAATTCGATAGACCAGTTTGTAGAGCATCTGAAATGCAAGAGGAGGCAAATTAAACTTCCATAACTCTTTTCCTGCTGGTGGCAAGCGGGGGAAAAATAACCTTCCTTAACTTTCTCCTACTGGCGGCAACTGTGTTTACATTTGCACATCTGATCATGTTCTGCTCTATTCCTCAATCAGTTGGTAAATTTTCAATAAGCACCCCATAAACAATAAATGAATCTGTCCAAATTGAATGATGGACAAGTCCATTTAAGATATTTAGCAGGCTAGGGGTTAAGTGTATCTGTCCACTCATAGATAGTTTAGCAAGATGAACTTTGCATTCTGTTTAATAATAGAATTAACACAATAAAGAAAAATACTTAGGAAAAGTATCTTATCTTTATTTTGTATTGCTGTATTTTGAAAATAAACAGGTGAATTTTCATTTAACTGGTTTTGAATTATTCTGCACCAGAATAAGCCAGCAAAAGATTTAGTTGGTATGTGTATCTCCAAACTTTTTGAATCTTGATAATTTGCTGATTATTTAAGGGAAAAATACATGCTTCTTGATGTTAAGTTCATTACTGCTTTTAACTGAATGACTAATGTCTATATTATAGAAAATGAATTTTTTTAATCCTACACATTATTGGTTTGAATTCCAAATATTTTACAATGGATATAAAGTAATGCGAACAAATAGTACGCTAGAATAGAAAAGACAGGTTCCCTTGCAAGATTGATAAAGTAATTACGCACTTTTAAGCACATACTGTGAAATTGCATTCTTCTCGCAAATGATTTTAAGCTCGCTGATGTTACCATAATAATCATGATAATCAAATAATCAAAAGGAATACAATAGACTACGAGATTATTTGGGTGACACTTCAAACAATAAACTATTTCTTATTTACCAGTGTTTCATATATTGCTTATTGTTTTCATATTTAATAGTATAAATTGATAATAACATCTGCTTACATGTAACTGTTTGACAAATCTTTAACAATTATTAGAACTATTGTTCACTATATAACTGAGTACATATTAACAGTGTATATTTCCAAACAGGTAAGTCTTAATGAGCTGTAAAGTGTATGTCTAAAATAATCACCCCTGTAATGTTAGAATAAATATTATATTTACCGATAACTGAAATTGTTGGGGCATGTATGAGGTTGGTGCCTCCTGAGAACCTGGTTTAAACCTCCAATGGAAAACGTTCTGCCACTGACCGTTCCAAGGCAGTATCTCCGCGGGTTCTCATTTTCTTTTATTGTTTGTGGTGTCTTCTTTTTAATTGATCAATTATTTAAGACTATGCTCTCTTTTTCTCACTGTTTTTCGCCTCTGTGGGGAGGCTGTGTTTTCTGACTGTGGTTTATCCTGATACGCGTTTTCACAGTTCTTGCTCTTCAGAAATGCTGTGCTAATATCAACTTACGTCCACACTTTTTTAGGGAATGCAAGTAGTAACCTGTAACATTAACGTAAATGATAGAACAATATGAATGTCCGCAGGACCAAACTACAATACAGAAGGCACATTTTCTACCTATCGTCTTGTCTATTCCCGCATTGTATCTTATTATACTAATGAATTACGCACTTGCGATGAATTCCAGCTTTTAGAAGGTCTTCAATACAACAGTACAATGTGTAAAATAGGTACTTACTTATTCATCTTCTCAATGTTTCGTAGACCGACTATTTTGCAAAGGAATTGCTTCTTAGTCTCCTCTAGAATTGCTTAAAGTACACATTCTTTTTTATCCATAAATAATTTTAAATTGTCCAGACATACACAGAGTACATTTAGATATGTCTTAAATCACAAAATACATTTATGAAAATATTTTTAATACAGTCGTTATAAGACGCACAGAAATTTCAAATGAACAAACACTAATGTTTCATTTATTATAAATAAAAAATGTTATTTGATCATTTTCTCTAAATATTGAACAATGCAAATAAAACTGGCAATTTGGTTTGATTTTAACCCATTGTTCGTAAAATATTTTATCCTGTCAATTATTTCATATCCGACCCGATAAAGGGGGGTCGTATAAATTTTGCTTTATACGGCACATGCTACGTCATCACCGGTGACGTCATGGACTAGTTTTGTGTTTATAAACAATATTATAAATAATCAGAAGGAAGTGATTAAATGGTTGTTATTACAAACAGAGACTACTTGAATAAAAATTAAATAT
Organism: Cyclina sinensis; assembly: GCA_012932295.1. Classification (NCBI taxonomy): domain Eukaryota; kingdom Metazoa; phylum Mollusca; class Bivalvia; order Venerida; family Veneridae; genus Cyclina; species Cyclina sinensis. Next base: position 38,172,469 of record JAAONU010000007.1, on the reverse strand, counting down.
TTCAATATCTAGATCTTATAATATAGCACGATCATTTAAGGAAAAAATATATCGAAATTTTGGAACTATTTTTGTGGATATGTTCACCTGATGGATAACCTTGACATTTGAAACACTTCAAAGATAGGTTTTCAATATCCTAGTAATTTATTGACAAATGCCAGATGTGACAGGATAAATAATAAATAGAATAATAGGTTAGTGTCTTAAATGAGAAAGTTTATCCGGCTCGGCTGCGGTATTTATCGGGTTCGCCTTCGGCTCACCCGATAAATTCCTACGCCTTGCCAGATAAACTTTCTCATATTAAGACACTTACCTATTATTCTCTATGTGCATTGTAGTAAACTTGTCTTTATTCGTGATATATTACATGCGTAACGCATTTATATCAAACATATCATCAAGCACACTAAAACAGATATATCTTTAATTATTAACTGTATATCTTAACAAGAGTAAGAAGTTCAATATACAAATATATATTTATAGACATTTAGTCTTAATTGAATATGAAAACCTTTTTTATTAAATCAATCAGTCAGCTTTTTGCATTTTTCGAATTTCTATGTTCATGATTTTAAAGCTAACCAGAGGTACCCATGGGACGTTGTGTCTGATATAATTTAAAATGATCAGCTATATATTGGTGAACGAAAATATAATTAATTGATTATACGTGCAAAATCTCTTTAACATTGTAAGATATGTATGGTATATATATCAAATACGATCTAGAAAAAATAGAAGAACAAAATAAGGAGAACAAAAAGCACAGAGATTCATGCAGGTAATTCAATTCAAATCACTAGTCGAACTTCTTTGAACGATTGTCAAAATATCCCTTCAAAAATTCTAAAAAAAATATCCTGAGTAAGAAAGGCCTTCCATGAAGTGACAAACTGACTATCAGAAAGAGGGTACCTTAGTATTCATTGTAAGTATGCTTTGAATGTGACATGATTTAGTTATCTGATAGACAATATGAGTTTTCCGGATAGCTTGTAATTACCTTTGAAAAGATAATTCAAAGCCGCGTCAATTACCCGGAAAAAATAACACTCGATTTATGATTATTTGTGCATATTACTAGCCAACCTTGGTCACTTTAATAATTATTCTTGCAGATGAAATGCAGACCTAAAGTACGGTCTACAAAATGTTACGGTTATTAACACAATCAGCAAACTTTATTCTTTAAAATGTCTCAACTTTGCTCTCAGCCGACAGGAGAGGTGTTATTTATTGACAGTTAAGTCATAATCACATTGGCGCCAAAATGCAGATAAATTATTTTGGACAAACTTTGTTACTGTCTGAAAATATGATAGACTAAAGAAGACATTTTTTATGATGTAAGCAATTTTTAAAAAATGCAGAATATTGTTTTCTTGAAATAAAAATAATGTACGGTACGAATAAAGAGACTATGCGTTCATCTTAAATTTAAGCATAATATCGCTTTCCTTACAATTATAAATAGTTGAACCAGTTCGTTCGTAAAATATAAGGAAGCATTGTTTATGAAATTGATTTTTTTTCAGGACGGAAGACAAAATAAATAAATGAAAAAAAATATCATGGTCAGAACCAAGGTTGAAATGTATAAGATTGTGAATATTGCTTTTTATCGTGTCTACTACAAAACTTAAATATGGAAAATTTGTATGCAAAACTGTTGTGTCTGTTTCAACGTATTAATATTAAGTTAGTCTAAAATCAAATTACTTAATTATTTCCAGCAAAACAATACATTTAGCTATCAAGAATGTGAAAGGTAAAATGTTCAGTGTATCCACAACCCTGTTCTGTCCTGTGACAATTAGTATTAATATTTACTGAGAATTTCGAAACCAACCGGTTGCGTTTTATCGGATATTTTTCAGTTTTAAATTGAAATGTTTACTCAGCTGTAGAAATGGAACCAATTTCCGTTTTATGGGTGTGCTTAAAGTTTCAATTAAATGCCATGACAAACTTTTGCCATGACGCATTTAAATAGATTTAATGACACATCGGCAAAACACTGCAAGCTACTTTTGGAATTGTCATATGGGACTTAAAATCCTTTATTGAATTCTATCACTAGTTCTATTTGATTCAGATTCATCTCGTTTTAATTACAATTCTCGGGTAAGACAATTATCACTTCACGAAAGAGTCTGCATGGTATAGTTAAATGCAATGTAATTAAATTTCAAACTTTTAGATTAAACAAAATAATTTTTAAAAAAGTAATAAAAACTCATGACTCGTGAACATTTACATTTATCAAATCAATTGAATTCATTTTGTCACTTTCGAAAATAATTGTAAAAATGTTGTTTAAATTTAGTTTTTGTTAATCATAGTCTGCTTTTCTTCTTTTTTTAAAGTATATTTTGTATATTCAACCGAACTAAACGTTTTCTTTACAACTCATTAGTGTAACATTACGGGAAATTCTCTATTAGTGTATATAACTTACATAAACCAAACTGTCATGTTTAAATGATCTAATACATATCTTTTTTAAAGAACATCGAATGAGTGTGATTCAAAACAAAGACGTCGTTACTTGAAAACTGTGTACTGGCTAAGAATGGTACATTTTTACAGTCTGTTGGTCCATTTAGGTATTCGAAATACCTACAGTAGGTAAGCCAAATGATTGAATTATGTCTCCCCCCAAAAATGGGGGAGACATATTGTTTTTCCCCTGGTTGTCCGTCCGTCTGTCCGTCACAAAATCGTGTCCGCTCTGTATCTTCCAAAGCCCTTGAAGGATTTTTATGAAACTTGGGTCAGATGTTCACTTCATCAAGACGACGTGCAGAACCCACTTTGCGGGTGTGGTGTCTCAAGGTCAAGGTCACACTTGGAGGTTAAATGTCAAATGCCACAAAATTGTGTCCGCTCTGTGTCTTCAAAAGCCTTTGAAGGATTTTTATGAAACTTGGGTCAGATGTTCACCTCATCAAGGTGACGTGCAGAACCTACTTAGCGGGTGTGGTGTCTCAAGGTCAAGGTCACACTTGGAGGTTAAATGTCAAATGCCACAAAATCGTGTCCGCTCTGTATCTTCAAAAGCCCTTGAAGGATTTTTATGAAACTTGGGTCAGATGTTCACCTCATCGGGGGAGACATATTGTTTTTCCCCAGTTGTCTGTCTGTCCGTCCGTCTGTCCGTCACAAAATCGTGTCCGCTCTGTATCTACCAAAGCCCTTGAAGGATTTTTATGAAACTTGGGTCAGATGTTCAACTCATCAAGGCGACATGCAGAACCCACTTTGCGGGTGTGGTGTCTCAAGGTCAAGGTCACACTTGGAGGTTAAATGTCAAATGCCACAAAATCGTGTCCGCTCTGTATCTTCAAAAGCCTTTGAAGGATTTTTAATGAAACTTGGGTCAGATGTTCATCTCATCAAGGCGACATGCAGAACCCACTTTGCGGGTGTGGTGTCTCAAGGTCAAGGTCACACTTGGAGGTTAAATGTCAAATGCCACAAAATCGTGTCCGCTCTGTATCTTCCAAAGTCCTTGAAGGATTTTTATGAAACTTGGGTCAGATGTTCACCTCATCAAGGTGACATGCAGAACCCACTTTGAGGGTGTGGTGTCTCAAGGTCAAGGTCACACTTGGAGGTTAAATGTCAAATTTTACAATCGTCTGATTCAATACTGCCTGCAGCAACTGGCTGGGGGGAGACATATGTTTTGGTTCAATCAAAAACCATTTCTAGTTTTATGTAGTCTTACTTGAAAAGAAAAAAATACTTTTTACTACAGTAATCAAAATGGAGCTGCTGTCTTGTGACCTAATAAGGATATCATGTAATCCGTTTCTAATGCCACGAAGAGATAAGGTTTAAGTATATCTGTTTGTTTCAACAAAGTTGAGATGTTATGTCGAAATCTAAAATGCGTCAAGATCGTTTATGGTTTGGGTTTTCTCAGAATTCGCTAGCGGGCAAAGATTATATAGACGAAAATAGGGTGACATCCCATTTAACAACTCGCATAATTTTAAACATTGATTTTTTAACAATAGACATTTTGTGTTTATAGTCTTTAAGATATGTCAGATAATCATTTATTAACTTCGTAGAAGCTCAAATCTGCTCGTTTTTTATTACATTTTTAAACATCAATATTTATCCATTTACTTATTGTATTGAAAAGGCATAGATAAAAACAGTATTGTCTCCAAGGTTACATATTAATTTTCTATTTAAAGGCATGCTTACATTATATATGTAAATTTCAATATTTTTTCTTTAACTTTTTTGTCTAGAAAATAAATCAGTTAAGTGGTAATCGTGATTTAGTCGGTTGCGTTTCAATCGAACTGTCTGCACACTTGCAATTATTAAAGGGATAAAATTACCTTAAGTGAGGATAAAAGAAAATGTTGTTATTTATGTATGGACATACAAATTGATATTTGCTTTAACAAATGACTCAATCAAGGAAAACGAAACGTAAAATCCCTGATCGACTGGTACATGGAACTTTACTTAGAATTGCGAGTTCATGTATATCAATAAATAAAATATAATGAATGATTGACTGCAGAGAACACACTGTTTAAAGAATCAATGAATATAGGAAGGAAGGCTGGAAGAATGGAACGAAAGAAAGAACAAAGGAATAAATAAATGAAAATAAAACAAACCAACAAAAGGACGGAAAAACAAAAGAGTTAAAAAATAGAAATTCTCAGTAAAACAATAAATTATAATCAAACTTTTTCAGTGTTCTTACGCCAAAATAAAACTATAATCTTTTTAACAAAATGCAAATATCTTCCTATTGGTTAAAAATAAGGAAGAGTTTAATAATAAGAAGAAGAAGAAAATTTGTTTATTATTATAGTGACCTGTGATACACTTATACAATATATAAACACAAAAAAAAATCACCCGGCCCCATGGACCTATAAGTCTTTATCAAAAGACATGTACAAATTTAAGTATATTATCACTTATGTTATTCTAGTATTTTAATTTATTATGATTGTGAATGGAATATTTACAGTATATCAATCAAACAATGTTAACGTACCCCTAAATTTTTATAATTTCAAATTGATACTGGCTTGTGAAAAAGATTTAAACGATAACGACATCAAAACATATACCTATACATATCTACATTTGGTTTCAGAATATCAAACATGATGATGATAGCAGGTAGAAATTATGACAATGAAATGAAATGGTAGACATATAACCGATAAAATATTTTTGAATTTGTCTTAACAGAAGGAACTATCTCAGGTTGCTCATAAAATCGAAGACATATCAAGGCTCGCCGAATCACCGGCTTTCGTGAGATGAATGTCTTCCTCAACCTTCACCAATGTCCGGCGGCCAGGACAGCCCCCACGATTTCATGAGCTTTCATTGATCACAATACAATACGAATCCGACTAAATAATCGCAAACGAGGTAATTAGCTAGTGCGTTACAAATTACAGGGAAAGTTCAATGTTGTGAATTGTGGAGAAGTACGACCGAACGCATTGGGTTCTTATACTAGACTAAATTAATAATGATATGATACAACAGATATAACAATAACAACAAGGTTCTGGAAGTGGTATTACTGTTGAATACACTACAATATTTCCCCCTTTAAAATAAAAGATGTTACTAAAAACCCTGCTTTACAGTCCAAGTCTTATTTTCACTTAAGTGTCGTATTTTCCAACAATCTACAGTCATTATTAAAAGCTGTAATGTTATGTCCAATATAAACCCATTAACTTGTATCTGTAGATAAGACGAGAGAAACACTGACAGCTATAGATTCAATGTAACAAGCCTCTTGCTAATTAGATTAAGCACTAGTTCATATGACAACTTTATCTAAGTTTTATCTCGCCAATATTTACATTAATTTTATTCAGGAATTTCATTCAGAAATTTGAAATCGATCAGATTTGAATTGGCTTCCATTGTCACTAACTATTTGTTTTGGCACTCCAAAATGTCCACATAACGTTCTTTAAATATCAACTGTTTTCGACGCCGTTGTTGTGTTCATAAGTTCCACCTCCGGCCATTTAGAATGAGCATCAACCATAATGAAAAACATGTGCCCCATAAATGGTCCCGCGAAGTCAATATGAACCCTATCCATTGGCTTTGAAGGCCATTCCCACGGATGTAAGAATGCTTTTTCAGGTGAGTTTTGGTTTGACTGACAATCACAGCATTGTTTTGCCATTTGTTCGATATCACTGTCCAATCCTGGCTACCATACATAACTTCTACTGAGATTTTTCATTTCTACAACACCAATATGTCCTTCATGAAGTTTTTCCAGGATTCTTGGCCTTAATTTTTGTGGTACAATAACTCTAGAACCCCACATCAAACAATCGTTTTCTACTGAAAGTTCGTTTCTAGGCGTGTAGTATGCAGTTAACACACTATCTGTTGGTTTGCTTTTCCAACCATGCAATGTATTTCCTATCACTTTTGACAAAATGACATCCCGGCGTGCTACCCTTTGTATTGCTGCAGCATTAACTGGCAATATATCAATTTGATGTAAGTGGAATACGTCTTGTTCCTCCTCAACGACAGTGGTCTTTTGAGGTAGTCTTGACAATCCGTCAGCATTTGCATTTTGTTTAGAGTTTTTAAACTCTATATCGTATTCGTATCCTTGAAGATAATAGGCGTAAAGTTGCAGACGTGCTGCTGTTGTAGCCGGTATTCCTTTCTTTGGACCGAATATAGTTATTAATGCCTGGTTGTCTGTCACTAGTGTAAATTTCCTTCCGAATATGTAGTTATGCCATTTGGTAACTGACCATACAACAGCTAACGCTTCTTTCTGAACGTGTGCGTAGTTTTTCTCTGTGCTATTTAATATCCTTCTAGCGAATGCAATAGGTTTCTCATCCCCATTAGGCATTATGTGAGAAGTAACAGAGCCTAGTCCGTACGCGGAGCTGTCGCACGCAACTTTGATCGGAAGATTTGGATCGTAGAGTGTTAAAACGACATCTGACGTTATCATTTGTTTGATTTTGTCAAACGCATTTTGTGTCTCTGCTGTCCATTTGAACTTTGCATTCTTTTGTAGAATGTGGCTCAACGGGTGCGCTATTGTAGCCATGTTTTCTATGAATTTGGCGTAATAGTTGGCCAAGCCAAGCCATGCACCTAATTGTGTGATATTTTGGGGTCTTGGCGCTCTGACAATTTATCCAATTTTATCCTGTGTTTTATGCAGACCATTTTCGTCTATGGTATGTCCACAATAAATGATTTCTTTTTCAAAGAACCTACACTTTTCAAGCTTAGCGCGCAAATTGTAGTCACTTAGACGTTTCAATACGCTCTCTAAGTTTTTTAGGTGTTCTTCATTTGTGCTACCTGTAATGATCAGGTCATCTAAGATGCAACTAGTCCCAGGTATGTCCTTGAGATGTCTCACTTGTGCGTTGCCAGATTGCAATGGCTGGAGATATACCCATAACAAGCCGATTCTGTAAATACAAACCCTTATGTGTATTGATAGTAAGATACTTTTTTGAGTTCTTGTCCAGCTCTAATTGAAAATAAGCTGACCTAAGGTCAATTTTTGAATATCGTTTACCATTGGCTAGTTGTGCAAATATGTCCTCCACCTTTGGAAGCGGGTACTGATCCACATTTAAATGAGGATTCACAGTAACTTTATAGTCTCCACAAATTCTTACTTCACCATTTTGTTTCAATACGGGCACGAAGGGTGTAGCATTCGCTATGATCAATGCTTTGAATGATCCCTTCTTTTTCAAGACGATCTAGTTCCTTTTCCACTTTTGCTTCAGTGCATAGGGAACAGATCTAGCTTTGCAAAAGTTTGGATTCATGTTTTCTTTCACCAAAAGCGTTGCTTTATTCCAGGAACCAACCTAATCTCTTCATTGAATACATGCTTGTATTTCTGGACAATCTCGTTTACTCTTTCCTTTGTGGATTTTGTTTTCCTGACAACGTGTATTGACTTCCAGTCGATTTGACTATGTTTCAGCCATGATCTAATGAACAGTGATGGGTAATTCTTATTTACTACAAACAGTTGTGATGACGGGCCTCATTTTGCTCACTTTTTTACATTAACATGAATCACTTCAACTGGTCTGATAAGTTCGCCTGTAAATGTCCTGAGGACAGTGTTGGTTTTTGATAAGCTCTTATTTCTGAACATAGTTTTGTAAGTCCTAATTGGTATCATTGATATGGCTGATCCAGTATCAAGTTCCATCTTGAGCTATTTGCCATCAATTATGGGTGTAACAGTTATGCTATCACTATTTCTCTTCGGATTTACATTCAATGTCAGCACATTATTAATATCCACATGACTGGTTTTCTTGGATTTCTGTTTTGTGGTTTTTCTCGATATGACCAGTTTTACAGCAAAAGTTACATACGGTATTTTTGAAGTAACATTCACTTGGCATATGATTAGATTTTGCACACCTATAACACTTTTGTTTTGGATTCTTATCTTGTTGTTCCTTCTGCTGCTTAAATTGCTTATGAACCTTATTAACCGGCACCTTACTTGAAATAGACTGCAATTCTTCAGCGTCCTTCGCGGAAGTTTCCAAAGCAACAGCTATTTCGTACGCATTATCCAAAGTGAGGTCTTTGACAGACAGTAATTTCTTCCGCGTGGGTTCGAATCCCATCCTCGTCGCCAAAATTTTGTGTATTGTGGAGAAGTGGGTTCTTATACTAGACTAATTTAATAATGATATGATACAACAGATATAACAATAACAACGAGGTTCTGGAAGTGGTATTACTGTTGAATACACTACATTCAACAACTCTACCTAAAACGTATTTGAATCATTGTAAAATGCTGATTAATGCTGACACATGGGGCAGTTGAGACGCGTGTAAAATTAATGTCTTATATCTTCTTAATAAAAATAAATATCAGAAAATGCGTGTACAGTCGAATTAAAAGGCAAACTCATTGACAATTTAGAGTGCATGTACCAGGAAATACAAAATTCATCATCAGAAGCTCAATTCGGAACGAAATATTTAAGCTTACCTGTGAATTTCACTAAAATAAACAATGATAATGTCATTCTTGAATTTAAACCAAGAAAGACAAGTGGTGTTGAGATTCCTGTTTCAAATAAATCTGGCTTGACTGAGATGTTTAGATTGATTTTGTTCAACAATTTAATATCTAAGTTCTATTTATTGCGTAAGAGACCGAAGTGGTGTCACGAACAAGTTTGTAAACACGCGATGAAATTAATTTGAGAGAAATCAGGTACAATGGAAAATTGATTACTATTTTTTAGAAAAAAGATGCAACTGTCAGAGACATTAAGATTTACAGTGAAGGTCATTCAGGGGTCAAGGTCAATTAAATATAGGTCAGTGGAAAGGTCTTATCCAAAGAGGTGTTTTGGCCAAGTATGAAGGAAATCCGCTCACTAATACAGAAGTTATGGTCATAGTTAAAGTTTTCGGACAATTGGATCTTAAAGGTGAAGGTCATTCGGGGGTCAAGATCAAATAAATATAGGTCAGTGATAAGTTCTTGTACAAAGGGGTGTTGTTTCAAAGTATGAAGAAACTCCACTTATTTTTAAGAAAGTTATGGTCAATGTTAAAGTTTTTTGACAATTGTATCTATATGGTGAAGGTCATTCAGTGCTCAAAGTTAAATAAATATAGGTCATTTGAAAGGCCTTGTAAAATTGGCTGATGTGTCCAAGTATGTAGTAAATCAACTTACTAATAAGAAAGTTAGGGCCAATGTTAAAGTTTTCGGACGGACTGACGGATTGACAGTTCAAAAACTAAATGCCTCCCTTCGGGGGCATAAATAGAACAGCGTGAATAAAAACGAGGGGAAAATATGTTTGTTTTGGACTTATCTACATTTAACGCACTGCATTGAATTTACAGTTTTAACTAATAGGTTAAATTGTTAACCGTTTAATCTGCTATGTAAATTCTATTAAATTTGCAGAGCTGCACGAGTTTCTGCGGGATGAAGGCTTGTTGGCAGTAAACTTAAAATATTGCTGTCAGCGCGTCCTATTTTAAAATAAAATATTACCACCAACTTCAGCAGTACCGCGAATACTTGTTTATAAATCTTGATCTTACCCTTTGAATTGCTCATGTTCTTTTAAGTTAGTTTATAAAAGGGTCTGTGTAAGACATAAAATGCAACAAGTTCTGTATTTGGTTTATGTGTGCTTAATGAAATCCTAAATTGTCTCTGATTTTCAGATTAAAACAAACATATAAAAATATGTGACTTTTGATAAGAGTTGCTGGTTTAAGCTTAGCAATAAATACAAATAACTTAATATGTAAAAGCCATTTAATCAAAGTAAAATAGTAACATTAGATTAAGAACGAAATAAAATCGGAGACAATAATAGAGTTTTAATTATCATTTTGAAACATATGTTCAGACCTTTTACTTTTCTTTAAAGTAAGTTCCCTAAGTTACCATACAATCATATATTTTTTCCGAGCATAGTTAATATAAAACTATTGTCATTGATTTAAATTAATCAAGTTCCTTCTGTTTCTGCTTAATGAAATTAAACTGTCTAACTCCTTCGTCAAAATATATCTTGCAAAATATATTCACACACACACTTTATCTAATGTTCTGTTTCAGAATATTTTAGAAAATTTGCTGGTGGTTAAAGCGGTCCGTATTTATAAAAAATAGTTATTTTAGGTTTTACTCATATCACTGAAGTGACTTCAGTACTCTAATCTGGATGAAAGTGATATGTTGCACAGTGGCTATTGATTTATGTCACTCATATAGGAAAACATTTGCTCTTTGTAATTTTATTTCTGATATTTAAATCCAAAATCAGGTTGCTATTACCATTTAGTTACTTTACATACCTATGTCGAGATATCCGACCTCATTTTAGTGCGTCTATAGATATATTTATTTCTGCGAGAATGCTGACTGATGTATATTTCATAGCAACGATTTATGATATCATTACGAGTCTCATAAGATTCCAAGGGGTCTGAGTTGTAATAGATATTTTAAATTTCTTGATCAATGTTTCTTTTGTTAAGTATATTTGATAAATTTTGTGAAAACATATTTAATTAAAAATGTATTGCCAAATATGAATATCAAAAAGACAAAAATGTGGAAAAAAAGAAAGTAAAATCTGTCTTTTTTAACATCAGTATTTCGTTTTATAATAATTAATACCAAATTACAGCAGACTGAAGAGTCATAACTTGTTTAAACATAAGTCCTTGTACATTAAATACAACAAAAATTTATGCTCACTAAAGTTTCAGATTTGTTCAGTAAAATACGTGTGTTTTCCTAAAACGGTCCCTGCAAACGACATACATAACAAAACAAGTACAACTAAGATATGTATTGTCAAGAAATAGCCATTCCCTTCATTGGAATTTTTCACAGCCATGCTGGTACAAAAAGGTAGTACATCATTAGGTTCTATTACAGACACAGTGTCTGGATCGTTTTTCTGCGACCCTGTTTCCTTCAAAGATATACTCAGACAGTGTAGTCAGTTTCGTGAACCAAGCGATGCTTTTTTGTCTGCTATTTGTTTTTGCTTAACCGACTTTTCTGTTATTGGTATAAAACGTGTTTTCTAATTTTCGTGCAACATACTTCAATTACTCTCGCATCTATAAAGGTCCACAAAGCATTTGTTCAAGACATTTGTGTTCGGTACATAATTGTCTGAAAGTAGCTATGTTTCACTATGTCTAAAAAGTTGCTGCGCTAGAGCACAAAAACACGTACACAGATTTGTTATAGAGATTCGTTGGAGATTTGATACACTTTGATTTGTTATATGTTTGTTTTGTTTTGGTCAACGATACAAAATTGAATCGAATAAAACAGTTCGTTACGATTAAAGCTTGTAAATTCTCATTCGTCTAGAGCGTTATTCCTAATAATATTGCATAGGTTATCGATATACGGATTGCTTTAGGTATTTGAACGGAACAAGTGACATTTCATGATATTTAAGACAGGATATTTATGACTTAGTTACACTGACATTATCTTTAAAAGTTATGTTCCCGTTATTATTTTCCCTTTTATATTTTGTAGAAAGACTTGAAGACCTGTTGACCTTATGGAAGCAGACATGTGTATTTTTTTTACTAATTCTCATTCATGGCAAGAAGAATATGTAAAAAAAAACAGTTGATGAATGAGCTTGACTGAGATTTTCTTTTTTGAAAAAAAAATGTCTGATTTCTCGTGTAGACTTCTTTTGTTTTGTTTTTTTCCGGTGACAAATGCTCATTCTCCGTACGAGGTGAAAGACATTTATGAGAAATATCCCAAAAAACCTGATCATAACATTTATCGTTTGTTAGAGCAGTAGACTTTCATTGTGTCTGTAATGTTTATTAAAGCAATAAAAGAGTCATACAATTGGTCTCACTAAACACAATATTACAATATTACATAAAGTGGCTTAAGAATCTCTTAAAGCCAGTAATAAACACTGTCTTGTGACATGATCTTAGACAGTTAAATGGAACTCTAAAATCCTATAATCCTATGTTCGAGCAATGATTGTTATGAAGATTATAGTCCACAGACAGTTAAAGCTAAACGCGATGTGTTTCACATCATGTAATTGTTATCGATTTGGTTTATAATGAACACTAAAGCGTTATAAGGTTCATTAGATTATTTGAACAAACACTGTTCCGTCCCATAAATGCAATTATATTTATCTCAGTATCTTTTCAGGAAAGAAAATATGCAATAAGAAATATCTACAATAATTTTAAGACTGATTTTAATTTTTTTACTCAAGGGCGAAATACCCATGTACATTTTGAATGTTTGAACATTTGATATCGTTTGATAATCCGACAAAGTCCAACTCGGTGAAATATTTGAAAAAAGGTTTCGTCTTGAAAATCTAATGAAGCTGAATAGATCTAAATCTTAGAGACTGCTTTTTCGTCTTTTATTCTCTTTCCATGTATGTTTGTTTCTGACTCTTATTATTTTCTTAATTTATTTTTTTTGCGGAAACTACTGAGGTGTCGAACCGCATTTTTTTATATTGTAACTGACTTTAATGAATTTGTTGCTACATGAAGCATATACGTATTATTATTTGATACATTTTATTGAAACAAATCTGTTTTGGTCAAATAAACTGCCTAGTAAAATAAAGATGTTTTACCCGATACTAATGGTATTTTTTCAGACAATTTTAGAACAAATTCTGTTTGTATAAGATAAAATGAAATTATTTCAACATAGATAAATTACTTGGTTATTGTTTTGATTACCAAATGATAAGACTTCACTGCTTTGAACAACTTTGAAAACCCAATCACTGAAGCATATCAGCTTGAGATGCCACTTGATAGTATGAAAGTATATATTGCTTGCAATAAATCACACAGACATTTTGTTTTAATATTTCGAATGTTGTAATATCTAATTCTTTTGTAAAAGAAGGTTTCGTTTTACACGTATCCTTCCACATATTAATTAAACCTTTATTATAGCTCTTGATTTACTTTTTCATAAACTTATTGTAATAAGCAATAAAAAACGTTTTAATGTTTTTTTTCATTACTGTTATAGGTTATGGTAAAGGTATGAGCCACTTTCAAATAGCAGACAGTAGTGTTCTTTATCTTGTATGCAGATGTCAAGTCTTGTAAGGTTTTAGTTTAAATTTAATATCATTTCAAATTCTTTTTTAACTTTGCGTAGTATTATTAAAACCAGACTACTTTCTTTGCAAATATTTTGAAATGTATATAATTAATTGTTTAAAACAAGTATTGGTCTACCTCGTTTATTACAGAATACAATTTCTAGTTTAAATTCCATAAACAGAAAAGTAATCTCATAAGAATATTCTATTGCTTAAAAAATCAACCCTCTTCTTTCATTAACTGGCATTTATTAGAATAGAAGTTCTGTTGTTCTTAAATCTATCTTCGTATCGACTTTCTCTGAACAAGAAATATATTTTTTTTAAAAGATGGTCGGCTTAGTGTAGTTGGAAAATAAGTTATATTATGAACTAACACGGGTGTGTAACTATTTTTAGGAATTTGATTTTTAAAAATACTGTGCCCCCGGTGGAAGAAAAAGTAAACATACATTTATAAAGAGTCATTGATTACTATTTGGAAATTTGATACATGAGACATAAGAATATTATTTTTTTATTGATGGATTTATGGATTTACGTGGTTTCTTTTCCGTATATAAATGTAATTTCGTATAATGGAAATAAACGTTAGTATTAGTTCTGATAACAAAAGATGAGATTATATCATTAACACTACTATTTCTAAGATATGAAAGCTGATGTTCAACAAACGCTTGTGTTTATCTTTCATTTCCGTGTCAAACCAAGGATCTAACATGTTTCGTGTTACTTAATGCGGGAGGTAATGAGATGACATAAGAAGATAATTAAATACTTGGAATATTTTGTTTTAGTTTAAAATGACTTAAATCCACTTAGCTATATTTGAATTTAATTCAAACCTTTGAACGGTCTTATTTAAAATGTTTTGCATTGTCCGCTAGATGCCAGAAGGTTGTATTGCTTGTATATAGTGTATTTCATTTCGAAAGGAATTGATAGTTAACAAGGCTTCGATCTGTAATGAATCGGCAAATATCGTTATTTTCCGTGTTTTTCGTTCTCATTTTCTGTAAATGTCGATAACATTTGCCGTTGATTAGATTAGTAACTTCTGGGATTTTTGCAGATTGGGAAGTGATTAAACATGGATCATTATACTAATACTATCAAAAAGTAGTGAATTCTTTTTAAATACAGTCATTTACATAATAACTAAACTAAACACAATTGCTACAAAGAAAAGGGTCTTTAAATGTAGCATTTTTTTATAAAACGTAAAAGAAATATTTCTGGTATGACACGACAATGTCACTGGATATAAAGTGCAAAAGTTATAGGGGTTTGAAAAATATAATCTCATCTGGACTAAAACGTATATAAAGATCCCTGTTTTTAAATGAACCAAAAAAGCAATAATGGGATTAAGACTAGAAACGTCAGTAGGACTTTGGAGAGCTTTTAAGAGCACGGTCTATAAGAAATAAAAGGTAATAATTTTAATTTACCATCTACTGATCGTCTGCTTTTAAAGTTTTTTTAGTTTTTTACATTTAAAAAATTCTCTGAAAACAGAATTAAAAGACACAACACTTTTTCTGAAAGCATATACTGGTAACAGAAACCATTTAAAACCGTCTGCATTTTCAAATCTTTCCAATGCTAATTTCTCACTGTATGACCTGCTACATATGATGGTTATTCATTTCAGTAGGTCTGAAGACTATTCTCCTAAACTCCGTTGTAGACAAGAAGGTACTGTAGTACTTCCGTGACTAAAACCTATCCAATGTGAAAATAAACGATTTTAGTAGGTTAATCTAAACTTTATGTTTTCACTTCTTTATTATAATAAAAAAAAACATATCTGTGTTATATAAGATGGGATTCATTTTCAAAGCATTCATTTACTGCTTATCCAAATATGACACATTTTAGGTGGTGTAAAGAAGGGGCGGGGTGACTTAATAACTTAGTGTGTTTTTTTTTTCTGTACGGAAAATTGCCAGTATTATATTCCTATATGTACAATTGGAGCGGGGTTAGTGTTATCCAATATTATGTAAATCTATGTTTTGATTGGCTGATGGAAAATCCGATTATTGTCGAAGCATTACGTATTTTTACGATGTGCTACCTGTTGAATCAATTCGCGAAGTTGTGTTATTCCGGAAATCCTCGAAGAGAATCAAGTGACTGTCTGGTAATATTGTGTAGGATGTTTTGAAATCTATTAATAGTAACAAGTAACTGATAAGAGATACAGGTAACTTTTTGAAGGTTGGCAAAATATGGCGGTTGATAAAAATGCAAAACATAGTAATTTTGTAATTACAGTTACAAAGTCATTTTCATTAAACCGTTCAATATTTTATATCATTTAAAAGGTCTATAAATTGATATTTTACATATCTGAAAAATAATTGTCAAAACCGTTTCCTTTTTTGTTTGTAAATAGTTTAACATAGTGCATCTAAGCTGCTAGAAAAATGCTGAAAATGCTGAAACGACAGGAATAAATTAGTTTAGTTTTCTTTGTTAAAAGAAAAAAAAACCAAAATCTGCTTATATTTTCAAAATATGAATTTAAAGAGCTTTCGAAATATGCAAAATGATACACAATTTATGATTAAAGTTTATAAATAATTGAATTCGGCTCACAAAGAAAACAGTTTTCTAAAGTTAAAAATTCTGTCTGGTTCCCGGTCGAACTTTGCTACGACAGTGACCTAAGTAATAATCTGTGTGAACAGACAGGTCTTCAATTTCAAGATATGTATTAAATTTCTTTTATTGGCATCTGCATACAAATAAGAGTGCTGTAGCTTAAGTGTCCTTAAAAATACAGTAAAAAACCGTACACTCAAATGAACTCAAATCCATTTGAATTTTCCTTGTTTAATATAGAAACCAATATTTTGCAATTTCTTTGCAATTTAAACATGTATTTTACAGTGAAACAACCAGCATTCTTCAGTTGATTCTGCTAAAACATGTATTTTGTACTTACAGCTGTTTGCATCATAAAGCTATTTGAGAGACGCAGAGTGTTTTGCAAAAACAGCTTTGCATTTATGTTGACTGTTCGGTTTGTATTATGTATCATTGGTGTACTAAAACTTTAACCTGGTGGTTGAACAATTAATGACCGTTTCATGTTTCTGCTGATAACACATGTTGTTTAGCATGCAAATTACATTAAACGATCATCTTTCCACACTAAATAGTAAATATAACCTCCTTTCCATTTGTACTTGAAAGAAAATTCTATTAATTATTAAGACATTTACCGCACACATTCAAGTCTTGCCTTGTCCGATGCTGTTTCATACGATTCTTCGCAGCTGTGTATTCATTACTTTGGAAACTTTTGTATAAACATGTAGCTGGAATCCTCTAACCTGGTATCAGTTATATTGGAGTTTATATATCTAGCGGTTATTGAAGTATATTATTTTAACTACACTGAGAGGTATAATTCTTAATTTCGGAGCCAGATGTGAAAAAATATCTTATTTCTACATTATTTCTGAACATTTCACTGTGTTCTCAGCATTAATCTTGATGATCATGTAACTCTTTTTTTTAAACACCAAAATAATGTAAGCAGCATGCTTATCCTCCATTTTATTCAATGTCGTCTACTATCATGTCATCATAACGCAAAATTAAGCTGTTGAATCATATCATCTATAAATAATCATAAGCATCATCTATAAATATTTAAATTGGATTAAGTAAGAATTCATTACATAGTCGAAACTCAAGTCATTCCTTCAATGTTTAACTACAAAATTAAAACCCTTTCTAGTGTTTTAAATCGAAATCAATGACGCCTGTTTGTACAATTTGCAATTAAAATCTTCATTTAGCGAAAGCAAACTTTGTCGTTATCAACATTAAGCTATGAAGCATGTTCGGTGCAAAAATGTCATTTCTAATACATGGTAACGTAAGTACCTGACATGTCACTCTTTAAGCTCATCATGTATAAAACTAATACTGGAGTCAGAAATAGTAAGATGCTTTTGTTACATTTTCATCAACATTAAATTATTGTGCATCACGATCAGAAATAGAAGTAATATCTAATTAGGCTTCGACTGACGCATTGCAGTAATATCACACAAGCTTCTGTCAACACGTTTATTATAATCGATTCTTGTTATTTTGAAAAATGTAAAAAGCCCGTCCTGGAAAGAAAACCAGTTGGATCATTCCGATGTTGGGTCTTTTGAAGTTTTCTACATAATGGTCATTGACATATATCTTTTTGTCAAATCTCTGGCAAATAAAATCTTTCCTTATGTACTGAACAGTGTACTCTTTTTAGATAGCAGGGGTATTTTTTTTATGAAGGGCAACTAAATGAAGCCAATATATCGAAAAAATAATATTTTGTTTAGACATTCTTCTTCAGACACAGCATTATATATCTTTAAAGTTTAAAACGTGTTGCATCATGCTGTAAGTTGCTGATAGTTGAATGGTTAATGGAATTTTAGTAGAATAATTTATTTAGAAAAAAATAATCAGACTCTTTACATTGAAATGTGTCCATGCATAAGTCTTTTATTAAAATTTTTAGTGTATTGCATGATAAATTGCTTATTTCTTCATAATTATTATAAAGAAGTAAGGAACACACAAGGAAACCGTTCCAAAATACTTTACATGTTAATAAAAATATTTCTTTTTGTCATTAAAGCTTGTGCTGATATATTTAGAATATCAATATCACTATGAGTGCCATTTTTAAAATGCTTTGCTTTTTATTAACGTATTTCATTCAAACACATATGAACTGTCTGTGAATTCATTGATATGGAAATGAAAATTAGACTATGCATATCTGTAGAAGTTTTTACCTAATGATTATTATTAATAAAACAGTCAATCAGTTGTTAATATGTATTTTTACAAGGTTAGTGATATCTGTTTCTTTCTTCAAAGCTTGTATTCTAGTATTGTGTATTGGGTAATTCCAGATATTCTATTTCTCAGAAAACTTAGATATACACAAAATTTTCCGCATTCAAGCGAGACTCGAAATTCATTTATCAAACAAATCTTTAATCATTAATTAAAAAAAACCACCTAAGACAACAGGAACATTTTTGCCAAGACAGTTCCTGACTTAGCATTTAGATGTCCATGATAAAGGCAGCAGACCAGTACTCCATAAATTCAGAGACCTTATAAATGACACCATGTTACCAAAGGCAAGATAAGTATACATTATGTGTTGCATTCAATTACAAGATATTAGATACTTCAAATATTCTATCAAAGGCGGAGCTGAGTGCTTAACAAGTGCTTTGCATTCTGTGCTTTCATTCACTTTCCTTTAATTGGTAGATATTAGCAAGTAATATGAATTGGCATTTTTGCATTAATATTGAGACTCGAGATAACAAGATGGCAGGTAATGTTTTAGAACAGAAGCATTTATATAACACAAAATATTACAACATTTCATAATTTTTGTTGATAAATGATATAAATGTAAGTGGTAAACTCACAATATAAATAATTCTCAATCAGTTATACTTGGCCCATTTAAAAAATAAATCATTTTCAAGAAACGCTTTTATACGAAGCAGGTGTTATCTAAAATATAAAGAGAACTTATAAATCTAAATTTATAAACCTTAATGTAAGAAAACTGTACGGTTAAATTACGTTTTATTTACAATTTGATTGTTGAAATCAGGTTGTGGTTTTAAAGAAAGCAACAACATTTGAATCAAATGGCAATAAATCACGCACTAAACGTTTGTAATGATTCGAGGTGTTTCCAAAACTTGGTTTTTGAATTTTTATACTCCTTGAACATTTATGATTCTGTTGAGGAATTTTATTCAATAATATTCTGGTTTAATGGAAGTAATGTACTCTGTTCCTAATTAGAAGCAGCTAAAGCACATTTTATAACTTATCAAAAGGTTATTAACTTAGCTTCATTTGGATAATTTGATAGGAAAACAAACGATAATGATTCTTTTTTTTTTTGCTATTTATGTTTTTTTCTATTTTTTTTCTTACTTTAAACGTGTTTTGAAAAATAGTTGATCGATTTCCTCTGGACTGACACTATTATTATTATTATTGTTGTAATTATTATTATAACAATGTGATTCTATTGATAAACCGCCAGTTTGATCCACGTCAAGTCCGTTGTTAATTGAAAGTGTATTTTTAAAATAGTCTACAAACATCTGCAAATCATTTTGTTTCATGATCAGCAGCAGATACATAACAATTCATTTGAAGGGGTTTCTTTCGTCTTGTATTAAAAATACCAAGACGTAAAATAGATTTATATATTTTGCGTTTAAAGTTCAACATTTTAGTTCACTGACATAAAGCGCTGGCGGCTTATGACATCTAAGTACTTATAGAACTAAGTATTCTAGGTAAGTTCTGATTCAGCTCAAACAGTTGGATACAGCAAATGATTAATACTAGTAACTCTCTACCCTCCTTACCTACATAATTATATCAGATTAGATATATAATGCTGTGCATCCAAGTACCAGCACAGTAAATGTTATACAAGGAGTCAGTTTTCTTGTTAAATAAAGCAGTATTTGGACCTTCTTATGACTTTAGAACGATAATGTTGTCAGAAGACAGACAAAGAGCCACTTTATGTATTTTTGTGTTTAATGAAACAAATGATATGACTCTTACTGCTTGAATATACAACAACAGACATAACACAACTGCTTGTACAAAATGCTTACATTGTATTGAGTTATTTGTTATCATACTCCTTCTAATCATACAAAGAATATGTATTTGCCTACGGAAAACGAAAGAAATCTACATTAGAAACCAGACTAAGGGAAAGAAATTGTCAGTCAAACATTGTTAAGACACTTTTATTTTTTACTATATTCATCAACTGATTTTCAATTTTAACAAAATTTTATAATGAGACTAAACTTCTTTTTTAAAACAACACATTTCTACTTCTTGAAGGTCAACAATTTTTCATGACAAATCTGAGAAAAAAAATAAGATGGAAATATAAAACTATAAGGTAGTGTCACTGAATGTCACAAATATCGTGTTGTGCGCTGAACTTAGTATCATTTAATGTCTATTATCTGGCTCAAACACCTGAAACTGTCACTTTGATAATCTTTGCAATATTATCAGCAATAACGCTCTAATATTAAGTATATGAATGAGAATTAACAAGCATTAATTGTCAAGAACAATAAATAAAGTTGTGAACGCAACTGCTCATAAACCGGATGGCAGATTTTGCTTAAACTTTCAGGAATGAACAACCTTAATGTGTAGATGATAGTAAAGGAAGGGATTTTTGCTGCGACCAAATTCAACGGAATTATGGTCCTTTGTTGATTTTTTCACTATATACTATTAAGTGAAATAAATTTGTGAACGCAACTTCTCATAAACCGGATGGCAGATTTTGCTTAAACTTTCAGGGATGAACAACCTTAATGTGTAGATGATAGTAAAGGAAGGAATTTTTGCTTTTACCAAATTTAACGGAATTATGGCCCTTTGTTGATTTTTTCACTGTATACCATATAGCCAAATGAATTTGTGAACGCAACTCCTCATAAACCAGATGGCAGATTTTGCTTAAACTTTCAGGAATGAACAACCTTAATGTGTAGATGATAGTAAAGGAAGGAATTTTTGCTGCGACCAAATTTAACGGAATTATGGCCCTTTGTTGATTTTTTCACTATATACATAAAGTGAAATAAATTTGTGAACGCAACTCTTCATAAACCGGATGGCAGATTTTGCTTAAACTTTCAGGGATGAACAACCTTAATGTGTAGATGAAAGTAAAGAAGGGTAATGTTTTTTACGGTACCTGACACACCTGGGGTTTCTATACTTTAATCTGTAGTTAACTTTCATGTGTAACATTTTTTAAATTTTACCTGCTTACTTTGATATCAGCAACATGTAATTAATTGTGTGTCTCTTTCTTCGTCTTCGCTAATGTGATTCCTCATAGTACATAAATATTTACAACATTTTCATGTCGACTATTCAAAGAATAAGGAAGTCTATTGTACTTGTGGCGTGGCTATCGGGTTAAAGTTTTAGGGCAAGCTTCTCATTTTCACTATTTCTTCCCTTTCTACTGCAGATATTTGGTTCAAACTTGGCCGTAGACTGTGTCATTCCATCAAGGCCCATAACTCTGTTAAGCATTTTTATTAGTTATTCCCCTTTTAAGACTTTGAAAAATCTTTAATTTCAGGCTTTTATTATACCTTCAAGCAGTAAGAATAGTCAAGCGTGCTGTCCATCCGACAGCCCTTGTTTCAGTATAAAATATCTAATTTTGAAATAAAAGGACAGCATTAATAATATACAAAACACCTCAATTCATTTGCAACTACAGAAAAAAAATTGTTCCCCACCTAAATCGTACATACAGAATATACATGCTCTTGTTTATGAGCACTTATGCACAGTGGGGCTTCCGTGTCCTATGGACACAGTTCTAGTGTTTAGTTATTTATGTGTTATTCATTGGACTTTTTATCACAGGATAAAAGACACTTATTTCACTGAACAATTGTAGATTTTAAGAGCATATGACATAGTTTGTTAATGATACAAAAGACACAACATGAAGTTGATACATCGGGAATGTTGCCTTTTCAAAGACACAAGCATTTTGAATGTATGCAAAGGCCGTCAAAGAAACTGGAATATCAAACTCGTCAGGAATATCGGATATATAACTTGGTCTTTTTCATGCCATTATGCTAGAAAACAAGTTGACACTAAAATAGAATCAATGGTACTACTGTTGAAACGAAATAGGTTTAGTTAAGGCAAATGGCGACGAGACGACGCATTTTAAGATGATAACAGCGCGTGGCGTCCAACAGTACTATGAACTTGTAGCGGATGACATATGGCATACTATCGCTCTATGGAGATTGAACAAAATGCCAACACACAGATAAGCTATGTGACTGGAAAGATACAAACAATTGCAGTCTGAGTGGCTGACTAAATTTTATCGGGTAATTAATTTTTTTAAATAATAAAGTAGATCCAAGATTTAAATGTTCCTGAAACTCCGGAACAGCTGATCAAATTTTGGTTGGACGTTTCGCTAATTTGATAGTAAAATCATCACAATCTTTTAAATATCGATTTATGCATAAATAAAGAATAACAGATAACTGTCGTGGATGGAGAAAAATTATCTTGTTAACGTAAGAATTTATTCGGTGAGACGCATAACTTTTTGCCTCTTCGGCATTTATCCTGTCACATTTTTTTCTTTTGCTTTTTACACACAAGACGTAAAGTTTAACAAAATGTACATCAATAGACGTTGGATTAAAAGTAGTCCGGCTGATCAAGTGATCAAGTTACCGTTTATCAAGGTCACATGACTAACTGCCGTAGATAAAGAAAAATATACGGGACATTTTTATTGGTTGGAAATGTTGTGAGTGACAGGATAAAACATTATATGTCATCAGTATTCCAAGCCATGCTCGATTTCCTCGTTTCGGTAAAATAAACATTACTCTTAGATGTAATTTATTTTATGAAATATTAACTTTCCATACCTGTCACTTTATCAGTAATATCTATCAATTTAAATGATATTGTTTGGTTTTTTGTGTTTTTTTTAAATAAAGAGCTATATTTCATTTTGAAAACATATACCAAGTTCTTTAATCAAACTGTTACTGGTCTGATGAATGCATAATGCATATCAAAAATTTATTTAACACTTCGTTTTGTCATTTTCTTGATGCAGACGAAAATTTGTCTTGGTTCATGTTATGCCTCAGTGAAATTTGTTTATACATAAGCGGCATCAATATCTTGCAGTTTATTTGAAACGGCGTAGATACAAATTATGTTTTGTGTGTGGCCTAAAACAAATTATTCCTCTTATATTTCAGGTATATTGATTTCTGTCATGACAGAAGTTAAATCATTTACTGAAAATGATTGTCGGATCTCTTTACAAAAGACAAGCTAAGGATTATTTTTGGGGAAGATACAAGCATTAGGCACTTCTTTGATCCAATACATGGCCAATAATCATAACAGTGCATTTGCTTTTCACGTCTTGTTAAAAGGATCCTAATCTGACTATTTTATCTGAATATGTTAAGTTTTATCTTTGCAGAGTATACACTGCTTAGATGAAAAACAGTAAAAATGCCTAAGCCTAAGCTCTTGTTATGATTTGCATAAATTCAACCTCTGATAAATGCATAAGGGACCGTAAGGGACCGTAATTTCGGCTCACTGGTCTAAATGGTTAACTTCTCATACTACTCTGGCATTACTTTGAATCCTCTATAAGGGCAATGTTTTTCAAAAGAGTTCAGATCATTATGCTTTAAATCTCTCATTCTTGCAAGTAACCGTATTGCATTAGAATTTGTTTTCAATATAACAAGTATATTTTGTCAGCTTAAGTCATAACTATTGTAAAGCTAAATGACCCGTTTTATTATTATTATTTTTTTTGCTTACATATTTTTAAACAGTTTTTCGAGTTTTTTTTACGGCCTACACATATAAGAACTCTAAAACAGTTAACTTTACACATAAAGTAGGTAACGAATAAAAGATTTTTTCCTAAGCAAACGTCAGACTCTTAAAGTCGACATCACCATTTTTCAATTCATAGAATAATTTTACCCAGAACTCTATCCATTGGCCAAGCGGATGAACACATGTCGAAAGTAAATTTGTATCTATATTAACGAAAGTAGTTCTGACAGCGGAATTTTGCTACTATACTAAACATACTTATATCCAGACGAACACGTTTTGCTGGTGGGGAATTAATCGATTATCAATTCTTCTCGGGACATAATCCACTGTAGTGTCCACAAAAACATCTGTCATACAAGTTCTGTCAAAGTATCTTGGGCACAACAGTTCGTTATTCTATAGCAATGATTTCGTGTCGTCGGTCCTGTATATTTCGAAAGCCTACATTTGAAAACAACGTAATTTCAAGATATAACTGATTAGACTTTGATATTTTAAATGTACATCATTTTCAAACAAACATCGCCCTACCGAATACATGTATAAAAATGAATGGATTTTGTTTTGCTTTGCTTTTAGTCTCTGCCTTATCCCATTCAAGTAAACTTGACACAACGTTAACTTAAATCTACTTCGAGTACACGAAGAAGTACAAGTTGGTCGTCTTCATCAAGTTTTCTTAATCACGGATGTCATGGCAAAAGGTTGATCTTATCTAATAAAAAATCAATGTACCCTTGGCATATTGTTTTAAATTGCAATATTTCCTTTTGATTCATGTGATCTCCACAATTTAATGATCCAGTTCAAGGCGGTGAGAAATAATTGCTACGACTCCATTTTAATGCACAAGCTGAATAAAAAATGATTTTCTAAATTACACCCACAAAGAAAGGAACAATTTCTGAATACACCGATGGACCTGAATAAATTGTACATTGAACAACACGTTACTTTATCCTAATCCACCATAATTTTGAAAAAATAAATGAACAAAGACTTACAATAACATGTTTTTCAGATAATGTTGAATGGCGTGTTAAAACATATTCATACCTACGCTTATTTCAGAATTAACGGTTATCGTGTAAGATTGTTATTATATCTAATTGTAGATGAAATTAAAGATTTTGTTGAATGTTTATGATGTAAGATTGTACTACTCTGCTTGTAGATTAACGCAAAGTAAATGGGAATATATGAAATCATACGTTAACTTTACTCAAAATTACTCTTTTTAAGAACCTAAACATATCAAAGTTCAGTTTGTCTGCCATTTTATAGATAACCATTTCAAATTTCTGCATTTTAAAGGTCATTGTTATGTAAAACAAAAACGACACAAACAACGCTTAATATATTTTTTCTCAAAATATTTGAAATCTTTGATTTTCAATTCCCCGAAGATTATTTAAATGCTTTGTTTCTTCTGTCATTTCCAGTGGGAGAAAAACAAATAAGATAATCCAATTCTTTTTTCGTCAATTTGTTCATTTTGTAGCAATTGACAACAAAATTGTCGAGAGTTACTTAATTTCATGCCATATATATTATTCTTAATCTATTTAAGAAAACATTAAAGATCCTTCAGTGGATTTATCCTTTAAACCATCGTAAAAAACGTCAACCCTTAAATGTTGAGCTGCAGCAAATTCATTCTTTTGCATCAGTGCAAAAAGGTTGTTTGTATGTTGTGAGTGCTTATTATATGTTGCCATCTCTGGGGCATTGCTATAGAAGTGCCAATTTATCAAGTTGCAGATTTTGGCGCGTCGGGAAATTTTCTTTTCGGGACGGGCCTTATTACATTTTACAAAATAAGGATTATTCATTATGATCACTAGCTTGTGTGATATTACTGCAGTTTAGTCAGGCGAAGCATAATTATATGCTATTATTCCTATTTCTGATCATGAGGCAAATATTTTAATATGTTGACGAAAATGTAACAATAGCATCAAACAATACCTGTTATCAGTATTAGTTTTAAGCATACTGAGTTTAAAGAGAGACATGTCAGGCACTTAGGTAAGCACGTATTATGGCTATTATAGCTTGTTACCGCTAGTTGAAATTTCAAAATACAAATTGTACAGTCAGGCATCATTTGTTTCGATTTAAAACATCCGGAAGTTTATATTATAAGCTGAATACCTTGAGTTTCGACTTAATAACTAATTTTTACTTAATTCAATTTTAACTATTAGTACACCTTTACCTGGTGCTTACTAAAATATCAGCCGCACTTTGCAGGGTGATGACATCGAAACAAGACAACAGTCGGAATTATATTTGTTTTCCTTTATAATCGATAAACGTGACAATCAGTTCTGAAAGTTAAATTATCTTGATGTTTAAAAATGACCAAGTTGCATTATTATTAAGATACTGCTGAAAACACAGTGAATATTCAGAAATACAATAGAAGAAATACAGACTTGTTTTCACGTTTAGATCTGAAATTAAGAATTGTATCTCCATGTGTAGTTAAAAATCAATTTTGGATGAGTCAGTCAAAACAAGAAACTAAAAATACTGAACTTTATAAGAGGGAGGAAATTTGTTTTTATAGTGAATATATTTTAATGTTATATTATTATTGTCATTATTTTATAATTAATGTAATATTGTAATGTTATATTTTTTCTCTACAAAATACATATTAGAGAACGCTATATAAATAAACTGAAAGATAACCAGTATCAAGTTAGAAATTTCCCGCTACCTGTTCAAAGCTTCTAAAGTAATAAAATCAAGCCTGCAAAGACTAGTGTGAAACACTATCCGGCAATTTACCTATCCAATCTTTCAATTTGTGCGGTAAATGTCTTAATAATTAATTGAATTTTCTTTCAAGTACAGGTGGGAAGGAGATTATATTTACCATTAAGAGTGAAAAGATAATCATTACATGGTGTTATCAACAGAAACACAAAACGGTCGTGGAATTTCAATTACAAACTCAGTGCATTCTTACGCTGGTGAGTAGTGTCAAAATTAGTAAATGGTCTCATTTACACATAAACAAAACTAAGAAGTTAAAACGGTTTCTGGAGAATATGCGAGGAGTTTAACAAACGTCTTTAAATTCACATGAACACTTTAAATGTCCAGTTATGCTGCTGTAAATGTTCGAACACAATGTTTTATTCTTAATAAGAAACCTTGAAACAAAGCAATCAAATTACATATATTTATAACGTATTGTGTTTTACGGTATCAGGGATTTCAGACAGTCTTTATGACTTGTTTCTATTCTACAGATCTTGGAAAGGATTTTTTATCCGTGAATCTAAAATGTTCAATTACTTTGTTTCAAACAACAGTACCTGATGAATCCATACATATATTTATTTTAACCAATGAAAAACTGGTTACTAAACATAGCATTGCCAACTCTTTCTTTTTATTTTTAAAAGGTGAAAGTTACAACATTTTGACATATTCATAGATTTTTGTGTGCAATGTCTATACAAACACTCTAAAGATTTGCTGTGCTGTATTCATAGCACGCGAGAAACATATATCTAGATTCCATTGTTAAAATAGCAGCTACAACAAATTGATAAAAGGCTTAAAAGTACGAAGGCAGGATCTGTTTCTGGTAGGATTTTTATTCATTCTTTCTGAAAACGATGTAAGAAACGGTGACGATTTTTAAATTAATAGCTATCTAAGACAATCTACTTGTCTTATCGTTACACTTTTATTTCGTGAAGATGATACATGTCCTCTTTTCCAGTCTGTTAGGACTGTATAATAGTACCATTTGAAACGAAACAGATACATCATCTTGTTCTATTTAATAAACTACCAAGTTGACGCAATCCGGAAACAGTTTTCTACATAATACTGGCTTACACCTTTCCTTGCAAAGGAACGGCTGTCAAATTTATTAAGGTCGTTCACAATATCCAAAAAAAGAAAAGAAAAAAACTTCGAGAATGGGTAGCGGTTTGAAGTGTTTTACTAGAGGAGAAAGACAAAGAAAAAACAACAGGTGTATGTAAATAATGTTAAAGATTCATGACTTGAGATGGACACTTCGCCAATTTGTCCTTTTCGAGGACACAAACAATCTGTATGTAAGCAAATGCCGTTATCGAAAGTGGAACAGCATATATCAAACTCGTCAGGAAGATCGGATGTATAAATTAATCCTTTAATTCTTTCATACTCATCTGGAGAAAAAATATATAATAGAACAGAGGGTGATGTGGTGCTACTGTTGAAAAAAAAACATTTCAGGTAAGGCAAATGCTGATTATGATGACCCATATTTTGGTGATGATTGCGCATGTCCGTACCGTCGCTGTATTGAGACTTAACTCAGTAACAACGCGGAGACAGAAATGCTTAATGACTGAAAAGGTAAAAAGCATTAACAGTATAACAGACTGATTTTTTCCGGCAAATTTATGTTTTAATAAAGCAATTTATATGGGAAAAATAAACATAAATTATATGTTTTATGAACTATTTACTTGTCATACTTGTCACTTTATTAGTAATATCTATCAATTGTGAGTCTTTTTCTTAAATATAAAACAATATTTAATTTTGTAAACATATACCATGTCCTTTAATCAAAATGTTACTTGTCCAGAAAATAATTTAACATTTCGTTTTTACATTTTTCTTGAGTCATGTTATGCCTCAGTGAATTTTGTTTATATATAACTGTCGTTTTTCTGATACGATGTAGATACAAAATGATATCATATGTTTTGTGTTTGGGCTAACTTAATTTTAAAAAAATTATTACTTAATTTATCTTGACTTCTCGGAAGTATCAATTATTGAAAATAATTGTTGAGTTTGTTAACAGTTAACTTTTTTTCGAGGGAATACAAGTATTATGCATTTTTTCGATTCAATACATGACCTATAATCGTAACGTCAGTAAATATGCTTTTGCGTATTACTTTTGAAACGACACTAATCTGACCATTTTTATATAACTTTATCTAAATGTTTTTAGTTTTGTAATATGTTGAAACTGAATAGGCACCATTTATTTGAAAAAATAAGTAAAAATGATCTCGCTAATCATTTGTAATTTTTCCTACAAGTTGCAATATTTTCAAATCTGTATTTAATTTTATTTTGCGCTTTTGGTTTGATTTACATGAAATCAACCTCTGACAAATGCGTCAGGGAATCGTTTCATCGGCTCACTGGTCTAAATGGTTAATTTCATATACTAATGTAGCAGGCAAAAAAGGGGATAGAAATGGTAGTTTAGGTGTAGGCATACGTCAATGTCAGACTATTGAACTCTTAAAGTCGACATTACTTTTATCGATTCATAGAATAACTTTAACCAGATCTGTATCCATTTGCCAAACGGATAGACATGAAGAAAGGAAATTTGTATTTAGATACACGAACGTTCACCTTATAAGACTACTAGTCAAAGGCTGACCTTAGTTATGAATCGTTTTTTTTCTGGGCAGACACAATTTGTCCTTAATAGTAGAATTTTGTTTTTTATACAGCTTATTGCGTTATGCTGGCTATTTTTGGTGAATTTGTTATATCTGAAATTTATTTTCATTGCAAATTTTACAGAATTTTGAATTTATTAATTTTGAATTTATTTTTAAAAAACAGTTATAAGTTAAATTTCTCCATATTTGAATAATCTTCTTTTATCCAACACGTTTCTCCTTCATAAGATATTATATTATCATAATTATGCCCTTCCCACTAGGAGATGTAATAGTTATATCATGTCAATACATCGATTTCTATTGCTAAACTGCCTACCTGATAAATTCAGCTTTATCAGTCATCACAAATTTATCAGACACCTCATCAATACACATTCTGACCTAGATGGAACTACATTCATTTGTTTATTTTGTGACTTCTTATATCCTGTTCCTTTATGTTATACAATTTTGTCTTATGAGTAGATGTCTAGTGAATAAAGACACATTATCATACCGTGTTATTACTTTAATCATTTTACAAGCAAAAAAAATAGCTAAAAAGATCGAATAACCTTGTTCCTTGCATCGGTAAATTCAAGATGGCAAAATTGTGAAAACAAAGATCAATAAAATGCGAATAAATTAAAAAAAAACGGAAAATGTGTACCTTTTACTACTAATAATCAACTGATAAATTTGAATTGAACAAATTTTTGAAACAATAAAGTCTCTCTTACTTTTGACTAAAAACATTCGGGACTATTTCTTATCGACTGGTCCCTTGGCTGTAAATTCGCATATTATTGCACGCGACATGAACAGGAGAGGCTCTGGACAGGTTTTTGATTTTTTAAATTGAAAATATTTAAAGAAGAAACGCAAATAAAAATTGAAAACATGATAAACAGAATACCAAACCAGTGTCTGATATTATAAAATTTATCAAGCACTCGACACGAAAAAATTTAAGAGTTTGGCATAGCCTCGCCATCATTTTTTTCTAAGCCTTGCCTGATGAATTTTAGAATGTGAGCGCTCAGGAGCATGCCCGTGTGTGCATGTGTGTTTATTTGCTAAAGAATATTTGAATGTGTACTTCTTGCCATTTATTTTTGTT
Organism: Cyclina sinensis; assembly: GCA_012932295.1. Taxonomy (NCBI): domain Eukaryota; kingdom Metazoa; phylum Mollusca; class Bivalvia; order Venerida; family Veneridae; genus Cyclina; species Cyclina sinensis. Next base: position 38,141,744 of record JAAONU010000007.1, on the reverse strand, counting down.
ATATAAAAATTTAATGCGAAATTTATTGTGTCATGATATAGGCAGAAAAATAAAAAAAATCACAAAAAGCAAAATGAGCATTCAAAATGAAATATTAATTTGAAAATAGGAGTATATTTTCCTAATAGTGACAACGTTTTGCATGCAGTGGTACAGGTTAAGATTTGAAAATATCAAATTAATATGTCCTTTAAATAAAGCTATTTTGCAATTTGACTGAAGTACACGATCTAACTGCTGTTAGATCTGAAGAAGACCGATTCAATTTTATCTTCTTGATAATCCGGATTTCCAGTATTGTTATTTATATCCCAGCCAATGAGACTACACCTTATGACGTTACTTTATGGTTTACCTGTAAACACGGGGTGTTATTAGAAAGTGTGTAAGCCTCTACAGCATGTTTAAATCGTCTTGAATATTTTGAAAATATTTTGCTTCGTCCGATAAATGAATTCTCCTTGGACTGATAGAAGTTTATTAAAGTTTCGGTTTATATTTACTAAATGAGTATTAATTGGCGAATGAACATGGTGACGGAAGTATTCAATAAAACGAGCCTGTTTATTTTGGTATACATGCAGTATCTACCAAATGTCAAAAGTTACTGGAAGTTTTCCCACACATAGAATATCTCAATATTTTATTAGATTTCCTCAGTTAACTTTGACTAGAGTGCAACTACAATGTGTTTATGACAGAACACGACTGAGTTACTTTGGATCCCAGTTAAATATAGATTTTCACATTTTGTACAAGTGGTTGAAAATAGGAACTGATTCACCTGTAAAATCTTGAAAGCTAGGCACTGATTGGCTGATTGAAAGTGACCTTTTTGGTGACGTTCAGATCCTACTTTATTTTGAAGCTGATTTTAATCAGATTGGCTATTTTACACTCGTGTTCACTGCGTCACGCGTTGCTGGAGATGCAATCATCACTTCCATTTACCTTATTTTCTAGTTGCAGAATTCGTTTGTGTGTGTGTATGTTTTGCCTTATAGCTTAAAATGCAAAATTCCAAGTAAGATTAATTGTCAAACAGCTAAAATTTTGCAGTTGTAATGTATCCACTTTGTGATGTATGTGTAATTGTGAAGCACGCATTTTGCTGTGTTTAGAAAATATTTTGCCAAGTAGCATAAAGCTGTGTGAATCATTTTCAAATTGCCAAAAAGCAATTAACCCAACTAGCGCTGTTTTTAGGAATGTTTCGATTATGCTTACATAATAAACTGATGCTTCAGTGTTTTTTAATAAAGTGACAATAATTGCATTCCTCACAAGAATAGGTTAATCATACTCTGAACAGAATAACATTTTCGTGATATCAAATTTTAAAAAATATTTCCGAAAATATATCTATAATTGTTGGAAGGTATACACGTAAACAACGTAAACTTATTTTTAATTACTTTAGTGCACTTGTTGTCAAAAGATTTAACCTCTCGATTTTTTACAAAATGTAGCCTTTCATTTCATAAAAATTGAAAGAGAAACGGTGCCAGAGAAAGCTGTTAGAGTGGGATTTTCATGAAGATACCTTGCTAGTTTGCAATCTGACAAAGAATCGTGAGCTTTTGCTAATTTGATCGCTCATTTATGAATTCAAGATAAGAAAACGATAAAGCTGGAGTACTAGAACATAGTCATCGAGCTTACAGAAATGCAGTTCTGGGCATAGGAATACTTTCAAAGATACTGATAAAGATAAACGTCCATTGCAATTCATTGGTCTTCTGGAACACATGATATGTAAGCGTTTGGAGACACAGCTATAACCATTGTTTAATGGGTATAGAACCGTAAATTGTATGCACTGTTGCTGTACAAAACTGAAATTTTAATATTATGAATATGAAGACATCTGTTGGTAAATTTGCCATCCAAGTAGATGTCATCTTAAAGCAGAATTATTTCGACAAAATATGAGCTTCCGCTTTTCGTTAAATAAACTATTGCAACATTATGCATTATGTATTGACTGTATACATTATTCTTTACTTGTGGTAATACTAACACATTCATAACTCAACACGTATCGGAATATATGGAAGCGACTACCTTAAAATATTGAAAATAAAAAATGACACAAAATAGGGTAGTGAAGCAATTTCCAGAAATACACTTATAAATTAGTGGAAAAGCTTCATTACTACAAGTAAAAGTATCTTTAACATTACACGGCGCGATATAAACATTTGGTATAATCCCCTATTTAACTACTTTATTTCCACACATCCATTTATAAAGCTTTATTTTCCTTGCATTTAAGGTTCGGCATACATTTTATAAAGATATGGACATTTTAGCAGGTGAATATGATGTGATATATACCTAAAAATTAAAATTGACCGAGGCGATACCCGAGGTCAATATTATTTTTTAGGTACATATCACATCATATTTACCAGCTAGAAAGTCCATATGTTTTATTATATAATCTATAAATAGCTTTTATATGGCACATTTTGTTCTTATATCCCTGTCAAACGAACACACCGGAAACGTCATAATTCACAACATCCTGTCAGGAGGTGCATTCGACGGAATTTGCCGAAACGCCCTTCGTCATTTCCCGAAAGAGAGTTATTTCGCCGGAAATGTCCGAATTATAAACAGATGCAGGGGATTTTCAGGAAATCTATTTTTGAAAAAAGGTCAATATGCTCTGATATTTACCTTTTTTTAACAAAAAGTTACATCTGCACCAATCAGAGCGAGGCATTTCAAAGCTATTTATAGGTTATATAAAAAAAAGATATTATTGTTTGTTATCGTTTTGTTACAATGGGTACTAGAAGGCAACATTTTCAGAAAACTGATAATCTAAATAAACTTTGATGTGTCGTATATCTCTTACGGAGAAGTTCTAAGTCTAAGAATTATATTTTGATGTTTTCCGCATTAATCAGCTTCAACGAAAGACCACTTGAAAATGATCCTTTTGCATCTCAAAACTGGGATATTCTCCATTAAGGAACTCAAAGACTGAAAATGAAATTCCGTCAGCATCCTTCAATTTATATTAGTTTTATTTTGGAAATACTATTTATCAGAGCATTTTTGCCATTTAGAGAGAAATTTTGAAAATGAACACACTTATTGTTCTGTTTGTGAAAGAAAGGTATTACAGTATTTTATCATTATTTGGAGGGTATATCGCTTCAGCATATGGTTATTTAATATTTATCAAAACTCGTTTCTATCAATCATTTTCAAAATTTTGCAATAAATCGTGAATTCTTACGAATATGACACAGTATTTATATTAATCATTTGATTTTTCTTTTTGTGATTTATGTTGTCTGGTTCCATACCAATACAGTCTGGTTCCATGGCTATCAAATAATACGCGTTATGATACACACAACGTAACCCCTTCAAAGTTTGCTGCATTGATCTGAAAGGTAAGACATGAACATATAACAGTAAAAAGATATACTAGCCAAGATTTAAATATGAACAATTAAAGCTTCACATGGGGATTTCAATACATTATTGCCAATCGGTCATAGGTATAAGCAAATTCCTATCATATCAATCATCTTGCCGCGGTGAATTTCTTGTTTCCTTTGAAAGGTCACGATCTAGTTATGGAATTTCTTTACAAGAATTGTATGAATGATCTTTTATTAACAACGTGGGAAATATATGCTTATATATATACATATATATATCTATCTCGAAATGAACAGTTCTGTCGTACAAGTTTTCCTTCATATTTTTAAGTGCAATATTCCTTAACAAAGTTTTTTTTTTTTTTAATAAAAATCTTCTTAGTTCCTGCTTTGTGATATGTATTTGTTTAAATGCACGATTCTTTGTTTAAAGTCTTCCATCTAATTCCGAGATTTGGTCTTTGTTCACTTGATTTAGGCATTAATTGCCTTTGCTACTGAGTATCAAGTGGCATTCTTAAGAAGATTTCACTTTCTAATGAGAAGTGATTCTAAAATTAAACTTCTCTTTAAGGATTGTCCTACAAAAGAGAAAATATTGCCAGTCTAGTTGAGTAGAAATTATTTACATGAACTGAATAATAGATTATAAATGACTTTTTATAATTACTGACCTAAGTTGACATCTTTATAAATCAGAGTAATGAAAATTCTTATTATTCCGTTAGTGTAATCATTTTACGCAGTTTTCGTTGTGTTTTTTTGCACATTTATTGGTTGTAATCAATAGAAAAAATACAAACTTTGACTTTTTTAAAATATCGTGTATTACCAAAAAATATAAATTCAAATTAAAAATTTCAATTTTGGTTTGATAAGCCATGGCCCTAGAGTAAAAGTAAGAACACTTGAAATTTGTTTCCATTTGTTCTGCTTTTTGAGATAAAACATACAGTATGTTACTATGCTTGTTTCTGTAAACGTTACAACACATATTTGAAGAGAAAAAAAACTATAATTATGACGCAGCAAATGAAACGAATTCCTTAATCAGGAAAACCTGTTCAATTCCAATTTATAAGTTATATAGCAAAATATAACAAAATTTATTTGAATACTTTAGCAAGACAGATACCGCTAGACCAAGCAGTGAATAAATGCCTTAAATGCTGTAATGATATTTAAGGTCTCCGGATGAATGTTTTGCGTCCATGAACAAATAAATATATTTTATACGTTTCGGCTGGCTTGTACTTTATTATTTACAGTATCCTTAAAATTTGTCAAGCTGAACATGGTCAATTCTTTTCATCAAGAATGGTTAGAGCTAAACATGTTGACATATTTAATATGAATTAAAATGAAAAAGCACCTCTGGCTTATAACTCTTTAATGCTATCTTTAATAAATGATTCAGTATCTTTAACCAGATGATCGCGTGAATAGAAGAGCATTATACCGATATCATAATTAGGCTTTACTCAGACTTCGATTGTAAGTCACTATATATTTACTGTAACAGTTAAATCTGATAAATACTCATCGATAACACAAACCAATACAGAAATGATAAACGTTTAATATTACAGACTTTATCTTGGACGAAAGAATTCGATTGTTTAGGCATTAATAGCATTTTTTAATGTTTATTAGACATGTTTTTGCAGCTGCTACATGTGAGATGAAACATGTTCTTTCTTTAGAACATGTAGTGAGATGCAGCCCCTTCTATAGCTTTTAGGAAGGACACATTTTAGTTAAACAAACGTCACTATGACGAAAGGAAAAAAGAGTCAAACGAAGAAAAGCATTGATGAAGATCTTTATTGCCATGATGTGATGCTGTAACTTGCTAAAATCTCTGGAAATTTATTGGAGAAAGAGTCTACGTCAGTGTCCCTTCCATCATTGTGTTTTACTCTCAAACAGTTTGTATCTTGTAAAAAAGCATAAACTGATAAGCCTTTTTCACATACTCTACACAAATGTCAAATGTTAACATTTTATATTTTTTAAATCTATATCATATAAACACATTTTAAACCGATATAATTTATCGATTTAGTGCACTGTAACAGTTTTATATTTTGTTCATTTTAAGCCTAGCCTTACTGTACGGCCGGTCTCCGAAAGTGAAAACGAGGCAGAAAAAAGTCACAGTAAACACTAAAATAAAATCAACAAAATGGGTCTTCTCAATTTCAAAATGCACAAGAACACAATATGAGAATATTCTGTGTTTATGCTTTCTACACACAATTATGCATCGGTATGTTTGTATGATTGCTGTAGCGAACGCTGACAGTTCTGGCACTGTTAAATGTCACCCTGTAGGTGTCGCTTCGACCAATCTTTTTTCCACAGCTAACGCAAAGTAAAACTGCTACCTTGAATTCCTTACGAAACTTATCTGAAAATACAATTTTGTAAAGACAATTTTGATATTAACGTTGTCCAAAAAAAACAACAAAAAAGATATAAAGCATATTAAAAATTATAATACCCCCCGCAAAGAAATTGTGTGTGTTTTTGTTGGGGTATTTGATTTTTAAGTCGAGAAGTCAAAGGTCAATGTCACAGTATTTTGACATTAAAAACCTTTCCATACTATAGCTTGCTTTTCTTATCACCAACACGCCTTAAACTTACAAGTGATCTTTAGATCCTGTCTATTTTCAGGTCAGACCTTCAAAGGTTAAGTCATAGTGGTTTGACATCAGGAAATGGTTTCCGGATAATAACTTGCTCTTCCTATTATCTACCTTCCTGAAAAATACAAACTTACTTCAACCCAGTCAGAGATGATCTCTATTGATTTGGGTATGGGGCAAAGGTCAAGCCCACAGTGCTTCAAAATAAGAAAACAGTTTCCGGACCACAGTTAGCTTTCACTTTTTCCTACCTTTTTTAAAAATTTCAAAATATTAGAATTAAAATTTAAAACTTTGTGTCAAAAGTCAAGGTCACTGTTTTCGGCATAGATACCACTAGAAGGTTAAAGACATTACACGGTTTCGAAACCATAACTTGTTTTCCTTAACAGCTACCTGGAAATCGACTTATTTTCAGTTTATGTTTGATGACCCTCATACAAATGCACAGGTTTGCTACAGATTAGTACCCAGTCGCTTTTCAATCTAATGCCTCTCCTGACGTCATGTCCTTTCCTTCAAATGCCTTCCCCATTACACCAGAGCGGAAAGCGGGTGGTATTAATCAAACTTGTGATAGTTTTAGGTGCATCTTGTTTAATGTCTTTGTTGTTTTGAAATTCCAAAACAGTATTCAATATATAGAAAATAACACATGAAAAAAATAAAGAAAGAAAAACTATGTAATGTTGTTCAACATATTTAATGGAATACATTTTGACTGTACTACTAAAAATGACTGGTTTAGGCAAAATTGATTTAAAATGAAATCAGTTGATGTTTTGTAGTTGAAAAGATCTTTAGCGAAATACTAACCGCTCATAAAGTTGTAGATAATAGGGTTGATACAGCTGTTGAAAAATACTGCCCAATGAGAGATCAGTGCAAAAACTACTGCATGGGAATAGTTGATTTTATGAAGTACACCAGTGTACCTAAAAGAAAGAAAAAAAGCAAAGGCTACTGCATATCTTATTTACCGGAAAGATCGATTCAAAATAAACGAAATTAAAACGGCATAAAACATTTCAATTGTTTACCTTTAAGATATTTTGTGGTATCTTATATTCTCATTGACAAAGCTAGAGTTCCAACAAAACTACTAGTAAAACATTTCTAAGACTGACTGAAATGCATAAGAAAAAGTATTCAGACTTTTTTATTCAACATTTAGTCTTATTGGATTTTCCAGCACTTCATGTCACGAGTCATAGTCCATGTGTTATGCAGGTAGTTAACAAAATAATATTCTGACTCTTCCTCTGACTCTTCCATACCTAAAACCCACAACATAAAAATGGAAAACTATTAACTTTTACAGAACATTGTTTGCTATTATACCTGAAAATGTTGAATAAATGAAGCGGAAAGAAACAAAGACCAAACATGAAAACAACAGCAATAAGCATTTTGGCAGCTTTTCTTCTATTCTCTAGTTGATCATCGTTATCTGTGGAACCTTGATGACGATTGCCAAGCATAGGCCTCCGGCTTCCTGTGAATAAATGCAAAATTTTGAAAGACGCTTCCGATCATATTACATTTTATTCTAGGCTTTCTTTGTTAGACTTCATAAATATGAACACTGCAACAAGTGTGACAGTACCTTTTTATCACTGTAACCAATACTTTAGTGTGCATGATTGCCATAGTAATATTATTCAAAACAAAGCAATAATCAGTAATACAATAAAAAATATTGATACTATGAAATGTTGAATATTTACACAATTTTCTCTGAGGGGTTTCGAAGAATCTGACTGGGGCCGTATCATCTAAACATGAAATAAAAGCTATTAATAGCAACAATATCTTAAACGAAATTCAATGTAACGAACGGTTATTCCTTTCTTTTCTGATGACATCATAAAAGTAAAATAGGAGAAATGAAGCTATTTTGCACGAGCGTATATATAAAGCAAACTCGAAGTAATAGATTCATGAAATTTATATTAATTATCATTTTCTGATTTGAATACTGTTTGTTTTATGTAAATTCAAACTGTCGATGACATAAGTTCAGACGAAAAGTGTGATATTTTTATACAAAACTCTGAATATTTCAATATTTGCTTTGATGTATGCCAAGCATGTAATGCACCTTTTTATAAAACACTTTGATTCTAGTGTTAAGTCAGAATCTGTCTCTAGTTTGTTTTGTCTCTGTAAGGAGAGACGAATCTAAAGAAAAAACCACAATATTTAGGTAAATAACATTTGAAAAAACAAACGACAGGCTGCTACTTCTCAAGTAATGTGCTGATTTTGGAAAACAAATTGGTAATTTGAATGCTTACGTGTGCTTCGAGAAGTTGATACACCAGGAATGTGGCCTTTCCAGAGAACCAAAGCAATCTGAATGTATGCAACTGCCATCAAACAAAGTGGAACAAAGTACATCGCTACCATCATGAAAATCTGATAAATAACTTGATCCTTTTCATCCCATAATGATGGTTTACAAGTTGACAGGAGAACAGTATCAGGATGCCCTGGTTCTACTGTTGAAACAATGAGTTCAGGTAAGGCAACTGCTGACGACAAGACCCATATTATGATGATAATTGCGCGTGCCCGTCCAACAGTGCTGTGAAATCGTAGTGGATGAATTATGGCATACCATCGCTCTATGGAGATTGAACACAGTGTCAACACAGATACACAGATGCTCAATGACTGAAAATATTAAAACATTGACAGTATATTGGAAATATTCATTATATCGGACTAATTAAATTTGTAAAATTACAAACCATTAACGTAACTGAAGGCGCATCTGATCACAGTTATCTCAGACTTTTGTTAAAGTATTTTTTTAAATCGTTGCAATGTTAAAATTATCGTTTTATACCTACTTATGCATACTTATATAATCAGTCTTGCGAGCTGCACTGAACAATCTTACAAGAACAATTCATGATGTTATCTTGAAGTTCCTTTCGGTAAAATGTTATCTATTTCTTTGATGTTATTGTTTTTTTTTTTAAAAACTTCGCAAAGGTTACGTACTCCTGTTACATATTAATAACGTAACTTAAAAAAAACCTGAAGTTATAACTTTGTCAGGTGTATCTCCGAATTTACTTTCGTAAAAACAATTCGTTCTTTTTAATCAAAGGGTGATAAGATTAACGCACAAGTGTAACTTTTTACACATTCCGTTTTGGACGTTTTTTAATGTAGGCGATAATTTTGCCTTGACTCATGTTATGCCTTAGAGAATTTTGTTTATACATGTATTTGTTTCCTGGATTTTTATCTTAAATATTGTATTATTTGCGATTTCCATTTCACTAGTCTTGAAAAAAAGGCTTTTAAGGATTTAATCCTTTACAGTTGCCTCAAAAGTCACGTCACACATGTCATTGTTTGAAAATGTCAGGGGATGCAAATCGTTATTCAATAATAATTATTACTTTTGCCATAGTTCTTTGAAATATGGTTTCATTTCAAATATGCATCAATAAGTTGATATTTAAAAGTTTAAAAAAAATAAATAATAATAATAATAATAATAATAAAATAAACATTTGAATATAAAACGATTTCGGGATACAACCAAATGCATTCCAATATTTCATATCATCATGTGCAAAGTATTATCTTAAGGTATCATTTATCTGTTTCTACTTGTTATCTAAAAAAAGACAAACTTTGTTTTTAATGTAATTTTATCACTTAAATGACTTTGAAGGAAAGAAAGGGTTTCTATTGATTGCTCTTAGAAGGCAGCATTTACAATTAAAATGCTTCAATAAATTTTGCGTATGCCTGTGTTTAGGAAAACAGCTAATAGAACTGTTTCCTTCGTTTTTTTGTGTGTGTTTTTTTGCATTCTTATTTAGAATGTAGTCAATGTTAACATTACCACATGTGTAAACAATAAAACAAGTCAACTCTGGAGTTTCTCTAGAAACATTTATAACATTTATATGGCTAATTTCTAAGACTATGGCGTCATTGCTTGCACGTGTTCACTTCCTACAAAAAAATTAATTCATTTGGCCGTGCAATAAACTCGTCTATATTGATTTTCATAAATCACAGATGTCACGGCAACAGGATGTCATTATGTAATAAATTAGATATAAAATATCCGTATCCTTGAAATAATCTGTTTGAAATTACAGTTGTTCATTTTGATACGCGTTCTCTCAACGATTTAATGATCCAGTTCGATCATATAAATGCCCGCAATCAATAGTAGTTACGAAGTTAACACGCTAGAAGAGAATAACTGTAGAAATGACACCCAGAACAAAATGTTATTGTTTACCCGATGCTCCAGTCTGAGAATATATTGTATCCCGATACATCTATCATTATTTTTAGATAACAAATGTAAAACATACTTAACTGTATGTTATTTCGGTATTATTTCTCAAAAATGAATCTTATGTGTACATGTGCATATTTACTCCTATTTGTGTTGTATTTTTCTTATTGTTGACCGATTTATAAATTTGGTAAATTTTGAATTACATAAAAACAAAATGGTTGGAACTACATAAAGTCATACATTTATGCTGCATTACTCACACTACAACTTATAGTATCAGTTTGTCTGACAATTTATTGATGACAATTTCAATTTTCTATGTCACTCATTACAGAATAATCTATATTTTTTTCGTAAAATTAGTTTTAAACGCAAAACGAATTGAACTATATGACGTCATAGATTTACTCTTTATTGCTAACCTTTAAAATAAAAATTGCTACTTTCCTGTTCACTTCACACTTCTGTAAAAAAACTCATAAGGAAGTATATTGCATTGTTATTGTTTTGATATGACACATTGCACTTTCCGACAATGGATGAAAAATATTACTCTGGAGTAAACGGACTTGAAGTTAACTTAAGGAATGAATTATATGAAAATAGAACATTTCTAGATGACTAGAACTTTTAAATTAATAAATACAGTATGAGTAAACAAGTCTTTCCTTTTTCAAATAATCTTATAATTGAAAGAATAATAATAATAATAATAATAATAATAATAATAATAATAATAATGATAATAATGATAATAATAATAATAATAATAATAATAATAATAATAATAATAATGATGATAATAATGATAATAATAATAATAATAATAATGATAATAATAATAATAATAATAATAATAATAATAATGATAATAATAAAACACAGGTAAAAGGATTTCTAAATTGTGGATACTTAAAGTCGTGTTCTTCCCCATACCCCCATGATTTTTAGATTGTTTTTTCTATTATTCAAAACAAAAATATTCATCTGGTAAAAGAAGGTGGTTATTTTGCCAAACATGCAAGATAAAACATGACAATACGAAATGATACGTAACGCTTCATATATAAAAATAGAACATGTTTTAATTAACTGATTTTTTAAAATAAGAAAACAAATATCGAAGGAAACTCTCCAATTAATAAAGCAATTCTTGGCTCTTGAATACTGCGAAACGTATTGCTTACTAAGCAATTAACATATCTCTTTCAAACTACAGTATTTACAGTACGCATGACTGGTGGTAAATTCAAAATAAGTTGTTTTTTTCTGCTTAAAAGCTTTAGTCGCAATAGTTAATGCAGTTTTATCAACATATGTTTAGCAGGTATCATGCTTCGTCAAGTAACACACAGTCATCAAATAGATAACATATCTACCTGTTTTAAGTATTTACATATATGCTTAAATAATGAAGTGATCCTTAATTAAACGTTTGTTGTAAAAATAATAATGATATTCTATAACAACCATCTTAAAAAATACACTCAAAACAAGCCATTAATTCTTTTTATTTTTTATAAAAATTGATGTGGAAAAACAAATGGCCAAAGATTCGATGTCTCTCTTTTTTAAAAGGAAAATATAAAAGCACTACAAAGGACAAGACAATTGGCAGAGTAATGTCTTCATCCGAAGACTTTTTATACGATACCGACAAAGAATATAAATCTGAAATTGATCTATCCTAGGGCAGCAAGCAAATATTAGCAAGTAAATCTAAAAATAGTTTATATTCAATAAAACCAAAGAAGATTGCGATGTGTATGACAGTATAATTTTAATTTTTATTTGATTTTCTTCCCTTATAGAGGAAGATCAAAACTAAATCATTTTTTCATAATAATTATTTAATATCTTAGTAAAGCATTTACAGTTTCATTTTTTTTCATTCAACTGAACTGTTATTTTTATTGTGATTAAAAAAACAGACAATGTTCTCGAATGCTCAAAAATGTTTCATTTGTTCTTTTATTGCAATTGAACTAATACATTTAAGAGCATAATACTGGAATGCCCCATGGTTAATTAATTAATGCTTTACGTTTTGTGGATCTAGCACATTTATGTGTATCGAAATAATATAAATGTAACTGAAGTAAAAAGTAAACACAATTTGAAAACAAACAGAAGAGATGCAATTACAATCATACTTGCCTAAAAATTATTACTACCAGGAAAACAGCATCATAACCACTAGGAAAAATAAGTACACATTTTTTGGGGGCGATTAAACGTTAAGTACAATTACCTATCTCACTAATTTATTTCCATTACAAAGTATCATTTCTATTTTTTACCAGACGTGTGTCTGCCAGTATTACTAACATTCTTGTAAGAAAATCATTTCAGTTACAGGTTTGTCGAATGCTCAGCTTTCATTCCTGCTATGCGATTATTAAAAACTCCTTACACATTAAACTCATGAAATAGTTACCATAGAAATAACAAAACCAATAAAGCATTGAAATATTTAATGCCATTCTTGCGTCAGTGGATATATAGTTGTTTTGCCTTCTTCATGATGGATCGAAACCTATTTATTAAGAATTCGATGTGTATGCATTTTGCTAGCTTTTCATCTAAGACATGGTTGATCATCCATCTCTCGTAAAAAATAATACACAGTAAGTGATTTTTTCCTATCAAACAGTATCGGTAGATGAACGGTTTCTTACATTTAAGGCACAACAGACATGTGTGTGTGTGTTATATTTTTGTTAATGGTTGGTATTATAACTTTAAAAGGATACCATCTGTTTAATGACTAATATCATATTTTACATGTGCCTGAACATTAAGACATTTGAAATATAAAATATCAAGAAACACTTATTAAGGTCACAAAATGAGAAAAGCTGCGTCTTTGAAAGTAAGACATGAATATTGATTTGAATTAAAGCAGCAATAGGTGAAATTAATCGTTATAAACTGAAACTGTGCTTATACTTGAAGTTTCTATAGAGAGTTGTATATGATTTTTATTCATTAGATAGGTTCAAATTACCCGGAAAATCAGATAAAGAAAGCTAATGACCTTACATTCATTCTGATTTTGATGCTACTGGTTTGCCTACAATCGTACTATCGAATTCATGTAATATATATTTTACGAGGTTAACCAAAAATATGCATATGTACAAAAGCATTGTGCAATCATGCGTCTCATGCACGAGATACGAGACAGCACCAAAGAAGTTTTACAGCTTTCATTTATACTTTGGAATTCCGCGCATTATGTAAATGTTTTCAATTATCTTGTTATTAATAAGCTTATTGAGTCTGAGGAAAAACGTTAGTCTGAAACAAAGTCTGACAGCAAACCCCTGTTAACTACACGGGTTGCTACTGCAATTAAAATAGAACAAAAAGCATCATGTTAGTTCAAACTTTTATCGCGAAATGTGCTATAGTTCTATATCGCGAAATGTGCTATCGTTCTTTATCGCAAAATGTGTAGCCGTTCTTTATCGCGAAATGTTCTTTCATTCTATTTCGCAAAATGTGCTATCGTTCTTTTTCGCGAAATCTGCTATCCTTCTATATCACGAAATGTGCTATCGTTCTATATCGCAAAATGTACTAGTAAACGTTCTATATCGCGAAATGTGCTATCGTTCTATATCATGAAATATACTATCGTTCTATATCGCGAAATATGCTATCTTTCTATATCGCAAACTGTGCTATCGTTCTATATCGCGAAATGTACTATCGTTCTATATTTAAAGAAAAGTTTGAAGTAGCAAATACAGATGGAGCGAATTATGTTAACATCATTATAGCAATTCACCTCACTACCGTTGATCTTTAGAGCGATTAGTGCGTAATCATTTATAATTTGCTCTAAGAAAAGACCATCTGTTCTCTTTAACACTATAATAATGTATTAGTGATATACACCGTTTAGAAACTCTGAACTACTAGAGAGAAAAAGATCAACAGCATCCTTATAATTCAAAGAATTTAATCAATAATTCTTCCCTTCTATTACTTATTTCAATAAACGTCAATTTGCCGAAAGGTAAATAGCAAACGGATGAAACGACCACCAGAGACAAGGAAAATTCTTCAAACATTAACAGACAAATGTATGTTTTTAACCAACACTAACAATGGTATGCAAAAGCCTGAGGGAAATACTGTTTTTTCCTTCCAAAACTGATTTTTTGCACTTGGTCGCACAAAATTTTTAAAGAAGCTCAAAACTTCAAACAACATTTAAAAATAATAATTATAATACAGGACACAAATCGAAAAATGACAAGTGATATTGTGATCAAAGACATCATTTTTTACCATCATATTAGCACAATTGTCTTATACTTCCTGAGTATTATTCAGGAAACTCATTATCTGTCCTAGATTGCCATTATAAAGGAAGCGATTTCTCTGATTTTTCCTTTTGGAATCTATCGTTTGAAATTAACTTATTTGTCATGGTCGTGTATTGGTCCGTTAGTAGAATGGATGATATGATAGCCTCGTAATGAAACTTTGCACTTAACAATTTATGGAAATTGCTTCTTCAAAGAAATAATTGTGGTTCTGTCTATAGTTGTAAAAAAACAACACGTGTACATTGACGTTTCTTCTTGTATTATTCTTCGTATTTATAATTTCTAAAGTATCACACAGCTGTATGGAATCATTTTAGTTCACTCTAGGAAAACCTAACTTATCTGAAAAGTGCACAACTTCAGCTTGCTTTTATGTATTGGTATTTTTATTGCTTGTGCTTATAATGTCAATTAGGCTTTTGGCGGAGAAATATGGCAATCATACTTTGAGAGGATGATTATTTCTGGTTCACGTGTTTTGTATAACCTATAAAATAATAAGAATACGGACGACATGTCTATATTTTCAGATAATGAAAGAGCAGA
This sequence comes from Cyclina sinensis, assembly GCA_012932295.1. NCBI lineage: Eukaryota > Metazoa > Mollusca > Bivalvia > Venerida > Veneridae > Cyclina > Cyclina sinensis. The sequence continues at coordinate 38,126,527 of JAAONU010000007.1, read as the reverse complement.
AGCTTGATTTTGATTTTTCAAATGGTCATGATGTGACATCAACAATAAGGAATTAACAGTTGAAAAGCAGGTGTAAATTTTGTCAATGTTTGCATCCAAAGTTTGAACTTACACTGTTAAAACTCGATTGAATAAAAATTTATGTACCCCTTTTCTTGAACTAAACCTTTAAGAAGCATTATAACGATGCCAGACAATATAGTTTCTATCGTTATATGGTTTTGGGGCAAAAAATATCCCCGTCGAGAGACAAGTAAACAATTTCCATAAATCTATGAAAGATGACTCCTTAGAGAAAATCAGTCTGGAAATCCTTGTCAGTTTATCTTGTTTTCTCTCCTGTATAAATAAACTCATGTTGTGTAAGATTCGCAGCAATTTATCATTCAGAGTGTTTATAAGAAATGTCGAAAATAACACTTATAAGCGGTAATGTTAAATTGAATCTACGCTATGTCCGAGTTATAAACGGGCCGGATATTGACATCAAATACAAGATTCTACATAACTGTATCTTGGTATCACCAAAAATTGTGGTAAGCATCAACTTATAAATAGTTCCATATTTTGGTCTCAAAATTTCTACATCTTTCTATATTTCTAATTTCCAGATCTTATGCAATAAAAGATATATAGTCTCACAATAGTTCCAAAGAGATAAATATAATTTCACAAGACTAAAACCAGGTTTTAAGCAGCAAAGATAGTCTTAGAGCAGATAAATTCACTCTGGTCCAGAGGATAAAGCGCTGGATTCCCTATCCGAAAATCACTGGATCGAATCCGACCCGGGGTGAGATTTCAAACTGACCGAATTTCACATCTCTGGTGCAAATACTTGTTTGAATTAAGAGGCAGTCATTGTGGGGTATCAAAATAAGTTGCAAGGACTTGTTTCGGGACCGTTGTTTAATAAATAGGTTTGAATAGTCGGACCCCATTATTTCATTATCTGTCCTTCCCAAGTGTGTTTATTTTTAAAACAAATGAATCATAAAATAAATAAATCATATAGTATTTCCTCAAAAACTCTTTATTGTGGACCTTTATTTATATCATCAGCTTCCTATGTATTTATATGTCAACTTCATCGCCTTTTAACAATTTACAATAACTATTATACATCAAAGAGCAATAAACTAAACAAGTTCAATTTGCTGGTTTCTTTATAAAGGAACTTTAGACAGATACATGAAAAAGTCTTCAATTTAAACCATTACGAATGCCAATTGTACATGACACATTTATTAAAACTCTTAGAAGGAAAACTGAAGAAATGCATATACACTGGAAGCCGAAATAAATGAGCTTTTGATGTTATCGCACTGTAGCTGAAAGGACTATTATTTCTGACGCTGCTATGACATGCGGCAAGTATTTGCCCCTGATATGATTTATTAGTGTTCGATATCCAGGAAAATTACTTTTCTAGAAGAAATACGAGTTTGATTGCATATTTGGAAGAATGTTGCAACACTGATATAAGATGAAATGTTTCTAGGGCATCAGACTATCTCGTATCTGAAGTACTAAATCTGAGGGAAAGACAGTAACAATAAATAAAAGCGGTTTTGTATATCATGTCTTTTTGAGGTTCTAAGCTTCTGTGTGTGTACTACAATGCTGCTTTTTTATCTAAAATTCAAAAAAAAAATGAGTGACACAATTTTAAGATGGTGATTGTAAGTTATTTTTAATATATCATCATTAAAATTAAAAAAGGACCTAATTTTAAAGTTGTTAACAGTGTCCCTCTAAGTTTTCTTTAAAGTACGGACGGAAACCGTTTTGTTTTAGTCCAACCGTACAAACAATGTACGTGATACAATATAACCAAACATGATTGCATCAAATCATTCTTGTTTCTATATGTAAATAAGATAATCCAGAAATTAAATATCCAAGTTAAAAACTCCTTTCACCAGATTAAAAGGAAACGCGTTCAACATTTCGTATTTACCTTTTTGCCAAAAGGCAATTTACATTTGTTAGTTGTATCGTTTGAAAAGATGACTTTGATTTCTTTACTCAAGAAATGAGAGAAATAGCAAAACAAAAATGATACCTTAAAGAAAATGTCTAATTTTATTCCTTTATTAAGATGATCATTGGAGTATTACTTAAGATTTGCCTATAATTTAACACTAAGTCACAGATAAATCAAGTTTTGAAGCTACAGTGAATTTAATTAAAAAATTCTTTAAGTGGACATAAGTTTTATTTTGCTGCAGATGTGGAATATGCAAGGGGGAACATATGTATCTTTGTATTTTTTTATTATGAACCAGCCATTTCAGTTTTCCATAGGTAATATATAATGGCGGACAGACAGTTTCTTCCCAGTCATCTCATATTGCCACGGATGATCTAGCCAATGAGAAAGACATTAACAAAAGTATTTATTGCTATAAAGGCCACCGGCCCTTTGCAAATCATATCTACGCATAATCATGATAACAAAAGACATATGCAAACATAACATTCTAAAAACAAAATATTGGCTTGATTTAAACATATATTTTTAACATGTGTACAACTGGTTAGTATGGTATAAATCGTTAATTTCTGATAATTTCAATTTCGTTTTATAAAAAAGTATAGTGCAAAAATTTTGCTAACGATTTAACTGTTTCTGGGATTTTGCACGACATCAATATAGCAAACTGATTAACATTAGGATCACACAATATTTTCTTTGGATATATTGACTGCGTAAATCATTATAAAAAACACATTTTAGTCGTTTCAGTGGGATGATCACATGAGCAAGAATAATTTTCTTGTTTTAAACACGACCGCATTTTTTCTTGTTATATTTTAAATGTATAGAATATCTACGAGTATTAATAAGTTATAGTAATTGTAATGGCTCTTGCTATGTTTAGCAACCATGACAGCTTTGTGAATTTAATATGGAAGAAGAAAGAACATGACTGTCTTAAAGTTCGTGCTCTGCTCACCTATTGTGAATGTTGTTGGATGATACGAATTTTGCGAGCAATCATGTGGAGCAATACTGCTTATTTATATTTATTTGCTTTGACTACAATTTACCCTAAAGTATCATAAAGTTTATTAGTTTGTTTGTACATATCACTATTATTCGTTTTATTTTTTATTTTGTACTTCAGGAAATATATAGTACATGAATAATAATAAAATTGAATAAAAAAATGCAAATTACTTATTTCTGAATGTAACAGCATTTCTTTATCAAAATGGCTTTTCCGAATTTTGTTATAGAAGGTAGAAAAAAAACTGGCTGAAGTGAGTGTTTTCCTTTTCATTGCTGCAAATGTAATCAAATCAGCGTAATGTTAATACTTTTTCTTGACGGGTAGTGCGTATTTCATATCAGAAGTTTACAAATATATCCGAAGTGGTAAATACAGCTGGAAAAAAACTCAGTTTAATACAAATCTTGCATTTCATCTCACTGAATTGATCTCTTCTGATGTTGCTTATTGCTTAATTATTTACTTGGTATTTAATATCAGGTGAACGGAAATATTATTGATATATCGTGAAGATAAATGATGGCCTAGGGAAGATGTAAAACGATTAAGAAATATTTTATAGTTAAGATAAATTTGATTTTGACAAACTTACCTGAAGAAACATATGAATCTTGCAGAACTCTGTGCCCAAAAACCACGTTTGTGTGACATCTACCAACAAAGCCGATGGAAGACATAGAATAATAATAGCAAGATCGGCCAACGACAAGTTCACTATAAACATATTTGTAACTGTTCTCATGTTTTTGTTCTTCCAGATTGCGAAGCATACTAGAAAATTACCAATTAGACCTACAAAGAAGGTCAATATGTAAGTAACAATTAGTGCCCATTCGCCAGGTTCGGGGTATATAAAGTTTTGAAGATAATCCAAATAATCTTCCGTAAGCTCGCAGTCGTCATTCAAGTCACAAAGCGGAGATGTTGTGGTACCATTTTCCTCAGATATATTCATTGCCGCAGCAAGGGTTTCATTGTCACCTACACCACTAACACCAGGAGAGATATTATAATTGTTTGCCATATTTAATCCAGATTTTATCATGCAATTTGAAACCGTTTGTTTCAACCAAGTTTTTCTTCTTGGTTGTTCTCGTTTTCTTCTAAAATTCAGTAGATTTTCCTGAGTTTTTTCTTATTATTCAGAATGTCTGTATTATTTTTGTCTGTAAAATACGTTTTAAAATATTTCTCGTTGTTTCTTTTAGTGTTGAACATTTCACTTGTTACCTACAAAATCTCTTCAGCCATAAATCCCTTTCATCAGAGTTTTATTTTTAAATTAGACAAAAACAACCTCTGCTATACAGTCTAGTTAAAGATCAAGTCTCGTCACCTATCAATACAATAAATTTTTGTAACATATTCCACATTATTTGCTTATTTCACAAAGCCAGTATTATCATTCAGTATATACTAATTTCAGATTTGTTTTCGCAGCAGTTGTTCTTAAATCACAAATCTTAAATGCAATACAACACACCTTTCATCCTTTCCTTCTATACAACAAGTACGCGTCCAATTTCTGGAAGACGAACAATAAACCCGTAACACACGCACTGCAACGTATTATCATCAACATATAACAATACTATTGGGTTTTCATGTCCAATTACGTCCTCTTCTTTAATTCTGTGGTCATGAAGACAACATTTTTTTTCCGTCTTTTTACGTACCCTTTGTTAGTGTCTACGTTTGGCAATGTCGTTCATCTAGAATTTAACGTGGAACTCCTGGAAAATATAATGAGTAAAGATATTCTTTTTTTCAATATTTTCATGACATGCACTTCTGTTAAAGAACTTTAAAGTTTAATCAGATATATAACGAATATTTTAACCAAAAGTCAAAAGTTTGGCAAAGGTGAGCAAAATTATTCCTGAATTAGGTTTTGTAGCGTTTTACTTTCATAAAGTTTCAATTCAGCAACCTTGGAAATTAATACAAAATATTAAAATATTCATAAACCGAATAAACAAGAGCCGGTCGAACCGGGTGATGCTCCCCGAATAGGTTTTTGGACACAGAATAGTGTAATGTACTACTCTCTATATAAAGACTTATATAAAAGTATTTACCCATCGTACTTAGAATTTTTGACTAACACTCTGACACTGGGTAAAAATTCTTTCCATACCTTTCAAATCCATATGACATGCTTTTAAAGAAACTTGAATATTCTAGATTTTAGGGTACATGTCTCTTTAAGTGGAAGCTGAATAAAATCGAAATACCAAAACCTTTCCTACGAAAACTTGGTATACTTAACATGAAGTAGAAAAGATGCTCCATTGAACCGTTTAAGAACATTTCTTTTAGGTAAAGTAAAATAATGTTACTTAAAACAAAACTGTCTACGGTATCCAGCTACATGAAAACAAAACTGTCTGCGGTATCAAGCTTCATGAAAACAAAACTGTCTACGGTATCCAGCTACATGAAAATAAAACTGTCTACGGTATCCAGCTACATTAAAACAAAACTGTCTGCGGTATCCAGCTACATGAAAACAAAACTGTCTGCGGTATCCAGCTACATGAAAACAAAACTGTCTACGGTATCCAGCTACATGAAAACAAAACTGTTTACGGGTTCCAGCTACATGAAAACAAAACTGTCTGCGGTATCCAGCTACATGAAAACAAAACTGTCTACGGTATCCAGCTACATGAAAACAAAACTGTTTACGGTATTCAGCTACATGAAAACAAAACTGTCTGCGGTATCCAGCTACATGAAAACAAAACTGTCTACGGTATCCAGCTACATGAAAACAAAACTGTCTGCGGTATCCAGCTACATGAAAACAAAACTGTCTACGGTATCCAGCTACATGAAAACAAAACTGTTTACGGTATCCAGCTACATGAAAACAAAACTGTCTGCGGTATCCAGCTACATGAAAACAAAACTGTCTACGGTATCCAGCTACATGAAAACAAAACTGTTTACGGTATCCAGCTACATGAAAACAAAACTGTTTACGGTATCAAGCTACATGAAAACAAAACTGTCTACGGTATCCAGCTACAGGAAAACAAAACTGTCTGCGGTATCCAGCTACATGAAAAAAAACTGTCTACGGTATCCAGCTACATGAAAACAAAACTGTCTGCAGTATCCAGCTACATGAAAACAAAACTGTCCGCGGTATCCAGCTACATGAAAACAAAAATGTTTACGGTATCCAGCTACATGAAAACAAAACTGTCTGCGGTATCCAGCTACATGAAAACAAAACTGTTTACGGTATCCAGCTAAATGAATTATTTCATTATTAATTAAGTACAATGGAAATTGTATGAATCGAATAACATAAACAATTAAATAGGTTTCTGTTATTTGTTGTTCCTTTTTATAATCATAACTTGACTTAACTTTGATCTGCACGGCAAGTACTTTTTACATTTTTTATTCTTATCAATTTAACACTATGGCTTAAGAACACTTGAAATGGTTTTATTTCAACCAAATTCTGGAATATCAAAATCTTAAGGGACAATATACGAGTTAGATGCACTATCATAATTAGGAAAACATTATTTTTTCTCACAGTGGCATCATGTTCTTCCAAGCGAACCTCTTTTTTAAAACATCCATCTAATTATTCTGGTTAGAACGAGATAAAAACCTATATTAAGTAAAATTAAGCCAGCATTACCGAATATCATGAAGAATTAAAAAAACTTTCAAAGTCACGCCTACCCCCGCACCTCCATGTAAAAAAATCCAAGATTTTTATATCCATTCTTCATGTTAAATAATCCTATCTTACACAAACAATCTCTTACAATACTTCAAAACGAATAGCCATAACAAATACGGCACCAGATTGATTTAACATTATTTACCACAATATCCAAGCTGTCGAAATGATTTTTGTATGATTTATAATACTGTCGACACCACAAATATCCCATAATTCTGACAATACACTCCTTATTAATCCGAAGATAATATATCATTTATTCAGAGACACTGCTGTGTTACATTTTGGATAATTAGATAATACAAAACACCAGCTGTTTCTTCCTCAAATAACACTGGAATGAGATGAAACTTCGTAATTAATAAGAAAAACACGAGAACAGCTTAACAAAGAAATCAGCGCAATGGTATACACTTCTATATAAAACAACAGACAGACTTGACGACACCTGTTTTATCAAAAACCTCATATACACATAGGTGAAACAAAACATATTTCATTTAGAGTATGTATTTTTCCGAGCCAAGAACCCACGGTTTCGATACAACGTGACTTATACGGATATGTGTGGGGCTAAAATTTGTCAACAGACCGTCGATTCAGGTATTTATTTTGTGTGATAACTTTTAACATCATATTTTTTATCACAAAATAATATTACCTGAATCGACGGTTTGTTGACAAATTTCAGCGCCACACATATCTTTCTAAGCAACGTGGTAGCGGCACCGTGAGAACCGCCTTGACCCAAATGCATTGACCACAACCTTACACGATAAAAACTAGATGAGTCTTAGATGTTTCCTCTGTCGCTACATATAACTATAAACGTCCTTCTTATGCAGAGATATAGTTGCAATACAACTTTAGCGAGACCAAATGGAAATTTAATATGTATACCAGCGCACCGTCAAAAAGTCTTTGAAGCGTTGATGCAAACGACAATGCTTATAACTCAGATCAATGGTTCCTTGCGTGAAAGTACAATTTTGATGCCGCAGAATGCCTTAACGTTAGAAGTGATAATGGATCTATGCAAACACAGATCGTTGTTCTGAAGAACATCACAGATCTCGAGCATTCAGGCATTTAATTATAAAAGTTTAATGAGTTAGTGCACATTTACAAAGATTCGGGACGGCTTTAGTATTTTAGCTGTCTAGTTTATTGTTTGTTTCGGATTATGTTGTTGATTATTACTTTCACTTTAATTTATAACAAAACTACTTAAATGGCTATATACTGGACAACGGCTTACGGAATATTTTGTTTCAGGACTATGTGGATATCGGGTATATACCATAACTGCCATTGATATTAAGCTGTGCTATAACTGCAGAACGCCTCAATAATAAATATGGTATTTAAATGTGAATCTATAAAAAATTTCAATGATAAACATTATATCTTAACTATGACTTTTTAACTATGATACAGTAATAAACATGATTTCCAAATGTGAATCTATCGAAAACCCAGTGATAAACATGATATCCTAACGTGTTTCTATCTATGATACAGTAATAAACATGATTTCAAAATGTGAATCTATTGAAAACCCAATGATAAACATGATTTCTAAATGTAAATCTATCGAAAACCCAATGATAATGTGAATATGTCGAAAACCTAAGGAAAACATGATATCTAAACGTGTTTCTATCTATGACACGATAATAAACATGTCATATCATTGTGAATCTATCCAAGACACGACGAAATATATGGCATATAAATGAATTTTTCGAAAACACAATGATAAACATTAATTCTAGATCTGAATCTATCGAAAACCTAAGCTAAACATGTTTCTTTCTATCACCAAGCAATAAACATAATATCTAAATGTGAACCGTAGGACGCTTTTTATATAAAATAAAACAACCAGTTTTAACCCTACAGCACAGTGGTAAAAAGGTTTTAGCTATCTTAAATTTCGTTCTGCATATTTTTTGCTTTTTTGACTCAGTTGAGTTCTTTTTTTCAAAACATCTTGTTTAGACTCATTTTGGACGCTGAATCTGTGAAATAAAACTAAACAAAATCGTGAGATGGGGGCGTTTATTTAAAACTCGATTAGCTCGTTAGTACAATAAAGGCCTGCAGCTTTTCCAAGGTTAGATTCGCACATGGTCATACAGATTTATTTTGCTCAATCGAGCCTATGGCCATCGTAAAATACTACAAATCGTTTATACCCCTAAAATATCAAGCTTTGACTATTACATGTTAAGACTTTATACCGAGAATCCAATTACACTTTTAACTAGTTATTCGATAGTTAGTGCCATGCCACTCTACAGGCAATAGAAGATACCGTTTTATCGTTTTCGCTTATATTGCTTGATTTTTGAACTGATTCATCGCCAATTATAAACAATATATGGCTTATTTAAGAGTCTGCTAAATATCTTAAATTGACCTGTCCGTCTTTCAGTTAGGACAGATCCATTAATTGTTTACAGGGGGGTGCTTATTGAAACATTACCAACTGAATGGCGAATAGTACAGGCCATGATCAAATTGCACGGATATGCAGGCTGATCTTGGTCTGCACTGGTCGCAAAAGTAAACACAATTTTCACTAGCAGAAAAACAGTTAAAGCAATTAAAATGATGCATACAGTAAGCTTTCTGCTACTCTTTAAAAAAAACAACTTAAAATTCTTGTTTATTATCAATTTATTTTATTATAATAATTACATTATTGTTTATTATTTTCATAGGTACAATAATTGTTAGATTTTTCTTTATCCTAAAGCTGAGTGACATAATATTCGATATAACAAATAAAAACATTTCTTTCTTAACTTGCACGTGCACGAGGAGATGTGCACAAAAATATTGTCCAAAAACAAAACGATTATATACTAGTAATGTCATCGCTTTGTTCTATCTCAAAATGTTGTCGTACTTACTTAACAATTCTATTCTGATTTTGCTTGTTATTCTGAAATGGTATCTATAGTTTTATAAAACACATAAAATGACTATGAAAAAAAAAACTGATCCTAAATAATAACAATAAAAACGTTAAGCTGAAGTGCAGTGCAAGTATAAATGCTTAAATGTATGGATGCAACTTTAATGTTCGGTTCACTGAACTTAGAGAAAGGTCATCATAAACTTTTGTAACACACAAAAATCCCCTTGAAAAATAATGTACACAGCTTAAAAGGGGCTGTGCTCCAGATGACAAAAGAAAGAAAGTTTTCTTGTATTATAAATTTCTTGTAATATTTATGACTAATGCTTAAAAAATAACTTACTGACAAAAAATAAGTCAAAGAATTACATTGATTTTTTTTCCCTTTCAAAGTGCTATACCGTAACGCGACGGTATAACTATATCGTATAAGATTTAAAGTAAATAACTGTAATGTTACATGCGGCAATGGTGGTGACAGTAAAAGCGTTGGAAATATTTTGTTAACATGAGGGTCCAGAGTTCAAATCAGGCTGGAGCGAAAATATTTTTTTTATTCTATTTTGACTTTTATATTCAGTTTTGAAGTAAGATATTATGTTGTTATAATCTCACGGCATCTAAATATATAATTTATGAAAAAGATTTTTTATGTCAAATCTGGAGTACAGCCTCTTTAAATTCGCCAAACAGCGGTATTAATTTGTAGGCTTGTAACTCAGATTCGCTAGAGTACGAGTGCCCATAAGCATGGTATAGTGATGCAAATATGAACTACAATTAATGTATATGAGGATACATTGAGGTCACCTTTCAAACTTGTCATACAAGTGCATTTAATATTTTACCACAAAAATGAAGAAGTTATCGATCGTTTTAGAACTTAATATGTTAACATACGAAGTTTCTGAAAAGCATACGAACGCAAGCTATTTGTTCAGTACATGTATTCGTGTATGTTATTGAAAAAAATAAGATGAAAAATGATTTTTATTCAAACTATGACATGACATTCATTGAAACTAAAAAAAGAGTATAAAAATGGATAAAATTAATAGTAAACTCATCACAGACTAACATATTCATCAGTTGGTTTTATTCAGACAAATTGTGTTTTCAACTAAGTTGTGTGCACCCGTTCAGGTAAGATTCTATATTAAGATTTTGCGATTAATTTTTTGGAAACGTAATTGTAAAACAAGAGGACGAAATGATCCTGGATCGCTCACCTGAAATGGAACTATCAAACAATTGGTGTGGTTGGGGTATGGTGGGTTGGGTGTGTCATTTATGGGACGTGTCAAAAGGCAGACAGTTCGAATACCACATTAGATATCAAAACATATTATTGAACCAAGAAGGAAGGTCAAAGTTCCAGGTAAACCAAAGTCAAATTAGAAGTCTGTATACAATTAGTTAAACTTTTAATGACACATTTTCAAAAACAAGGAAGTAGGTCAGGGTCAAGATCAGCCAGGGTCAAAGTTAAAGTCTGCATGCAAAATTATACAAAAAAAAATCAAAATTTCATTGATGTAGTTTAAAAAACTAAATCTCCCTTCCATTACAAAATGGCTGCAAAATGTTCGCCGAGTAATCGGAAATTAATTATAATGAAATAATGACAGATACATTCTGTAATGTGAGTATTTTCGCAACTGTGTATTTGACATGACAAATAATTGATTGAGTATTACTTTGCACAATACACAAGCTGTCAATAAAATGAGCAGTCTAACAAATCCTTGTATTGTTGTGAGTTTGATCGTCACTGATATCCTATCATTTAGACAACACGAGTGGTCTAAAGCTGAAGAACTATCATTAATTTACAGTGGATTCTGCATTACTTTTCGGATCATTACAACTTACAGAACACCAGCTGTTACTCATCAAACAACACGTCTTTTGAATAGTATGAGATTCTATCTTTTGGACGTATAGTTTATAGACATATATAAATATATATATATAGTTTCGTCTAAAACAGTTGAGGGTTAAAAGAAAACAACATGCGTTTAGTCAATCACCGAAGCCATATTTTTCTATACGTTTACTTTTGAAAATGCAGCTCGTTACAGAGATATTGTTTTTAGCATATACCATCACGTAAGACTTCTTCTGAAAAGCTTAGCACGTGTATTTAATTTGATTTAAATTAGAAACAAAATTTAAAAAGAGCAATGACATTTTGATACAAACAAAAAAACAATCGGATATATTATACTGTAACAGGAATGAGATTGGAAATATCTTATGGACGAGTGAAGAAATCAGAAAGTTTACCGCCTTTTTATATTTTTTTCTAGCATCCCTTCGAGGCAATTACGCCTGTTGAGATTTTAGAATAACATTATGCCCGTAAACTCACTGGCGCATTTACTCTCCCAATCTATCGGTCATTATCCATCACGAAACAGATTTAAATCATTCGAAAGATCTGATCTTAGACACATGTGATCAATTCAAATAAAGATGACGTCCACCGGAATCTGAGTAGAGCCAAGTATGCCCCGTTGGATATTACTGTTTTAATTCCGAAAATTGTTGCGTGTTTCAATCAACTCGCTAATTATTTGATTATAAGATTTGATGTAGCTTTTACAAGATTAGTTGTAAAATGTAATTTATTCCCTCGCACCATTAAAAATCTCTGAAGCATTAAGAACCAAGATCTTGCTAATAACAAAACATAATGTTGTTTGTTCTATGTGATTTAAAATGCTCGTCATGCAATAATACATTCTTATAAAAGACACGTAATTTCATTATTTTTAGTTTAATCAGTACTTTTTGTGTAAACAGATACAAAATAATGTTTCAACAGATTGGTTAGACACGTGTTACAAATGAAAACATTTATGCCACTCCCTAAGCCTGTTACCCATTAGCTGTATTTACGTCATACTGAACAGGTTTCAGAGATCTAAGATGCAACCAAATTTGACGCAATATGGGCACAACTATTTAAAGCAGTCATTTCATTTTACGATCTAGCGGCTGCATGTAGTCATTTCGCGAAGAGAATTCAGCCTGAAAATAATTACAGCAGCTTCTTAATCAAATTTTACAGGTTCATATGTTTAAAAGATTTTGTCAGTAGTAAAAACGTAACATAAATTGTTCTAAAAATACACACCTGATTTATGAGGTACATTTTTAGACAATAAGCTCTTACGAGTAAAATAACCCAACAACTCCAATTGTTTATTCGCTGTTGTTTGCAATAAGATTCATAGATCTGATAATTGCTTTATATAAATATTTGATGTGTTAAATTTCTAAGGACAGGGTCAATACAACGTAAACTGGACGTGAGAACCTGTCAAGCATGTTTCAGGAGTATTATACGCTAAACTATTGTAATAAAATGAAATTAAAGATAATATTTTTTAAACATTTTTAAACATTTATTTTTCGAAACAGCTGTCTTACCTTTTACGTACTGAAATCGTCAAACAATTCGTAGGTAAAGGCAGATTATTTTCTAAATTATATATCTACAAACATTTTCATAACTGCGGGACTATTTGGAGGTGGTCATATTTTATTCCTGTGAAATAAATAGCCATTATTTTTGTATCAAAACGATCGCACTGTTAGTTATAGATAAACTTTTTGAAGTGTATGATTCGAAACTTAATCAAGCTAATTAATAATTTGTAATAAGTTCATCTGTGTATTTTATGGCAACGCTGAATATCTTGTGTGTTTTATTTGTGTTACTTGTTTTTTATCAACTTTGTTTATATTCTTAAAAAAAATAGAGCCAGATTTTCTGCGTGCCTAGCTATAATTTCCAACCATAACCGCATTCGCAAAATTACGCAGAGAAGAAATCGTTTTGTTATTACATGAATTTTTCCCTCAAAGCTCTGGCAAGTGCACACCACGATGGTAAAATCCTAACAAATGTTTCCTGTGCATTTGTTCAATTTGTAATATTCTTTCAAAGAAATGCTATCGGCATTTTTCTATAGGGAGATTTTATCAAAATTGAAAAAAGCAACTGATTTTATTGTTTCTGGAAATAGTTTGCATAAAATTTGAGAATGCTCTGAAATATTTTTGTTGTCAACAGAACTAACCATTATTAAAAGTAAAAGTAATTTCAGAGACACAATTTCAAAGTATTTTGTGCAATGTACATAACGAAAGAATGACAATTCGTACGCCTGAAACTCAACACTACACTAAATTTTCAGAAATGCTTAGGAACAGCTTAAATTTAGCACTTTTTGGCATGTTTCTGTTTTGAACATTAAGCATGGCATATCTTACCCTGTCTTCAATAACACTCTGGGTGATCGCTACATAAGACTAGATGGGTGTTCAGTGGAACACTTGTGTCGCCCATGGGTACTCTGTTAGAATAACTAAAAAGGTAAACAAGAGCCTGCTGGAACAGACAGCATGCTAGTCAAAATACAACAAGACCTGTTCACAGACAGCATGTTCCACTTTTCTCAGTGCTGGATAACTAATTATAAGCCAAGTTAAACAAGAGGCCCAAGTGAAAAAAGGTTAGAGTGGGAGAGGGCAAGTACCTAGTCATACAAGATGAAAAAAAATTCGGGTCAAGCACTTATGTATTTAAAAAAAAAGCGCCTGTTGGAGGGGGGGTGAGGATGGGAAGTCAAGTACCTATGTATTAAAAAAAATAAATTGGACCCTTGGGGTGGGGGTGAGGTGACTGTTTTGTGGGGGGGGGGGGAATGGAAGTCAAGTACCTATGTATTAAAATAACAATCGGACCCTAGGGGGTGGTGAGGTGGGGGAATGACAGGTTTGGGGGTGGATGGGGAGTCTAGTTAATAGTTAAGTGGTGTGAAACAATGAACATAAAAAAGAAAAAGAAAAAAAACAAATAAACAAACAAACCAAAACATTGTGCCATCTCGCTGTCCATACATTTTCGATTATTAGCACCGTGACAAGGAATTTTATATTTCTTAAAATGTGCATATAGAAAAGTAGAAATAAAGCAGTTGCTTGTCGATTAGATTTCCTATGTCTTGGTCTGTTTACGTTTTACCACGTTATATCGAACATTTTATTTATTTGTAAGGTAACATTATAAAACAGAAGGATATCGTAAAATATCAACCAACGGTCTCGGTCAGCATCTCAGTTGTCAGGTTTATACAATTTCTAGTCCACATAATGTGGTATTTACCATCATCATTCAATTACTCTATAATATACGAGCTGGCAAGGTATATACGTTACGCATTCCCCTGTCTAGGACCGTTTAAGCATCGTAATAGCCCTGATGGTTGTCACTACCAAAATCTTAAATGACAATCAACTTCAATAAACATCATGAAAATTTTTTAAATTATTTATTTATGGCATGCTTTCTCAAAGGCAAATCTTCCCAATGTTATATACATTCTGTATCTTGCAGCTGTTCGATATAATGCAATTTATATATATCTATGTACTCTGACACATGATATGTTTCCATAACAACACCCAAATCCAAGTTGACTGAATATCAATTAGCACAATACCAAGCTGTCGAAGGACCATCGACATCACATATATTCAATAATTCTCACAATAGACTCTTTGTTAATCAGAAGAATGTGTACCTAAATTCAGAGAGATTGTTTTGTTACATTTACATGTCAAATCATTAGATAATACTAATCAAACAAAGAGAACGATATGAAACTACGATATTGACAACAAGTCCGGAATGATATCCTTGAAATAGAAATAGTCTGTTTCCAAAACGGAAAAGCAAAAAATGTTGACTGTGTGTATAAATTACGTCAGACATGAAAAGCAAGGTTTTTGACAAGCGTATTAACAGATGTGTGGCTTGTAAATAAGTTGATACGCGAGTATTCTACTCTTTCAATATCTAGATAAAGTGCAAAAGGTATTCATGCATCAGAAAGGAGAAATAAAAAGGAAGCTTATCAAATTTCCGTGCTTGTTGCAACATTGAGACAACAAAATATTTTCTATTTTAATCTGACTGCTGTATTCATATTTTCGTTGACGTCCTTGAATATTCCTCACGCGAGTAAATAATCATTCATTTTCCATATTGAGTGACTTAAATCACCTCTTGAGTGGCATCTAGGACAAACCTGATCAATACAAGAACTAATGAAAAACAAATGAAATGCACTAATCACTCTCTTATACCCCAGCTTTCCCCGATAAGCGTTTTATATTGCATATCTAGCTGCATGTTTCTGTCAACGAGCTAATCATTCAATAACGTTACTGTAGTACATCGTTAGCAACTGCCCTAATTGGAAAATAGTATGAATACATATTCACGGAACCGTCAGAAAATCAATAAAGCATTAAGAAAACGGATTATGCTTACGAGGGTCATTGAGTTGATTTTATAGTCCAAATTTATATGCAGGTTAATGCAAAACTGAAGCTTTTTCAGATTAACTGTGGGTTTATGGGGTGTGCACAAGATTCAAGAAACCGCTGAAGTCCGGATCCGCATATCAGCCGGGTTTTATTGTTTTGTTTTTTTTTTCGTGACGGGAAATCTCACTCCTCAACAGTCCGTTATAATCTTAAGAAAGTGGAAAACACTTGGTAGCCTGAGGGAAACCTAAGCAAATCGCACGAGCTTTTTGCAAAAATTGTATATTAAACTGCATGTAAATTTGGACTGCACAGTTCAATACATAATTTTTCCTTCAAATGTTTCAGGAGTGCAAAACTTCTCAACAATGATGAATCATGATGATAACTGGTAATACCACATGCAATGCATTTAGGTAATTTCACATCTTTTTGAAAGCAAGGACAGCAATATATCATCAAACAGAGTTGCTTTGACAGCTGTTTGTATCTTTTCAGTTACAATGCTTCATTTTATCATTGATATTGAAATTTGATTTTACGATTGAGTTTGCGAAAAAGGCACTTAGTATATATACCTTTACTAAATCTAACCTCCCTTTTAAATACAGTAATAGAAACATCCGACGCATTAAAACATTGCATATATATTATGTAAACCCTTAAACATGATATCTTTCTGCAGAACACCTGTATTGTCATCAATGAGATTCTTTCATTTCTGCAACGCGCCCCGAGCTCTGAAAATCAGTCATTGATATTCTGTGCCATATGTAATTTTTTGGGATCATCACTAACTACGAAATAAAAGTATAGCTTACAAAATAACAGGTCTGAAATCTAATATGTGTTTGTTTTAAGTCAACATAAAATCAGAGCAAATAGTTTATGATGATGTAAAAGCTCATATGTCATTTTACAAGACTGCAAGTAGATTATATCTATTATTGCAAAAAAAACATAATGAGAACAAAATTAAAACTTTTTTCTTAACCAAATTAAAACGGGAAAAAAAATTATTGTAAAACTCATTAAACAGGAAGGCAAAAATTAAACAATTCAATCTTTATCAATACGACGTAGTTTACTTTTGAAAATAAAATATAGCCTATTTGTTTTAAAAAAAAACCTGCACATGTATATCTTAATAAAATTAAAACATGCACTAAATTTGATTCAAATCAAATGACACATGCTGCTGAAAAGAATTCAAACGGTCTGGTACATCACAGTATAACATTTTCTTGTGTTTAAGTATTAAGACAAGAAATCATTCATGTAAAAGTGATGAAATCAGGAAGGTAAGTACATATTATGCTATGTAGCATCATTCTGAGGTCAATCTGCATTTCGCCTAATCTTATCTTAAGTGACTTTTTTTCCTTAGACGTAGTTCACACATTTGCTCTTTCCACCATCGATCGGTCATTTTCTATCTTGAACATGACTAATAATCACTGCAAAGAGCTAAATGGGACATATGTAATCAAGACAAATTAACGTGACGTCAAATGGAAATAAATAAGCAGTTTAATATAGGACGCCCCTTTTAGCTATAACTTCTGTGTTTGCCGAATACCGTTGCGTGTTTCTGTCAACGAACTAGTCATTTGATAACAACATCCGAATAAAGGCTTTTATAAGCTAAGATGTATCATGTAATTTATTCCGTTGCAACATCAGAGGGTCTTCGAAGCAGTAAGAACACCGATCGTGCTAATAATAGTGATCAATTATTCTTGTTCCATAAGATCAAGAATGATGATGTGGACATTGATTAATCTTCAAGAAATTGTAGCTTTGTTTTTGTAGAAGTCAATGAATTAGTTATCTTAAACGTTTCTTTCGTATGTGAATTTGATTTTTTTCTGATTAGCTCTTTTTGTTTGTTATTTTGTCATCATTTGGATACTCTGAGCGCCAAGAAAATGCAAATAAACGCATATTTTTTTACTATTATGAGTATCATGGGTGCATTTATCCAGGCACATAACAATGACATAACTTACCATTACAGGTAAATATAATTTTCATTGATATCTGGATAGTAGTTGTTGTAATAATGTCTAAGAATCCAACAGAGATCTGAATTCTGAGATACATTTTGTAAGCTCCAAATTTTCGAGTTAAACAAATTTTAAACAGCAATCGTCTCTGTTTATTCGTTAATCTTTGCATTATATAGGTGCATCATTAATTGATATTCATAAAACTAATAATTGCTGGCAATACAAGTGGTATTTTGTTAGTACAAAACCAATGAAAGATAAATGTTTATTGTGTAAACGTATTGAGCACGTTTCAGAGGACTCCGGTGCTGAACTTGAATGACTCATATCTAAAACAAAAGGTAATGCCTCCTTAAGAAATTGTTCTTTGACATAGCTGTTTAAATTAATAAAACATGGCAGTGTATGACATTATCCAAGAATAAACAAACAGCAAACATCATGAGATAATGCTTAATGTCGACTACATTATATACAAAGGATTGCACGAGAAAGTAATACTCATCTCTATTGCGGCGCTTTAGTTCTCGAAAATAGGTAATCTCAAATGAATATCTTCAATCGTTAACTGTGCAAGGGAAAGAAACGAGACTATTTTGAGGCGTTCATATTTGATGACATAAGATTACTAAAAAAACTTTATATATATCATGACGACCTATCTTTTACTTTCGTAGTAAATGACGACATACGAAGGTATCGTCTAAATTGTAATCTTAAATAAAGGTTGGTCATATGATACCATTTAAAAAGAAGCTATGCAAACGGAAATAAGGATCGTAGAGAACGGTTCAAGCAAGCGTACATAGTTCAACCAAACAACTTTGAATTTTCATTTTATTTATTTATTTGTTTTCATTTATTATTGTTTTTTTTTCTTTTTTCTTGTTACAATCTACAATCTTTGTTCTACATCAATAGGGCTAACGCATAGTTACTGTAAGACTTTGCAAGTGTGACAAACTATATCATTTATGCTGAACTGCAAAAAGGAAGATAACCAGAAAAGATAACCAGAAAAGAGTAAAAAAATTCAAAATATTTTCAGGAATACGTCAAAGTAAGAAAAAATCTTTCCTAATCAGGCGTTAAATTGAACATCTGCTTGCAAAGAAAATGCATTATCCTTTGACACGCCGTTATTTAATCAATATTTGTATACTTTTTTGTTTTTGGACACTTATTACTATGAAAGACGAAAGCACACAAGAAACAACTATCAGTACAATTTTAGCCCTTTCTGAAAACACCTCTAAATGTGCTGATTTCATTGAAGTTTAAGCATAAAAGCGGGTTATTTTTTTTTTGCTATTAATTATATTATTTTATTATTGTCTATTATTATGTTTAACATAACCCTTTCTAAAGATTCATGGAGATCGTCACACAATTTAAACTTTCAAACGATGATTATAAAAAAATTATATGTGTTGTATTATTTGCATAATAACAAGCAAATGCATGGCACAAACTGCAACTAAAACATACATACGTTATTTATAATGAGTGAGTTAGTTTTTTTTCTCACAAAATAACATGTTTGTCAGAATTCCTGAAACTGACAACTTTAAGTGTCATTAGATCATTCTTACAACAATATCTTAAAACATTTATAGTCATTTACAATTAGATGCCTTAAAAAGTGGTTTTCACATACCGAGTGAGCAATTTAATGCTTTATTTGTTTCTGGCTGATATGAAAAAGCCAAATGTTTCACATATGAGCCCCACTTATTTATATTCAAAGATAGCACACTTTTATTTATATAAGACAGCTTTAGCAGAAAAACTGGAGGATGATAAAGTCGTTTATGTTTATAAATGCCACAACTTGAAATTAAACTAGAACATTTGATGCTTAAAACGTGTTTAAATTGTTACATAAGTAACACATAAACAGTGAAAAGGTTAATTTTCTCTTAGGCCTTTTGCCTTGATACGTTCATTTATTTGTCCCTTTTTCTTCTTAATACTGTCTTTGTCGTCATATATCAATAAAACATTTAGTAATTAACTGATCGCAGTAGGTATTTTGAACTAAATAACAAGTGATCTTTTTTTCTTTTAGAATAAATATCATCTTAGATATTAAGAGTCTGAACATTACGTGTAATCTTTGTAATACAGATATTAACTTATTGAACTCAAATGGCGCAAAAGTAAAAAAGGTAAGTCTATTGCAGTTCTACGTAAAGACAAGTGTACCTCATCGGGGATCATATACTTTGCATTGACTTAAAATACAAAATGTATTCACCAAAGGTCTTTCTGTAATTTTGAAGCCGACGAATGTTTCAATCTACATCCATTTATACATTCTCTGAATGTCTCTTCAGAACTGTGATTTCTGACAAATGTTTCAATCTATATCTAGTATACATTCTCTAAATGTCTCTTCAGAATTCTGATTTCTAACAAATGTTTCAATCTATATCTATATAGTATACATTCTCCAAATGTCTCTTCAGAACTGCGATTTCTGACAAATGTTTCAATCTATATTTATATAGTATACATTCTCTAAATGTCTCTTCAGAACTGTGATTTCTGACAAATGTTTCAATCTACATCTATACAGTATACATTATCCAAATGTCTATTCAGAACTGTGATTTCCGACAAATGTTTCAATCTTTATCTACATAGTATACATTTTCAAAATGTCTCTTCAGAACTGCGATTTCTGACAAATGTTTCAATCTACATCTATATTTTATACATTCTCCAAATGTCTCTTTAGAACTGTGATTTCTGACAAATGTTTCAATCTACATCTATATTTTATACATTCTCAAAATGTCTCTTCAGAACTGTGATTTCTGACAAATGTTTTAATCTATATCTATATAGTATACATTTTCAAAATGTCTCTTCAGAACTGTGATTACTGACAAATGTTTCAGTATATATATCTATATTATATACATTCTCAAAATGTCTCTTCAGAACTGTGATTACTGACAAATGTTTCAGTATATATATCTATATTTTATACATTCTCTGAATGCCTCTTCAGAAATGTGATTTCTGACGAATGTTTCAATATATATCTATATAGTATACATTCTCTAAATGTCTCTTCAAAACTGTGATTTCTGACAAATGTTTCAATATATGTCTATATAGTATACATTCTCCAAATGTCTCTTCAAAACTGTGATTACTGAAAAAGGTTTCAATATATATCTATATAGTATACATTCTCTAAATGTCTCTTCAAAACTGTGATTTCTGATTTCTGACAAAAGTTTCAATATATATCTATATAGTATACATTCTCCAAATGTCTCTTCAGAACTGTGATTTCTGACAAATGCTTTAATCTATATCTGAAACTTATACACTGTACACTCAAAGCCCGGGTTGAAGTTAAACATGTTAAATTTGGTATCGTTGTATATTGTAATACAGCACATCTTTTTGTGAAACCATGTAGATACGATACTTGCGCATGAAAGTAGTCAATTTTATTGTTATTTATCAATAAAGAACTCAGGGCTTTCAAATTCAAAACACGTTTTTGTACTTTCGTTTTCATTTTAGAAAAATCTAATAATTTCTTAAATTAGAAATACTTTGTAAAAAACACTGATTGTTTGCTCTGAGCTAGATGTAATCGGGTTATCAAGTGATAAGTATGTAAGCTGCGAACAAACCAAAGACGTCGAGCACTGTTTGTCTTTTTTATTTAGATGACAGGTTCTAAATCTATTGTTCCAAGTTGAAAACGTATTTAAATACTAAACTGAGACAGGCGAGCTTAATACACAACTTAATTAAATATCAATGAAATAATTTGTCAAACCAAGTGTACTCCTGGCAGCAAAAAAAAAAAGAGCAAATATTTTGTTAATTTTATCAAATCTGTCTTTATCGAATAATAAAAACATAAACACTACTTTTACCACTTAATTGCACTTTGAAAATAAAAGCCCGAAAATCTATATTACCGATGCAGTAAAATAATTTGAACAAAATTTAACCTTTATGACTTTTTCGATCATAAATGTTATTTCTGTTTATGAGAGTAAAATTAATGATAATGGTGAACCATAATCTCGTAAAAATCTCATAAAGACTTTATATTGTGTTAAATGTAACACGAAAGCAATGATGAACAACAATTCGAAACATTAGATTTGTTGCGGTTATTATCGGAAAATGTAAAGGCCCACATTTAATTAAGATATGATATTTTTGTTGATTTCTATGTAGGAAACGACCTCAGGTGTTACTTGCTTTTTTCATTACAATTTGACTGCCTTATGGAACTGTTACGTAGTTGAAATGTCATAAAAAAGAAAAGCAATGGTTTCCGTTGAAAGTAAATCCTCCCGTGGAATGATAGTATGCAATTACAGCAAACTGAGATCAAGAGCTTTTAATAATAATGACATTGTTCAGTTCAACAATTGTACGAGATAACAGACAGAAATATCTTCTTAACGACGGAGACAACCAATCGCATCTTAATTTTTATGAAGATTAAGTCAAACAGTTTTTCTGTAGGGTATTTCTATGTTTCTTTTCTCCTAAAGGTTGACCATTCAACCTTCGCTTTGAGTCCGTAAAATCCAGTTAAATGTTTTGAAAAATTCAGACATACAAATATTTGTACAAAACTATACAAGTCTGAATCCAGACAAAAAAGTGCCTTTGAGAAGCAGACGAGGATTCAGCTAAGTATATTAAGTTACCCTGTAAGCCTATTTTAAGATGCGCATCTTTCACAAAAGAAGCACCACTAGCAATATTCTACAATGGAAGAAATACACTATGTAATCTTGTTTTATAACCTATACCGATTTTCTTTTTCATTGTGTGTAAGTATAATGCTGATGGACAAATTAGTTTCCTCAAATTTTTACTGATTATTTAAAATGATACAGAGACTTTGATATTTTACATTCTGAAAGTAACCACTTATTTTTGTTCTCTTGTTTTCAAAACTCTCCTACTGAACGTAAACAGTTTTATGTAGGCTTGTTGAAACACTTGTTCGTTGGCATTGTATGATAAGCGATTAAACCCAAAGTTCTACTTTGCCAAACTCTTAACACTGAAACAATAAAACAATTTACCAAGATAATGTTTATATTGCGAAAGTTGATTTACTTGCAACAGGTTGACAGCATACAACATGTCGATAAACTGCTTCTTGGCTTTTTGTAAATTTATAACCAGAATAACTTTCGAGCACTATAAAGTGCGTTTCCATTATTCAGCTGATACTGATTTTTGTACGTCTGACAGACAAAGCATATGTTGTTTCAACAAAGTGTAGCATACGCCTTCTTCTCCGGTTGATTTGAGACGATAATTTGATAATGTGCTTTACGCGTTAATTATTATGCTGTAAGTAATGTGTAGCATACGCCTTCTTCTCCGGTTGATTTAAGACGATAATTTGATTTTTTGCTTTATACGTTAATTATTGGGCTGTCAGTAATGTTCAATGTTCAATGATGAACATTGTGCTAATTTAACAACGGGACACGAGGAACTAGATTATTAATTTCAGAACTGAAAAAAACACAATATGGAAGATAAAAAATAAACTTGAAATAAAAGAAGACGCATTTACCTTAAGACATAAATAAATAAATAAATAAATAAATAAATAAATAAAAAAATAAATAAATAAAATGGTAAATGCTTTCTGATTGTATTATACAATGGTAAAATAGTCTTGATATAATGCCAAATAATGCCAAATGTTTAAAAATAATACATTCTTTTATTTAGAAGTTAAAAATAACCAGAAAGCGCGTGTTGTTTATAAGATTCTGTCAAAACATTACAAGGTATGCATGTCCAATGATTTTTCAAACAGTCTCTTTAGTCCAGTGTAAATGTAAACACATATATGTATTGAAAAAAATGGTTTATTTCCCAATGATTTTCAGTTAAAAGTTTTTTATACTCATCAAAGAATGTATATTTTCCGAGAGGTTAGTAACAGGTAGCTTGCAAATAGTTAAAAGATACTTCTGGTAAAATACTTGGAAGATTATAATTTTGCGCGCTGCTACTTCTCCGCTTCTGTTTTCGTAATTTTTGGGTAAAAATGTCATTCTACATCAAACGGGTCTTGCCTTGTTAACTGATATAGCGTGAAAGGGGCTGTGCTCCAGATGACAAAAAAAGAAAGTTTTCTTGTATTATAAATTTCTGGTAATATTTATGACTAATACTTAAAAAATAACTTATTGACAAAAAATAAGTCAAATAATTACAAGATAAATTGATTTTTTCCCCTTTCAAAGTGCTATACCGTAACGCGACGGTATAACTATATCGTACAAGATTTAAAGTAAATATCTGTAATATCACATGCGGCGATGGTGGTGACAGTAAAAGTGTTGGAAATATTTTGTTAACATAAGGGGTCCAGAGTTCAAATCAGGCTGGAGCGAAAATATTTTTTTTTATTCTATTTTGACTTTTATATTCAGTTTTGAAGTAAAATATTATGTTGTTATAATCTCACGGCATCTAAATATATAATTTATGAAAAAATTTTTTTTATGTCAAATCTGGAGTACAGCCTCTTTAATACACACATGACTGACTTAATCCTCTTTTCATAAAAAAGACTGAAATAAATATTTTATGATGCTTTTTACAAGAGGTATTCTCAATTTATTCTTTCGTGTGGATTTTGTTATTGGATTTTACTTTGATCTCTTACCTTAGAGATAGTTATTTCTTCTTTGAACACGTTCTTGAAATGATTTGATTGTTCTTCTAATGTAGATTTATGAAGCAGGGTAATAATAGAAACTAATAAATCTTTCCCGAGTTTCAAAATGAGGGTATGTATAAATGCGGTGTGGTTCGGAAACCTTAGAAAGCAGATTCCCAAAAACATATGTCTTTAGAGATGTTCCTTTAGGAAATTAAATTATGACGTCAAATCTTATATTTGATTAAATTAGATTTAATACATAGCAACATGAATTTGAATTACAACAAAATGAGCTCAAATGCAACGTGAATGTTAAGTTGATAGCGAATAACTACACAAGTTGAATACAACATTTCTACGAGCGTATCATAGTCGTTTCTTGGTTTTGAAATAATACACATTATTGCCGTTACATCTCATTTCACCTCAATTATTGACATTTAGCAAAGATACTGTACGAATAAGATATTTAGGAAAAAGTATAGTGTTGGTGTGTTTGCTTTCATGAAAATTCAGTTTTGAGCGTTCATGATCACACAATGCATTTCTCTTTTCTATAAAAAATTTTAACGGAACATTACACTGACATACTTTCTACGAGCTCACTTCATTAAAGGATAACTGCGGTTTGTCGATGATCTGTATTATTCAAATTCAAATAATTACATTAATTTAAAGTAGACAAAAAACCCAATTAATCCTCCCCAAAGTACTTTTTTGTTCAGAATGGCAGAAAAGCTAGAAATGAAATATCAATGGTATAACAATGACATGTGAAATTAAATACTCACTGGTCTCTATCAATGTGTTAAGTTTCAATTAAATTCCTTCAATACTTTTTAAGTTATTCTCCGAACAAGAGTGTGACGGACAGACGGACGGTCAAGGCGGCTACTATATGTTCTCTCTGCGGGAAGGACAGCAACATTGATAAAAAAGGTGAAATAGCACAAGGACGTTCGCTGTCAGCATCTACTGTTGTATAGAATTACGGGCTCATATACACTACGTTCATTAAAATTAAAAGAAACACATTATAACTTGCCTCTGATAAATATCATGTAAAACACTATGATATCAAATAGAAAATACATCTGATTACTCATATAATTATTGAGCATAATTTTCCAACCCGTATTTTTCGTTTTCAAACCAAACCTGTTATTAATGTCAATTTTCCCTCCATCAGCGATACGTTTATCTAGTATGCAAATGGGTCAAATTTGATCAAGCTTAAAAGCTTGCATTGTTATGCAGAATTGTTTTAATGGAAATAGAAAACAACATTTTCTAGACCATGATATTTACTGTTGTCTATGTCGTAGCCAAGCATTTACATATGATTTAAATTGGAAACGTTTTCCCTATTCTATTTCTAATTATCTTTTGTCATCAGCAAAGACGTAGTAATGCAACGTTTTTTCTTGTTAACTTTAAAAGCTAAATCTATACTTACTAGTATAACATATATCGTAGACAGAAAGACTGAAATACTGACATACTTATTGAAAAAAGTGAACGGCAAGTGGACACATGTTTTTTTTTCTAATTGTAATACGAAATCTTGATTTGGATCACCCAAAGCATTATGTACTATGTAATGCTACAACATTATATGACTGCACACAAAAGTATTTTCATATTGCAAACTTACGCGCCTACTATCTCATATATATTTTTTGTAACCACTATGTATCACAGTTACTAAAAACATAAAGATTTAAAGAGGCTGTACTCCAGATTTGACATAAAAAAATGTTTTCATAAATTATATAATTAATATTTAGATGCCGTGAGATTATAACAACATAATATTTTACTTCAAAACTGATTATAAAAGTCAAAATAGAATTAAAAAAAATATTTTCGCTCCAGCCTGATTTGAACTCTGGACCCTCATGTTAACAAAATATTTCCAACGCTTTTACTATCACCACCATTGCCGCGTGTCATATTACAGATATTTACTTTAAATTTTATACGATATAGTTATACCGTCGCGTTACGGTATAGCACTTTGAAAGGGAAAAAAATCAATTTATAATGTAATTATTTGACTTATTTTTAGTCAGTAAGTTATTTTTTAAGCATTAGTCATAAATAATACAAGAAATTTGTAATACAAGAAAACTTTCTTTTTTTTGTCATCTGGAGCACAGCCCCTTTAAGTACTTGATACGTCTGTTATAAGAAAAAAACTGCCTCTGTCTTACAAGGAAT
The DNA here is from genome assembly GCA_012932295.1 of Cyclina sinensis. Classification (NCBI taxonomy): domain Eukaryota; kingdom Metazoa; phylum Mollusca; class Bivalvia; order Venerida; family Veneridae; genus Cyclina; species Cyclina sinensis. The sequence goes on along the minus strand of JAAONU010000007.1, from coordinate 38,099,616 downwards.
TGGAAGTCATTTTCAGTTTTCTTTGCATGGTCAAACTTGTTTATTAAAAGTAAAGAAATTCATATATTGCCTACCTTACAACTGCTTGTTAAGTTCACAACAGGCACTATCGCTATTCTTTTTTTAATTATCACCGTGACTGTTTTATTTAAAAACTACTATAAATAATTGGTAGAAATCTAGATTTTAGAAAATTTAGACTGAACTTAGCTTGGCATCGAGACATTAGCAGACGGCACTGTATTTTCCTTTTTACCAATATCTTTATCAGTGGCCAATCAAATCGCGATAGAAAACACTGAGAAGCTTTCAGCAAGATTTGAAGACAGTTGTTGAGAACAAGCAAATCAATCTCGAACGTCTACTGATAGATTCGAATTAAACTGATACTATTTAAACAAAAAATATTGTCACTTTAGATGTGAAGGTTTATGATAAAAACATATCGTTGGCGCTCCTGTGAAACATGTGACCAAACATTAATGATGCGCTTAATATTTTCACTGATCTAAAACACCAATTAATAATCAAAGGCATTAACTTTTACCTATTTTAACTCTTTTATAGCTGTTTTTCGTTTTAAATGCCATTTAACACTTTTACAGTTATCCGTTAGATGATTTATGAAATAGGCATTAGAATTATAACAATTTTTATCTGGTTTTACTGTTGGCAAAGGCCAAAGAACTACACATTGTTATGACGTCGATCTTTTAGTTTCTTTAAAACAAAATGTGAGACATTTTTGAGTCAATATGCAAAATGTTCTAAAATAGTGAGACATAATCTGGTTTTATACAAATGTTCAGTTTAATATTAAATTGAATCAAATATACTTAAACACACAACTCAGAGATTCTTGATAAACTAGCATCAATACAACATTAACAACTTTTCAATTACTAAAGAGGCAGATGTATAATCGTATAAACAAACCACATATTACAATCCACACCTTGTACTTAACTACATTTCGATTTCTAACGAACTGCTGCGTTATTTCAAAACAAAACGATCATTTTTATATGAGCCGTTCAATTACTGGCTTAAAATGACACAAAATAATCTAGAAAAACAGAAAAATGGAAGATTTTACATTGGGATTTAACAAGCAATTGAATAAAATGGTATTAGCAATATATTTTCAAAATTACGGTATCAAATGTTACCCAACTACTTATTGTTAATATTCACAAACCTTTACACATATGTCTTTTGGGAAACACTGAACATTTAGTATATGGGGTTACTTTCTAAGTACCAAAATGTTTGTTTGTCTGGTTGATTCTTTTTAAAAAAAGATCACCGAACTGCTAAAATGTATCGCGGACGTTGCCGTTTCTGAACACGTTATAGCGTCACGACACGTTTAATGTTTCATCTGATGGAAGCAGAACAATTTAAAAAGGCGAATTGCAAGTCCAGCGGTAACGCGCTGCACCGGTAATCAAAGGAGTCGCGAGTTCGATGCCTCGTTTCATCGTCCAAAACGTTATTGTCTTACGAATAGGACACGCCGTCTCATGTATCGGTGTTACACACTGAATACGTTCGAAAGGCGGGAGTGTCTCAGGTATTTGGTACACTCGTATCTTGCACGTCAGAGGACGTCAGTGATATGGGAAACATAGCATCAACGACAAATAGACATCTTTAACATATATAGAAACATGCGAAAGTTTAAACGTGTCCCTGCAAAAAATGATTAAAAGAGTTTTGCTAAGCCTAATCAGCTTACTGGAAACGCCTAAGAAATAAAATTTATCATTTGCTTCTGTTGTAGTCTAAGAAAATTGTTGTAGGATTATCATAAATCAAAGATACGCCATTGTGATTGTACTCGTGAATTATTCCACTTGTTCTGGTAGTTAGGCATTATCATGGCAATGTAATTAGAATCTTTTCACCATCATGCAGGTTAATAATTAAACATGGTATCACATTGCAACCTTATTTTATCACATCTCCATCTTTCTCATTAACTGTATGTCTCACATAAAATATTTAGGTAATAAGTGTTATCTACTGTGTAAATTATAAGTAAAGGGTTGCAGCATAATCAAGATCTTGTTGTCATTTCTGGTTTTTAAAAAGGAAATTTTCAAACAAAAGCAATCGATATCTTTAAATATTAATGATTCTACAGTAGCAGGTTTAAGATTATTGTAAACTGTTGTAGATATAAATATATTTATATTAGGAACAAAATTTGAATTTTCTTGAAACTGGCTTATGATTCACAACCTATTATTCTTCAAACTAAAGGTGGACTTAATATCTAAGTTTGCAGTTACAGTGGTAGATATTTCAATGTTTGCAACCACGGCTGCAAGTGTTTGTCTATATTTTCAACTACAAATGACAGAGAAAAGAAATAGTTTATGATAAAATTAGTAAACAAATCCAATAAAATATTTATTCCAAGTCACACTAGTAAACAATGCTGCTGCTTTGTTAATCTGCCTATTAGATATGTTAAGAATTATAACAGCACTGAATTTACATTATATATTTCATTTGTTTCAATGATAGTAAATTCAATACTGTTCAGATCTCAGAGCTCATTGAATGTCGACTGACATGCATGAAATGTCTTTTTGTTATTGTTGTATGTACTACAGCGTCCGCGTTTTAAATGCCATGATTTAGTCTTTTTAAGGATCTAATAACGTTTCTCTGACTTTGTCTGCGAAATCTTATATGCTGTAACTGCTACTGCCAATTTTATGTTTTGTCTACTGCTACTGCCAGCTTCACGTTCTCTTTACTGCTACTGCTGTTACTGCTACTGCCAACTTCACGTTTTGCCTACTGCTACTGCTGTTACTGCTACTGTCCACTTCATGTTTTGCCTACTGCTACTGCTGTTACTGTTTCTGCCATATTCACGTTTTGCCTACTGCTACTGCTGTTACTGCTAATGCTAACTTCACGTTTTGCCTACTGCTACTCTGTTACTGCTACTGCCAACTTCACGTGTTGCCTACTGGTACTGCTTTTACTGCTTCTGCCAACTTCACGTTTTATTTGATTTCTTCTGCCAAATGCTACTGTTTGATACATGATAACACGTTAAATTCTATTTCGTAGGGAAAAAAACGAAGCACATCAATTTTAATTACTGTATTATATTAACGTTTTACTTTCACAAGGTATAGCTAAATCCAAAAACGTGTCAATTTGACGATATCAAATGTGCAACAGAATTACTGCTAATCGTTGTTATTTGCGTGTGTGCGTACGCCCTTGAGATTCTTTGAAGCGTGAGTAAATGTTGGTATCTTTTTACTCAACATATTGCAATTTAATAATTTTAGGTTTATAAGAAGATTTAAAGCCTAACAGTAGCCTGGCATAAGTTTTTTCTTCATCACAATCATAATGATGCATATGTTTCTGTTCCTCCCAATCTAATAAACGTTTTACCAGTATAACATTCCAGCTGTACACATTGTTTTGCAAAACTATTCCTGCTAAGGTGTGAAACCAATACTGAACGTATTTCTTTTGTTTCAATAACAATAAAAATCATATTAAGAAATAATGATTCTACATTTCCGATTGAAGATAAACCACCTTAAGGCGGTTGTTCGAAATTTAATGTAAGACTCATTTTAGGAAAATATTCATTGAATGTGATGAATTATGATATTCATTGAACGTGATGAATTATGATATTCATTGAATGTGATGAATTATGATATTCATTGAATGTGATAAATTATGATATTTCTGATCTGTTTTTAATGACAAGATCCGCCTTCGTTTTTCAACATTTAGGATGTGAATACATTCTCAAATGCATCAGTGAATTATATCCGCAAACTGTAACACAAGAAAACATGAAAAAATTAAAACATAAAAAATAGGCCCAGTTTTATTTGTGCATTTTGCATTCTTAGAATTACGGGCTCATATACATAGGCTCATTGAAATTAAAGAAACAGTTTACAATAGGTCTCCAAAACACTTTGATATCAAAAAGAAAATACATAGGATTTCTCGTATGAATATTAATCACAATTTACCAACTCCGTTTTCGTTTTCAAATCAAACATGTAATTAATGTCCATTTTCCCCCCATCAGAGATATGTTTATCTATGCAAATGTGTCAAATGTGATCAAGCTTAAAAGCTTGTATTGTTATGCAGAATGGTTTTAATAGCAGTAGAAAACTGGTTTTCTAGACCACGATATTTACTGTGTTCGTTATCGAAGCCAAAAATTTACATATTGTATTGGAATGGAAAACGGTTCCCTAATCTATTTGTAATTACCGTTTGTGATCACCATAGAAGTTTTACTTCTCTATACTATGGTAAGATCTAGGGTGGACAATGAGACTAAACTAAAGACATACTTTGTGCAAACAGGAAACTACACTTATATGTTTAAAATATTAAGGAAAAGTTCCAGTTATGTAAAAAGAGAGACTTATACTCCAATTACATATATCTAACCACACATTACCATTTTGCATAAAACTGTACTTACGACGAAGCCATTGAGAAAGCTGTATAATTATAGGATTTTTATTGATATCAACTTTTTGAATGTATAAATAAACATTAACAGTTTTGCACTGAACGAAGTAAGACATGTTTTTCATGTAGAAGAATCAAACTGTAGCGCAAGATATACTGTTAATTTGAATATTGTCCGTCGTATGTTTTTAATATAACATGAAAAACAAATGTCTGATCAAACATTATGCAACTTTTCTTCTCTTAAATGTGTCATACAAAATCTTAATACTTGATCATCAATAACACTATGTAATGCGACAATTTTATACGACTGCTCCATACAAGTACATTAATGGTGCAGTCACGATTTTATTTTTTCACCATCATTATTTTTAGACATTTGTAATTTGCTGGACTTCTTACGCCACTACTCTCTCATATATTTTTGTTGCCACTATATGTTTCTAGGGAAATCTTTAAAAGAACGTAGAAACTCAATCTTTTATTCCTGCTATCGCGTTCTTGCTTAATTTACTGCAAGTGTTCTGGTCTCAGTAAGATCATTGAGTATATACCTTTTCCACTCTACAATGCCATTACATTTTTATGATTTATATGTTTGTTTGATTATGCATGCAACATTGTCGATTTGATGGGTGAGTTGGAGTTTATTCAGTAAGGCAACTTGTTCTTGTTTGTTCTTATGATAACTTGTTGGGTCAAATGTGAGGTTGGTGCACCCTAGAACCTTGGTTAAATCCCCAGTGGCAACTGTTTTGCCACTGACCGTTCCAAGGCGGTAACTCCTCGGGTTCTCCTTTCCGTTACTTTTTGTGGTGTCCTTTTTCTAATTGATCTATAAATGAATGTATGCTATCTTTTTCTTTACTTTTTGACTGTGTAGGGAGGTTGTGTTTTTTTACTGTGTTTTTTTCCTGATCTGCTTTTTTCACTTTTGTACAGTTACAAAATACATAAGATATTTACATTTGATTCGTCTGTTACAAGAAAAAAAACTGTTACTGTCTTACAGTGGATTAGAAGTCACTCTCAAGTTTCTTGGCATGGTGAACCTAATTGTTTCATAAAGGTTAAGAAAGTCATACAGTTGCTGGGTTATTCACAACGCACACTATCGTTATTCTTTGTTTTACTTTATCGCCGTTTCAGCGGTTTCATATTATAAACAAACAGCATAATTGCAGTCTACAATTGGTACTCAACTACATTTCGATTTCTTTAATCTGCTGCTTTATTTCTTAAATCTGCTGCTTTATTTCAAACACAAAATGACCATGAGCCGTTCTACACTTGGCTTAAAATGATACAAATTAAAAATACAAAATAAGATTAATGGATCGTTTTGCTTTCGGGATTTAATAAGCAGATGAATAAATGCTTACAGCTAACACTAAAATATCTTCTTAGTATAAGAAAAATAAATATTGTGATTTCAGTCTATTTTGACCGTAAAACTGAAATAATACTAAAATCAAAACAACAAAAACAACAATAATAATGATAATAATAATTATCATCATCATCATCATAGTTAAACTATTATTACTACTACTAATAAAAAAATAATAATAATTAGCCGAAGAAGGTGAAGGAGTAATACGTCATATTTGTCTACCTCGTAAATAGACGCGTTCATTCAAAAACTATTTTACACAATAACGACGTTAATAAATGGTACGCTAATAAAATACTTCATCACAAATATCTGCATAGTGTACGATCATTTGAAACAGGCATTAAACCTGAACACAAGTTAAGGTTTTTATGCCCTCACCACTTTGGAGGGCATACAGATTTGCCCTTGTCCGTCCGTCTCCCTGTCCCGCTCTAAGGCTGTCCGTACAGTAGACCGGTTTGTGTCGCATGTAACTCCAAACGTATAACTGCAAGAGCCATGAAACTTTCTAAGAATAGTTGTCAGTATGTGAACTTACGCACCTGGGTATTTGACATAAATTTATTGGAAATCGGCAGAGTTTTGCTCCCTCATTAAGCAAAAAATAGCATTTTCGACTGTTGTCGCGTGTAACTCCAAACGTATAACAGCTGGAGCCTTGAAACTTTCTGAGAATAGTTGACAGCATGTGAAGTTACACACCTGGGTATTTTGACACAAATTTATTAGAAATCAGCAGAGTTATGCCCCCTGATTATGCCAAAAATGCTTGTTTAGACTTTTGCCGCGTATAACCCAAAACGTATACTTGCTACAGCCATGAAACTTCCTAAGAAAAGTTGTAAGCATGTGAAATTACGCTCCTTGGTATTTCGACGCAATTTTGTTGGAGATCAGGATAGTTATGCCCCCTGATAAAACTAAAAATAGCATTCTTAGACTTTATACGCACCTGTAATTGTACATGATTTTTGTCACAACACAGCGGAATGTGGTGGCATCCGTGTCCTATGGACATATCTCTAGTTTTTTTTTTATGTACTTGTCTTATCTCCTTAAAAAGTGCATCAAACTTTACAAACAATATTTATAGTGACGGTAGGAAATGAAAAAAAAAAACGTTCATATTTGTTGTTATTCACAAATGTTTATGCATACGCCCTTTGAGAAACATTGACCATGGGGTTCCTTTTATTATTCGTATTATGGACGTTGCCTTAAATAAACTTATCTTATGTTTTATCTAATGAAGGCAGACAACAATTAAATAAGACGATAGCAAGTTAATCAGTAACGCTCTGCACTGAATAACCAGAGGAGTCGCGAGATGCCTCATTCCTTTACTAACAAGCTTAGGACATTAAATCGAGGTCCCCTGTATCGGTTATATACACTGAACATGTTCAAAAGAGTGTATCTGGAACGAGGTACTACCTGTATGTTGCACGTCAGGAGAGAGAGAGAGAGAGATTTACTAGTGTAATCTTTGAGGAAATTTACTCAAGTCAACAACACGTGTGCGTCCAATTTCAGCACAAGGTTACGAATTAAGATTCACGTTTATTTTTTTCTTTTCCTAGAGTGAATCTTGTTGCTAACGCACTTATCGGTCAAAGTACATCCTTAACTTGGTAGTCATGGCTTCAGATGGAGTTTAACAAAATGGGAATGGTTGTAATCCTAATATTGTTTACCATTACCGAATTTTAAGAAAGTATAAATGCGTCTATGTAAACAAAACTAGAATGTGATTAAAACAGATATGGATAGCATAATGAGCTAAATGATAAATGCCTCAGAGATATAAACCCTAATGTTTATCATTTACTTTTGTTGTAGTCTACAAATAAAGTAATCTAGGAGTATCAAAAACATACGCCGTTGCAACTGTACTCGTATTCCACTTGTTTTTGGGTAGTTTTGCATTTATCTTTGCAAATGTAATAAGATACATTTCACCATCATGCGGGTAAATAATTCAACAGTATACCAGTTCACATTGCAGCTTTATTTCATCATATCTCCACCTTTCTCATTAACAGCATGTTTCATTATAAATATTTAGGTACTGTTGTTTTGGGTATAAATTATTATTAAATTATTAGTTAAGGAAGATGTTTTTCTAGTTTCAAAAGGGAAAATTACTAAAAAGAGCGTTCGGCATCTTTAAATAATTTTAAGATTTGATGTTACCAGCTGTATATATAAACATATTTCATAAACTTAAAATGAATTTTCTTGAAACTGGCTTATAATTTACCAATCTATTAAGTTTTAAATTGAGGGTCGACTTAATATCGAAGCTTGGAATCACAGTTTCAGGTATTCAATGTTTGTGATCACGGTTGCAAGTTTTTCTATATTGCCGACCACGAATGAAAGAGAAAATAAATGGTGTGCAACAAAATTAGAAAAAAAAACTGAAAGCGGATGCTCAAATTCAAAAGGTATATAAATATCATTTCCGAAAATAGCCTTCAAGGACGCAGATGTATGGATTGTGATGACCTTTATGCATTTTTTTGTTTCTCTTTAACAGCGTCCGCCTTTTAAAATGTCATGATTTAGTCTGCTTTAGGATCTCATAACATTCCTCATAACTTTATCAGCGAAATCTGATATTAGAAACTGTATTTTAGGATGCAAAAGCAAATGATTGTATGCGTATTTACTATGCAAAATGAGATAATTTTACTACTTTTAAGCAAAATAAAGGTGGCGTTTTTGCTGCATCCCTTCTGCTTATTTATATAAGTCGTAATGCATTTCATCTTTAAACTATACAAATCGTTATGATTTCAAATACTAATATTGTATTGCCTTTACCCATTTAAGCCATTTTCCATTAACAACAGTTCCGAAAACAGTGTATATCAGCTCATTTTCGTTTTCACGAAAACGTCATTTCGGATTCAGATAAGAACTCATCTCTGTTATCATAATCCAGTTTGTTACCAAATAATAAACGGAACCATTCCAGTCGGATATTCCGAGGCAGTGACTTTATCAGTTTCTTTAAATGTGGATTTACGAATCTTAGAAAATGTTTCCTTTTCTCTGCTGTTCTTTCTAAATATTGAAGAAATGGCTAATAAAACAGGTACCGCTGAATTTTTTAAGCATTAAAATAATTATATAATATAAATAAAATTTCCTAATAATGCTGGAAATGATAATAACAATAATCAAATTAATAAAGAAGAAAATGATAACGCTGCTGATGACGAAGCAAAGGAAGTAAACTACCATATAAACGAATGTTCCAGCCATTTTTTTTTTCAAAAACTTCACACCAATATCTCTTCTTCATCCCAGTCTATTTCAATGAGCACCTTTGCCCCCTGTACCATTTACAAGTATCAAGTTTGATATTTGATGACATTTAAGTCCTATTTCAAACAAAACGAAGGGCAGTTATTCAAATTACACTATTATTAACAGGTACCATTGAATCAGAAAACGTTTCAATTTGATAGTGCAACAGCATTACTGCGAATCGTAATTTTCCACTAACGTTTATGCGTACGCCCTTGAAAATCTTTGTTTGTAATACATTTCAAAGACATAATGGTGTTAGTTCATTTCATGAAAATGGAAGTCCGACAGTAGCCTGGCATAAGTTTTTCTTCATCAAAATTCTAATGATGCGTATTGTAATATTCTGTTCCTTGCAATCCCATTAACGTTTTACCAGTATTACATTCCAGCGGTACAATTTTGTTTTTGTGAAAATATTCCTTTTTTGATAATCTAAGTACTTGATAGCCTAGGTGTTAAAGCGATAGTGTAATTATTTATTTTGTTTCACTTACAATAAATATTACATTTTCGAAATTCAAACAGGGCACTTTAAACATTCGCTACAAGAAGGCGTTTGTTCGAAATTAAATGTCATTTTACGTTATATAAGTTTAATGAAAATCGATGCACTGAGTGTGATTATGATAGTTCTGACTTGTTTTTGAAAAAAAATATCCGCCTTCAAATACCAAAAGTCTTTTTTTCAAATATTAGGATCTCAACAATCTGATACATAATGACAATAAGTCGATTTTTATACAAAATATAAAGGCATTAATTTAGCGAATTCAATTCAAAACACAATTATATTTCACCATTGAATCAGATAATTATTTGACAATATCGAATGTGCAACAATTTAACTGCTACAGTTATTATTCACAAAAGATTATTCATTCACCTTAGAGAAACTTCGAAAAGTAAGCGTTTGTCGAACATTTTTTCCATAACATCTTGCAAATTCATAACGCTGAGTCGATATAAATTAAAAATTTAAGTCTAACAGAAGCCCGACATAGGTTTTTCTTCATCATAATTCTAATGATGCGTAATGTAATGTCTCTGTTTCTCCTAATCCCGTAAACGTTTTACCAGTATTACATTCCAGCAAAACACTTTTATAGCGTCAGTTCTGCTGCTTTGATAATCTGAGTATTTGATAGTCTTGGTGTTGAACCTCACTCTTTAATTATTGCATATGTTTCTATCATAATAAAAAACACAGTTTCGAGAGATTTAGAACCACCTAAATTTCGTCTAAAATGTTAAAATACCTTAGGTTTTTGTTTGCTTGAAATTAAAAAAAACAGTCTGATAACGGGGAATATTTTCTAAGAAAACCGAGGCATATATTGGGATGAATTATGATATTTCTGACACGTTTGAAAGAACAGAGTCCGTTTTATATTACCGAAAGTATTTGCATTACATTATCGCAATTCATTTCCAACTTTATCTGCACACTATATACACAAGCAAAATAAATTAATGGATATAAAACCAAATAAATTTATGTTAATGCATTATGCAAATTGTGCTATATATACATTATAGCAATATCATGGTGATAAGTTTACTGCAACCTTTCATTATATTTATGAAAAGCGTGACTCGTTTTTGTTTTGTTGTTTTGTTTTTTTTTGATGATAGAATTTGTAAATGCTTCAAGGTTGCATGCTTCAATATTTCAATTACATTTTTGTTTTCTTGTATTGTCAATTCGAACTGTATTGAAATAACAACTGTTTCTGTGTCTCTGTTACAAATAATGAATACCAATTATTTTTTTCTCATAAAAAATGCCATTTACGCATCATATAAAACTTATTTGGCTACAATAATCAAGATTGTCGTAGTAAGGTAATGAAAAGATTTATTCCTTAGGATTTTAGTAAGATATTTCGAGAAACTGACGTAAGCAATTTTTAATAAATTAAGATGTAAAAATATTAGATAAGATCCTTCTATACTTACTTGTGCTGTTCTTTCTTTAACTTAAAATGACTGAGTATGAGACAGGGCCTGTTTAAGCAATTTAATAAAAATATTACAACTATATGCGGATTGAACAGTCATTTTAAATAGGCATTTAATATGAAAAAAAGATTTTCAGTTCGACTTTCACATATATATATTTACACTTGTAATTCTTAAAATATGAAACGCATTTATATTTAAATACAATATTTCTTGAAAATAAAAGTTTTATGTTAGGAAAATGCTTTTTAAGTAAACCGATGCATGGATTGTGATACTTGATTGTAATATGTCATTCTTACTTTTTTCAACAATAACAGCCGTCTTCTGCAGTTTTTTTTCTACTTAGGATATTAATGCATCACTAACTTTTATTCGCGAAATGAAATAACAAGGAAGAACACAATGTTTCTAAGAATTCAAAATCACAACAATTTATATTGATGTGGAATATAAATTAGTTATGTTTACTTTACAGCAATATTAAGATAATCTTTTTGCTTAAAATCTTTATATTCATGTAGCTCTTCGTGCACTTGAACCAAGCATTAAGAAAATGCCCCAAATTTCCAGTATCATTTGTTTTCAAATTTTATCTTTACTGCATTAACTGTTTGAAAGAATTTAAATTTCTAGCCATTTCTTTCCATCAAACTGTCATTTTGGCATCATAAAAGAAAAAATAATGATAATCACTATCATCGTTGTCGAAGTCAAGTAATAAATGGAATCCCTTCATCCAACTACCTTTAATCTCTTCGAAAACAGATTTACAGTAATCACATTTGGACTTACAGGTCTTTAAAAGTGTCTTAACTCTTAATTTGTGTTTTTGGTAGAACAAATAGTCAGGGGAAATTTTTATCACGCAGCAAATTAAACAAATTTCAGACGCCCTCAGTTTTGCAGTTTCTGCCAAGATGACGTAGAAGTTATGACCCCTCATGAGTGGTTAATAATGACCCCACACATGTGATTTGAATAAACTTGATAAAGGTCAACTGGGTAATTAAAAAAATATCTCACCATAGTATTTTTGTCAAGAATATTTTTAAAGAATTTGCCTGACCCATGGAGAAAATATTGAACAATTTTGCTAAAGGTCAACAAGTCATGGCTTCGTGTCAAATTTCAGAACTCTGGGCTGCCCATTCTCATCTGAGATAAAAAAAATGACGTACATTTCACATCACGCATATTAAAACTGCAAATGTTTTATCGGAATAAAGACAGCTCATGATATGAACGACAAAATCACCAATAATATCCATTTCTATATCTACAGACCTCTGAGTAAGCTATCATTTATTCAGGAAAGTAAAAATTTGTTTGTTATGAAACGGATTTGCTGTAATATTAAACAGTTTTGATATCGAGTGTCAATTTGCTTTATTGGAATCAATGCAATAAGAATATATCTGACGAATACAAATATAACTTATTTCAAATCAGAACGAATTTTCATCGTACGTACCTGATTTATAACAAAATCCAAAACTAATTTAACACTTTCCTTCAAGTTTTTACACTTCTGTATTTTTGACATGCTTTTGGGCCCTTGCGGAGAAATAATGTAATAATGTTTGCTCCGCAAAATATAAGTTGTCATTCAAGTCGTGTAATATATCAACAAATGTTTCAATGTGGTGTTAAATTCAAGTATGTTTTGTATTAAATTTCACTTCAACTAATAAAACGTTAACGTTTTAATTGGACGAAGTGTGCGTGAAATCGTCCTGCTGTGTTATTAATGTACGATTTCAGATTATTAGCAAGTAAAATATAATGCAGGGGAAAAAACAGAATCCGCCTTTAAAATGTGTTTTCTGCTTAAGGATGCACGTGACATTTGCGATGCAGCACTAGCATGTATCCGAAAAATCTTAACTAGGAAGAAGACGGATGCTCACCAGCCTCACCCAGATTCGTTTATATGTAATATGCGTAAGTGATTATCACTTTTATGCAAATAACTTTAACCTGTTCAAGACAATACAGAATATTTTGTTATGGTTCACATATGCCGACGTAAGTCGAGTAAAGATCTTAACTGTCCAAATATAGATGGTTCCAACTGATCTACAAGATCTGTTTAAATGTATTAAAGTCCAACGTAGCTTACATATATTCCGATGCAAGTTTTTGCGAAACCTTATTTATATATATATCAATGTAAATTGTCATGCATTTCTAGTTTCTAATACAAATGTTTTGTGTTTGCAAGTTATATTCGTATCGTTTTTACAACAGCTCGAAGTTGTATATAAATTTTATTTTCTTACCCACGAAATGATCATTTCAGAAATCATTTTAAAATTCATATCTTAGTTATCTTTGACTAAACGATAAACGCCCTCATCTACCTAAAGATTTTCTGATCATTTGATAGCGAGGTACAGTTTTTAACTGTTTCAATAAAATATATTTAATTTCCCTTTTATCATTTTTTTTCTTTCGTTTGCTCGAAATTGAAAGTAAGCCACTTGTAAGGATGAAAGTTTTTACACGACGCATTGAATGAGACGACTTATGAAAATTTCAGTCTTGTTTTATAATAGCCGCATCCGCTTCAAATACGTTATTTTTTCTCTGTTTCAGGATCTTAACGACTTATGAAATGCACCACTGATTTTTATTCGCCATATCGATTACAAGGAGGAACAAAAATATTTTTAAGGATGCAAAACCAGATAAGTCTATAATTATACATTATGCAAATGAGTTAAATTTTTATTTGATAATAATGGTGAATATATTAGTGATCGTTTCGTCTAACCCCGTCTTTATATCTACACAAATGTTCATCTTTTTTGTCTTAGAATTAAATCAATGTAGTCACTTGTTCTAAACTTTCAGTACAACTATTGTTTTTACATAATGCAGAACTGTATAAAATAATTGCATTTACAACTGTTTCCAAAGAAATTTTATATCAGTCCATACTTTTTCTCTCGAAATTGTTATTTTTGGCAACTACTTCAAATCTGATGACAATACTCCAGTCACTTGTAGTCAAGAAAGGAATGGAAGACGGTAGTTTTCTTTAACAAGAGAGTTCTAGTCAATAGCGTTAGCAACTGCTAGAAATCTGGATTTTACTCGTGTTTTTTTTTTGTAATTTGTACATCAACAGACTCGACTGTGTTTTTTGATGCTAAAACGTAATGTTCAAGTTGGTTACGTTTACAGCGCTGATTTTGTACGTTCTTCTAAAATTACGTTACTTTGCACTGAGCCACAAGGTATACTAAGATTACTTTCATATCGGAATATTTCAGTAATGACTGACTCTCCATTCGAAAAAAATAAATGTCTTTATCGTATTGTTAATCTGTTAAGCTTTGTGAAAGTAGTAGATATTTAAAAAAAGCAGCAAGAACATGTATCAAAATTAGGTTCAAATATATATAATGAAAAGGGTTCAAAATTAAAATTGATATAAAGATCAATATTTATATCTTACTAATATGTTCATAAAAAAACTGCATTTTAGAATGTAGACGTTTTATTGTAACGGATGATAAAAATAATCTCAATTTCATATTATTTCCTTTACAAACCCTTAAATACCTATACGTTATTACCAAAAGAACATTATTTGTCATTAAAATCGCTTAGGTAAAGTAATAATAAGAAGTTACAAAGCTTCTTTTATCGCAATGTCATTTTCAGAAAAAAAGGAAAAAGTCTGAATGATAGGGGTGATAGGGGATTCTTTCGTTAAATGCGGTGTAGAATCTACTTATAGTGCGTGTCAACTTGCTAAGCTAAATATCAAATGCACGTCACCTTAATAAAAAGAACAAAAACTGACAAACTAAAATATTAGTTTTTTTTTCCAAATTAACATAAATTTGCATAGTCCGTTTCTTATTTATTATGTAAATGACATAAAAGAAAGTTATGATTTCAATTCAAATTTTATACAGTATCACATTTAGTCTTTTTTCTGTCTCTAATAACGCATAGTATTTTTACTAGGCTATTCAATTTTCTTATCAAAATGGTAATCAATATTAAAAGCGACATTTTAATGTGTTATCAATTTCACATCAAGTTTTCTACAATTACAATACATTTAATTTCTATAATGTAAGATTTCAGGTTTCAGATAATTAACAAACGCATAAAAATGCAGGTTAAGTAATCTAAAGAAGACGAATGTTAATACTAAATGTAATTTTAAAAGCACTCAGCCATGCACGCACTAATATAATTAATATATGTGTCTGTCAAGTATCTGAGAGATCATCGGAGACACCTAATTTAAGCTCAGTCGTAGCCACAGGGCTTTTAGCGACGAGGCTAATACTCTTTATTATGAGATTAATTATGTTTAAACCTATATATTTTACATCAACAACTTGTATTTATCCAGCTCGACGACTGTTCTCTAGATTAAAAAAAATTAAACTATAGTACACGCGTCGAAAGAAAAGATATAACATAACATAAAAATTAGTATATTTCATTTCTGACGTGTACAAAGTACAGAGGCATAAACAACACAGTACAAATACGAAGTCAGATAGCGATTTTTTCTTCTGAATACTATCCTGTTATCTCAAAATGGCTATAAATAAAAAGTATGAACAAATCAGTTGTCATTATAATTTTATTATATAATAGGATTGTACAAGAACCTTTCTAACAAATACGATACATTAAAAAGAAACAATGTGTTTATTATCTGACTTCAACAATCGTACAAATTTTGGCACTAATGGTCTATTTCTTAAATAAAGTGGAATGTACTGCGGAAAATTATGGGGAATCTCACCACCGTCTGGATTCGAACCAACGATCTCCGAAACGGGAGTCCGGAATTCAAATAGAAATTGTTCTGTCATGTTTTCATTTCGCATGATTGTTACAGATAGCAGCAGATTGTGCATTGATAAATTGTCTGATGCTCTACTCGTTTTTAACAAGATAGGAAAGAAACACTTACTTTACAAATCAATAAGGGATATTATTATATAACCTATAAATAGTTTTGAAATGCCTTTCTCTGATTGGTGCAGGCTATCGCCTTGGTCAATATTATTTTTAGGTACATATCACATCATATTCACCAGCTAAAAAGTCCATATCTGTATAATGTTTAAATGAATTATTGCACGTAATGAAATACAAAAAAAAAGTTAACTCAGATGATAACAGCTATCGTGTCTAGTTTTGAATATACCACTCGCATCTATTTTCAAACATGAGAGAGAGAGGTAATTATCTATTTACGCATATCCGTTACTATGTATGTCTGAGAGAAAGAGAGATATGCATTTATGCAAATGACTCTATTGTATAACATCTGAAATAGGTTGTTTGCTGTTCAGAATTTACAGGATAAACATCAAAATCATTAAATGTAATTAGTAGAGGGATCTTTATGTAACACCCAATTAATAGTCAACTTGGTATACTATTGTATAGTAGCGCTGTTCTATAATATGTTTCTAATTACTGTTTTGATGGTTTCGTAAAACATGGCTTATTGTCTTTAAAGTTTAAAAAAAAATAGGGTAAGAAGAAAACAGGGCAAATACAATACTTCTGAGCCTTTTCAGCTCAGTTATTCAGTTTTTTGGTTGTACTTAGGTATAGTTTCGATTTTTTGTTGTTGAGATGCAGTCGATTAATTGGTCTTGTTTTTCTATGCATATTGTTGTACATTCAACCACTTTAGACATGACATTCTCTTGTTATCTCTTAGGTATCAAACACCTGTCTATTCAGTGAATCAACGCGATGTCAAAATACAGTATGTAATTTGTACAACCAAAAGAGTAAAACTTATATGTATTCAGACACAATTTAGACCTTTTTGCCTTGGACTGGTAATAGATTATATAAACCATATCACGGATACTGGTTTTGTGACACTAGCAAAACTATATTTTGAAATATGTAGAAAACTGTTCCATACACATACACAAATAGTGACCTCAACTTACTTACTTCGATGTTTCTAACACTAGATGAGCGTTAGGCTTTACCAAGTATTATTGCAGTTGAAACCTCAGTAAATAATTTGTATCATCTTAGAAAATTTCTCTTTGAAATCAACTATTTGTTTTTGCAAATGCTGTTGAACATGGAAATAATAATCCTTATAACAATAACAACAAAAAAATAAATAAAAATAATAAATAAATTTAAATAAATTTAAATAAATTATAACAATTTCAAAACAGAGAAAAACAGCCGGCTAAACAATGTATAAACAATGTCTAAACGCTTAGGCATATGTTTGCATATTTAAAGTTAATTTTTCAAAGAAATTACATTTTACCTCCTATTAACCTTCGCGTAAATCCGTACACAATGGTCTGATTGATAATTCTTTCATGAAGACTGAACTTCCATTATTTCATCACGCATCATCATACTAAATCGCACGTTCACAATAGCTAAAATCTAGTGAACTGAATATGCTAACCGTTAGCTTACAGCTTTATATTTTCCTTGTTGCCAATATTTTCTTCAGTGGCCAATCGGATAGCGATATAAACCGTAGATACTGCAGTTACATGAGAAAAAATGTTTCCGAGTAACACTGATTCGGAAAACACTCTCCATTAATTTGACACAGTATCTGATGGAAACTGTTTAAAAATTTTACGTTTTGGGATGTTCAAAATAGTCAATTTCCTATTTAAATCAATGATTTAACCTAACGAGATGACTTAGTCTTTTGCTGAGCTTTTGTGAAAAAGTTTACCATTGCTTATTCTTGAAGTCTGCTTACTGATCCAGTTTTATTTGCAAAGATGAAATATACTGATATAAAAGGATTAACATACGTTGGAAATTCGTTATGTTTGTAATAAATTAAGATCTGTATAAATCGTGACTACCCAGGTTACCATAGCTAATTTGCCTTTAGGCGTTTCATCAAGTTAGTGAAACCGTTGGTGTTTCATGCAGATTTGTAAAATTAGGAGTTGTATTTAGTTGTTTGAATAACGGGAATCTTCATTAGAAACGTAGTTATAGCACAACTATAAATCCTTTAGTTAAATTATGTTCTATTTATATATTTTTTATGTAAGTGAAACAAAGTGTTAAAAACCAAAGCACACAGACCCGTGACCTTTCAGTTACAATATAATATAAACAATAAATTTATGATAATCTACAGTATACATTACACTGTGTGTATGCGAATGATAAAAGCCACCAATTACATTTAGCTTCGGGTTTATTTAACCCTTTGGACACCAACACAATCTTACCTAGTAATGACTTACCATTAAGAATCAATGTCTTCAGAAACTTAGAATACATGTTAGAAATTTATTGATGTTTGCTTCACAGCAAAATTAATTTATAACCTTCATTCCTTTCGTATTTCATTCCTTTTATTGTTTTATCATTCCATTGTTGACAACAAAACAACAAAACACTATTCAAATTAATTTTAACTTATACAAAATTGTTAGTTATAATTATTATTTTGACATCTTAGAAATGTCTGCTTCTTATGTCGTTATAATAAGTAGCCAAGTCCAGTTGCACCTTTATTTATAACATGTCTTGACTGGATTTGTGTTAACAGTTGCAATAAATATTATCGAACTAAATTGATTTCTTCTTTTTATGCCCCCGAAGGGAGGCATATAGTTTTTGAACTGTCCGTCCGTCCGTCAGTCAGTCCGTCCGTCAGTCCGTCCGAAAACTTTAACATTGGCAATAACTTTCTTATTAGTAAGTGGATTCACTTCATACTTGGAAACAACACCCCTTTGGACAAGACCTTTCCACTGACCTATATTTATTTGACCTTTACCTCTGAATGACCTTTACCTTGAAGATCCAATTGTCCAAAAACTTTAACATTGGCAATAACTTCTTTATTAGTAAGTGGATTTACTTAATACTTGGACACAGCACCCCTTTGGACAAGACCTTCCCTTTGACCTATATTTGTTTGACCTTGACCCCTGAAAGACCTTTACTTTGAATATCCAATTGTCCAAAAACTTCAACATTGCCCATAACTTCCTTATTAGTAAGTGGATTTACTTCATACTTGGACACAACACTCCTTTGGACAAGACCTTCCCACTGACCTTTAATTATTTGACCTTAACCCCTGAATATCCAATTGTCCAAAAACTAATATTTGGCCATAACTTCCAAATTGGTAAGTGGATACACTTCATACTTAAACACAACACCCCTTTGGACAAGGCCTTCTCACTGACCTATATTTGTTTGACCTTGACCCCTGAATGACCTTCACCTTGAAGATCCAATTGTCCAAAAACTTTAACATTGCCCATAACTTCCTTATAAGTAAATGGAATTACTTCATACTTGGACACAACCACCTTTGGATAAGACCTTCCCACTGACCTATATTTATTTGACCTTGACCTCTGAATGACTGGTTCTCAGTTAAAAGGTCAAAGCAACACGTTCGGGGGCATTGTCATCTTACAGTGACAGTTCTTGTTTTCTGATCATTTAATAATGCTTAAACAACATTGTAAATCAGGTGTGAATATATTAGAACCGCCAGGACACTTTAACAGGGATTAACCGAACTTATATTACATGATATATTCCACAGAAAATGCTGAGCATGACATAAATGCACTGGGAGATTTCTTATGAAGTACAAGTCAATACACATGTTGATATAATGGATGAAATCTTAGAGAAAGCAAATAGACATAATTGAAATCTTGCCGTGACTCGAAACAAGATTATCGTATCAAGAACCCTTTGTTATATCTGACATGGCATCTTAAATGAAAAGGAAAAATCTACTGGGGATCCTTAGGAAAATATATAAAAGCAGGGTAAAGTAAATAAATAAAAAATAAGAGGTTTGAGATAATCATGTCTGAATTATATAACTATAGCTTTTGTTAAGACAAAGGAATTGCTTTTCAAAAAGCAAAACTTCACTTCAATCATTTTGTAATAAAACATGAAAAGTGTCAACGTATAATACCAGCGTAGTGTTGTTAACAATTATAAAATAAAATTTTCTTCATTCGTTTCAGTCGAAAAATAAATAAAACAGTGAAACCGTAAAACAAATATTGTATATCTAAGGAACATACAAGCATCAAGTTAATGACACTTAATTAAATTCAAGCCGTCCTTAGTGCCAACTCTGAAACATTTAATCACCCGATAGTGCAAAACAATATATACTTTATATCACCAGAAAACAAATACAACCATTTGAAGTTGAGTGACTGAGTGCAATTTGTTAATTCAAACTGTGCAATTGCAAACTCCCTTTTTTTGTGGGATGGAGGGATACATTTGCTTCTTCGTTTACTGTTGGAACTGTAAATATATAATAAAAGCTCACTTCATCAGGATGTGCAGGTTAAAGTTTTACTGTTTTATTTTTTTAAAGTTTATTTGCTATCAAAGTAAGTGTTACAAAATATTTACTATACCTGACAGAAAAGGACTTGTTAAAGACAATATATTTGACAAAGACAAAGATCTGTTAAAGAACTTAATCAGTACACTTATCGTTCCATAAACATCACAACTCCTCTTCTTTCATGTTAAGCTGATTTAATATTATTTTATCAAACTAACAGGGACAAAAGATGCACGATAAGATTAAATAACACTGTTAGTAATTACACTAAATTGGTTTGCAATAAAGACGTCAATAGAAATGATATATACGACTATAACTGTGAAAAGATAAAGCTTCCTGTACTTAATTAAATGTGATTTCCTTGTTATATACAACAGAAGGCGGAGTTAGCTTTAGATCTTATCAAAAAGTGCAACGTTTATTAAATATTGTACATGATACAATATGTCGGTAGATAATGAACTCTTAAATAAGTCTGGCATATGCTATGAAGATATGAGAAGAGTGTAAGATATACTAAACAACAATCAATTATTTTTATATTAAATCCTCCAGACTCAAAGCAATAACTCAAAGACGATGCGCCTTTTACAATGCAACCAATGATTTATGGCCAATTTGCGGAAATTCGCCGTTGCGTTTAAACAAGGCGATCATTACGGGTTTTTATCGTTATCGTTTTTCTCGAGCATTATTTTCCTGCTGCAAGTTTTTTTTATATTTTGAACGAAGAATTAAATTAGTTTAGTGCGCCATTTTTACATCCTAGTCGGTAGATTACTAAGGAAGTAAACATGCAGAAAAATGTCTGAAAAGGCTGAAAATATAGCATTTAACACCACAGCTTCCTTATCAAAAATAGTTAATAATTGTTTTCCTCCTTTTCATGACGAAATGATTTTTCTTTCGATGTGGTCCTTCTGCTGTTATGTTTTGATGTGTCATTGTCAAGGTTAACTAAACGTTTAAATGAGAATTCATTGTGTTCAAATATTATCCTACAACTCTCGTATCAAAAGTGTATAACATCTTCTATGATTATAGCTGAGTATGTTTTGCTATCATGTTGAAATAACCCTGATTAAAGCTTTAAACGATAACCAAAGGCATTTTCCTGTTCGGAGAATCATCCAAAATACTACACACATTGCCTTCACATCGCGTCAAAATGTTATAGCTAGACAAATCTTATTTCGAAGCTGTGGTAACGTTAACGAATATTTACACTACTAGCCAGGCTAATCAGATTGCAGTTTGGGATGTTTGCAAAACCCGTGTTAATCCAGTGTTTTGAATCTCTGGTAAAAAAAATTTGGCCGTTAGCTAAATCGTTGGCCAATCATGTTATTGTTTCATTCATTAACATTGGTTGCACGCAAGGGTTGTTGATAATTCATTATGTTTGCGTCCTTAATTACTTGTCTTATTTTGGACAGAATCACTTGTTTAAAATTGACGTCACGACAGTTAAATCTCGCTAAGCAGGCTATTTTCAGACAGTGCTAAAAGGTTTCTGTTAAATTTAGCGTAGGTCTCGAAATGTGTAAGGTTCATTTATGTGTTTGACTGACATTTCTGCGAGCGTTGCTGAACAATTGAATGACGTTTTGAAGTTTTCCATGAAAGTAAAAGCTTCTTGAGATATCATAGCGCTATTTCATTTCTCAGATGATGATTTGTTTTAATAAAAAAATAAATAAATTTGATAACTTCGAAAAAGGAAATTAAAATATGTCTTCCTTTTCTAGACTACTTGAATTCAAAGTTTATAAAACACATAATATCGCAGTATAAAAAATTCCTCAAAAATAAGCCTCAGTCTCCAAAATGACATACATTCATCTGTTTACTTCCAATGTCAGCAAAGGCATAGTATCAACTATAGCTGTATTTCAATGTTGTTATATGTATGAGACAATTAATAAAACAGTATTTATTGTACTTAAAACAATGTTGCTTCAATCCAGCCGAATATTAGCTAGCCTCATCTGCTTCTTTCGTCTTTCGTCTAGCCTCAAAGGTTGAGAGATAAAATCATTTCAATGTCTGATATACATTGTGCCTTTGCTCTTGTTTTTAGGGCAAATGTCACCTACGTCGTTAATCTTTTAAAAAACGTCCTATTCTATTTTTGAAATATATACTGATATGCATATTTCGTGAAGTTTCACAGACACTGCTGTCAGAAATAAAATATCAATGATGATTAATCAGCAAAAGACAGTGAATGGAAACAGTGTCAATCCCACGTAGGTTTCAGATTATTGTCTTAATTTCAGAGCAAGCAGTCAGTATGACCTTTAAAACTGCCACAAAATCGACATTGCAAACAAGGGTTTGCTTGTCATTGTTATATTTACTCTTTTGAAAATATTAAAAGAAAAGCTGACACAAATTTCATACCAAATATCATATCTTGAATGCCAAGTTGCACTTACAAAGATACTACACATAATATGCAAAATATGTGTTAGAACAAGCTCCTAACAAACATTCATCGTTCAAACAGCTAAATACAACTTCGTATCTACAAATCTGCAAGAAACAACTTCAGTTTCACTTACCTGTTTATACATCAACTAATTTAAATTAGCTATGGTTACTGGGGTAGTCACAAACTCTACGCTAATCTTAATTTATTGCAATTTTAACGAATTGGCAATGTCCGTTATAAATCAATTGCTTGTCAGAAGAAAAGCTCTAACACACATTGAATGATCTGACATGACTTAACGAATAACTGTATTCTTTTTTGATATTTTTGTAGTAAAACTGCAAGTAATTGTTGTTTTTTTTAAACATACAACTTTTGATTCGGATGAGTCAATGAATAAAAAAGACACAATTTTTCATATAACACTAAGGAGTTCGGTAATATAGATATCATTCGTCTTCTGACAAAAAGAAATATAATTCTTTACTGTTCTATTTTGCAAGTACAGTCACACCAAAACTATTTAAGATTTCACTGCAAAATTACAAATGGTTCTTTCAAAGTGAAAAAATGAATAAAGACTTTAGAGTACCCAATATTCATTCATAATTATTGGTTAAAATCAGATGCTACCAAAGCATTTCAGGTTAAAGCGGATCTTGTAATGCTGCGTAAACAGTTTAATAAGTTACGAAACCTTTACTTGGTAAATAATCTACGGTTAAATAGGACAGAAAACACATTTTTTACTGTTTATACCGTAAGCTCATATTTTAGTCATTTACTTAATTTTCATTATGCATCAAAATTTTGACCTGTGCTAATATTAAACTATTCTCTATATTATAACAAGATGTATAAATTGTGCATAAAAAGAAAAGACGAAGATTAAATTGCACTTAAATACTGAAGATATAGCAGTGTTCAGTATGAGTAAGATGCATGAAAAGATAAATTCTGAAAACACTGTGAATCTCTCACTTTTAAAAGAGATATAAAATTTATATATATCACAATTTACAAAAAAATACCTTCAAGAACATTATACTGTACATTAAGTTCATGACTAGGCCAGTCATAAAAGATTTTGATATATTCAGTTCTCACTGTGATCTTTTTTTCCCTGTGAATGAAGTTAAGTAAAAGTGTTTGCTTTTTTAAGGATACGCATCAGTTGCCAGTTGCAGTTTTAAAAATCAAGGGTTACTTTGATCTTTTAGTGTATAACTTTAAATGTCACTAAGACAGAAAAAAACGTCTTGATATTTTTAATGGAAGTTGTTTCATGAAAATGTAATGGTTCCTATTCTTCTTGCTATACTTATTGTCATCATCATTTAGTTATTATTATTATTATCATCACCAGTAATAAGTTCATAATTATTATCAACAGTTTATATCGCTTACAATAAATACGTGCGTATATTATATGAATCACTTGAAGACATTATGACCGCCATAGAAAGAACACATACATTTTTACTGGACACACATTATTAACCTTAAGGGTATCAAATTGTATGGGTTTTTGTCTGTTTGATTTTGTTTGTTTTGTTTGTTTGTCTGTCTGTTTTTTAATATGAAAATGAATAATATTCTAAAGCAATCATCTCCATATGGTTTCACTCTCCTATTTATTTCTATTATCATTAATAAATATTACATCAATCTACAATATAATTATGAAAATTATATTTAAAACACACACACACACACATATGTATACGGAACATACCATATCTTTCGTTTTTAGAAATGCCATTAACGATAATTTCTATTCAGTGGAGATAAAAACTTCCATTTCTCTATGCAAATGTGCCCGATAAGTTCAATCTTTGAGTATTTTGATGATGTGCAGAGTATTCAAAATACATTAAGAGACCTAATTCCTAAAACAATGGACGCGTTTTAATCATGTATCGGACAATATCTAGACAATCAGGAAATGTGATATGCAAGACAGCGCTCCTTGAATGTATTTCGAATAACATAATATAGTAATAATCGAATTTATATGCTCTGTGTATGCTATTTGAGACAACATCAAATCAAATATATCATGGTATATTATTGCACAAGGCATTCAGCTGTTGTTCAACGGTGCATTTTGAATTTATTGCAACCAAAACTAAAAACAGTGTTCGGACTGTTGCGGCTAAAATTATATATGTGGATTATTTTAAGAAAATTACATTTATAGGAAGTTATTTGTAACATTTGGAAACTGTACAACGTTCACGACGGGTGATACAGTAAAAGTTTAAGAGCAAGTTGCCTTTCAAGACAAGTTTAAATTTTAAACGTTTCATGATCAGCTGTAGGTAAAATAAAACAACTATAATAAACTATAATAAAGTACCAATCTAACAAAGTATACCCAAAATATAAACTTCAAGAGTTCATACAATAACCCCTTAATATAAACCTCATGACTAAAAGAGATATCGTTGAAATTTTAATGCATTATGAAGATTTAATTATGCTGTTCAAGAAATACTAAATTAAATGCTAAAACCTCATGAAAATAACACGTTTGATAGATATAAAATGTATATTTAGAAAGTTTGAAGTCGAAAACACGTAAATATCGAAGAGCATTTAAGTTTTTCTAGTGTTCATTTTAGAGATTTGTTGTCTTACATTCGTATGTTTCCATACTGAATTTATTAAACTTGTTGAATAAAAGTGATAAAATACACGGCACAGACACGATTTTTACGGTTACCACTTTAATTCAACTCGTTTCATAAATTAAATATAAAAATACATTCATGTAAGATCCTCTATTTATCTTTTTAGTTGAAATCCAAAAGTTTTAATTGGTTGAGCCTTTCCTAGGTGATTATCTGACTTGCTGACACTGTTTGGTTAAAAGGTCAGACCAAAAGATAACTGGTGATTTACTACAAAATGTCTTTTATATATAAGTCATTCTCTCGGAAATCAACACTGAAACTTTACCAAGAACCATGTGGAAACACTTTGGAAGGACTGGACTTTGATAAAAAGCAAGGTCTTGTTTAGATAGTGATAAACACATATTAGGTAGCTAAGACCAATCTTCAAGACACATTTATACGAATCATTGTAACAAGCCTGCACACTTTAAATACAAAGTCATTTTAGAAGCATAAAACTGGTCAATAAAAAAAATCTTAATTATAGTTTAAATGATGTCATTATAACAGTGCAACTTTACATAAAACTTATTATACGAAATCTGTTTGTCAGATGTAATTGTATGCTAAAAAAGAAACGAAGAAATATGAAAGTTTAAACGAAATTCAACAATTACAGATTTGTGTGTATCTACGGAACAAATCATGCTCTCAAAAACCTGCTTTTAATTACACGAGTATAAACAAGAAACGGTAGTTAACAAACTGAAATAAAACAATCGCAATTTTAGTAGCTTATTTTGCAGGAGACTCTTCCATGTTAAAAGTCCAAAAATTACATGTTGAATCATTATCTAAACAAATTGAAATAAAGATACGAAACAGTTGATGAATATCACATACTTTTAAATTTGATCAAAGATGTTTTTAAATGTCTGTCATGCAAAGTTTACTATTTTCTGTTACAAAGCATGTTCCTATAAGGAAATTTAAAACAACTTATGTTTGCAAGAACCGTCATTAAATGCTGACAGAAAATTCGTTTTATATAAAGACACATCACTCAATGTGTTAACACTTACTTTCTTTCTTGTTTTCAAAAGGGTAAAATAGGTTCTTACTGAATTGGTGATAGACATAAATTCTTCCATTGATGTAAATGTCACCGGGTGATCTAAATATAGAAAAAAAGTCGAAGCTTCTTATCCTCTTCTTTACCTAGAAATCCAGATTTAAGAACATCTGACAATGTCACCGCCTCCAAATCTGATTCTAAAGATCACAGACTTAAACTTGTCGGCTTGTCGGCACTGGATTACAGTTTTTTTACCGAAACATTTCAGATAATGCAAACAAGTCAGTTTAGTGGGTAGAAACATTAGAAAAGGTATTACAGCTATTGAGTGATTATTTGGTGAGGCTTTTTGGAATTTGTTTTTTTAATCTGCATTTAACTTTTTTAACAAGCATAGGTATACCGCTTTTTCTGTTTATTACTGAATGAAACTTTACGAAATACTACTACGTACATACACAAACAAATTCAAGGATCTAAGTCCTACTGAATAATGAACCAGACTAATTCCTAAAGATATGGCTTAATATCAATTTCTTTTTTTTATTTTTATTCATCTAAACTCCTTTTAGCAGCAACATATATAATAAATCCCGACGATATTAAAACAACTGGAACATGGTTTTACTGAGATCAAAGAAAAGTTTGCGTGAAGGAAATGCATTGGCAGGTTCTCAAGGAGAAAGCTTCTTAACCCAATTACGACAGATATGACTTAACGAGAAAAAGTAAATAGGCAGAACTGATGTATAACGTGCCGCGAAGTGAGGTTATACGAGTAATTAGACAATTGTTATGCATGTCACATCTTTAAAATAGAGCAAAAACGTCCAACAAGAAAACCAGCTTTTTCTGTCTATTATTTAGAATGACACTAGCCTTTTATGCGTATCATTTTCGTGTAAGCTTTTTGATTTTGAACAATTAGACTAAGTAAGAATATGGAGCTCTTAGATGTAAATGTCTGGCGCTCTAAGGTAGGCAGGCAGGCAAGCAGGTCGGTATGTATGTAGGTTTACAAAAATCCATGTGTATAGTTTCACAAAGTTAGTAAATGTAGAATGAGATTCCGTGCGATTTCCAATTTTCTGTCATCTAGAATTAATTCTAACCGAAGTGAGAACAGTGAATTACAAGCTGTCGACAAACGAGAGGTAACGTCTTTTTGAAACAAGAAATTTGCTGTAACAAATACAAGATGATAATATCGTCATATATCTACAAATGATTTATATGACTCAAGTCAAACCATTCTTTTAAAGAAATGTCATTTTCTAAGTTTATACTGCAAGATTAAAACCCTGTGTAATATTTAAAAAATAACGCAGTTTTGGTTTTCGTAAGTGGGCATTCCAAATAACACTGAACATTCTTACATCTTGTTAACTCTTTGTTACGCTAAAAATAGAAAAAAAAAACAATATAGCTGTATTTGACAAGTCATGCATTGGCAATATGTTTTTTTTTTCAAAGTTCCATAATTAAGATTCTAAATTAGGACAGAGCTAATCAACATTAATTACAAAATAAATCAGACAGTTCAAATCCATTAATTAACACTAGGCATTTTGTTCACAGAATTCAGAAACATTGTAGACACATATTAGTACTGCAGACCAAATTTCTTCTCATTTATTTCACTTAAACAAATTTTATATAAAAGTGCAACAGCTAGTTTAAAAAGAAACAAGCTACAGAACTGGGAGAGAAATACATAGATTCAGCATGCGTGTATTTAAGAACATGTTGATGTACGTATTATTTCTAGATATGATAAAACACTTAACTTTTAGAAAATTAACTTCATTTCGGTCTTTTTTTTAAGCACTGTCAAATATATTTGATGTTTTGTTTGAGGAAAAACTTGACAATGTTTACTTTTTGCGTTTTATTTTTTTGCGGCGTAGCTGTATTGAAATTGATTTTGACCTACATTTGTAACGAATTAAATTGTTAGATACAAAATCTGTAGTTGAAGAAAAAAGTTTGCATTTGGTTAATTATAAAAGATGTTGCTGTTACAGTAAGTTATGAAATTTAAGGGCAAAATTCGTAATGTTTAGATTAATTGCGTCTGAAAGTAATGCAATAATTATAACATTAATACAGCCGTAAATTAAATATCGAAACGTTTTAACCATGAAAAAATATATATTAAACGGAGAAAATATATAATAAATATGACTTAATATTTATTTAATTGAATATGGTATTGCCACTTTAAGCATTAAACTCATTTTTTTTGCTTGTTCATAACTTAAACTGTTAAAAGGACATAACAGCTTCCAATTGTGTTTGATCATTTCCACGTGATCAAGTTGTAAGTTTCTACAACTTCTTCAGATTTTTTTTTATTTCAACAAAGTTTCAAGAAATAGTGTCTTTAACAAGTATTTGTTAAAGCTTGTACTATATAACTGCATACACTATGTCTTAACAAATACTTTGTTAAACATAAACCAAATTGTTGTGGTATAATATCAATGCTTTTTAACAATTATATGTTAAGATCGCTTTTGCTTAGACTATCATCAATTGGACATCAGAGTTTAACAAATCTTTGTTAAACTATTCTCGTCACTTGACAGAGATGTGGAAAGAAAATCAGCTGAATTGTTAACAATTATTTGTTAACATCTCTGTTCACTGTTACTGAATCTACCGTCAGTCAGAGTTTAACAAATCTTTGTTAAAGCTTATACTATTCTCTTCACTTGACAGAGATGTGTAAAGAAAACTGGTCGAATTGTTAACAATAATTTGTTAACATCTCTGTTCTCTGTTACTAAATCTACCATCAGTCAGAGTTTAACAAATCTTTGTTAAAGCTTATACTATTCTCTTCACTTGACAGAGATGTGGAAAGAAAATTGGTCGAATTGTTAACAATAATTTGTTAACATCTCTGTTCTCTGTTACTAAATCTACCGTCAGTCAGAGTTTAACAAATCTTTGTTAAAGCTTATACTATTCTCTTCACTTGACAGAGATGTGGAAAGAAAATTGGTCGAATTGTTAACAATAATTTGTTAACATCTTTGTTCTCTGTTACTAAATCTACCGTCAGTCAGAGTTTAACAAATCTTTGTTAAAGCTTATACTATTCTCTTCACTTGACAGAGATGTGGAAAGAAAATTGGTCGAATTGTTAACAATAATTTGTTAACATCTCTGTTCACTGTTACTGAATCTACCGTCAGTCAGATTTCAGAACATAACAAATATTTGTTAACGATTATATGAGAATCATCAGTTGGCAAAGATATTCAATCGGCATCGGCTGGATATCAATGATTTTAACAATATCTGTTAACATGTTTAATCTTGAATGTATTAACATTCTGATTTCAGAAATAAACGAACCTTCATAAAATTTTATCATTGTGATTATTAGTTATTAATGATGAAGAATTAACATCAAAGTGATGCATATTTCCCGTTTACATATTTGTCAAAAAAGCTAAAATACTGAGTGAATAAATCTTGAAAAATAAACTTAATATGGCAATTATAGAAACAATTATTAATTTTACCGGTTTTAAGCCATTACAAATATACTGTGAACAATGTGTTTTGCTGATAACCATGAATTAAAAAAGATATTATATAAAAGGCCTTCACTTTTATCAGTAAAAAATTTACCCCTTTAGTCACGGGTTGAATACTTTAGTTATAACATTAATGTTGAGGCAATCTAATTATTAGATGCCGTGGCTCAGTGGTCTAAGTCGTTGCTCTATATTACTGACCGAAAGGTCGTGGGTTCGAATCCTGGTAAAGTCAAAACTTTTTTTTTTCAGTTTTCATGGTGTATAGAAGCATAATATTATATTTTTTCCATAGTATATAAAATCCTCTTAAATTTGAAAGAATAAAAAATTTCAGCAAAATTTTGTGAGTCAGTTGCTTTAAATAACCTTTACCCATAACAAAATTATATCCAGTCAATGCTGTGTAACATTGTCTATACAAATATATCACTGTATCTAAAATCTAAAAATGAAAGAATGCAACCGTTAAGCAAGAAAACATAACATTCAACTTGAAAACACAAATTAAATTCATCCATATATATTATTTCCTTTACATTTCTGTCAGTATTTTCCACTTAATTAAAAGGTACCAAAAACATTTTTTTTGCCTGACCATTATAATATTGCAAATCCAACATTACTTACTTTATTTAACACAATCTATTGATGACCCGAATTCACCTTGAAGATGAAATGTCTAAGCACACTGATTTTTTCTGTCCGAAGTTTAATTACCAATAAACCACTAAATTTATGCCTTCTTTTCTTCTGTGAGAGTGTTTAAATTATTGAGCCCTTTACAAAATGTAATCATTTGGTACTGTGGTGTAAATAGGACACTCTTGGTTGCTACTCACTCTTTGTTTACACTATTCAGCATTTTATGACCTCCATGGGAATTGTCTTGATTTGTTGAACTGTGACTGCTCAAGCATGTAATGTTAATTTCACCTCAAGCAATGAAAATCCCATTTAACTTAGTCATGGCACTGGTCAGAAAACCAGATTCATATATACAGTCCTATGAAATACCAGGGAAAATCGGCTCAATCTGAGCCAAGTCTTATCAGTAAGCATATCAGTGAGAATTGCCCCTTACAGTTATAAATCAATTAGCACCAGCTTGTGTTTGTTTATAGTCTGCTGACCACTCCAGTAATGTATTAATGTTATTCCTAAGATTTTACTGCAGCAACATCTTCATTATCTGTGTTTAACCAAATCATGTAGAAAATTAGAAAATAAAATTATAAGTAGATCTATTGATTGTTAGCATACTATTCATTTTTGAGTAATAATGACTTCTTTAATACAACAAAATCAATTTTAATAATTGATTTTGTTGTATTATTTTTGTTACAAACAGGATGAGATCATTAAATTTAAAATGAAGCCTTTTTATTTGTATACATATAGGATATCAAAGTGTTTTTGAGATTTTATTATTTTATTTTGCTTTGATTTTTATCATACCTGAATTAAAGAAGTAGTACTACTTCTAGTATACTACTTTATTTCTGGTCATGAAATAAGAGATTTTATTGTGTTTGTTTTCAGCCCTTTTCTGAACTACGTGTTCTTGAGAATAATGACAATACAATGAATATGTTAAAGCCAGTGTGTGTGTGTGTGTGTGTGTGTGTGTGTTGTTTTAAAAAAAATACTTTAAGCCAACCAACACGCTTGTAGAATATTTCAATTTCACAAGGGAACTAAAAGTCGAAATAAAAACCATAAATGAGCAGGAAGTTATTTGTGTTCAAGGACTACTTCGATATATAAAACTGCAGAACATAGTAATCAACACGAAGACAATAGATTAAAGTATCAAGGTTTTATATGACACATTAATTAAATCTAGTATTATGAAGATCTTTAGGACATTTCACTATACGAAAACAATATTTTATTTTCAAGCTCAATTTATTAACAGCATTTATTGAAAAGAAATGGAAAAATATATGTATGTTTGAACATCACCTCATGATGTCAAATTCAATAAATATTGTGAATAAACTTATGAAGACCTGCTTGAGAAAAAATCAAACAACCTTCAAGATTTACTGAAACTGAAGAATTTCACCGAAGCCATTACGAAAAATGTCAAAACAAAAGGCTAAAACCAGAACGGATAGAAAATTAGCTGGAGAAGAGAGGGATGGAATAAAACTGAAAGCAAGATATTTGCATATACCTCAAATCTTAGATTTTTTGTTTAAAGAAAAAACATTCCAGAAACTGTACAGTCCTCAATAATTTTATGCGCTGTCTGTGTTTCATCATGCCGCCACCCTGCAGACATAAATGATTATATAGAAACAAATTCAAATGATCTGGAAGAAAACATTAATATTGCAAAACTTTGTGCACATGGAAGATATGACACAGATGATCTGAATAACACATTTAAATATTGAAGATATATCTGCAGTTAGAGGCATCTTTTAAAACGAGTCAAGTTCAATACAGAATTCAGTATTAGATTCATTAGTGACAGAAAGTGTTGAAGATACTGATGGCAGATTATATGAAGCTCTACAAGAAGAAAATGAAGTGAACAATTTCATACACACTCTTGGGTTTGAGCCACATAGACCACCTAAAATGATAACTTTGCACCCTCCACCAGTGACTGGAAGAGATGATGCCATAACAAAGCTGCAAGAGGTTTTAGAGGATATTCTCATCAAGACAGATCTTGAAGATCGGAAATGCAGTATGAAATATCATTTACACCTGACAACAAAATTGGAGCAGATTCATTCAAAGCAGGAAAAGAGACAGAAGTACCATCAATTTCTTGTAGAATTTCCTGTCATGCATCTGAGAAAATCAAAAATTATAATTCCTGTAAGTGCATATACAGATGCTGGCCTAATTCACACTTTTAAATACATGAGAGGCGATGAATGTATAGAATGGAAAAAGCTGATGTCAGTAGAAAACATTGAGACATTGACGTTTAACTGTAGGTTTTCAGCTGATGTCAATAGAACACATTGACACATTGACATTGTCTTACTGTAGGTTTTCAGCTTGCATTAATTCAAAAATTCTCTCTGAGTCGCACCTCAGCAGAACAATAATCATATCAAATCAATTATTTCAATGCAGATTTCTGAAGAATCAGGCCAGACTATCATGATTTCATAAAAAAGAGGTGAAAATAACAATGGCACATTTTGCTCTTCATGTTGAAAGTATGCGTCATTGTCAAGCGATATTTGCAATTGATTTTGCAGAATGACTAGAAGGAGCAGAAAAGTACTTTCTACCTCTTGCAGCTGATATAGATTTAAAGTTTCAAGAACCAAAGGAAAGCTGCTGCTATCAAGAATGCTAAGAACGAAAAGTTGCTACTTTCATTGATTCTGACACTGACACCATTAAATTGTTTCTATTTAGTTCACCTTTTTATAGCACATGTTAATTTACAGTGACTAACACACAGTTCATTTAAAGGTGCATAAAAAGGCAAATGTTTATCGACATTTATGTAAATATTGTGAAAAGCACATGTTGGCTTGTTGAAAAACATCAGAATTCAAACCTTTTCATACTTTTATTGATATGTCTTACCCTGGTAGTCACAGAGGAGAGACTGTCTTCATATGTCATGCATTAAATTCAATAGTTAGTGTGCTGTTGCTTTTATGGTAAACCACAGTTTCAATGACTGGAATTGCATGGATCTGAGTCCTCTTCAAGGGAAAATGCATTTATCTTGCATTTTTTAGGTGAATAGAAGGATGCAATTACACTGTATATTTACCTCTCTTCGATTTCAAAAAAAATATTTGTGAACAAATATATTAGTAGCTTAAAGTGCAATGTTATTTTTGTCTTATTTACTTCATTTAAAAAAACGGTCTTACTTAAACCTTAAAACTGATAAATATAGAACCGTTATGTTAAAAAACAGACAGTTAATATATAATGTATTCATATTAAATATGTTATCCCACACGCATCCATCATCTTTTGGATTTGTTGAATATAGTATACCCCCACCCCACCCATTTTGTGGTGGGGGTATAATAACTGTTTAAGAGCGACAGTAAACAGCGACTTTTTTTAAATTTAATTTGACGACAAGAAAAACTGCTGTGTGACAGGTTTTATGTTTCATATTGTTACATGTTTCATGCATTCCAAATCACTATTTAACACTTTCCAGTTTCAAGAATTCATGCATTTCAAATCCCTAATTAACATTTTTCAGTTTCCAAAATGAATTCTAACACTATCTGCATTTCGCCGACACTTAACAAAGAAGAAATTAACCTTTATTTATCATACATGTTATATCACACAAAACACAAGTGGGCGACTGCTGACGTCACAGCAAACATCACCGTTAAATAGTGCACGTACTTTGCCCCTTATAAATACACGTACGTGTTAGAATAGACTAGATTTTAAAATGTTCATGATCTACTGTCGTATAAATCATGGTTTCTCATTCATAAGCATATTCATCTAAATTAAATTACTATGCATTTGAACTAGACACTGTGATAATATTCAATGGTATATCTCTCAGACTTAAAATTTATTTCCGAATTAACACCAGAACAAAATGCTTTGACAGTTTTTTATGGAGTATAGTTTAATAATATCCCTCATAGTTTGTATGATTGCATATAAAGTAGATATTGCAATTTAATTTTAACTACTTGTGTTACAAAACAGTCTTACAAGCTAAAATATATTCTGGAGATAAAAATTTAAAGTGGAGAACTATTAATCTCTGATAGGTAGCTTCAATTTACAAAATCAAATGTTGTAATCACAGTCAAAATTAAAACCTAACAGTTACTATTCATGCTAAGAAATTAGGATAATACCATCACTTATAGAACTTTATGTTAAAACACTGGGGCTAATCTAGACTGGTTTCAGGCCCAGCAATTAATATGCTATTCCATAGTTATGTTAATTACTATTAAGTCCCTTTCAAATTACAGCTCTATCTTTACTTGGCTGGGATTATATGATTGCTTGGAGAGGAAAAATGTTGTTATTAGAGGGGTAAAAACATTTAGTATATCAATGTGTTAACATAAAAAGAAAAGGATCATACAGCCTGCAGCCAGGCTAGGGCTTATCAACTACACATTGCACTTCGTTTGACCGATAATCAGAGGTCAAGTTTGTAACATGTTACATGTTAGCACATGCAGAGTGTGATCAGCTAGAAATTGAGAAAATTAGGCACAAATAAAAATGCTATGGAAGATCAAACATAACGAAAAAATTTACAAACTGGTTTAAGACAGAGATTTACACCAGGAAACAGTTCTACTTATATCATATACTAATTTTCTTATAAAGAAGGCCACTTCAAATATCAGCTTGTTCAAGTAAATATTAGGGGATTACAATTAAAGAGACTCACTCAACAAATATAGCTGATTTTTTTTTAAACTATATTATATATGGAAACACATAACATGTGCTTCTCTACACCAAGAAAACTGGAAAAAAAACATTCGTACCCATGCCCTTTTGTTCAGGAAAATAAAGAGCGGAGTTCTACACCACTGAGTCACAGAGGCTCGTTATATAAGATTTGTCAAAATCAATAAAATATCTACCCCGTGACGAACAGAGTAACTTTTTATCAATAAAACTGTGTAAAACTTTATAATGTGATGTGTTTTTGTAACAAAATATGAGTCAGCAACTTAGTTTAGCTATGTTCTTCACAAAAACAGCTAGAATTTCTAGGTGTATTAACATTATTTTTTTGCATTGTCGACCTATCTGTGAGTCAAAACAGTCGACAAAGAATGATCTTCGTTATGATTTCAACAAATAACTCTAAGGTATTGACAAACTTTTTTAGGTTTTGATAGAAATTTTAAATGAATTTTGTTCCAAATTTGAACAAATATTGAAATTAAGAAAAAACTTTATTTACATGGTTGATTGCATGTTTGATCAACTGAAATTTACAAGAGGACAGTTTTCTGTGCTCCTCGAGGGAAGGGGAGCATATAGTCGCCGCTTTGTCTGTCTGTATGTCCGTCCGTCCGTCCGTCCGCATTTTCTTGTCCGGGTCATAACTCTGAAACTACAAGAAGTATCAACAAGAAACCTTTTAGGTAGATAGATCTTATTGAGTAGAAGTGCAGTGCATAAGAACAATAACTCTGCACTTTACACTTTGAACTTTGTCCAGGACATATCTCTGAAACTACAAGAGGTATCAAAAACCTCTGGTTTACTTGTCACCAGCCTACTTCAGTGACCATAACACTTTCTGGATAGGACTGCCAATGTCTTAGTTGATAGAAAAAATAAATAATAAAATGGTAACTGTCTTACATTCTTCATTGCGTATTCAATCAGTTTTAACCTTTTTTCCAGCAACTACCAATACTGTGAAATCATTTTTGTTCGCGTAGGACGAATTTTCGCGAATTTCGCGCTAGGAACAATGCGCGAATTTAAGACCGGGCTTTTATTAAACTTATAAAACATTTACGTTATCCGAATCTTGATCCTGTCCGAAATACCTGCATATATTTTGCCACTCACTTTTGACCATTAGTTGTTGTTTTTAGCCAATATAACTTAAATAATCGGATGTTTTGGCAAATTCTAAATATCTAGCAAAATTAAAATGAAACTTATTTTGTTTTCTTTTTAAGTATGTTTCGTTTGCATTTTCTTGAATTGTTGAACGCTTGTTTGAAGCGTTTACTAATAATTATTGTATCGTTGTCATAATTCGTTAATTGTTTTTTTAGCGTAATTGATTAAGGACCGGTTACAAAAGACCTGTCGGTATCGATCTTTTAATCTGTGCACACTTAACCTGTGTCAATCAACGTCAATTAACAGTTGGACCTGTCAGTTTGTATATTCGAAAGTGGACCGCGGTAATTGACACGTATACACTCGTCGGTGGTGATCCAGCGTCATGCAGCTGTCGTCTGCTTTTTATGCTGATAAAAAAAATTTAATCTGAAATTGAAAATGCGCGAATTTAGGACCGCGCGAACGTAATCTTTTTTGCCGTTTGCGCGAAATTTCATCCCAGCGAATTTAAATGATTTCACAGTAACATAATATCTTTATGCTGAATTTGGAAAAGACTTTATGAACATACTATTCTATGTCTGAAACCAATTCGAGGAGCATCACCCGGTTCGACCGGCTCTTTTTTTTAATTACAAACCTACTATCAGTAAATTGAAAAAAGTCTAGTTTAAAATATACTACAGTTAGTTATAATATTGTGTAGATCATACAAATTTCCAGTAATGTCCTATCATTTATATGTAAAGCAGTTTTTATTAGATTAATCGAAAAAAGCATATATTATTGTAGTATCAAAAATTTTGGAAAAAGGATATTTAAATAACAGTCAACCGATTTCAATGAATTTTTTATCAGCTTTACCCAGCGGAAATATACTGTTTTACATAAACTTATGTTGAAATCAGGGAGTGGATGAGTTTGCACATGAGTGTGGTAACGCACTAAACCAGCGGTGGCGAGATCGATCCTCCTCTCCTCCACTAACATTACTAAATGTCTTCTGGTTGAATGCAATGTATCACTGTTGTACAATGAGCATGCAAAAGAACCCCAGGGGTGTGTCTGAATGGGATGCTTTTTGATCTTGCACTATTCTCCACTCATATAACTTATCTCTAAAGGGGTTGTCGGTCATATGATCAACTGGTACCAATGATAAATAAACTCAAATAGAAAGATAGAAGAGAGAATCACTTTTACAATTAGATTCCTAATACCCTACCTCCACTCTTTAGAGTATTTAATTCCATTGATTTGTGTAGGATTTAGACATTTTCACAAAAGGACATGCGTTCAAACCCCACTCAAGCCATTTTGTCT
The DNA here is from genome assembly GCA_012932295.1 of Cyclina sinensis. NCBI lineage: Eukaryota > Metazoa > Mollusca > Bivalvia > Venerida > Veneridae > Cyclina > Cyclina sinensis. The sequence continues at coordinate 38,061,571 of JAAONU010000007.1, read as the reverse complement.
CTAGTTTTGGGCAGTTTTACATTGTTTTGGTTTTATTACAGTAGCATAACAGCCCGAATTTATCATTTATATTTTTTTTCTAATTTTATCATTATTTCTCTGCACCGATATTCTCTTTATGGTAAGAGCAGAATAATCTTACAAGAAAAGAAAAATATAAGTTTTCATATCACAGTATGGAAGTATAGTGTAAGATACTCAGTTCAGTTCAAACTGAAGTTTATATGTTTTTCATTTGAAAAATATTTGAAAGCAATAACATCTTAAGAAACAACATGCTAGTTGTATGATACACTCTTTCTTACTACACTTTACAATTAATTGATACATTAATCTGAATTATTCAGACAGTTGTGTGTTAAGTTTCAAAGTATGATTTTTCAACTTAAAAGTTATGACAATTTTGTCTGAACAATTCAGACTATTGTCAAACTGTATTATACCTACCAGTTCAGTTTGTTGTTTGTTTGTTTGTTTATTGGGATTTAATGCCAGGTTTAACAGCTGTGGTCATATCCCGGCAGTCAGTCCACCTAGCCAGTGTCCCTGGGTATTCAACCAGTTTACTAAATAATTTTTCCTCAAGTGACTGACTACTTCGATGCTCTACCGACTGAGCTAGCCAGGCCGGCAAGTTCAGATATTAGTCGCTTCATCCATTTGGGTGAAATGCATAAATGTTAATCTTCACCTTTTTATATTTTATGATTATGTTTGTCATGTAAATGACATCAGATAATATTAATAATAATAATATTATTATTACTATTAAAGGATAAATAGTTCATGTTCAGAAAAATATCATGACTTACTACAACAGTTATTAATAGGTTGATGACGTCGTGAAAATAGTTCGTGCTCTTAAATATATAAGCTAATATGTGCATAACTGACCACAGGCATAGAGCTACATAATAGAGTAAATTTATACCATTTCACTTTTATTTCATCACTTATATAACTTATGTTAAATTTGCCTAAATATTCTATCAGTTTTCCTGTATGGTTATTACACCATGCACATTTAGTGAGGACACACTGTTTTTTAAAAATGTAATAAATCAAAACTTGTTTTTGTTTCTTTCTTTTAAAGGGGCTGTTCTCCAGATGACAAAAACAAGACAGTTTTCTTGTATTATAAATTTCTTGTAATATTTATGACTAATGATTAAAAAATAACTTACTGACAAAAAATAAGTCAAATAATTACATTATAAATGGATTTTTTTCCCTTTCAAAGTGCTATACCGTAACGCGACGGTATAACTATGTCGTATAAGATTTAAAGTAAATATCTGTAATATCACGTGCGACGATGGTGGTGACAGTAAAAGCGTTAGAAATATTTTGTTAACATGAGGGTCCAGAGTTCAAATCAGGCTGGAGCGAAAATATTTTTTTTATTCTGTTTTGACTTGTATAATCAGTTTTGAAGTAAAATTTTATGTTGTTATAATCTCACGGCATCTAAATATATAATTTATGGAAAAAAAATGTTTTTGTAAAATCTGGAGTACAGCCTCTTTAAAGACTGTTCATACAGGAAAAGTAATTTTATTTCCTCAAGTGCTATAGTACAATTGAAAGTTAGTTTTCTAGAGTATACCTTTTCATCATTTTTTAAATTAATTTATGTTTAGCCCAGTAAAAGGAAAAATTAACATTTTCCTATTTCATAGCTCTGAAAAAGTATCTGTAAAAATAAAGTGGTCAGGATAACATTAATAATGCTTGTCAGTGCTCAGCAGGTCATGTAATATTTATAACAACTTAATTGACCAGGCAAATTAACTACATTACACGCCAAAGCATTTTCTAGATGCTTGTAAAATTTCTGCTGTGTGCTATCTTACTCTGTATCAATACAAAGAGTAACACATCCCTGAGAAATAAGAGGTCACAGACAGGCCATAATGTCATGCTGAGAAGCTAAAGATAATGCAAAAAAATTCTGGAAGGGTTAACCATGTGAAAATTGCTACAGCTCTGTGTTAAGATATTCAAAGCTGTTTATCAAACATCGTAACCAATTAGATCTCATTTTCGAGTAATTTTGAGAGAGGCAGAATTTACAAATGATACTGTTGCTCCATGTATCCACACCAAAAATGCTAATTTATGTCAGGATACATTCATTCCAGGTATTTCAAATTTTTACTTTACTTCACAATATCAATATCTGTGTAAATCTTCCGATGAAATAACCATCACTATTTATTTAAATTGCAAAATCTAATAACGTAATCTTGACATTGGTTATGTTTTTCTGTACGGAAAATTGCCAGTATTATATTCCTATATGTACAATTGGAGCGGGGCTAGTGTTATCAAATATTATGTAATTCTGTGTTTTGATTGGCTGAAAATAATTATCATCTTGATTGTAAATTTGAATCTTCATTATCTTTGTAGCAAATTTTTTTGTGTTTTTTTTTAAAACTATGTAAGTAAAATAATTATTTGACAAGTACTGAATAAAATGTTGTAAATAAAAATTAATATAAAATTTTACTAGCTTTGTGTTTACACACAAATTAATTTTATTTTGTTTTTGGGGACTTGATTTGATGAAGATATGATTCAATTACTGATGTGATCCAGAGTTTGATAGGGAAAAATATAATTTATATAATATCTTTTTAGAAAATCTATGATTATCAGCAAAACAAATTGAGGAGAGTATATTTGTAAAGACTTAAAACCGGTAAAAGTAATAATGGTTTCTATAAATGGCATATAAGGTTTTTTTTCAAGATTGATTCACAGAGCATGTTAGCTTCTTTTTAAAATCTGTTGACGGGAAATATGCATGGTCACTTCGACGTTCATTCCCCATCTTTACAAACTAATAATCACTATGATATACTTATTTTTTTATATAAAACATTCGTTTATTTTTGAAATCAGACTGATAATATATTAAAGATTAAACATCTTAACAGATATTGTTAAAATCATCGATATCCAGCTGATGCCCATTGAATATCTTTGCCAACTGACGATTCTCATATAATCGTTAACAAATATTTGTTATGTTCTGAAATCTAACTGACGGTAGATTTAGTAACAGAGAACAGAGATGTTAACAAATTATTGTTAACAATTCACAATTCGGCATATTTTCTTCCTGCATCTCTGTCAAGTGAAGAGAATAGTATAAGCTTTAACAAAGATTTGTTAAACTCTGACTGACGGTAGATTTAGTAACAGAGAACAGAGATGTTAGCAAATTATTGTTAACAATTCGGCATATTTTCTTTCTGCATCTCTGTCAATGAGAATAGTATAAGCTTTAACAAAGATTTGTTAAACTCTGACTGATGGTAGATTCAGTAACAGAGAACAGATATGTTAACAAATTATTGTTAAGCATTCAGCCTATTTTCTTTCTGCATCTCTGTCAATGAGAACAGTATAAGCTTTAACAAAGATTTGTTAAACTCTGACTGATGGTAGATTCAGTAACAGAGATGTTAACAAATAATTGTTAACAATTCAGCCGATTTTCTTTCCACATCTCTGTCAAGTGACGAGAATAGTTTAACAAAGATTTGTTAAACTCTGATGTCCAATTGATGATAGTCTAAGCAAAAGCGATCTTAACATATAATTGTTAAAGAGCCTTGATATTACACCAAAATAATTTGGTTTATGTTTAACAAAGTATTTGTTAAGACATAATGTATGCAGTTATATAGTACAAGCTTTAACAAATACTTGTTAAAGACACTATTTCTTGAAACTTTGTTGAAATAAAAAAAATCTGAAAAAGTTGTAGAAACTTACAACTTGATCACGTGGAAATGATCAAACACAATTGGAAGCTGTTACATTCAATTTGCTATGTGCGTTCAATATTTGCCGATGTCTAAAAAACATACACTAATGGGGCGTTATGTTTTAACTGTATCTTCGCCCATCTTCTTCTTTGAAGCAATCCCTTGTTTCTAAATAATACAACAACTACACCAGTCCGGTTTCAGATCCCCCCACCCACACGCGCACTCACACACACACACGCGCGCACACGAAAGAAACAAAATAAATATGAAAATCTTTAGGCACACAGCTACTGCTGAGTTATAGCACTGTAAATGAAAATAAAAATTTTGTTTAAACTGTTATTAATAATTGTGTTTATAACAAAATAAATTAAAGTAACATTATACATTTGGAAACAGTCTATTTCCCACTTTGTTTAAAAGTGATGATCTTTTAACAGGCTGAGGTGTTTGAAAATACCCTATAATATCCTTCATAAAATAAATACTACACAGATGTATACAGCATTAAATATATTGAATATATCCAAAATTTGAAATTCTCGAAAATTATTAATTAATGTATTTTTTCCTCATTTTGATAGAAACAATCTTTTTAAAGCAGTCTGACATTTACGGCAAATCTGTTTCGTAAATCTCATGAAATACTGTATAATTGTAGATTCCGGACTGCTAGGCATAGCACAAAAAGACAGGAAAAAATGTTACTCAGTTGTTAAAAAGCTGGCCATATGTTACACATGAAAATATAATTTAGTTACTATCAGTATAGTGTACCTTCCTAGGTCTACATTATGTTCTTTTCAGCTCCATGCCAGTGTAGAAGTTTTATTCTTATTACGACAAAAAGATTTAATTACCTAGACAACGTGTTCTAAGAACATTTTGCAAACACGATTACAAAATAAAACGTAAAAGAACATGATTTATATTCCTATTTTCTCTTTCCAACTAAACTTTAGTTAGGTTCAGCTAACAAGTAAGACACGGTCGATGAAAATGATGTAGTTGTTTGTCTAACCAAATAAATAGATCTGGCAGGTTTAGCTGTTTCCGACACAATGGTTTTTTTCACAAAGAAACATACAGTTTAATATATCTGCATTGCTTAATGATATCTTTCTACCACAAACTTCTTTATAATTCCTAGATATCCAACACAAGAGCTCTAAATAAAATGGATATTTCACAAACAGACGAGATTCGGTGTCACTTTCCCCTATGATCCAGTTCATTGTCTTGAGGAAAACGTAAAAATATAATGTTAAAAAAACGTACATTTCTACGTTCACTGCATTATTAACAAATTAATCGAAATATCAAGTACGTTCTTTTTTCAATAACCATGACGTCACATACATTGAACCGCACAAATAAACATGTTTCAGTCATTACATATAATAAATAATATAATCATGTTGCATTACCTATTGTCTGTAATGTCTTAACATGTCTTATACCCTTTATGAAACCTTGACCTATACTGCTTGTCTCACCAACATGCCAATTTCAATCACATGACTTGAGTAGATACATTTGTACTTGAACGTTTTTTTAAGCTTAAAATATTTCCACACAAAGCAAAAGGGTTTTAAAGGTTCCAGTTATATTTTCACGACAAGGGTTTATCAGAAGTGAGAACTTTTCGATCGTTTACTTTACTTACGGGAAGAGGTTTGTCTGTAAAACACAAAACTAACACAAAATTCAGAAAGTATATGTTTCTGTTTTGATCACAATGTAGTACTTGTCACACTCTTACAAATGGGTGCTCAGCAATAAATGTTTGACCTGTCGAATTGTTTTGCAAGTTCTTAGTAAGCTTAGTGTTTATTTATGTTCTTACGAACATGAAAGTCCGTAACAGAAAGATGCACTAGACCTTAACAATGTGTTCTTGTATCGTATCTTTAAGACTAAAAGCTTGATATTAAGTGGTATAAAAGCTAGTGCTTAGTGGTGAGCAACATGTAAACTACAGTTAACTAATAGTAGAACATTCCACTACTTCTTCCTTCCTTCTTTACTACTGACTGTTTGGCACGAGTTGACTGTCTTAACAGAATCCAAGAAGTTAGTACAAATATAACATATTAATATAACAGTCAGTTTGTTTACAAAAAAAAGATCAAAAGACTAGTTTAGGAATCGATTTAAACTCAGGAGTTCATTTAACTGATATGCCTCTGTTGACTAATGAAAATAGTTGCCTGCTTTTCATATAGCTTCCTTAAATCAAAGCATTTTATGTATTGACAAAGAGGTTCATCGAGTTATTTATAGAGAAAAAATATTCTTAGCTAAGGTGATAACCTTCGGTGAAACACGTAGACCACAGCGTATCAGTTTTCTTAACACTTCTAAAATAAACATTCTCTTACTCATTTCGGTTTATTCTTGTTTATACAAAATATTTAGTGAAGGTGCCTCAACGTTGTCGATACGGATATTCATGAAATAGACACTGCTCATTTCAAAAACAGGTGTTTCCACTCAAAGTGATAGTTAAATACCACCTATCGTGGAAATTTGAAGAGATTTAATACATCATTCTAGAATAATTTATTGGAATATTTGCTCATAGTTATTTAAATTTTGTAGTTTTAAAAGTTTTTTTAGGCCAGTGATTTATAACCACTTTAATTTTTAACTGCTCTTTGGGAGAGTTTAATTAAATCCAGGTTTTGTAAAAATCAGGAAGATTTTGTTTTTGTACCCAGCCTTATTATTTTGTAGAGCTATATAATAAAGACCAACTTTTGTTTTCTCACCTTTTAAGAACCTTTTTGAATTTCAATGCTTTGATTGGTTAAGCCATCCGATATGCTTTTGTTCCTCTGTGATAATTTGACTTGCTAATAAGTTTTAAAGCAACTGACTCACAGATGAGGCGACGATGAAAACAAATGTTTATACATCTATTCTGTGATAATTCTTGTTGTAATTGTTAAGACCATATTGGCGCATTTTTTGTTACGGAAACACATTACAATATGATATTCTACACACTTTTAGGTAAAAAATTTACCCCGTTAGACACAAAGTAGATTCTTTAGTTATTTATTTTGACGATTTGTAATAGCTTTCCCTTGTGGCTTAGTGGTCTATATCGTCGCCCTGTATTTTACTGACCGAAAAAGCATGGGGAAAATTCAAAACCTTTCTGTTTTCAGTTTTCATGGTGTATAGAAACATAATATTTTTTTCTATAGTATATTAACTTCTGTTATATTTTAAAGAAATAAATTAGCTAAATTCTGTGAGTCAGTCGATATAAGAGATAAGAGATTAGTATTGCTAGTATGGGAATTTTTAAGTTAAGTTGTCCTTCGAGAATATTAGTCACACTGATAATGCACAATTATATATGAAATTATGACATAATGTGAAATAAACATAGCATTTAACATCCGATCTTACACTGAATATTTTTACACGTGTATAATAACAACACATATTTTTTTTCAGGAAAAAAAATATTTTCTTGAATTTATGTACGGAAGCCTAATAGTGCCATTTTAACTTACAACTTCGATATTAGAACTTGGAACTTAGGAATTAGAAATTAGGACTTCGATATTAGACGAGAGACGCTGTGATACTCATTCTGGTTATTTGTATCTGTGACGTATTAAAACTGTGAAATGTCACTGTTTGTACTAAGAAACAATTACGGAGGAAACTTGAAAAAAAGATAACTACTACATTTGCCTTCTCTCCGTCCTTTTCGCTATCGTCCTCCATGTACGGAAGCCTAATAGTGCAATTTTAACGACTTGTATACCTGCATTTTGGCGGGACATGTGTCATGGAGTACGATAGCGAGAAAGACGGATATAAGGCAAATGTCCCGCCAAAATGCAGGTATACAAGTCGTAGCCCCTAAGTCATTTGTTCCAATTCCTAAGTTCTATTATCGAAGTCCAAATTTCTAATTCCTAAGTTCCAAGTTCTAATATCGAAGTTGTAAGTTAAAATTGTACTATTAGGCTTCCGTACATGGAGGACGATAGCGAAAAGGACGGAGAGAAAGCAAATGTAGTAATTATCTTTTTTTCAATTTTCCTCCGTAATTGCTTCTTAGTGCAAACAGTGACATTTCACAGTTTTAATACGTCACAAATACAAATAACCAGAATGAGTATCACAGTGTCTCTCGTCTAACATCGAAGTCCTAATTTCTAATTCCTATGTTCCAAGTTCTAATATCGAAGTTGTAAGTTAAAATGGCACTATTAGGCTTCCGTATTTATGTCTTATACGTAAAAGAAAACAATTATTAAAAATAATAACATTAAAAATAATAACATTGAGAATCATAACACTGAGAATAATGTTATCTTAAGAAACAAAAGCGGTTTTATATCTAACTCAGTATTGCTGTGCCGTTTCATGTAAATGTAAAGCATATTAAAGGTTAGTATATAAATGTCATTGTAAGCTAAAAGGGAAGCCAGGATAAAAAATAGCAGTAGCATGTGAATACAAAACAATGTTATTTTTCAACAGTGTTATTTTTCAGATAAACTTGCAATAACCGCAAACTTGATTAATAGAAAATAACCTGAAATTGTACATACCGAGTTTAACAAAGCTATCCAAAGTTTACTTAAAGGAAATATTAAACTACATTAATTGGATTTAAACATAATGTAGACATTTAACATTTGAACACATTCATCAAATTGTAGGTAAATATTAAACACTCGTGTATTTCAAATATTTGACTAAGATCTGATTTTTGTTTTTTTGCATTTTAATTTCGTCTACTTTTTTAAAATAATTGAAGATTTTTGACGGAAGTTTATGCTGAAAATTTAATTAATTATTTAAAAGCAAAAACCAAAATAAATTCTATTTGATTCAGGTGTATATTTTGAAGATAGTATAAAAATACACATACACACAGCATATAGTATAAGCATTCTTGAATATATAACCTATAAATACTACATCTTTGAACGATTTAAAATATCATCTTGTAATTTATTTTGTCATTTGATCTTAGATATTAACTCATCGATAAATTATACGTTACACTGAAAAGTACTGTACAATATAATTTTAAAAAAGAAAGCATGCAGGACCTACTATTTCAAAATAGATATCACTTGAATAAATATGAGCGACAGTTTCAGCATAACTTCTTTTTCTAGAGTCAAAAGGACAGATCGGGTCATACTGATTTTCAGCTTTGACAATTCTCTGCTAAGTCATAACCATCAATTCGTTTCAATTGAAACGTCGCCATTGTCGGTAATACGATAACATTTGCTCTCAAATATTTGTTGATCTTTTGGGGTAAATACCTAATCGCTGGTATTTTAATTGCACCTCTTTTAAATACATACAGTGTGCAAACACTGATACACTTGAATTCATACCATTTGATACTGACAATATTAAGCTCAGTATAGGTAAAATAAATTAACTCGAAACTCATAATGAGATCTATGGTATAGATTCGTCCTATAACACTTTGCAACCGGTCAGTCAAAAAAAACTCATTCAAATGGCGTAGCAAGTACTACAGGAAACAACGAAGTTTTCAAAGTAGACTATAACGATTTTAATTTTAAACGCCTATTTTGCGATAGTCTTGCATTGTAGAAACTACAAATTACAACAGGCATGGAAACAGATTGCAAAACAAAATAGGAAACGCAGTAAAACATTAAATATTTTAAAGTTTGGTTGAAAAGGTTTTCATTATCTGTTTCAGGTAAGAATTACGAACATGACTGTATTACTGGATTAAACTCAGTTTTTCTTTTTGCAAGAACTGTCAGGAAATGCTGACCATATAATCAATTCAAATCTTACACTTCACTAAATGCTTAAATTTTATTTACTTTAACTTTTTCAAAAATGACGTTTATGCTTCCATGGGGCTCACATTGAATATCACCCACCTTGTGCTATGCTTACAATAGGTTCTAATTGAGTTCGTGATAGGAATTAATTGTTTCTTTAAGTAATGGATATTGTCAACGGATGACCTTAAATAGAATATCGAAGCGATTTTATCCTCCTCTGCTTTGTCCAGAAATCTATATTTAAGTACGTTTGACATTTTCATCGCCTCTAAAGATGATTCTGGAGAATAACCGGCTTAAAAAAAGAAAGAAAAAGAAAACTACTAAGTTAAAACGTATTTCTACGCCGCGTCCAGTTGACATTTACTCAGCTTGGCTTGCCGTCAAAGTGGATTGTGGTTACTTGGTTACTACCGTTCTGTTTTAAATGATTCTAAAAAGTCAGATATTGGATTAAAACATTATCCATGTGATAAAAAAGTAATACCGCTCTTGATATTTTGTAAATTCTATGAATAACATAATGTATGCATTTTACTGTCTGTGTATTTTAACGAGCACAATTATACAATCATTTTTCAAATAAAAATGAATAATCAATATCGTTTTACCTTAAATCAAAAGAAGAGAATGATGAATAAGAAAAAAGATAGATTATCGTCTCTCTCATCTTGATCTGTGGTAATATAATATTAAGTAAAATATCTCAAACTTGAAATCTTTTTGTGATCACCTTAAATCATTTTTACAGCCACAATTCTCTTATCTCCCTTAGGCTTTCAAGCAGTGTTAACATATTTTCACTGACAAGATCAAAGAACATTTTACGTTAAGGAAATGCATCAGCAGGTTCTTTTGCTGAAAACTTTTTAACCAAATAACGCCAGATATGAAAAACCAAGAAAAAGCAAACAGGCAAAGCTAATACCTAACATAATGTGAAATGAGGTTATACGAACAATTAGGTAATTGCTATATATGCATGTCACATCTTTTAAACGAAGTGAACATTTTCAACCAGAAAAAAAATGGAAATATGAAAGAAATGAAAACAAGTATGGCTAATATATTTAAAATTCTTTTGTTTTCTAAAATATACGAATGTTTGAGAAACATGGCCCTCCTATAATACGGTTAACTGATTAACATTTAACTAGTGCCTGGTCTTCAAATTCCAAAAGTTGGGTCGACGACGTAAACTATTAAAACGGGTGTATACAGCCGTGTCGGAACAAATATTGATTTTTCGATCAGAATTCAAAAAGTCTTTCCTTATTTATTTACATTGACAATGACATTTTTATGAAAGCCATTTTCCTTACAAACTTTGGTTGTAACTTGTGCACAATAACTTTCAGTAAGAATGGACAGCTCTTTATACATGCAATTTGTCTGGAAGTTCATAACAACTAGATAAACCATTTATTAGATACAAATGTGTTTTTACGAATGAATATAAATGGTTTCATATATAATACAAATAAGAATAATACAATACTAATAGATTATTGCAAAATACATATAAAAATTATGACTTTTAAAACACAATTTAACGTTATTGAATAAAATATGAAAATTATCAAATACACAAAAAAAATATTGAATACAAATGAAGACATTATTAAATACTAATGAAAATATACAATACAAATTGATTTTATTTTACAATATGAATGAAACTATATACAATACAAATGTAATAATAGCATACTGCATCGTTTTATTTGCCATAAGTGTACATTTTGCGTATGATTTTTAAACACTTTAAATCATTACATTATTAAATGTGTATACACATTAGTTGCAAGTGAATTGGCTATGAATTTGCTTTCCCCTAATGTACCCTTAGCTTCATTTTTTTCTCTAATGTTTGTGCGCGCTTGTTTCTATTTGTAATCTGTATCAAGGAAAACATTGATTAGAATATATGTTAGTATCGTATCATTTAGCTATGTAACAATCCGACACGATTTAAATGTTCTCGTCAAATTGCCACTTCAGTTTTGCTGTAAACCAAATATGTAACACATCATTGTGATACATGTTTGTGGTATGTTTGCGAAATCTTTGTTTGATACAACTGAAAAAAGTACTTAGATAGTCCGTCACATTTTTATTAGCTCTCTTGACACGCATTGTCATGGCAGTGATGGAAAACACTTACCCATCGATTTTCACATGCAAATTTATTGTAAGTTTGTATTAAATTTAAATAAACACACTTATCATGTTTCACCACTGATATAAAGATGTTATCGAATAAAACACATTTTCAATACACTTTTAACGTTCATCAAGTGGCATCACATTAATAAAGGAAAAAGGGAACAAACATTTTTCAGGGGAATGCTTTTCAATTTATCAATCTTGCCGCTAGCTGCTGGTATATGTACTTAATTGTCATATATTTATTACATCTTGTACAACATTAATTATCTGATCAGGCCGTTTTTATAGTTTTTCTTCTACTGTTAGAATGTCATAATAATTTGAAGCATTTCATTCATTTTTAAAGGTTTACGAAATGAAAATGGCAGAAGCGTTAGAAGAATCATAATACTCGTATATGAGAAAGAAAAAAAACTTTTAAAGGACAGACTTAAATATATAATATTAATAATAATAATAATAATAATAATAATAAAAGAAACGTACGGATCAGATAATTTTAGAATAATGTACATACCGATTTTTTTTCTCAAAAACAATCCGAAGTATAATCCATTTTGTCTCTTGTAATACTTTTCATGTCATTCAGTAAACGTAAACCTATGCTTTTTTTAATTACACCAGCTTGGATTTAAAAGTATGTTGACTTTAAATGGTTTTCTTTATTTCTTAAATTGTATGTAAATAGTAAAATCTGATATAAATCATAGAATGAATGAATGCGGTGTCAAATTCAAATAGCGGTTTGTAGTATCCCTTCTTTTATCATTTACACAAGACTTATTAATATGCATTTTGTAAAGATTTATTATAATTTTTAATAATGAACTCGGAGATAGATATATACAATAAATGTTAACTGGTATGAACATGAAAATGAAAAACCTAATGCGTTCGTTCTAACCATGGATCATTTGCCCATTATTAACAAATAAACCCGTTTTTGAGAGGGTAACAGTTTCTGCTGCCAGGCTATTTCAATCTTGTATTCTGAATGCCAAAAATAGACAATATTTGTCTCTTTTATCATAATCATACCATCCGGAGGCTCATTGTTTCAATTCGTTTGGAAATATTAAATTGTTTTTGAATCGCAAGTCATTTTATATTATAAATATGAGACACAACACAATTCAAATCAAATAAAAAACAAATCTGATTCTTTTTTTTCAGAAGTGATTTTAACGCACAATTCCACGCAACAGATATATATGTTTATCTATGCTGTTGAACCGAAGAGATTCAATCACTGCAATATTAATGTACAGACATTAGTGATGACCTTTGTAAATAATAATCCATTTGATTCTTTATCTAACATTATGGTGCAATGATCTAGAACAGTCGGTGTCGAAGTTTGAATGAGAGTTAAGTAGGTCAATCTATGCCATTCAACGGCTACAAAAACATAAACATTGAGATATAACATGGTTCTTTGCAAAACGTGTGTTCAGTGTTAAGCCTATAAAGGTTTCATTTCACAGGTTTAATGTTTTCTCAACAGACCTACAAAAAATGGAAAGGAAACAAACTTTAAGGTTATTTGTTACAAAATTTACAAGCGTGCTCATATACATTTTGATTTAATTATTTTTAAGTGCACCCTGTTTAAACCTGAGGAACTGCATCTCATAGCCTCGATTTTACCAAATGCAATGACACATTTATACAACATCTGTGCATTTTTAATTACACTAGACTGAGCTTGAATTTAAAGGTGTATTGAATTTAAATGGGTTTCTTTATTTCTTAAATTGTATGTAAATAGTAAAATCTGATATAAATCATAGAATGAGTGAATGTGGTGTCAAATTCAAATAGCGGTTTTCAATACAATACAATATCTTTTTTTCTTTTGCAATAACCCATCATTTGACAGTTATACTTTTGTCTACGAATTTCTAATTTAACTGTGTATGCGCATTGCTCTGCTTTTGGAATGAAGAAAGAAAACAGCCAGATAAAAAACCCCGGCTTTTTAACATTTAAATTGAGACTGTTAGCCACTGTTAACAAGGATACAGTGCAAAATGTTTGACCTGTATAAATCTGTTTTCAAACAGTCATAAAACGTTTAAGGAGAACGTTTTGGGAAATGTGTATGGGTTGTGATTCTTTAGATAATAAGTATTATTGTTATCCAAACCTTAACTATTTTTTTAACTCTTATGATTTCATCTTTTCCTTCAAATAGTTAGTCAAACAGTCTGAAGATATGTTAGCATCTGAGCTATTCTACTTCTGTTATCCCGTCGATAGCCAGAAGAGCTAATTATGTTTACCATTAAGTATCATTTTTCTTGAAGATCTGTCAAAACAGGAATCAGTTAATTTATTTCGCTAATGCTTGATTACACAAAACAGTAGAAACAAATGCCCCATTATTAGCGTTATGAAAGATAAAAAAGTTAGATTTGTTATACCAGAGTTTAATATTTGTGCGTGCTGATTGTGAGCAGATTTCGCCAGTTGTTGAAGGGAAACGGCGGCACTTGTAAATAATATTAGAATCTTAGCAGATTAGACGAAATTATATTAATCGCTTCCTCCAAATATTTTGTCGAATGTTTCTATTAATCTTTATACTAAGGAAAGGATAAAATTCGAGAATTGTTAACAAAATCGGCATCTAACGTAACGAGATGTGTATAAGCCAAACCTAAAGTCGTCAGTGAACAGAACAAGTCTCCAATCCTCTCAGGTCCATAAAACATCATCCATGGCCCAGTCATATCGCGCCTAAATGGGCCATGTAGATTCATATAAATAGAGTTCTCGGTTAAACAAAACCAGCTTTATGGAGTTTCATAAAAATGGTCTGCGTCGAACATTAAGTCGACGGGCATTTGTGAGGTCACTACTGAACATGGTGGTCGTTGCAAAACGGTTCATTTAAATTTTGGGCCAGATGACCAAAAAACGATCCTCGAGCATTGATCAGACTGTTCAAAGTCTCCTAGTCAAAGCCACTTGTTGAGTATCTCAGTATGCTCTGATATAATTCTCTAATAAAACATTAAAAGTATGTTTCATACATATTTTATAATAGCGTGTTTTATTACCCTTCCAGATTTTTTTCTCTTTTTTGATTGGCTATTGATCCGTCGAAAGAATTTGATATTACCGAGCCAGACAGGTAATATACACATTAAATTTCCCCTTTGGATACCCCATGGTGTAAACAACATGCGTTGTGACGATGCGCGTACGGTTCGATGTTGTAAAGTGTAAATTCCGATATACAAGCACTTTTTAATTGTCAAATAGAATATATTTACCAGAATAGAGTAATGATAAATATTCTAATCAGTATTTGAAACAAATATGACCTCGCCAAACATTGATATTAATCACAAAAGTGTCTTCAACAGACTACTCCTTTTCTCTTGTTTACATTCGTTAGGTACGAAAGCAAATACTTTTTGTAGATCTACAGACAAACTATTGAAATAAAATTTCAAAAAAGTTTAAGAAAATAATCTGTACTGAATGTGCGGAAATATTAACCCAAATTTATGGCTTTCAATAAAGATATATATTTAATATTCAAACAAACAGATCACTTCTTGGAAAATACCGCTTTTCGCCAGCACAAATTATGTTGTGACGTCATTTTGCTGTGAAAGGGTACCCTAAAGGGAATGTTATTTCGACGTTTTATTTGAAACAGCAATGATTTATTTTAAAATCGTTTTACTCGGCAGGGGAGGGGTAATAAAATTATTATTTGGGTTTATGAGTGATATATGTGGATATATTACCTGCCAAGATAAAATATCACCCTCGCCTAACGGTTCGGGTGATATAAAATCTTGGCAGGTAATATATCCACATATATCACTCAAAAACCCAAATAACATATAATATTTTTGGTGCTAAGCAAAATTTTGTTAATTCCAGTTATTTAAGTATATTTCATTTTTCTAACTGAAACTTGACCTTCAAGAAACTATTAACAAAAGGATAAGTGAACGGACCAGCTATTGCTTAATTTTGACGATAAATTTGAATGGAGCTTTCTGTGCTTGTATTACTTAACAATTATTCGTTTTTATAAATTAATAGACAAGCTAATACTCTCCAGTTTTAAAGTGAAGTAATTTGTTAGCATTTATTTTTTTCTACAACAGGTACTATTTTTATCCAACGACCGTTTATATCATTTTAGTAATTAAATAATTCTTCTTCCAAAGCAGACATATTTGGAAAATATCTCAAATGGATGCAGTTACAAAGATCATAACAGCTATAAAAATGTTCTAAAACCCAGTTTCTTAGACGTAATATTCGTATTTAGCTAATTTGAAATACGTATTGCGAGTTGCTGCCCTGTGCTTCCTTAAATTTGCAGATATGCAAAAGCACTTGTACCACAAATGATTATTTCTTATATGCCATCGCATTGGATCAGAAGGAAAGAACATGTTGCAAAATATTTACAACTATTTTGCTTTACGTTCTTATGTCGCTTCTAGAAACATTGGACATGAAAATATAATCACGTTCATTGATATAATAGCATTTCAAAATAACGATCGCGTGTGTTTGTTTGTTCTCAGCTTTGAACAATGATCTACCCGACGCGTGTACGGTACCCTAAGGCTCTCTTAACCTGTGGTATATAATGTACGCCACTTATATAAACATTTTATAGGTAAACCGTACACCGTATTCAAAATACCTAGACCGTCTGTTGAATCCCCGTAGTGGCGTACTGTGATGGAAGATAAACGTGTAAGAATGCGTTTCCGTGTCATATTTACTTAGGTATCTTACAATATAAAGTCAATAAACACGTTATCTACGATTGCTTATAATAATGTGAAAAAAAATCTATCTAATCCAAAAAAAATGTTTAACGTCGTCGTGAGGTACACGTTTACTCTGATGTATGATCATAAGATTGTCTTACCTATCAAAAAATCGTTTCATAAAATTCTGTTTTAATTAAAATTTAAAAATACAACATGCAGGTTACATGAAAACATTAATTAAATTAATTGACTTAAAGCCAGAAATAGAAAATACTTATTGCAGCTGACGCAGCATTACAATAATTTGAGTGACTTCATCCTTTCAGGGTTTGCTAATGTTCTTTAGCTGAACACATTTTTTTGCCATTCTGATGTAATACTGACCAGCAACATTTCATAAAACACGCACGTTTGGAATCCAACGTCGTATATATTTCATAAAATTTGAATCAACATCTTTAATATAGACCATATTTAGATTATGAGTAACTAGATGACAGCTAGGAAAACACACGCACACGCACAGTTACGAGAACACGCAGACGCAACTACTAAAACACACACACAAACAAACAATTATGTAATATGTGTGTGTGTATGTATGTGTGTGTGTGTGTGGATGGATGGGTGGGTGCGTGGGTGTTTGGGTGGGTTGGTTGATAGATAGATAGATAGATAGATTTCAGGTTTTATATTCATGGAAATCTATCTTCAAACACGTTGTTTTCCAGAATTGAGTAATGTCTCCATTGGACATTCCAGCATCTTTAAATACCCAATACCACTTTCAAGAAACAAAACAAACATAAAATCCAGTAACACTGTATTTTTTTAAGGTCAAAATATTAGATGTCAGAATAAAATGATAGGAACTAAATAACACTGTGACAACAGTTTTTAGTTTCTTATCTTCTCTGAAGTGCGATAATTTTTTAATTGATTTTTTATATTTAATTTCAATTTTGTGATACTTCTATAGAAACT
Organism: Cyclina sinensis; assembly: GCA_012932295.1. Classification (NCBI taxonomy): domain Eukaryota; kingdom Metazoa; phylum Mollusca; class Bivalvia; order Venerida; family Veneridae; genus Cyclina; species Cyclina sinensis. The sequence continues at coordinate 38,044,066 of JAAONU010000007.1, read as the reverse complement.
TCTCAAATGACAATCTTTCTGAACTTGCACTTTAATATAGATTTTACTGCAAGTTGTATAGTGCATTAGAAATATATTATTGACATAGTCATACCGGTTTTAGTTTAAGGAAATAATACAACTAAACAGAGCATGTGCTATCCAAAACTGAGTTTCAACAAAACTACTTTTGGCACACATCTTCAGCTCCAATAATAATGTAAGATATATTTCATTTCTATAAAAGTCGTGTCATATAAGTTCAAGGCTTTGCTTGGCTTCCGAACCTAAGTTGGCTTATAATGTCAGTCGTTGTTATTACTCATGTATCATCATCATCATCATTATCATTATTTCTACTATAACTACTACAACAAAAACTACTACGTCTACTACTATACCACCATTGCTACAACAACTACTACTGCCAGTACTACTTATACTACTAGTACTAGTACTTCTACTACTACAACAACTTCTATTAATAGCGCTGCAACAATTATATAAGCTACAACAACAACTACTATTTAAATTAATACCCTTTTAACAACTACTAATGCTACAACTACTTCTATGGATGCCAGTACATAAAACAACAACAACAACTGCTACTACTGTTACTAAGACTTTTGCTACTGATGCTTCTGCTGAAACAACAAAAGCAACAAAACCAAATATAAGTGCTTTAAAAACAAATACATCTTATAAAATAACTTCTACTGCTACTAATGATTCTACTTCAACTGTAACAACTACTTCTTCTACTTCTTGACTATACTATTACTTAAAAGACGAAGAAAAACTACTGCTACTGAAACAACAACAACTTCTACAACTTCTACTATACTACCAAACTTTTTGATTACTGCGACGACCACTACGCCTACAACTGCTAATGCTACTTCTACTACTACTACTACTACTACAAACACAATTTCTATATTACATTTTCTACAACATCTACTACTACTGCTCCTACATCTGTTTCGACTATAATGTTCTACAATAACAATAACTGCTATTACCACAACAACTATTACAACTACTATTAACTCTATTACAACTTCTTCTACAACTATTTCTTCTACTTCTGCTGCTCCTACAACTTCTTGAGACAGTTTATATAGGAGTAGTCATATCCTTTTTGAAATTTGTCAAACTATTGAATGCATGTTATAATTTCAAACGTGTGTTAAAACAAATGTTATCTCTTGACGTCTTTTTTATATTAAAAATGAGTTTAAAAAGGTCTTAAATTTAGACAGTAAGCGAATACTTTGAGAGACTACAGACATATAAAACAAATATAATATATTCTGAAATGTTCTTCTTCTTTTAAAGGTCATCTCTTAAATTCAGAGAAAAGAGACAGTCAAAATTATTAGTTTAATGCCCTAATTATGGTAATTATATAATGTTTTCTTAAACACTCAGTTTTACGCAAACACATTCAGTAGTAGATAACATTGCTACAATTAGCTATTAGATATAATGTTTTCTTAAACACTCAGTTTTACGCAAACACATTCAGTAGTAGATAACATTGCTACAATTAGCTATTTGATATAATGTTTTCTTAAACACTCAGTTTTACGCAATAACATTCGGTAGTAGATAACATTGCTACAATTAGCTATTAGATATAATGTTTTCTTAAACACTCAGTTTTACGCAATAACATTCAGTAGTAGATGACATTGCTACAATTAGCTATTAGATATAATGTTTTCTTAAACACTCAGTTTTACGCAATCACATTCATAGTAGATAATATTGCTACAATTAGCTATTAGAGTCAGTCGATTATTCCGTTTTCCAAATTTCACTCAAGGAGTGAAGGTTGTACATATTTTTGGCTTTTGAACTTTTGAGAGCTGCTCAGATAGCAGGCAAAATAAAATCACAGACAAATCAAAATAAGAATGGTTTCGAGATAATTTACATGTTCTAGATATCAATATGTTTCTCATAAAAATCACTACATAAACTGTAGGTTTTTTTTACCATGATTAAAGAAGAAGAACGGATAAGAAGTAAGATAATCTTTATAAGTTTGACAGATCATTATTCACAGAGTTTTGGTCTATATGAAAGTTTCTGTCTGATTTTTTTCCCTGGAATTAATTTCTAGATATAGAATAACATATATTTATATTATTTGATCTGTGATGTAAGTTATAATCCTGTTCAGTCTGTCAGTTCATATTGGAATTTTAGACAAGTAAGATATTTTATCTTCATTAAACGCATAGACCATCAAAGATGCCTGTCCGATGATTTATGGGAACACTCAATACAGTATTTCAATATTTTTATATTATATCATTTTCCTGTTATAACAAATCTAAAAGCAAACGCTAGTCTTGCAGATAAGAGAACAACTAGTATAGGTTAGTGTTTAATAATACGCATTAACAAAAATAATTGGTCGCGTGCCTGCGGCACGCCTTCAACTAAATACAAAGCATCTCTCATTATTGAAATTAGTTAGACTGGTTAGACGGACCTGATTAAGTAAATTTAATTTAGTTAGTACACATTAACCTTAGTTAGACTTAGCAGAGATCTGAAAAATACTGCATTGTGATTGGACAAAAAATAATGTTGATCATTAATATAAGACACCTTTTCAATAGAGCACCAGCCTAGAAAGAAAATCGTTTCGAAGTCGAGAAATGTAAGCGAAACATATCAGGTTCTTTATATGTAACACGTAAATACTTTTCATTGTTTACAAGGTTTCGGACAAAACACTTCAAAAGTATTTTTCTTAAAATGTGTTGTTGTTTTTGAACATTAAATTTAGATTAGCTTAAGTCAATTTATGTGAAAAATATAACTTGATCCCCGCTCCAGGAAAACCGGTCTTAATGGCATCTCAGCAGCTTACTTATTAAATAACCTTTTCAATATTTTTTCAGGTCAGAATAAGAACAAAAGTAACCCCCCCCCACCACTCCCCGACCGGGAAGAAGTTACCTGAAGGTTGACTAAATGTGTGTATGCAGTTCGAACAAAATTCCTAAAAAATAGGCATGGTAGAGTTATTGTACTTGCACGCTGCACTTCTTAATAATGTGCTATGTCAGTGCATTAAGTTTGAAGTAAATCACTAAAGTACTTTTGGAGTTCTGCTTTGGATTTTTTTTCAAGTAAATATGATAAAGGGGAATAACTTTAACAGTAGGCAAGGTAGAGTTATTGTTCTTGTGCACTGTTCTTGTGCTATGTCAGTGTATTTAGTTTGAAGTAAATACCTGAAGTACTTTTGGAGTTATGCTCTGGACAAAACATTTTTAGTAAATCTTATAAAGGGGAAAAACTCTAAAAGTAGGCAAGGTAGAGCTATTGTTCTTGCACACTGCACTTTCTATCAATGTGCTATGTCGGTGTATTAAGTTTGAAGTAAATCGCTCAAGTACTTTTGGAGTTATGCTTCGGACAAAGTTTTTAAAGTAAATCTGATAAAGGGGAATAACTCTAAAAGTAGGCATGGAAGAGTTATTGTTCTTCCACACTGTATTTCCTACCAATGTGATATGTCAGTGTATTAAGTTTTAGGTAAATCCCTCAAGCACTATTGGAGTTATGCTCCGGACAAAATTGGGACGGACGGACTCACAGACGGGGATCATTTCTAATATCCCCTTCGCCTTTGGTGGGGGGATAAACAATGCTACTTTATGTAGAGAGTGACGACAAAAAGGCACGAGCGCATCGAGTAAATGATGCAGGTTCTGAGACATGCGCTTTGCCTAGTTGACAGTGGATTCGCAGTTTTATTTAACAACAGTTATTTATTACTTTTTTTTCTTATGCCATTCCGAGACCGATGTAACATATTCACATGTACAATCTTTTTTCCAAACAGAAGAACTCAATACGTGCATACATATTGAAGGTGTAGATAAAAGCCTCTGATGTTTCAGTGCACTTAGCCAATGTAAAAAGTAAAAATAAGAAACTGTATTAAACCATGCTTTATAATCGTATTTTGACATAACTATAATTAGCTACATAAACAAAACTTCCTTTTGGCATTTTCATATTCCATTCATTGCTGTAAACAAAATAATGAAAGACATATATTAATGGTTTGTTCCATCCTGTTGCTTACCGCATTCAGCACTAAGAATTATGCGCAAATATTCCACAACTTGAAAGAAAATCTGTTTTCGAATTTAGTTGTTATTTGCAACAGATTCACAATACATGCTCGATAATGTACTTGTTAACGCAACACAATGTCAGAAAGTTAAATAAAAAAGTTTCTCTTAAAAATTGCAAATATGTTTAGAACAGCAGAGGTCGACTGGTAAGAGCGTCGGACTCCTGATCCAAAAGTCGCTAGTTCGAGTCATACAAGGAGTGAGATTCTTTACTTTTTTCCCTAATTTACAATTCCTTCGCGAGTACTGACCTCGATCAAGGAAGCAGTCGTCAAACTGAATTAATATAAGTCCGAATTCGGCGTAAAACCAAAGCGCTAAAAGCGTAGAAAGACGGTCGACCTGATAGGATGCCGAGACTCATATTTTGCCATGGGCATTTTTAATCTGTCTTTTATTTTAAAAAAGTCTTCGGAAAATCGTTCAGTTGAAAAATATGACATTATACTTTAACACAAAACTAGGTGTAGCATTCATTCCTTTATTCCTGCCTTCAATCATTCATTATCTCGTTTGTTCCCTCCTTCATTACTTCCTTTGGTCGTTCCGATTGATTAACATAACGAAAACAGTCTTGTATAAGTATATTTAATGTAAGACACAAAGTTAAAAACAATGAACACATAGGGCGAGAATACTTTATAATTATAACGTTTAACGTATGTCGACCTAAATTTGAGATTTTGTATGTTGTTTATTCAGTCCAGTCAGACAATTTCTCATCACTGACAGTCTAGATGATCCGACAGTCTAAAATGTTTAAACTTTAGAAATTATCGTGATGCAACATAATGTGTGTAAATGATCTGAGGCATTGCTGTAAGCCAACATTCGTTCTGCTTTGTGATATATTTAGATGAGTAAAATCAAAAACAAAATGGATATAAATTCCATAGTTTTTAGACCTGGAACTGGCACACAATCGTTAACTATGTTACTTATGTTACTTACCAACAGCTTTTAATTCTAAAGATAATACAAATTAAGCTTTATGTCTGGTAAGGAAGTCAGCAATTGTTACATTGTTGACGTTATGTAATTGTGTAAGTTGAGCAGTATATGACCTTATTGGGATGCTGATATAGATGTAGAGCTTCGTCAAAATATCGCTAAGTTATGGAAATTAAGAATCAAGATTCAAATCATTTCTTCGCTGCCTATTATTCCGCAAATATGCATAACACTTTCTCCGCTGGGTCTAGCCTGCAATTATCAACAAACCGTTGGCTTCAGGGTCGGAGAGTACATACCCTGCTATCAGCAATGCTTTGAGCAATATTGCAGGACTCTTGTTTACATAATTAATTCAACGTAAATTCAACTGATTACAGAGACATCGGTTCTATTGTTGAGATTTCGATTGTTTTTTTTAATTGGGCTTACTTATTACTACCTATCCGTTATTAAGTTTGAATTCTTTCTCTAAAGAACGGTTTGAGAAGGAGCAGTGGTCAGAGCACCAGGCTTCTGATCCGGAAGTTCTTGGATCGAATCCCAATAGAGTGGGAGTTTCCAGTGACATTCCACATTCCTTAGCTTCGGCGCGAGTACTAGTTTGAACCGAGGACGCAGTCATCGGGAGGAATTAATATAAGTTGCAAGAACTTGCTCCCTAATCGATAAAAAATAGATTAGTTTGTCTAAATAAGTCTCATTTGCAATGCCTGTTACTTTAAATTCATTACATATAGTAGATGAATATCTCTCTGCACAAACGGACACCATTTCTAATCCTTCTAGACTGGTAAAAAAGCAATTTAATTTTTTTTTTGTTTTGTGGCAATGACGTTTGGTTTAAGATTCATGTCGATTTCGTGAGCCGTTGCAACTTGTTGACTAGTATTTGTCCAATAGAAGATGTTTTCAGAACTGTTATCTCTTTGATAGCAAGATAAGCTATATGAGCTTTCTACTAAGTATCATTGTTCTGAAGATCTCTTAACAAACAATGGTGAATTAGTTTTGCTAATGCGTGTTTATATTTAACAGTTGGAATAAGTCCCTCACCATTGGCGATTCAGACAAGAACTTATTGTTTTCGCTGATTGACTGCAGATATTTTAAGGGAAACATTGAGATTTCTTGCATTTTTTTTTAAATCTGAACTTATTCAAGAGAAAACGATTTATTAATAATCAATATTTTTTAATCGCTTGAACTGTCCATGTCGATGTGAATCACCTTTTTAATACATTCGAAATACATAAACCAGATGCCTGTATCAAAAGGTTGTGTGGCTAAATACTGAACGTTCGACTTTGAACAGACTTTTTTTTTTACCTGGATTAGCGTGCATATCACAAGGACAAAGTGCACACGAGTTATGAATAAATTATCAAATGCTTTAGGATACAATAAGTAACGTTGCAAAAATTGTGCAGCAGGTTTAATTTAAAATGCAAGTCAGTAGCGTCTTTCGATTACTGGCGAAAACTTTTAAGCTTTAAGAGTTTGATAATTGATTTGGCTATGAATATTTAGCAGTTTGTAAATCTCAAGATTCTTTGCAGGAAAGTTTCGTTGATTAAAGCCAGTGAAATGGGCATTCACATTTACCGTTTCACGAGATCAGCCGTGAATCTTGTATTAAAATTTCAACGCTAATGCACTTTTGATGTTTATTTTGCATGTTGTTTTATAACAATCTTTTCCTGCAGATATTACACTCACTGTGATCTTGTTCTTTTTATTATTTTGGACAAGTAAGAAAATGACGGAGGTAAGTTGAATGAACAAGCATTTCTATATGATTAAACTTAAAAAAATGGGTGATCTGACAGTGGGTTTCAACAGTACTAGTGTCTAGTTTTGCGGTTTAAGGAACAAGACATAAAACATATTCGAAAGGAGAGCGCTTTAAGATTGATGTTTTCTCGAAGACAGTAACATACATCAATTAAAACAACGTGTTAGCAAAATGTTTAGTGAAAGTCTGGGCTACACAGCTTTGCAAATTCGTTATGACTTACCTAAGGTGTATGAGCCTTTTAATAATTCCTGATAAATTATGATTTCATCATTTTATGTTTTGATGTCATCTTTTATTTCTTCCCTAATCACTTATCATTAAACCTAACTATCTTTGCCTCAGGCTTGTACTAATATACTTTCGACAAGATAATGAATAATATTAAGGTGTACAAACGTTTGTGGAAACTATGTCTTATTTTCAATTCACAGATGATTGAACTTCAGGTTGCATAAATTATATCTTAAATCTTACAATATTTCTGTTGTAATCCTTCATTCAGTAAATAATTTTGTTATATTTAGTTACAAAATACCAGCGTGCCTGTAATAAGAACAACAACAACAATAATAATAATAAACAGAAGATTTAAAGTTTACCTGAGAAAAACTTGTTAATAGACAACGCATACTTCAAATGTTCTGTTAAAAATTGTGGATGAAATATTTTGTTGAAAGCGTTCAATGTTGATTGAATTCAAATATTTTCAGAGCAGTTTACTTTATTTGTCTCTCTCGTTTTCAAGCTGTCCTTGGTTGGTTAGTGCTGATCACCTTTACATATGGCTATTATTGGAGTGTTTCATTTAACAACAGTTATTTATTAGTTGTTTTCTTATGTTATTCTGAGGCCAGGTTGATCATGTAAACATATTCACTTAAACAATTCTGTTTTCAAACACAGAATGCATCAACACATGCTCACATATTAGAAATGTAAACAAAAGCCTCTGATGTTTCAGTGCACTTACCCAACGTGAATAGTTTTCAAAATAAGAAACTGTATTAAATCATGTTTTATAACCGTATTTTGACATAAATAAAATTAACCACATAAACTAAATTATTTTTGGCATTTTCTCTAAACGACATTTTGTTTAATTAAGGGAAAGCGTTTTATCAATTATTGTTGTAGCAAAATAATGAAAGACATACATCATTGTGTTTTCCACCCTGTTTCTTACCGCATTCAGCACTAAGAATTATGCACATTCAAATAATCCACAACTTGAAAAACGTTCCGCTTTCGAATTAAGTTGTCATTTAAAAGACTCGAAATTTTTGCTCGATATTATATTTGTTTAACGCAAAACAATGTCAGTAAGTCAAATGAAATATACAAGCAAGAAAAAAAGTTTAATCACGAAAACTGCAAATAAATTCAGAACAGCAATAGTCGACTGGTTGAGAGCGCCGGACTTCTGATCCAGAAGTCGTTAGTTCGAATCCTACAAGGAGTGAGTGACTTTCCCTATTCCTGCGCGAGTACTGGCCTCAATCTAGGAAGCAGTCGTCAAACTAGATAAATATTAGTTGTTAGACGTTTTTCCCTGTTCGGTGTTAAGCCAAAGCGCTGAAAGAATAGAAGGACTGTCGACCTGAAAGGAAGCCGAGGCTCATATTTTTGCAAAGGCCATTTTTCATCTGTCAGTCTTCAGAATAGCGTTGAGTTGAACTAGGCTGAAAAGATATGATATAACACAAAATTTGCGTAGCATTCATCATTCATTGATTTCATTCATTCATTTATTCGGTCGGTCGATCATTTCCCCTTTCCTTTTTTCCTTTAGTTGTTCGTTTGTTAGTCCCTCTTCCGATTGATTAACATAATAAAAAACTATTTTATTTTAAATATAAATATATTGGAGACTTCAAAAAGAGAAAATTAGAAACAATGAATAAAAAGCTAGAATATTTTGTAATGACTAAATTTAATGTAGATCTAAAATTAACATTTGTTTGTACATTGTTTATTCTGTCCAGTCAGAGAATTTCTCATCACCGACAGTCTAAATGAGCCGACAGTCTAAAGTGTTTAAACTTTAAAAACTAACGCGATGCAACATAATGTGTGCAAATGATCTGAGGCATTGCTACTAGCCAACAATAGTTTTGCTGTGTCATATTTAGGTGAGTAAATATCCCCAAAACAAAATGTATATACATTCCATGCTTTTTAGAACTGAAATTGTTACACATTCGTCCACTGTCTGTCTTATTAACCAACAGCTTCTAATTCTAAAGATATTACGAATAAAGTCTTGACCTGATCCATGTCTAGAAAGGAAGTCAGCCATTGTTACATTCTTGACATTATGTAATTGTGTAAGTCGAGCAGTATAAGACCTAATTGGACTGCTAATACTGACGTAGGTATTGGTCAATATATCGCTGAAAATAAGGATATTAAAAATCGGGAATCAAAATAATTTCTTCGCTGCATATAATTCAGTCAAAATGCATAACGTTGTTTCTACTAATACTCGTCTGCAATTATCAGCAAAAGGTTCGCTTCAACGATGGATAAATACATACCCTGCCATCTGCAGTGCTCTGAGTAATATTGCTGGACTCTTGTTTACATTTTTTTCAACGTAATACAACTGATTAATAGTCTCCGGAGGCACGATTTCGATTGTTTACCAATCCTTTTAGTTTGATTCTTGCGCTAAAATATCGGTATGAAGAGAAGCAGTGGAGGTAGCGCCGGACTCCTGATCCAAACGTCGCTGGTTTCAATCCCACTAGGAGGGGTGAGACTCTCCAGAAACATTCCACGTTCCTCAGCTTTGGCGCTAGTACTGGTTTGAATCCAGGAAGTAGTCATTGGGAGGGAATAATATAGGTTAGTGCAAGATATTGCTTCCCAATCGATAAAAATAACTGTTTGTCTAACTAACTAACTTAATATGTCGTATTTGCAATACCTGTAATTTTTTTACACACAGTGGACACATGCGTAAACATCATATTTAAGTCTGTCTCTATTCATAAACGGACACAATTGCTAATGTTTTAGATTGCTGAAAAGGCAGCGTTAGAGTAATTATTGTGTTTTGCAATGACAGTTAAAATATATCGAAATGCCGCTTAAACCTGACGCAAAAATTACATGCTTTTGAAATTCATGTCGATTTCGTGAAGCTGTAGCAACCTGTTCACTAGTATCTGTAATTGATGTTTTCAGAATTGTTATCTTTTCGATAGCAAGATAAGCTATATTCGCCTTCTACTAAGTTTCTGAAGATCTGTCAAAACAAATAACGGAGAATACGTTTCGGACAAGAATTTATCGATTTCGTTGATTGAGTGCAGATTTTTTTAAAGGAGAACAGTGACATTACTTGTAATTTTTTTAAATCTGAACTTATTCAAGAGATTAAACGATTTAATTATCACCAATAAAAAAAAATCGCATGAATTGCCCATGTCAATGTGAATCGTCTTTCGGTTAACACTAACTACATTCGAAATGTATGAGCCAGATGCATGTATATGTATTATAATGTTGTGTCGCTGAATACTCAGCGATCTTACACTAGCATTCATATTTGAACAGACTTTGTAACCTGGATCAGCGTACATATCACAAGAACAAAGTGTATACGAGTTAGGAATAAATCAACAAATGCTTTGGGAGACAGTTGCAGAAATTGCTCAATAGATTTAATTTAAAATGGAAGTCAATAGTGTCTTTAGCTTTCTAGGTTTTGGGAGTTTGAAAACTGATTTCGCTATGAATACGTAGCAGATTGTAAAGCTCTGAAGAATCTTTACAAGTTCCGTTGATTAAGCCTTCAAATTTACCATTTCACGAGATCAGCCGTATGTCTGGTCATTAAAATTCAACACTAATGCACCTTTGATGATTATTTCGCATGCTGTTTTAGAACAATCTCTTTTCCTGCAGAACTTACGGTCATTGTGATTTTTTCCCGTCTTTTTTATTGTTTTCGACATGATGGAAAGTGCGAAAAGTAAGGAGATAAGTTGAATGAACAAGTATTTCTGTAGATAAATTTAAAAAAAGACGGATTATCAGACAGTAGAATTCAACAGTAATATTGTCTATTTTTGTAGTATAAGAAAGTACAAGACAAATAGACATATTCGAAGGAACTTGTCTAGTGTTTTGTAACTGATGTTTTACTAGAAGAGAGTAAATACAAAGCGTGAACAAACATCAGTGGAAACAGTAGCTTCAGCAATTATTATAATGGAAGTCTGGTATGTGATAGTTTTGCAAACATTTTGTTATGACTTACCTTAAGTGTAAGAGTATTTTAACAGTTCCCCGTTTTTTATCTTTAACATATTGCAAGTAATTCAAATCATTAACCATAATGATTTGTTGTTGTTGTTTTCTTTTCTTTTGTTATATCTTACAAAAATGCCGTAAAAACGAACCTTGAGATACTATATGGAACAAGGCAGTCTGAAGGACAGCTAAATCCCCTTCCGCAGCAGACATGAATGTGTACTTCTTGACGTTTAACAAACCATGACCTTGATGTTGTGCCATGCATATCATAAGCACAAAGTCTCATGATAGTAATTGTTTGTGCCAGATTATTAAAAATCTTCCATAAAGTCAAAAAGTTATGGAGAACATTTAACCTTGACCTTGGGGATAGCAACATGGATGTTGGGTTCTGCACATCGAGTCATAGTGGTGATCATTTGTGCAAAGTAATTAAAAAACTTTTCTTAAGCCAAGTTAGTAAGTTATAGAGCGGATGTGAAATGTGGATATTTGACCTTTAACTGTGACCTTGACCTTGCTGGTAGCAACCCAATTGTTGCGCTCTGGCATCGACTCATAATCATTTGGTGATCACTTGTGATAAGTTATTTCAAAAATGTTTCAGCGGTTTAAAAGATATGGAGCGGACACGAAATGTAGACTTTTTAACACTTGACCTTTAAATGTGACCTTGACCTTTGGGGTAGCAACCCAAGAATTGCGCTCTGCACATCGTCTCATAATGGTGATCGCCAAGTTATTAAAAAAAAATCAGCAGTTTAAAAGTTATGGAGCGGACAAGAAAGTGCTATGGACGGACAGACAGACGGACGGACGGACGGACAGACGGAGGCCATTCCTATAATCCCCTCCCCGCTTTGCGGAAGGGAATTAATCAAAAAGGCAAGCAGTAATGTTACCCTGCACTCTCGTGATCTGACGTTATGTATTCTACGTCCTAAATATAAACAAATGCATCATAATACTTGTTGACAGCAATCTATTTATTGAAGATAGCGGGAGATGTCTGTCGTACTTTGACGGAAAAAACATCATATTAAAATGTATTGTTTTTCAGATTGAGAAGAATTCCAGAAAGAAATCTATCTCGATTTTGGCCTCATATTTGATTCGTTTATCAAGTAGGACAAATCATGGTTAAGACAACTGAAACTATTTGATTCTAATTTATGGTAAAAAATTAAGACAATTAATATTCTCATTTTAAAACTGTTTCTCGTAGGTTTCTGTATCAAAATTAATTAAATTTACAAAAAGTCGAAAAACAGGTTTCAAAAATCGTAAATAAATTTTTATATGTTATCTGTTTACATTTTTGTTGACTGGAGCCAGAAAATAAGGAAATTCGTAGCATCTGGTGCAACAATAAATCAATTATAATGATTACAAACATGTTCTGGATTTATGATTACCACCAACGTTTAAAATAACAAAGGTTTTTTAATGTTTTAAAAAAGCCATAGATTCTTAAATTTGGAATGCTAGTTTAATAGACTGTTTAGAATCTTTTCGGATCTCTATCATACACAGGAGAAAACAAGTTGAACTTGTTTCTTTTTGCACCAGTTCGAAAGAGAATAATGCAAAAATGTGTTTTTTTTAATATTGTCATCGGCTTCACAATATTTTTATTCAACGTAAATTATGAATAACATTGGCATAAGTATAATGTAAAGTTGGTGACTTTAGTTTAGCGGAAATATCTTAGAAAAAAAGTTCCCCGGTTACATTGCAGCAACATCCCAAGACCTCATTTTTCTGTTTTATTTTTTCTTGTTTTAATCAAAAAGTTAAACATATTAACTAGTCAAATAATCGTTGCTCTCCTATTGCATTTATATGAGAACCACCTGCATTTGATCAGATGAGTAAACGGTTTGAAAAAGAATATCATGTCGAAATGTTAGATATCTGCTGTTCCCTTCACTTGCTTGCCTACGCTGCAATTTACAAGCAGCATCATAGCACCTGATTGACTTTCTTTATGTGTACTGATTATTGCCAAAAGAAGCATTTATTGCCAAAAGAAACATTCTTGTTATTCGTTTTACGAGCTCAGTTTTTAAGAAAAAAGTTATCCTGTTTCGCAAAAGAAACAGTATAATAACATCTTGCATAATGAAATACAAGAGCGTTATAAATCTTTTTCCATTTAAATTACCAAGAAAAACAAATGCTATCCAAATGATTAGAAACAAAATATCTTTACTACGTTCTTTTAGCTACAGATTTTTCATTGTTTTGGCACATAAATCCAATTCGCTGGCTGCCATGCAAATACTTGCCTACGATGTCATTAATTATTCATTTGTGTGCTTTTTTAAGTCACTGTCACAGTCTTACAGGTAAATAGTGAAGGCAAACTTTATTTGTTTTATTTTTTCATAGCATTACTAAAATTAATTTTAAGAAAATGAGCATTCGAGAAACCCAAATTATATAAATAAAGCTAAATTCCTGTTCAAAGTGCCTAACATCGTATTTAGTGCATTGTCTTAATACTGTCATTTTGGCGTAATGTATAATTTAGTACAGTAGACATTGTATTAAAACGACCGCAGAAAGAACTGCCAAATGTGGTCTCTTAATAAAATAGTCTCTCAATTTGAACTGAAGAATAAAAAAATGAACATCTGCGTTATATATACTACTCATAGAACACAATTAAAACGCAGCAGGAATCAAATTTTCTGTTCCTTTAATACGCTTAATATCACGGTATTTTCCTGCAGAAACACATTCCACCTCGACGATCTTTTATTTCTAAAACTTAATTTAAGAAGCCGAACGTTTTTAATCACTGAAAAACAACAACAACAACGTTGTATATGACAAATACAAGTAAACTTCACACTTTTGTAATGGTTGAATAACTTTTGTTGTGTAATAAAATTATAAAGCTTGATGATCAACACTATTTCTGTCATCTGGTAACAGTGCAATACCAGCACCCTCGTCACATATAGACAGGAAAAGTGATGAGTTTGGTACTTTATTACTGATAATTGCCACTCCTCTCGGACAGAGAACTCGTGCTCGTGTCTATATAGGCGTCAAAACATTGTGACTGCTTTCAAATACGGCCGGCGAAGTCTGGATTTGGTTTAGATCTAAACAAATAATATAATTATGTGAAATATGCATATACATAAAAAAGCAAGTGATCAGTTTACCAAAACTTATTTGGTTACTTCGAGTAAAATGATATACTGACATTTTTTTCATTTTTTTAATTAATTGCATAAATTAATTTAGTGTATTTCTTTCAATAGCATACTCAAACAAAGCAGTTAACTGTCTTCATTTTGACTCGTTAACGCTTTTGCTTCGAAATATCTTCGGCATTTAGGATAACTACAAGATCAACAAAGACTAAATATATCAGCATTACATCAGCAAATTTTATTGAAAACTGTCACTCAATTTCAGTACATTAAAATAAAGTCCTAGCAGAAGAAAACGATGTTGCAGAAGTTAAAGAGTTACAAAAGATGAAGTTATAGTTTTTTCTTCCCTGTTAGTAAGACTATTCAAGTCTGCATATATGAAGAGAAAGCGATCATTAAACATTTAAGTAACATATAAAAATCAGTTTATATTTGGCCAATGACAGGAACTAGACAGCTTTGAAAGAGGATCATTGAGGTAGCTTAAAATAATAAGTAGTAAATATTTCTGAGCAGAAAGTGTCATTAAATGTAGGTACTAGAAGTGGGGATCTTAACCCTTACTCTTTTATAAGACTACACTCAAAAGGTCATCCGGCCATTAACTTTCACCACTAATGCATTTTTGACATTTATTTCGCAGCTGTTTTAAACTCCCTATTTCTCAAGTACTTCCAATAACTATCGGTTGAGTGCAGACGATTTAACATGAAGAGATGCTCCAGATTTTTATTCGAACAAACTTGATGCTGGAAAATACGACGGAGATGAAATTGGGAAAAAAGTCATTATGTCAGAATAACTATGAATTTTGAAAGAAACATAAACATTATTTCTCTTGAAGTGAAAGATTATTATTATTATTATTATTATTATTACTCACAAGAGCGTTAAGATACAGCTTAGTATCATAAACTTTATTCATTTTACTAAGTAGCAAAATTTTAGGGACGGACTGTATGAACCGAAAATAATTTTAAATAAAAGAACTTACACATGTTTCGATTATACCATGTACAATGTCACATCTTATGAAATTTTCCCTGGTAGGCCCCATGTCTACAAAGAGGGTATTGACTGTGTGTGTGTGTGAAATTAATACCTTTTATAGATTAGATCAAACGAAAGGAATTTGAGATGCGATTCACAAGTTTGTGTGACACAAAAAAGGCGACACTCGATAGCAACTTTTTCTCAAATTTTTCAATCAAAGTGTCCATTCATACGTCCGTAGTCAACTTTTCATTCAAACAACATCTTCTCTGAAACCACCCGGCCAAATTTGATTAAACTTGCTTGGAATGTTCCTTGCATGAAACTCTATCAAGATTATGCAAATAGTTCAGTTCCATTGCATTTCTGGGTCACTGGAGCTAAAAATAGATTTTAAAAGTTGGATCTTTAACATTCTTCTTCTCCGAAACCTCAAGCTCTGGAGCTTAGATATTTGGTATGAAGCATCATCTTGTGGACTTCTACCAAGCCGGTTCAAATTATGACCCTGGGGTGAAAACTGACCACACCCCAGGGGGCAGTTGATTTTAGATTTATTAAGGAAAAACTTAAAAATCTTCTTGTCAGAAACCACAAGGCATAGAGTTAAGATATTTGGTGTGCAGCATTTTCTAGGTGACCTCTACCAAGTTTTTCTTAAATCATGGCCCCTTGGTCAAAAAAGGCCCCGCCCCAGGGGTCACATGTTTTACATAGAGTTCTTTAGGAAAAACTTTTTTAGGAAAAATTTTCTTGTCAGATACCGCAAGGCCTAGAGTTTAGATATTTGGTGTGAAGCATTGTCTAGTGGACCTCTACTAAGTTTGTTCAAATCATAGCCACTAGGTCAAAATAGGCTCTGCCACAGGGGTCAATTGTTTACATAGAGTTATACAGAAAAAGGTTTAATAAGTCTTCGTATCAGAAACCAAAAGGCATAGAGCTTAGATATTATGTATGTAGCATTCTCTAGAGGACCTCTACCAAGTTTATTCAAATCATGACCCCTAGGTCAGAAACGGACCTGCCCCGGTGGTCAGTTTTTTACGTATAGTTATATAGGAAAAAGTTTTTAAAAATCTCCTTGTCAGAAACCAAACAGCGTACAGCTTAAGTAATTGGTATGTAGCATTGAATAGAGAACATCTACCAAGTTTGTTCAAATCATGACCCTGGGGTCAAAACTGGCCCCACCCAAGGGGCATTTGATTTTACACAAGGATTTATATAGGGAAAACATAAACAATCTGCTCCTCTGAAACACCAAGGGCTAGACATTCAATTGTTCGTTGTTATGTCTCCCCCAAACCCCGCCCTTCTAGTGGAGACATATTGTTTTTGCCCTGTCCATAGGTGTCTATTCGTCTGTCTGTCTGTCACACTTCATTTCCGTTCAATAACTTGAGTACCAGTTGACCCAGAGCCTTCATGCTTCACAGGGATATTGTCCTTATTGAGTAGAAAAAAAACTTGCTTTTTGGGTCAGTAGGTTAAAAAGGTCAGCGGGACCTCTAGGTTGAAAACTGTTTCCACTCAATAACATGAGTACAATTTCACCCAGAGCTTTTAACTTCATAGGATGATTTCTTTTACTAAATAGAAGAACCATATGGTTTTGGGATCAGTAGGTCAAAAGTCAAGGTCAAAGGGACCTGTACAGTGAAAACTATTTCTGCTCAGTAACCGTTGTACCATTATACCCAGAACCTTCATACTTCATAGGGTAATTACACTAAAAAAACCCTATTGTTTTTGGGGTCCGTAGGTCAAAGGTCAAGTTCACAGACCTGTAGAGTAAAACTACTTCTGCTCAAAAATTTGAGTACCATTACACTCAGAGTCTTCAAACTTATTGCAAACTTATTCAAACAGGCAAACAACGAACACCCATAACAACCAATAACGGTACTTAGATTGACATGCGCACTTTAATACACCCTGACTGATTCGCGCATTTAATCCTTGATCTAGTTTTGAATACATTACGCTTGGATAAATTAAAAAAGAGGGATTTTGTCCATAAAACGTGTCTTTTTTATTTTCTTGTATGGCTGTTTTGAATGTGTGTTTAATTATGTTTATAGATGCAAATGTTTAGGGGCTAATAATACGTTGTCTGTAGCTGCGTATTTTAAAGTAATGAAAGCTACGGTGTATGTTTTATTATCATTATCAATATTATCACAATTATTATTATCATTTATTCATCTATTGGTGTGCTTTCGCTCTTGCAGGCATGAATGTTGAATCTGTTTCTAATGTAGTAATTTATTTTTCAGCATTAAGGTATTTTTACATTATTTAACAGTTTATTGAGGATGTCGTTATATTGCAGCCGAACTTGTGAGATGGTAACAACCCATTTGATAACTTAGATTACTCAAACATTTTGGAAAAATATCGCCTTTTTAAAATTGTTCAATGGGTTACAAAATTCAATGAAAAGATAATACGAAGGAGCATTTTCACTACGAGAATCCCTTTTAATACAGAAAGATTATTTCCTAGGTTTATGGTCGAAATTGGGTCTTAAACGTATTTTGCGGTGTTTGCCTCTTATCTAAGATTGCTCTTCCGATGATGCTTGTTCAAATTTAGAATAAATCGGTCAAAAACTAAAGAAACTTTAGAAACCGGAAATTTCAAGTCATACGTCCGCATAACTTTAAAGACTTAAAACTTTTGA
Source organism: Cyclina sinensis (assembly GCA_012932295.1). Taxonomy (NCBI): domain Eukaryota; kingdom Metazoa; phylum Mollusca; class Bivalvia; order Venerida; family Veneridae; genus Cyclina; species Cyclina sinensis. Next base: position 38,026,060 of record JAAONU010000007.1, on the reverse strand, counting down.
AGATCGTTGATTTGAGTATAAGGAATGACAAATAGCAATTAATGTTATTAAGTGGTCGTATCATCAAACATATTATTGATTATTCTCAAGAAAAAATTAATAAATCACATCATTAACAATTATTTTGAATCCAAACGAAATCTGTGTCGTCAGATCTAAAAGCTTAAACCTATTTTAGAAAGGTGACCTGATTCTGTGTACAGTACAGAACACGAAATAGGCGTGACTGAGTACGGCAAAGTAGGCGTTTCCATGTCAATGTCTTTGATGTATTAAAGCGAAGTCGTGTTTTCTTAACATTTTACTTTTAGGAGAGAGATTGACTGTGATATTGTATATTTCAAGATATTTGTGAAATTCAGATTTTACATTTCATTTTTAAAAAAAAGAAAGAATAGTGTCTTGAGAGTTGCTAGAAGCGTAACTTTAATGTTTTCATTTTTTTTTTTTTGTCTATTTGTTATCTTCAAGCGATCTTCAGCGCAATGAGTTTGGCAAGTATGGTACCCTGCCTCTCTCAACCTGAGGTATGAAATAAACACCCGTGGTGATAGAGGAAATCCTTAATAAGTCTTCTCGCCGTTGTCTAGCGAAGATAAACATGACGAATAGAATTTTCTTCACGATGAATCATGCTCTAAATTTATATCATGAGCGACCATGGGACTCATGTTATATTTACCACTAATGTCTTTTTAAATCATTCAAATATTTAAACAAAATAATTATTATTTCCAAGGGGGGCTGCCCTCTCTTTTAAAATTATCTCCTAAGTTTCTGTTTTGAATTGTTCAGGATATAATAAAGAATATTATAAATATGATAATAGTAAACTGGATACTAAAAAATATTAGTCTTTAAACAGAGAATTGTTGTTGTTGTACAAGTTTTGCGATGAATAGTGGCATAATAAGTACTTCTGGATATTTATTTAATGTCTGTTTGCCTTCAGGAAAAAGTAACATTATTTCTCTGTTCATCAAATATTTTACATCTTATAGCTAATGAGACAATTAAATGTATATGTTGAATATCATTGTTTAATTATAGAACGTGTCCCTTTAAGATTGATATAAGAATGTAAATTTATTCGTTGAATCTTGATAATGTACATGTTTGGTGCCGCTGAATGTTGGAATCCATTTGTTATATGTTGATTACTAAATACAAAGATGTTCGACCTTTCATATTGCACAGTATTAACAGTTGTGAGCCTTTTATTAATAGTCATAAAATTAAAATATGATTTTTTTTTCTCGTTTGACTTTTCAGTAGGTAGTCATGTCTTTTTACGACGAAATACGATCAAATGTTTGAAGTTCCTTGTCTATCACAAAGATACTACATGGCTGCCTGATAAGGTAACAAGTTTATCGATACTCGTGTCGCACGACTTTTTCTTTTGACAGCGGTGAGAGGAAGTAAATTCAAATAAAAAAATAAAAAAAAATAAAAAAATACATTATATTCATTATGAAATGTTTTCATATACTTTTAAGCTACAGGAATTGAATAAGATACCATATTGTTTACATTTGTGCTAGACCCAACCGTTTAAACTCGCCGCTAAAATGGGGCTGTCAATACGATGAATCAATCAATTGTTAACATAGATAAAGTGTGTGCGTGTGTGCGTGCGCGCGCGTGTCTGTGTGATGGTAATTGAAAACCGAGGCAAACAGTGCTATAATTTATTTTTATGCAACTAACAGTAAATATTACTCTAATTATTAAACAATTTAAAACTAAGCACGAAACAAGTGATATGCAATTATAACACAAGTGTGTTCAAAATCTAACCGTTCGATGTAATGTTTATCTTATAAATCTGGTAAAAAAGCCACAGAACTTCAGGTTACATAAAATTCTTGTCTTGAGAGCACAAAAAAAAACATTAAAAGATGCCTGTATCTGCTTTGCTTACTTTTTTAAAACACTGAAAAGGACTTTGAGGATAAATGTTTTAATTTCTGTGCATAGCAATGAGCCAAAAATATTTCACTTTTATATAATTCGTTGAAAGACCTGAACAAAAACAGAAAAGAACATATCTTTTATTTCACCAAGGTATTGGGTATTGTACAATACGTTATGAAAGATTACATTCAAAATAAACATGTTACCAGGTTTGAAAGCATTGTGTTTGCGTGTGCGTGCGTGCTTGTGTAAGCAAAAAATCCTAGATAAAATAATAAAAAGTATATCTGTTGTGATACAGTAAGGATAAACGGGTGGTGGAAGTACAAAATCGCAGGAAATTGTCTATGTAACTGCACTGTAAATACTAACGTGGACAAAAGTATTTCTATACATGCAACATGATAATAGAACGACTTTACAAAAATCTATTTTTAACGCTGTGTTCCCTACAAAACGTATGTCGTTTTTAAAAGGAACGATATTTTGGCACTTGGTCTATCGGACGTTGCAGTGAGACAAGTAATTATATATCAAATTCAATCAACTTATGGTACAATTAAGACACAGACATATTAATAATATATATTATTTGTCGTACCAGCATTGAAACATCCAAGTTAGTTTTATAGCTACAGTGGCATAGATATGACATGTGTTTTTTTTTTAAGTCGTGGTAACGAGATAACTGAGTCGTGGTAACGAGATAATATGTTGTGGTAACGAGATAATTAAGTCGTGGTAACGAGATATTATGTTGTGGTTACGAGATAATATGTTATGGTAACGAGATAAATAAGTCGTGGTAATGAGATAATTATGTCGAGGGAACTACATAGTTAACCAATCAGATTTGTTTGTTCTTGCTGAAATTTGATATGGTTGAAATTCATTTAACTATAATTAAATGACTCTAGCGATGTGATTTTTAGATTTTCAAATTGTACCCCTGGGGACATTTTACTCCATCCCGGGTATTTGATGTTTTACATAGACTTCTACAGACAAACTTTTTAATAACTTTCATTGGCATTGTATATCTTACATCTACTGAGATTGTTTAGATTATGCGTCGCGGGTCATTTGTGGCTTCGCATCATATGATGTTTTACATAGAAAGAGATAGAATACTTTTTGAAACTGTTCTTGTATGAAATCATATGGACCAGGTTTATGAAATTTTGCATAAATCATTACCTAGTGAACCTAAACAATTCATTCGTTCGTATAGCCATTATGCAAAATACAACGTTATGTAACAGTTTCTGACCTCAGTCACCACTTCGAACAATGACCATTTTAACTGGTAAAATTATCTCGTTCCCACGACTTCATTACCTCGTTCCCTCGACTTAATATCTCGTTACCACGACATAATATCTCGTTCCCACGACTTAATATCTCGTTACAACTACATATTATCTCGCTACCACGTCTTTATATCTCGTTTCCACGACTTAACTATCTCGTCAACACCACATATCATCTCGTTACCACGACATATTATCTCGTTACCACGACTTAATATCTCGTTTCAACGACTTAATTATCTCGTTCCCACTACTTTATATCCTGTTCCAAGACATATTATCTCGTTACCACGACATAAAATAAAGACCACACATGTCACATCTATGCCACCGTATGCCATAGGATTATAAGTAAAGATATTGTTAAACACTTTCTTGTAACGCTTGACAGGTCGTCTTTTAGTTTCACATAATACATAAGAGTTCTCTGATCTAACTGATCGTATCTCTAACTGATATGTGAAAAACCAACGTCTGCAGAAACAACCGATATGTGTAAGAAATATCATTTTTAGGATAAGTAGATGTTGAAGATACAGCCGAGTCAAATATACAATTTTGTTGAAGATTAAAGTTGTCAGAGAACAGACAATTTATGGCGAAACATATTAACAGTAATCCACTATTTGATGATTTTGGTCCTATCAAAGGTTAGTTGCAAATTATCAAATACCGGTAACAAGGTGCCGTATATTTCATTTTATCTACGGCAGTTGGTCACGTGGTATTGAAATACGATTACCTGATCATGTGATCAGCCGGATATATTTAAATCAGAACTTTTATCGATGTTGCACTTGCATTTTGATTATTTTTGTTGTCGGTAAAAAAAACAAAAGAAACAAAAAAAGAAATTACATGGTAGGATAGTTAGAATAATACGTCGGCGTCGTGGATGGAAAAAAGTTTATCTGGCTCGGTTTCGAAATTTATCGGGTTCGCCTTCGGCCTACCAGATAAATTCCTACGCCTCGCCAGAAAAAAACCTTCTCCATCCACGACCTATAACCTATTATTCTCTCTTTATTCACATTTTAACTGATCCCTTTTCATGTATGTCTCGTACTTTGTAATCATTAATAATTTATTAACTAGATGGAAGCTCACCTCGTCTGACTGGATTGAATCTTCGACCTGCTGCTACGTAAATGCATGCCTTTACCGCTTGGACTAACAACCTGGTACCAAAACAATACAATGTATCTTGCTCTTTTGTCGTTTTTTTTTCTTATTCTTCCTTTAGCTAACATGTATCTATCAACATTTTTATGATGGCAGAAATAGTAAGATAGATTAGCCAATGGAACTGATAATGTTTCCTCGAGAAAGTTGAAGTTTAATTCTCTGTCAGATTAAAGCTAAAAGGTCACCATCTTCTTGTTATAATTATAACTTAGGTCTTTAACTGCCTACGCCTTTTCTATATTTAAAGTTAATTATATCAAACGAAAACATGATAAAAGTTACTGCAGATATAATAAAAACACTTTTAACTTGTGTTGCTTGAAGTCCGCTCTGTTTAATAATTACACACGAAAAAAAATCTTGCAACTTTGTGATAGAAATTTACATCTCAAGGGTGAGTATTGAAACCAAGTGTTTTTATTTAGATAGGTGACTCCTGGAAGTACTTACCCTTTCTAGGCTAAATACAATCACAAAATCAAAAATAAAAAATGTTTCTAATTACAAACTGTGCAAACGACTGGTTTCTTTCTCACATTTATATACACAACTGATATAAATGGCAGAGAACATCTTTTATGCACTATTCATAGAAGGATATTTTTTTCAAATCCAGTTCTAAAACCCATAAAGGTGGCATCTGCAAAATATCTAACCAAAACACAATGTATGACAATAATATTGAAAATGTCAGAAATATAAATTACATAACATACATGCGAGATGTGTTAATAATTAATTAAAATGTTAACTGAAATACACTGCAATAAAGATAATTTCAATCTAGATACAATCAATGAAGACAGAATAAGTAAGACTGCAGAAAGGGGAAAGAAGAAATATGTCGATTAACAGAGAAATATGCACATTCAGCTTTAAAAAGGCAACATATCTTGCCAGTGAATACAATGCCGGGAACAATGACGTCAGCAACTCCCAAAAAATAAGGACATTCAATTAAAATTTGCAGAAAGGAATCATTCTCATAATACAACATGAAAAAAGGTTATATTAAAAAATAACCGAAGTGGAGGTAAGTCTTAGCAGGGAATTAATCTTGGTAAGATATATGTTCGCTGGCATAAAACGATAAACATATGAGCGCTTACAAAAATGGCCACCCTGATCAGCACAAAGGGTTATTAATTTGTGTTAATCTATTACTTTTTCAGTAAATGTTTCTTAAAGTTATTACTGTTTCATGATGACGGTCATTTTCAATCATATGCTATTGCTATATTTGAACATGGCTGAAAAAATCTAAACTACCCTTTAGCAAGTTTGATAACTCATAATATTGTAATTGTCGTTTGCTGTCATAATATATAAATTTTTATGTAGTATGCAGGAAGGGTCACAGCGAGTTCTGAAATCGTATGACAGTGTTCAATAATATCTCAAGTGTATGGCCCTAACAATCCTATCTCAGAATTTTATTCTTATCAGTAGCACAACAGTAGATTGGTTAAATTAGACATCAACATCAGAGAACTGTCCATCTACATCAATTTATATTGTTCTTCATAAGAGTATGGAACAGAATTACTGCATTTATTCCATCTAGCTTGGTGACATTGGTACTTACATTATGCTTGATTTCATCTTGCTTAATGACATTGGAACTTGCATTCTGCTTGATTCCATGATGCTTTTTGTCATCGGAACTTGCGTAATGCTTAGTTCTATAATTCTATCATTGATTGTTGGCCTTTGAACTTACATAACTCTTGATTCAATCTTGCTTTGTACTAATTCATCGTCTTTTGTACTGTGTTGGAATAATCAAAATGTGAGGTCATGTAGCTTAATGTATCATCCAGCTTTCTTCATGCTCTATTCAAACTATTTAGGGATAAGTGCTTTTTGCATGTTTGTCATTTGGAGTTTTTTGTTCTGTTTTTTTTTCTTGTCATTAATCCAACTATTCAGCATTGCGCACGGTACAAATTCCGTATAAACAACATTGTACTTTATTTATAAGGTTTGATAAATGACATGGGTTACCGAGGATGACTCAGGTAAAATAAAAGTAAATGTAGCATTTAAAGATATTCTTTTTATGATTTAGTCGATATTTTTGATATACAATATGAAATAAACATCAAAACTTTGCAAAAATCTAGTCGCACAATAGCGAGATTATCCGGAAAATAACGGGATGTACCGACAAAGCGTCATCTGTTGTCATAATATGAACACAAATATTGTAAATTGCATTATGTTTACTGCTAAGTGCTTAGTGCTTACCGTAAAGTGAATAATTTATTATTGGTATCGTTGTAAATCTCGTGTTCGGTGCGTAGTGTTTATGAAATGCTTTTTATATTTGTGTTGAATAAAGACTGTTCGATAGAACGCCGAACATATTGAGTTGTCAGTAAAGAAAGCTGCAATTAAATATATAACATATTGCATATATCGGAAGGGAACAAATGAAGTAGCGCATTCATTTACCATAAAGCATGATGTTGTTCAGCAAAATACAGATTTCTAATGCCATAAAGCAAGATGGAATCAAGTGTTATGCAAGTTCTAATGTCACCGAGCACGATGGAATAAATGCAGTAATTCTGTTCCATATAGGAGACATTCACATATCAAAGTGATCCGCGTAGGATTTTATCAATTGGTCTATCAATATGATGTAATTAAGTTGAAAGTTACAAAAATGAATATAAATTTTGATGTTTAAAAACATACGTCTTTAACAACTTACTAGACTTGTAATTTATTCTTAAGGCTTCATCAAGACTGTCCAGTGTATACATGTAAGTTAAACAATTGGCTATGTTTTTTTAGTACTTTGAACACACTACAATGAGTTGTTTTATGGGTTTTTCCTATGCTTTACTTGAAATATTGATGAAAACAATTGTAAGATACTGAATTTAAATTACGTTATATTCACATTAGGAGACGATTACCAAAAAAGATTACCTGGGTATTATAATGTTGGTGAAATTATCTCTGTAAAATCTGTGATCTTGGTAATGCCCACCAAAGGCGGTGCTGCTTTCTTCAAACAACTAATAGGTGACAAATACCTATTACGTTTTTATTAACGCACATATGTAATGCGTCAGAAAAAGTCTAATTCCCCAAGAAATTCAAACATAAGCCGGCTTAAGGGTGAAAAACAAAGGCTCTTTACCACTGAACTAACGATTTGATTCAAGGGAATGCTTGTCAGATGTTGAATTTATTCTAATGGTAGCAGTTGTTAATTCTGATACGAATCGAGCGTTACAGTATTTGAGAACAAGCGTAAACACCGGGTTTTATAAACATAAAAAGGGTAAGCATTATAAAACAATAATATTTTTGCAAGAAATACTTAGCAAAATAATACAAAGAATTAGAAATACGAGTACAATGTATAATAGTTGACAGAAACTACTTAACAAAGAAGCACGAAGTATTGATACTTTTTATTATTTATTATTTTATGCATCTAGTGTTTATCTGCATACTGTACATATTGTCAGTACCAGAACGTCACTCAAAGTTCAAATATGTGGAATATCTAATTATTTTAGCTCACCTGAGCATATGCTCAGGGCGAGCTCTTGTGATCTCTGTGTGTCCGCAGTGCGTTGTAAACTGCCTAATTATCCTCCATAGACTTATTTGACTAAATTCCTTAAAATATATTTGTCAGAAACCGCTAATTTCTTCTGATTTCGGTGTGTAGCATTATTTAATGGTACTATATCAAGTTTGTTCAAGTTATGACCCTGGTGTCGTTTTGAGCACCACTTGAGAGGTCACTTGTTATATTTCACTACAGTTACCTGGTGGGTCCTGTCAAGAAGTAGTGTTAAAAAATCATTGCTAAGAACATGTAATTGTGAATAATCATATGTGATCTGTTTCAACACTTAAATTTCAGTTTGGCTCTTAATTGTTAAACATGTTCTTCTCAAATATCTTTTTACTGTATGGATAAAATAACAGAACAATGCAGTTGAAAATGCCGAATTTGATAAACTGGACACTCAGATAACTTAAAAAAAATAGTCTCATATATGGGATCTAATATTCACTAGAAGCAGCTACAATCGGTTGTTTTTTTGAGATCAAGATCAGTTTTTCTAAAAGCGCAATGCTAATTTAGTACGTCTGTACGAATACTTTCAAATGTCCTCTCCTCCTGCAAGTACATCTGTCCATTCTTCATTCAGTGATGATCATCTTGAGTTCTTCTGTTACTGAGACGAAGAAAGTGGCGTGTGTATTCTTCTCTGTTTTGATTGCCTCTTGAGCATTTTATGTGACATTTATATACATTGGCACGAAATGAAACAGGCTGTAATGCAATAAGAACTTCCGACAACTAGAACGTGTTATGCTAAGTAACATCTAACCCTGCTGTAATTGCTACGATATATAATGGAAATGATGGTTCAATTGAGGAACACACTATGTTAATCAACGTCCATTAAAACAAGAATGATACACATCAACAAATAATTTCGACGTCAATCCTTTAGCCGGCGCACTATTATGATCGCTACATTGTTGTGGTTTTTTTCAAATACTTACTTATAATAATATAATATCTTTACAAATTTGTTTGTAATTCTTTGCAAGTTTGAAAAACTAAATCACACAGTTATTTTTTTTTTTCTTTTGGTAAGAAACTTCAAACTTTTTAAGATTCAACTGAAGATTGATCTTACAATAAAATGTATCGAGTAATTTCATTGGCTGCCACAACTAAAAATCAATATGTCGGACTTTGAAGCAAAATTAAATAAATAAATAAATAAATGAAAAAAAGGTATTTTTCTCAGCCGTCTTTGTAGTTACTGTAATAGAAATGGCTTTTTTAATTAGACAAAATATTATCTAAACAGTTTTGATGCAAAAAAACTTGTAAATGTAATCAATATGATAATACGCACAGGAAATTGCTCGATATTGTAAAAACAAATTGCACCTCAGTGATCGACGGTAACTTTTTTTAAACAAATTTACATTCACTACATTACAGTGATAAGGTATATCTGTATTTTTTCGATCAAATTGACGTTTTTGACCAATCAGATACTAGCACCTGTGGTTGTTTAGTTGAAGTCAGAAGGATTATAACATTTAACATTTAATACAAATCTTGCAGTGGTATGAATCTCATTCATTCCCTAATGTGTTTGTTTGCTTGTTCCTTAACATACATATTTATATTTGTATTTTAAGTATGTTTTAAGTGTTGAAAGTATTGGACTAGAACGAAAGAAAGCCTAAAAAAGAAATAAATATTAACTAGAATAATGTATATCTTTGTTTGATCATTTGTTCGTAGGTTTTTGTTAGTAACCTACTGTTTGATTATGAAATATAAAGTGTCAACGAGATTTTCACGACACGTTATTATGGTTATCACAACCTTCATCAACACCGGCATTACAATATATTTGTTCCAATCGATCAATGCCTTCAAAAAGCACTGTATATACTTTTAATGTCACATGACAATTTCTTTAAATGTTGAATAGTCTTTAAATTTTTTAATGCACCTGGTTTGAATCAACAAACATTTCCTCTCAAAGTCTTGCATAGTTCGAATAACAAATGTGTTTCCAATACACTATTTTTGCCCGTATCACTAATCATACATAAACTTTAACCCATTTATTTCCTCCTTGTTAGTAAATCGAGTCCTTTTTCAGTTAAACGGGTTTCTGGTATAAATTTTCAATTTCATTCTAATTAGGGAAGAAAATCCTTTATGCAAACAGCGTAGACCGTGATCAGACTGATGTGGGTCTGCACTGTTTACCTTTGTCTAATTTTGTGGACGCTATGCATTAATGGGTTCACGTTTTGTTGAACTGTGTAATTATTGTAGACTGGTCATTTCTGTTTACACTCAGGTCAATAATTTTCCATCATAAGGTTCCTTGACACACCTTTTTGCCGTATAACTTAACTCTAGAATAGGGTGGTAAAGGGTTCTTATATAATACAGCTTCCTAGCGATGCCAGTGTTAAAGGCAGTAAGCGACCAAGACATAAACGCCGAGGAAAATAACACGATGATACTCTTCAAGGAACAGAATCGAATAGTATCTACTTTAAAGGAGCGGTCCGTATAATTGTTATGGATCTGTCTCGTAAAAGTCAAACAAAAAAGTTCGTAAAAATCGTCACATGAACTCTTCAGTATATAAAGCTAACTTAAAGATATCTTTTCTAAGTAATCGTCGGTTTTTTTCTTTTGTATCAGTTTTTTTTTCTGATTCCACTGACAAACATTACTTAAAAGCCTTTATACATTTTGCGAAACAAATAAAAAAAAGCTAAGCATGTTTTAGCAAAGCAATGAACCAGAAAGTTATTGCATCTATTTGTTCATTTTCTAAGCAAAACGTGAACAAAAATCAGGTACAATCGAATTTAATTTGGAAAAGCACTAACAATTAGACTCATAAGTTCTTCACACTGGACCGCGGAAACCTTTTCTTCTATTTTTTTATTAAAATTAACTGCGATACCACATGCTCTTTTAATAACAATGTTTAAAACTATCATTGTATTTACAGTAACCATCGTATAAGGTTAAGTGAACTTTACGCCCATTTGCAGTTAGCTGTATCGTGTGAAGCAATCTTCCAGAGTTTTCACTTTGAGCCTTTATTCACAAAGATTACCATGAAAATCAAAGCTCTGAAGGTGAAAACAAACATTCTCCATTTGACATACTAACTCGGCTGATTAAAAACTCGACAAAATTTAGACATACCAAATCCTTTGAGAACTGACTCTTCAAGGATATGTCAAAGCTGTAAGTTGTAAAAACTAAACCAGATATTTCTAATACATATTCAAAACAAAACAAATATAACTAATTGCAATGAAAACAAAGACTGACGCAATTTTTCTGGACAAATAAAGTCTTGAATTATTCCTTTACTTGCAGTGATGCAATAGAGAAAACTGCCGCATGAAATATATGGTTTAAGTTTCTTGGTAAGGGACGTAAAACGCTCATTTCTGCTTTTTACAGATAAATAAAATGGAAAGTGGATATACCACATCACATGGAACACAATATCTCTCCCATGAAACCTCTAGCATGTAAATGAATAATCCAATTTTATGCTTCAGCTATGTACAAGCAAAAAGCAATCTGTTAAAAAGTCAATAATTACTATATCAGCGAAGAAATGATGGATCTAGTTTTTAGACGAATCCATTTCTAACCTTTGGTTACATTTCTGATTCAATCTTTATATTTGTTTGGAATTAATGCTTAAATGTTGGATAAAATTAATTCTTGAGATTTAATTTCCTGACGAAGTTTGATGCTTGTAAAAACAGTTTCAATTTCCTCGCATTCTTGATGCAAGTTCCAGTTGCATTTATAATCTCAAACTCCAAACATCAAATTTCTGTGACAATGCATACAAATGTTATTATACCAGCTTCATCATTTTTGTCCTTATTAATGTCAAATTCGTGTTTCAAATTCCTGCACCATAAACTGCTGATTCTTACTAAAATAACACAGCATGCAACATGCTGAGAAACTGTAATTCAATAATGACAACCTGAATTCATTCTATACACACATAAATATGACATCGTCTGGAGAACATATTGTTATCGTAGCGTATAATGCACGACTGGTTGAAATGCATTTGTAAGAGGAGAATTAACAAAAGATAGAACATGCATCGCGCCACATTCTTATTTGGGAATACCGGCATTTTCATGCACCTGGACTCAACCATAGACAACTGCAAAGATCATTAGTTAATATGTTCAAAATAAAGTTACATATGTTGCATTTAATAACAAGAAGTAATGTTGGTAAAATATCCTTAAATATCTCACCTTTCCTGGACTGTTTAGATCCAGAAACACCGATGCCCCATGCACTATCGAAGTTATAAGTTGTTTGAATTCCTACATCACAATTAATTTGTTGTTAAAATTCTGAGGACCCTCTCAGCTGTAATGATCAGTACTTCGTAAAAGTCTATAAATATGTACAACCTTTAAACATTGTAAAAGGTCAAAGTCAATCACAGTACCAAAACTATTTCAAACTGAAGTTTTTACTTTCAAAATATAGAATAAGATGTCCAAATTTTACAACTGAGAATTGTAGTCTTGTCTTGTATCTATTAGTTCCTTGCTTATAAAATACAATCTGTAGCAGTGGTTGTTAAAATAATGGAGTAATGGAAATCGTCGGACATAAAAATATAGATCACATGCCAATTTAACGATGCACAATACAGTTTAACTGACACAAGGTTTTATATCCCAAACAAAGCAGGAACGTAAAAAATAATTGTCAGAATATTTGATTTTTTTTGGGATAGCATAACTTGAGATTCTTGTTTCGAAACAAAATGAAAGTTATTAGTATAAGAACAAAAATATACATTTCTATGTTGTGGAGCTTTATTTTCCGAAACGGATACGAATATATACGTATTTTATAATATTATCGTTCAGCATATAGTTGCCAAAGCAGAAGTAAATGCAAAGGACATAGGCAAGCTGTGCATCTGACAAGATAAACGTAAGGTAGATGGTCCTAAGTAAAAAGTCTTGCATTGTTCATTGTTTATTACTTATGTAACTTTTGTTTAAAGGTCATGTTTTCTTCCATTGCTGATGAAGGCATCAATGATACAGAACAAAATACCGGCGCATTCACATGTTCTGCTTCAAGCTATCCCTGTAATAAGACCTACTGTATAAAGACAAAGTCTTTCCTGAATGCAAGTGTTGATTGGTAATCATTCATCACAGTCCTGACTTCTTCGGCAGTATCCCATGAGAAAGTATTAACAGAAGATACTGAAATGAGAAACAGTTAATGTAGTCTTGTAACCCTTTCTTTATCCCAGAAAACTAACTTACGCTGACATAAAGACGATGCATTGTAAAAGTTTGGTTTCTGACGTTATTACTAGATTTAGAGATTGGTAACTGTCCATAGTGCTTTTCTCAAGTATCACCTGATAAAGGACAGAAAGAAATATATTTATTAAGGAATCAAGTATGATAATCAATTACTGCCTTTTTATGACCCGGAATAGTAGCATATAATAGTCGTACTGTCCGCCCTTCCGTCCGATCTTCTGTGTACAGCTCCTACGGTTCTCATTAGATTTTTTCTAAACTTTCACGCAATTGACATTATATAGTGCCGCAATGCAAATACTCTAGTTTTCGATTCGAGTATTTTGGCGGAGTAATTGCCGTTTGCTTGATTTTTATTAATATTTCTTTTGCGCGCAACTCCTGCTACATTTCGCACGCAATTTGCACCAATTTCACAGAATAATTATGATCAAGTGCCGCAGCGCATATACTCCGGGTTTTGTGGTTCAATGATTTTTATGCTCCCCCATCGAATATGAGGGGGCATATAGTTTTGCAAATGTCGGTCGGTCGGTCCGTCGGTCGGTCAGTCTGTAGACACTTCGTTTCCGATCAATAACTAGAGAACGCTTTGACCTAGGTTCACCAAAGTTTGTATGCTGGTTGGACACCACCAGTAGATGACCCCTATTGATTTTAAGGTCATAAGGTCAAAGGTCAAGCTCACAGGGACCTTCATCCTAAAAACGGTTTCCGATCAAAAACTAGAGAACGCTTTGACCTAGATTTACCAAATTTAGTATGCTGGTTGGTCATCACAAGTAGATGACCTCTGTTGACTTTGAGGTCATTAGGTCAAAGGTCAAGATCACAGAGACTTTCATTCTATAAACGGTTCCCGATCAATAACTATAGAACGCTTTGACCTAGGTTCACCAAACTTGGTATGCTGGTTGGTCATCACAAGTAGATGACCCTATTCATTTTGAGGTCATAAGAACAAAGGTAAAGCGTACAGGGACTTTCACCCTTAAAACGGTTTTTGATCAATTAGTAGAGAACCCTAGACCTAGGTTCACCAAACTTGGTATGCTGGTTGGTCATCACCAGTAGATGACCCCTATTGACTTTAAGGATATTAGGTCAAAGGTCAAGCTCACAGATACTTTCATCGTAAAAACTGTTTCCGATCAATAAGTAGAGAACGCTTTGATCAGGTTCACCAAACTTGGTATGCTGGTTGGACACCACCAGTAGATGACCCCTATTGATTTTGAGGTCATTAGGTCAAAGGTCAAGCTCACAGGGACCTTTATCCTAAAAACGGTTTCCGATCAAATACTAGAGAACGCCTTGATCTAGGTTCACCAAACTTGGTCTGCTGTTTGGCCATCACCAGTAGATGACCCCTATTGATCTTAGGGTCATTAAATCAAAGGCCAAGCTCACAGGGACCTTTATTCTTAAAACTGTTTCCAATCAATTACTAAGGAATGCTTTGATCTAGGTTCACCAATCTTTTTATGCTGGTTGGTCATCACCAGTAGATGACCCATATTGATTTTGAGGTCATTAGGTCAAAGGTCAAGCTCACAGGGATCTTCATCCTTTTAACGGTTTCCGATCAATAACTAGAGAACGCTTTGACCTAGGTTCACCAAACTTGGTATGCTGGTTGGCCATCACCAGTAGATGACCACTTTTGACTTTGAGGTCATTAGGTCAAAGGTCAAGATCACAGAGACTTTCACCCAAAAAACGCTTTCCAATCAATAACTAGAGAACGCTTTGACCTAGGTTCACCAAACTTAGTATGCTGGTTGGTCATCACCAGTAAATGACCCTTATTGATTATAAGGTCGTTAGGTCAAAGGTCAAGCTCACAGGGACCTTCGTCCTAAAAACGGTTTCCGATCAATAACTAGAGAACGCTTTGACCTAAGTTCACCAAACTTGGTAGGCTGGTTGGTCATCACCAGTAGATGGCCCCTATTGACTTTGAGATCATTAGGTCAAAGGTCAAGATCACAGAGACTTCCATCCTAAAAACGGTTTCTGATCAGTAAGTAAAGAACGCTTTGATCTAGGTTCACCAAACTTGGTTTGCTGGTTTGTCATCACCAGTAGATGACCCCCTATTGATTTTAAGGTCATTTGATTAAAGGCCAAGCTCACAGAGACTTTCATCCTAAAAAACGGTTTCTGATCAATAACTAGAGAATGCTTTGACCTAGGTTCACCAAACTTGGGCTGTTGGTTGGTCATCACCAGTAGATGACCCCTATTGATTTTGAGGTCATTGGGTCAAAGGTCAAGGCCATAGGGACCTTGATCCTAAAAACGGTTTCTGATCAATAACTAGAGAACGCTTTGGCCCAAGCAGTTAGGTGCTGCTGGGGGCGTGTATGTTTTACAAAACATTTCTTGTTTGGCATAGTCATTTCCCTTTGTTAAATTCTACCATATATTGCTTCTGTGCTCAACTACAAATATAATGATGTTCATCAAACTTTAAAAAAAATGATCATTATAACACTGAATGTTTTCAAGCTTTTTGCGATTCGATAATTTTCTACATAGTTATTGCCCTTTGTTAGATTTTACTTAATAATAGTTTTTTCTGTGCACAACTCGTCCTACATATCTCAAGCTATTTTCACTTAACTTTCACAGAATTATCATGATCAAGTGTCTTAGCGCATATTCTCAGGATTTTAGTTATTTAGTTAAAGTTATTGCCTTTGTTTAATTTTACGTAATGTGACTTCTTTGTGCAACTCTTACAACTTTATAACTGAACTATATATTCGCCGATGGTGTCCATCTAGAGCATAAAAATCCGCAAGTTAAAATGCGAGAAACTGTTTTGAAACACTTTTACTGCAAAAGACATGTTTTGACCTATGGGTTCAAAATACTATATCAATATCTTTTGAAACACATCAGTTTTTGAAATTTGCTAACTTTACCAGCTATGCAAATAGGTAAAGGACATATAATAGTCTTAACCCTGGATGAATGGGTACTTTGTTCATTTCACAGAATGCAAAACAATTTGGCACCAAGGTAACGTCAAGTTATAAATGTGACCATTGCCATGCTTCGGCGATATTCGTGTCTGTGAAATATTTCTTGTTCTATAACATTATTAAAGGCACAGGGACCTGCACATTGTGGATAACAGTTGCTGGCCTGTATTGAAATAATAACTGCTTTATGCTCTTCAGGAAAAATAGGCATGATCGGGTCAAGGCAATGATTTCAATGGCTTGCAATGAGAAACACATTTTTTCAGCTACTGTAAACTGTAAATTGATCACTCAACATTTACAGGATGGTTGGTCATGTGAAAATAAATACTTGATATAATGTTCACTGCATAAAATGTCATATTCACATAGGCCTGTACTTCATTAATTATTAACTTTTATTCTATCAAGAACGAGTGAATTCCGGAATTTAAAAAAGAAAGCTATAAAAAATAGGAAAAGATAACTCAGTATTCTATTGTTTTAAGCTCACTGTGCTTAGCCGACAATCCTCACTGATCTCTGGGATTTCAGAAGTGCGTAAGGAGGGATCAGTGTCATCCTGACAGCTCTTTGTTTACATTTTATATGGGGAAACCTTATAGCTTGTATTTCATTCTTAAAATGCTTCGTTTAAACAATACAAGAAGAGGAGAGTAAACAACACATAGAATTAACGATGTGAAATTGTGTGGGATAATTATTTGCAGGTACTGAAATGCCCTCAACTAAGTGTGGATAATAGAGATGTACACATTTAGACCTGACTAAGCGTTCTATAAATGCAGTGTCAATTGAAATTCTTTTTTTGAAATAATGGTTTAGCTTTTCAACTTTTACACCTTCTCTTACCGATGCTGATACACTTTAATACGTTAACAATTTTAGAAAGACGGACTAACAGGCAGGTATACAATATTAGCATCTATTTCGTATTTTTAAGGCATAAAATGTCTACTATTGTGACCTAAATCCGATAGAAAAAAAAACAAGTAAATCAAATGGTTCTGTCGAATTTATCCAATTGCTTCTTTGAGATAAAACAACAGCACCGCGGAGCGGCACCAACGCTTGTCTGATTTATTTATCGGAAACGAGCGTGCAAGTACCTACCAATCCGCAAACAAGCAAAGTAAGGAAATAGAAAAATATGCAAGTACCTACTAATCCTAGAAAAACGAAAAAGAAACAAAAAGAGAAAAGAAAACCATTCTAGTTCCTCTCAATTCAAAAAAACAAATATTTGTTTCTTCTTTTTTTCAGGAGGGGGCGGGGGTGGGCAGGGGAGGAGCTGGTGGTGGAGGAGGTAGCAGCAAGTACCCTCACATCCCTGTAGAAAACAAGAGGGCCATAATGGCCCTAGATCGCTCACCTGAGTATTTTGGCTTTAGGTTTGCTGTTAAGCAGTATTTCATGTTTTAATTGAAAATATGTAAGTAATGTAAATTTAAATATGTAAACATGTAAAATATCAGTCAATAAATACAGGCTCTATGACAAAAAGTAGAAATATCTATGATAAGCTATGGTGACCTTGACCTTAACCCAGTGACCTCAAACCCTACAGACGGAATATAGGATCCATGCAGGGAAAAATTTGCTGTAGCTTTAAAACAAAAATTAGGTCAAAAATATAGGTCATGCTATGATGTTTTTGAAATCGGAACAAAAAGCTGTACACATGGTCCAAATTTCATTGCCATAGCTCCAAAAACAAAAACAGTAGGTCAGTAGGTCAAAAATATAGGTAATGCGATGGCATTTTTGAAATCGGAACAAAAAACTGTACACATGGTCCAAATTTCATTGCCATAGCTCCAAAAACAAAAAGGAGGTCATTAGGTCAAAAATATAGGTCATGCAATGACATTCTTGAAATCGGAACAAAAAACTGTACACATGGTCCAAATTTCATTGCTATAGCTCCAAAAACAAAAAGTAGGTCAGTAGGTCAAAATTAAATGTAATGCGATGAAATTTTTAAAATCTAAACGAAAAGCTGTGCACACGGTCCAAATTTCATTGCCATCGCTCCAAAAACAAAAAGGAGGTCAGTAGGTCAAAAATATAGGTCATGCTATGACATTCTTGAAATCGGAACAAAAAACTGTACAAATGGTCCAAATGTCATTGCCATAGCTCCAAAAACAAAAAGTAGGTCAGTAGGACTAAAATATAGGTCATGCGATTACTTTTTTGAAATCGAAACGAAAAACTGTGCACATGGTCCAAATTTCATTGCTGTAGCTATAAAACAAAAAAGTAGGTCAGTAGGACAAAAATTTAGGTCATGCGATGATATTTTTTAAATCGGAACAAAAAACTGTACACATGGTCCAAATTTCATTGCCATAGCTCCAAAAACAAAAAAGGAGGTCAGTAGGTCAAATATATAGGTCATACAATGACATTTTGAAATCGAAACGAAAAACTGTGCACACGGTCCAAATTTAATTGCTGTAGATAAAAAGCAAAAACTTAGGTTATTAGGTCAAAAATATAGTTCATGATACGACGTTTTTGAAATCAGAACAAAAAACTGTATACATGGTCCAAATTTCATTGCCATAGCTCCAAAAACTAGGTCTGTAGGTCAAACATATAGGTCATGATATAACGTTTTTGAAATCGGAACAAAAAACTGTATACATGGTCCAAATATCATTGCATTGCTCCAAAAACAAAAAGTAGGTCAGTAGATCAAATATATTGGTCATGCAATGACTTTTTTGAAACTGAAACGAAAAACTATGCACACGATCCAAATTTCATTGCTATAGCTAAAAAACATAAAAGTAGGTCAGAAGGTTAAAAATATAGGTCATGATACGACGTTTTTGAAATCGGAACAAAAACCTGTATACATGGTCCAAATTTCATTGCCATAGCTCCAAAAAGTAGGTCAGTAGGTCAAAAGTAAATGTCATGCGATGAAATTTTTAAAATCTAAACGAAAAGCTGTGTACACGGTCCAAATTTCATTGCTGTAGCTAAAAACAAAAAGTAGGTCAGTAGGTCAAAAATATAGGTCAAGGAATAATGTTTTTGAAATCATCTTGAAAAAAAGTACAAATGGTCCAAATTTTATTGCCATAGCGAAAAACTTAAAAAATGAGATAAAAAATTTTGGCCCGGGAGGGGGGGGTTACCCCCACGGGAGGGGGGATGACCCCACTATGGTCACGGTGCATACTACCAAATATCTAAGCTCCAGGTCTTGCAGTTTGTGACAAGAAGATTTTAAAAGATTTTTTCTATATAACTCTATGTAAATCAAGGGACCCCCGGGGCGGGGCCAGTTTTGACCCAGGGGCCATGATTTGAACAATCTTGGTAGAGGTCTACTAGACAATGCTCAACACCAAATATCTAAGCTCCACGCCTTGTAGTTTCTTACAAGAAGATTTTTAAAGTCTTCCCTACATGTATATAACTCAATGTTTATCAAATAAGACCTGGGCGGGGTCAGCTCTGTGCCCAGGGTCACAATTTGAACAATCTTTGAAGAGGTCCACTAGATGATGCCTCATACCAAATATCTAAGCTCCAGGCCTTGCAGTTTCTGACAAGAAGATTTTAAAAGAATTTACTGTATAACTCTATGTAAAACATGTGACCCCTTGGGTGGAGCCAATTTTGACCCAGAGGGTCATGATTTGAACGATCTTGGTAGAAAGTTTTCTCTATATAACTCTATGTAAATCTAGTGACCCCGAGGGCGGGGTCAGTTCTGACCCCAGGGTCATAATTTGAACAATCTTTGTAGTGGTCCACTAGATGATGCCTCATACCAAATATCTAAGCTCCAACCCTTGTGGTTTCAGACAAAAAGATTTTAAAAGTTTTCCCTATATAACTCGATGTAAATCAAGTGACCCCCAGGGCGGGGCCAGTTCTAACCCCACGGTCATTATTTGAACAATCTTGGTAGAGGTCCACTAGATGATGCCTCATACCAAATATCTAAGCTCCAACCCTTGTGGTTTCAGAAAAGAAGATTTTAAAAGTTTTCCCTATATTACTCGATGTAAATCAAGTGACCCCCAGGGCGGGGCCAGTTCTAACCCCACGGTCATTATTTGAACAATCTTGGTAGAGGTCAACTAGATGATGCTCAACACCAAATATCTAAGCTCCATGCCTTGCGGTTTCTGACCAGAAGATTTTTAAAGTTTTCCCTATATAACTCTATGTAAATCAAGTGACCCCCATGGCGGGGCCAGTTCTGACCCCAGGGTCATAATTTGAACAATCTTTGTAGAGGTCCACTAGAGGATGCCTCATACCAAATATCTAAGCTCCAACCCTTGTGGTTTCAGACAAGAAGATTTTAAAAGTTTTCCCTATATAAATCGATGTAAATCAAATGACCCCTAGGGCGGGGCCATTTTTGACCCAGGAGCCATGATTTGAACAAACTTGGTAGAGGTCTACTGGAAAATGCTGCACACCAAATATCTAAACTCTAGGCTTTGTGCGCCAACGCACGCCGACGGACGCCGAATATTCAACGATCCCAAAAGCTCACCCTGAGCAGGCTCAGGTGAGCTAAAAAAATAAACAAAATGAGGAAATTAGTGAAAATCGAGTTTATACGTGTGGGGAATGGAGTTAAGTACCTGCATAAAAAAAATATGAAAAACGGAGTGGGGTGGGGTGAGTGGTACGGTGGGGGTCTAATGCAGGAAGCCTGAGTGAAATACCTACCTATCCTATGTAAGTAAATTGTTATGTTCTAGGCTTTTTGTTTTCCTATTAGAAGCTTTTTTCCCTGTATAAGCCTACCCAAACCGAGTGACACCTCTTTGAGTGGTGCTAATTTTTACCCAATGGAGATAATATGTACAATCTTGACAGAGTTTTACTAGAGGATGCCTCACATCAAATTATAAAGATCTGTGTCAAGCGGTTGTAGAAAAAAATATATTCAAACTTTTCATATAAATCTATGTATAAGCCAGTATTGACCCTGGGATCATGACTTAAGCCAACTTGGTAGAGGTCCTTAAGACAATTCTACACACCAAATATTAAAACTGTAAGCCTTATGGTTTATGTATAATCAGCTGCATTAATGTTTTTGCACGACACCGCCCCCGCAGAAGACGACAACGCCGACTCGGTGACCACAATAGCTCGATTTTTTCTTCGAAAACAGACGGGCTAAAAAGGATTTGCGGACATAGGCCAAAACTTGCAATATGTATTTGAGCGATATTCGTCTCTAACACAAAATGACTTGTGTGAGCAGAGAAATGTGCAGTGACATTGGTTCCTCTCGCCAATACTGGCAATTAATTTCTCTATTGTTCTGAATTTACGTTTTTTAAGTTTGGAAGATTTTGAATAACCCTGTTATTGACACAACTTTTTAAATAAATGTTTTAAATATGTTTGCTTCCACATATGTGCTACTGTGTAATATATAACTTATCGCAGTCGGCTTATATGCTTTCGTCCTTCTTTGAGATTCAGCTCAGCCCTAATCTTTGTCGAATTACCAATATGATATTGCAATCCATTCAATTATAATTCTTAGCAGGCCTTTTGTCTTTAATCTAAGGGTAAAAGCTTAATATAATATTCAAGAAACATTTTAAGTATTCCATGAAGATTGCTAAGAATTTGTTTTAATCAAATTGAGGATACCGACACGAGTACAATCACTTTATTCAATTACATTAGCTCAGAAAGCTTTTAATGTCTCATTTATACAATTTCCACGAAAGGAACAACACTTAATTCAATAAGAACTTCCGAAAAATAGGACCTGCATTGCCATGAAACCTGATTTACTTGCTAGTGTTTTAAGGAAACGAAGATGGTATGTTAATTAGTATCCATAAAAAGGGAACGTAGCAGCATAAATGTTTTGTACGAGAAATCAGTGGTTTTCTTAGTACATTTGTTGTATCTGTATTGCTTCTTAGGGCAACACTTTTAACATAAGTGTAACACAACGTTGAATCAATAGAATAACAGACCTTTCTTTATTTTTTACAGGTATTTATTTTTTTTATTCTTTTTTTTAAATTTATTATTTTTATTTTATTTACCTTTATTAATTTTTGTTTATTTGAATATTATGAAATGGACAAGAAATACGGGTACCTAAATTGGAGAATAACATTATTTGATATAATAATGTTTTGTTACAGAGTCGTTACCAAGGTTATTATTTGATATAATGATATTTAGTTACAGAACCAATATTGCTCAGATTTCATTTTATAACGTTCCTCTGACACACATTATGACTGGCCAAATACAAAGAATAAATTCAATAAATCTCAAATCAGTGTCGAAGGAGCCCGCACCACAATAAGCAAAAATAATTCTTTTGTCATTTTCTAATTATTTTTACAAAGTCTTTTATTAACAAAACATGTACAGCAATTACCTGACATGCTTTTAAAATACATTTCGTGTCAGCAACGTTTTATCAAATTATTGATTCCATGATATATAAATGTTTTTTAGCTAACATATATACAGTTTTTATGCCGCCAAAGAAAGGCATATAGATTTTTAACTGTCTATCTGCAAGTCCGTCAGTGATAGATGGTCTGGCCTTATAGAAATGATTTTTTTATTTGTTATGGGACCCTTTATTATTTTGTCCTTTAAGTGGTCATTCTTTTGTTTGAGAGCAAAGGACATACCACTTAAAGGAACTATATATGGGGGCGTGCGTGTGTCCGTCCAACCGTTGAAAACTTTAACATTGCCCATAACCTCTTTATTAGTAAATGGGTTTGCTCCATGCATAAACACAACACCCGTTTGAGCAAGACTTTCCAACCAACTGACATGTATTTATATAAGACTGACATTCTAAATAACCTAGTTCTTGAAGTCAAATTTATAATAATAATAATAATAATAATAATAATAATAAATGAAAAAACAAAATATTTTGAATCAACATAAATATTACGTAAATTTAGAAACGTGTCGATAATAGTTGGCGTTATTCAATTTATTTTTGTTTTGGGGTAGCTGTAATAAAATCGATTTTGACCTACATTTGTACGCATGCAATTTTAAGATAAAATATCTTCAGCTGGAAAGGAAGTTTGCCATTGGTTAAAAGTGTTGTTGTCATGACATTTTAGGGCAGGGTTCGTAACTGTTGGTTTAATGGCGTCTGAAAATAATGCAATAATAAATATATTAATACGGCCGTAAATTAAAATTATATCAAAACGTTTAAACCATGAATAATCATAATAAATGGAATAAATAAATAAGAAATATGACTCAATATTTATGTAAATTCATTGAAAATGATAATGAGACAATGAGCAAAAACTTTATTTTTTCATAAATAATGACCAAGAACTTTACTTTTTTGTGTATAGCCACTAGGACATTCGATTACTATGCACGTTCAATATTTGTTAATGTCCGCTAGGCCATTAATTTTGTACTGTATTTACGCCGATCATCTGTTTTTCATACATAACAATGCCATTCGTCTACGTGTAATACAAAGCGAACATATTGCATACGTTTCAGTATTTAAAATGTGTATATTTGTCTAATGCTGTAACAATTATTGAAGTTTGGTTAAACGAATCAGACCTGAATAAAAGTTTAATTCTCTCTATTATTATTAGAGGGTAAAATATAAGACCCGCTTTTATTTCGTAGAAAAACACATAATTACTTTTCTAAGGAAATATGAGATGTTGCAGGTCGTGTTACAAATCTAAATATTTTCAGGACAAATCAGAGTTTTCGTCTGGTAAACAAGATTTCTCTTTTTTCACATTTGAACTTTAGTTATAGAATTTGTTACATACGCGGCCCTGTGAGAAACAGATAAAAACACGAAGGTAAACGCCTATTCCACGACCTATTGTTTAGAAATATTTATAAAAAATCAAACGAGACTTCATCCGGGCAGGAAAATGCATAGACAATTTAATTGTTCTGCTGTATTTACTCTATCGCTTTGAAACAAAATTTAAAAAAAACAATAATTTTGGCTGCTTTGCTCATAATGACTGAGAACTGTAAATAATTATTCATTTACAGTAGTGTATTTAGTATTAGTCCTGTAAAACTCCAATTGCCGGAATAAATAAAACAAGGTTTTCAAAATTCAGTCGAACGTCATTGACCTATCGTTCCAGAACTGTCACATGTAGCGTAGAGAGCTGTGGTTTGTGGTATAACAGGCCAGAATGGTAATACAGGATATATTCTAACTAAACCATTAATTCCTGTGGGACTTTGGCATTTTAATTTCATTATTATTAACCTATCAGGCATAAGTAAATCATCTTTGGGGGCTGAATAATTGCCCTTGGAAAAAAATAAATATTTAAATTTCCTGTTGATTTTCTTACATTAAGCAAATTAGCTCAACAGCTCGCTACCGTACCAGTCAACAATTGTTAAGGCGAAGCTTGTCTTACAAACTTCAAAATAAGATACACTAAAGTAACAGATTTACAATTGGTTTACACCTTTAATTCCAACGAATATTTCCTATATTCAAACAGGTAAGCAAATCCCATATCTACAATAATCCCATATCTACAACCCTACTGGAAACATTAACGCCTTCAGTAAGTAAATGGTACAACAACTAACTGCAAAGAAGCTACAGTCTCGTGGGTGGACAAAGTAATATGATATCCTGCTGAAACTTATTTCTAATTTTATGAACGGAGTTTTCTTTATTGCCGCAAGGTTTGTAATGCAAATGTCTAAGCCGTTATGATTCAAAATTTGTTAATATATGTTGCAATATATGTTCATTTACCAAGATGCATGAAAGTTAAGGCAGTTGCTGAACAATAGTGAATGTTAATGTATCATCTAAATAAAACTTGAAAGGCATTTTTTGCATTTCTAATATCATGGAATTATATCATAATAATAAATGTTTTAACCACATTAAGCTTTAGTCAACGGAAGTAACATCTTTTTCTCAATTACTGTCTTCAAGAGCAGATAAATTAATATCAGTCTGTTATTCTAAGTAGACAAATCGCTGATGATTTTAGACATCAAATACAAAACGTAAATTGAAATAAATGATCTAGAAAGTTTAAGTTAATGTGAAGTATTGCAAGTCACCAAAGAACTTCTATTTAAAAAACGTTGTTTACTTTGTTGAAAGTTTGAAAAGTATTTTATTAGGCCCATTTTCACTAAACAAACATAAAACATACGATAGTAACAAAGGAAATTCTAGAAAGCAGTACTGAAAATTGACTTGTCTGAGTCCGTATTTGCCTCACTGGACTAATCTGCAAATCGCGATGAATACACATGACTTTTTTTGGGTTCTGTGGCATAATTGCAAAATCACCATGCAGTTTTTACAAATGTTTGTGATGTTTGGTTTATTACTCAGTTCATTTCGATAATAATAGCCAGAAGGTCGTAGTTCAATGTGTTTCATTTGACAGATATGAAAAATACGACACTTATAATATGTCATATTTACTTAAGTGATGAAACATAATAAAAACGTCTATTCCAATTTTGAATTTTTGATAGCTAACACTCTCTGAGTACAACTGCTAACAAGCATATTCTTACTTGTAACAATTAATAAAATATCCAAAGCAACGATCTCTTAATATGCTTTCTTATCAGTGAAAAAATGTTTAAATTACGTCCAAATAACTTAAAAGCGTATCATATGTTGAAACGGTCGTATAAGTGTCGCAAAAGTAAACAAATAACAAAACAAATCTTCTTAGTGTCGCAAAATTAAACAAATAACAAAAAAACTTCTCATCCGTTTTCAATGACTAAGTGTTGAATACTGAAAGTTATAAGCAAGCATATTTACTCAATTTTAAGTTAATTCCTAAATATCGTTTTTGTTCTTGGAGCAAATGAATTATATTCTTTGAAAATAACAACAAAACACCATTCAGTTGATACAATTTTATTGTAGACTTTTTCTCAATTATATTTTCATATTCTTTCAGTGTTATTAATGAAAACTCATTTAAGTTAAATTTTCATCTAAAACAACTCATTATCTTTGATTAAAAATTTTATTTCCCCCTCGCCTAATAGCAAAACAGCTACCTGTCTGATACTCCAATCATGTTAAATTCAGTTCTATCATAAACATTGACCACATCTCAGACTGTTATTCTTAAAATGAGTGATAATTGTTTCCATCCTCTCTGTATGTCAATAATAACTTTGAAAGTGACCTTGAACTTGAATCGTTCTTGATAGGATTTTAACTGACAAATCAATTATAAGATTATATTTGACTAGCAAGAACGACCCCATAGTTCCTACTTAAGCATCCATATTTCCTGTTCAATGCAATATAAATGCATTACGCGTTCACATGTGACAATTTAAGCTTGTATTTTCTACGTCAGATTTGGCTGCAACTGATTGCCGCAAGATTCCTCTTGCAATTTATCGCCCGTGCAACTGGACGTACACTTACAAGACCTTGCAAGTTTGATATTCTTCCTGGTTTTTCTATGGCTCATCAAAATCGACTGGAAAAGAATAATGTAGAATCCTGCGTTACAAAGCATTTAGACAGAAAGTTTCCAACATCGCGGTTAATTGTTAGAATTTGTCTTCAGCGGGAAAATGATTGTTTTGCAAATACACACTTCAGGTCAAGGCAGATTAGGATATTCAAAGAAAATAAGTATTTGCGACAGCGATGTTTTAAGTTTCAACCTTATTATCAAAATATCTGTAAACCTCATTATCAAAACATCTGGAACAAAAACTATATTAAAAAAAATCAAACTTTGTGGCATCGTCAGTAGGAATTATCCGACATAATGGTGTTTTGTTACTTATCGTCGCAACAAAATGTCATTAAGAGCATATAATCAAACTTGGCATTATTTTTCTTTTATGGAATGGATCTGATATCGCTTACCAAAACTCCCTTTCTTGTTCCGTTTAAAATATTCGAAGTCTGATTGAAGCAACACAAAAGTCTCAGAGCACTTATTTGAACATCTAAGTTATGGAAATATTCTCATAGATACTCCCGTAAATAAATATTCAATATTTTATGAGAAATGACATAACACCAAAATGAAAACAACAACACGTTTTGCTACTTGACTATTTTCCGACTTGACAATACAAAGCATATTCAATTACGGATATTTCACTAGACGCCAGAAACATGCCACTCTGTACACCTTGAGATTTGCGGAAAGGAAGGTACAATTTTCTAATAATAGGTGATTGCTTGAAGGCCTGAAAACGAGTGAAAGTTTTTTTCAGCATGTATTTAGAAAAAAAAATTCACCCGTTTTCAGGCCTAAACTAGAATTTTAAATTATATAAATTCTTGACGTAGGTAGAAAGCACACCAGCCAGTCTTCGGTGCACATTATGATTGTTTTGTTACTCTACAGATGGCCATTAGACGTCTCGGATTGTTGACAAATATGGTCCGCGTTTAATATGTTTAATATAATGCGTCATTCAATAACGTTCATCACATATCTTTCTTATTTACGGTTAATATGACGGTCAGATAATAAATGTCTTCGACAAACGAAGATCATAGCATCGGTTATCTACAATGAACATCTGAATCTTTACATTTAACAACATACCTACAAATAAATCAGTTGTATGAAAAGAAATATACCAACATATGTTTTCGACGTCTTAACGGGATTAATTACACGTGTTGTATTTCAGCCCGCCTATATACCAGGATTTCTTTCGCATAAACAATATATGTACATTTAAGTCAATGTCAATTGAGGAATACTTATCTACCTGTCATTACATGCTAAGAATACAAAGTAACACCCAGATACTTCGTAGTTTGCTGTTCTTTTGAAATAAGTATTAAAACTGTGTCAATCCTGACATAAAGACTTTATATTAAATACCCTAATTACCTTTGTATCAATGCAAAGTAAATCACATTTAAGTCAGACGAAATGTATACAACGTAAAATGACTATATTTCACCGGAACTATAAATACACCTGCATTAGAATTTATTGATAGATCACGCAAAGGTTAAACATCAATATTACATTATTTCATTCTTGAAATCAAAGTCTTTTACGAAGAGTAAACATTGTTGTTTATGAAATGATTATTATGTAAGAGAGTATAGTTAAACGCAAACAAAAGATATTGTTTTAAAAAAGCAAACAGAACTTTTAACAAGGACTTGGACAATTTGTAAAATAAGATATAGAACAGAACAAAGATGTTATTATTATAACTTGAACATTTACAGTTCATCGCCATAAACACATAACACACATAACATACACAACAACACACATAGCAAAGGAAAAGTGAACACTCATTACATTCAATGTTTATTTTACATATCTGTGTATCTTTAAACAAATGATAATATTAATAAGACTAGTGTAGCGTATACCATTACCTGCTCACTAATATTAAATGTTAAGGTATTTCCTGGAATCCTAAGCCAAATTTGTCAAAACATTTTTACGTGTACTATTTTACATTGTTACGAATTTATATACACTGGGTATAATAAAATAGTTTTTCTTTTTTTATTTAATTTTTCTTAAGGTAAATATAATGGACAAATGAATCAAAATGATATTCGTCCTGCATAACATTGAATGTACATAATATTATTTTACATTTACGATATTTTCTAACAGTATTTGAATGTCTACCTGTCTCTTTTTTTAACATGTAAGATGAAAGTCGTAATTTTTATAACTAATAAAAGTATGCATTTCCTCAAATTAAAGCTTTTTACAATTGTTATGTACGATGATAACTCTAAAATAGTTTTCACTTCTAGTTTTCACTTCTTCATATAATGTTAAAGATGATCTTTGATCTAAATCATTTTTCAACA
The DNA here is from genome assembly GCA_012932295.1 of Cyclina sinensis. Lineage (NCBI taxonomy): Eukaryota > Metazoa > Mollusca > Bivalvia > Venerida > Veneridae > Cyclina > Cyclina sinensis. The sequence goes on along the minus strand of JAAONU010000007.1, from coordinate 37,996,943 downwards.
TTCCAATATACATATCAATAAGTCTTTTTTCTAAATATGGGCATAACGAATCCATATTTACAGATCCACGAAATAAAAAAATGTCAAAGCCAGCAATTTGCAGTATATCTCTTACGTTTGACACCCAATTATCACATCTAAGGCTATTTTCAATATCACATTGCATACTACTGAGAGTCTATAAAACTATTCCATTTTTACTTTTAAGAGTACACAATTTAATATAGCATTTCACAAATTCTCATATAACGTGTTACAAACAATAGGTATCGTCCCAATTCACCACATTCACTGCAAAATTTGAAATGCTTAGGATACGTTTAAAAACTTTCGGTAAACTCTTTCAATATTTTTTTGCTGTTGAGAGCCCTATATCTCACTGGCATAGCAAAGGATCGAAGATACAAAGGAATCGAATAAATTTATCACTTTGTTAATAGGGACTTTTATACCTTTTGTTTGAGTACAATGTTCCTAACGCCTTTAGTGCCTTATCAGTTAGTATTTGAGTAGCATTCATGAATGATCCATCACAAGATAAAAACATCTAAATAATTAAAGTCTTACAAACAAGAAAGTCCGTAACAGAAAGATGCAATGCATCTTAGAATACACAACCCAGGGCGGGATTTAAACTTCGATCTTAGAGCACCGAAGGCCAACATGCCAACACTCTAACCACTGAGCCAAAGAATCGATTCCCGAACGCAGTTGTGTGAGGTTGTATTTATACTAGTATAGGAAAGTATGCACTAGACCGTAACACATTCCCTCTTGAAAAAGTCACCATTTATGATGACAAATGCTGTTGTTTATTTTTAGATTAGAAGATCGGACAGAAATCTTGAAAGGTTCCTTTTTATTTAACTTTTTACAACTAAGTCCAGGAGAGATCATTACGGACGAGCCCCAATCTTAAAAACAACCGTAACAGAAAGATGCAAAGCATCTTAGAATACACAACCCACATCGGCATTTTTGAGCTCCGATCTTAGCGCATCGAAGACCAACACTCTACCCACTGAGCCAAAGAATCGAATAGAGCGGGATCCGAACTCCGACTGAGCGCATCGGAGACCTCCTTTTCTGTAAATAACTAGTACAAATATTGAAAATATTGTTGGCTGTCATTTGAAAAGTGTATGAAAAAGGCATAATTCCACGAAACACGAAGTTAGTTGCAACAGTAATTCCAATGTGCATCTTATGCATTTCCTTAAATACACGAGTTGTCACTGATAGCGCAATGACTTTTTGAAACGAAGCATACAAGTTATCAAACATGTTTAAAAAATGTGGAGGCAATTTGTGCTTGCACAAGGTCCCAATTTTATTTTTATTTATATATTTTATTTCATTATTTTGTGTTCCTAAAGTTAAAAGCTAGTAAAAGAGTGTAAGCATTAAAACAAAGTTATAAACCAGTCAAGAGCTACTTAATCTACATGCCATTTAATATCCAAAAAGTTTTAAGTTGATGTATTCGATCCGATATAACTTATTTGTATGTCCCCCTGTCGCTTAATTGCAAATTCAAATGCTATTAAACAGGCTAGATCTAGGCTTTGTTTGAGCGAAAGTAATGAAGAATGTGCTAAATTATATTTCGATGGGATGGTAGTAGCTGGGCCTAAAGACATGATACAACTACAAAAAGAAGGAACCAACAGGAAGATGAAGCAAGGGTCAGAAACTGGTCGTATTTCTTCAAATTGAGTCATATTGGCATAGGAGGGAAGCAATTTTCAAACTTATTACAAAACTGCATTGTGATTTAATTGGAAAAGCCACTCTGTTGTTCAAGTGTTTGTTTACGTGAAAACTTATAGAGAAATAATACATTTATAAGCTGAGAAGCTAAAGATATATACCGAGGAGAACGTAGAGAAAATTCCATACACGCATACAAAATGATGACATAATTTTAAACATCCATTTGCTAAATTTTTAATTTTTAATAATAATTAAAGTACATCAATAATCATAATTTTTGCTTATTCACCTTTTTATACAATAGTGTGTGACGGGATTCGAATCTAACAGGTGACATGATTATCTCCTCTCAAACCAATACCAATATTTACAAGAACTAAACTATAAAACAAAATTTTGGTCGGGCTAAATCCTATTATTTGATTTGTTTTTAATTTTCGACGAAGATAGCTCTTAGGAAAACATCTTTTGAACAACATAGCTACAGATAATTCGGTTATAAACCCAAATAAAACAGATGTTCTCGTCACTTTAACAGTAGCGAATAGTTAATGTTTTACCGTAATGCTATTTAATTCACTTAAAACAAATATACAATATTCCTCAGTGATTAAGGAACAACATGCCCAAGATTTTATCGTTAACACGATATAATTACATTCACATACTTTTGACTGCTCTTTGGTGGAACATAAGTATAATCATTGAATTATTCAGGTCATTGTACCAGTAGAGGTGACAAGCTATGGAAACAGTAAAATGGACGGGTGGATGGATGTAGATAGACAGGAGGATGGAAGGATGGACGGATGAACAGATGGATGGATGGACGTGGATATACAGGAGGTTGGATAGACGGACGGATGGATGGATGGATGGACGTGAATAGACAGGATGTTGGATGGATGGACGGATGAATGGACGTGAATGGACAGGAGGTAGGACGAATGAATATGGACAAACAGGAGGTTGAAAGGATAGATAGAAGACAAAAGACTGGGCTCTATAAATGTTTTTGAAATTGAATTGTCCTGTCTTCAAAATGATTTTAAATAGAACGAGTACATGTATAAACAAAATCGTTTATCTATCAAGTATTGACCTTGTAACCTTAAACTCATCTCATTGTTACCAAACACACATATACAAAGTTACCATCTTTTAACATTCATTTCTAAGTGCTTTCCACGTATGGTTACATATGTTTATAAAAAATGCCTGTCCAGTCACTTTTTATATTATATTAGTATTGTAATGAGGAAACTTTTTTGAATCATGTCAGACAATCGGTTTTCAAGTCCTCATTCATCCCTACATAAGGCTTACAGTTAGGTAACATAAAACTGCTTTGCATGTCCATTTACATGCCTTGATACTTTGCTTCCATTTAGCCAGTGTTTAACTGCTTTGTCAGGGGAGAACTCTTTCAGTATAGAACCATGCTGCTTAACACTCATCAGCACTTGTAGGATATCCTGTTTGAGACAATTTCTCAGCTGCACATGCTTCATTGCAGAAAACCCCCGCTCACACTTTACAGTAGTTGGGCTGATTACCATCTGAATTTCAAGGAATTTTCTTACATTTGGAATGGTTTTTTTTCTAAGGAGTTTGAAAACTTCATTTTTATTTTTATTTTTAGTGTAATTTAGCCCCCTCATACACTTTTAAGTCTGTATATTCACTTAAGACTGTTCTGTGAGAATCCTTTGTAAAAAGCTGGGCCATGTGACTAAGAAGGGTTTCAACATCTTTGTTACCAAACCTCATCACGTCAGTTCGGTTCTGTGGGATGGCTTTATAATTCAAGGCAGAAAGCAGTTGAGTGGCTCCTTATTGAAATGAGAAAACATGGAACGGAAAAAAATAGTTCTGTATACCTTTTTTATCGGTAAACACATCCCATTGTAATCAAACATAGATAAATAGAGTTAACACTTTCAAAGAAAAAAGTTCTTGCCTGGTTACTTTAAATATAACAATGAAGAAAGTGCTCCAACATATTCTAAGCTAACACTATAATTATTATACTTATACTATTTTCTAGTAATAAGAATGAAAACTTTTATAGGGATAACTGAATACTTTTTGTCTATGTAATGGTTTAGGTCATCGGTTATGTAAATAAACCTTCTGGATGGCATGCCACCAGTAAGTTCAACATCATTTAGTTAGTGTCTTTTTCTCTGAGCAGAACTGGGAATAAACCATCTGGAAAGAAAGCAAATTTGTTAAGACTGATGACAAGAACTGATAATGCTGCTTTATAAACAAAAAGAAAATTACATGAAAACCCAGTAAGGAAAGCATCAGAGCTTCTTATGTCAATAATGTACACAATCCAGCTACCCATTTTATGTTCTCAAAAAGAGAGATATATAGGCTTTTAGTGCTGTTTTTCATACCAGACAATCAACTTCTATTTAAGCGAACAGAGTTACAATTACATGTTGTATTTAGTATATGCATAAACAATCAAGAGGACGCATTTAAACAAGTGACATAAACATTTCTTATATCTGACCTGTAAGTTTACACCAGGCTTGTGTTTCAGTTCCTCCAGCTTGATTAGATGTATCTCTGGATAGACATCTGACACCAGCAGGCTTGTTCTTTGAAACACTTTTGATAAACTTGAAGTAACTTCAATAATATCAAGCATTGCATGTAGCAGAGTTATGAATTTAACTGAGGTGATTCCATGCAAGTAGCTTTGGGCCCTGCAGACTCCTCTTCTGATGAGTTTTTTTAAGCAAACATGTTCAAGGTGTGCTACTATGGAAGTTTAGTTCTATCTCAGTGCTGACAATGCCCTGGTCCGACTAGCTAGCCACCTGACCTGAAGTGAAAAAAAGTAAATTCAACTACCTTATGCCTTTCAATGTAACTTTTGACTAAATAACAATGTGTTTTGTGTGAATTTTTATTTATTATCTGGAACATGGATTTGTATTGCCTCATACATGTCAGTAGCTATTATTAAAAGATAACGTTACAGTTGATGTTTTTGTGATGATATATATGCGTTTACTTTTTTTGAAATTTTACAACATTGTACAGTGTTTACTGTTGTACTTTCCTTTTGCTTTTATATATTAAATAAACAGTTTGTTGAAATATACCTTTTACGTGCTTGATGCCACTCATGTATACTAAGTCACTTCCAATGAAGCCTGCAACTTCCTTGACCTCTCGTCTTCGTTTTGGGCTATAGTAATAGAACATTTTTCTTCAAACCTCTTCATATATGACAGTCCTCACACTATCAAGAGCTGCCAGTTTAAATTTCTGGGCAACACAGTGCATTGGAAATACCCAGGGGGCGTATTTCAAAATCAGTGCCATAGTTCCAGTTCTTTGTCCCTGCATTACACTAGCACTATCAAAATTGGCAAACACCAATGTAGGTTTTTCATTTCTTGAATAAGTTAGGTCTGAGAATTCAATTCGGTAAGCCTAGTATCAATGTTTTCTTTTACACCCTTGGCATAAGAAGATTTAAGCTCCTCCGATGAAATTAGCTGTGTTTTGCTTTGCCATTATTGATGTACCTCATAAACACAATTTCGTATTTCCTGAAAGAAACGCCAGTGCTGCCATCAGCAAGAACTGAAACATAGGGACTGTCAAGAATGTCACTACGGGCATCAAGCTAGATACAATCAGCAATGGAAGATACAAATTCACGGGCTCTGACATTGTCATAATTGTCACCAAGGAAAAGAGCAAACTCAGAATGTCTTAAAAAAATAAAGAAGTGTGTAACCCCTTTGATAATAGCAGTCTTATAAATAAGTCAAGAGGTACTTGAATTAAACTTTGTTTTACTTACTACATATGTTAGTTTACCAGAGGCCATATGAAGAGAATTTGTAGTTCTTTAATGTTTTGAGCGAACTTTTTTTAAATGAGTCAATTGTACAAGAGATCTGGACTGTTTTAAAGTAAAAACAAATGTCGCTTAGTTATAAGGTTATTAATTGTTTATGTTTGTAGTTTTTTTATATCAGTTTTTTGTTTGCGTCTTCGTTTATTTTCCATGACTGGATAGAAAATGTAGCCTCTGAAGTATTCACAAGGTTTTTCTATCATTTTAGGCCCATAATAACCCGTATAAAAAAGATTCTAGAAATCATCAAGCCAAAAATGCTGACAAATATTCATGATGTTTGAATGGAAGTTGTGGCCAGTTGTGGCCATTAAAGTGTTCAAAAGGTGTTTTTGTGTAGAATTTGACCGTCTGAGCTAGTTTTTGACCCAACTCGATATATAAAACATTCATAGAAGTTATCAAGCATGACATTCTGACAAAGACTCATGATGACTGGATGGGAAATATGGTATTTAGTGTGTTCACGTTCGACCTGGTGATCTAGTTTTTGAATCTATATGACAAATATTTGAAAATAGACAAGAAGTCATAAAGTCAAACATTCGGTCTAGTTTTCTTGATCCCAGAAAGAGCCTAGAAATCATCAAGGCAAACATCTAGACTAATTTTCAAGATATTTAGTTTGAAAATGTGGCTTTTAGAGTGTTCATAAAGTTTTTTTCTATGTAGCCCTGTGACTTAGATTTTGTTTCTACATTACCCATATACAAAAGTAAACTAGAAGTTATTAAGACAATCATTCTGTCAGTGATAAAGATTCACAGTGACTGGATTGGATTTGCAGCCTTTAGAGGATTCACAAGGAATGTGGCTAAAATCAGCTATTTTTGCCATTCTACAAGCCATAACTTACAAACTCATGACGCGATATGGCTGGTTTTCGAAAGGAACCGAGATTTTATAGATATACAAGTTGTATCCAAGTTTGTTAAAAATAAAAAAAATAAATGCTTTCTATCATGTTCACAAGGAACTGTGGATGGACAAACAGACGGACGATGGACAAAGTGTGATCACAAAAGCACACGTTGTCAGTTCGTGACAAGTGATGTAAAAATGTGAATAAAGTGAGTCTTAACTTACGCTATGGAATTGAAAGGAAATTATTACACATCATTGTTTTATTCTGTTTACATGAAGAGTGAACGATCTTGCTTACAATCACAATTTTGTAGACGACACAATTGCACAAGAATTATGCTTCTGAATGAATGTTAATGCAATTAGTTTCGTAGTAAATATCACACAGAAACACACACACGTCCGCCTGCAAGCACGCACTGCAATTATTTCAGCAGTTTTTCTCATTATAAACTTTGCTTAAGACTGTATTGGAATACACATTGTCAAGATCAAGCAAAGATAAAAGTTATACCACCACAGAAAACTCGTGTAAGAAAGTCAGTCCATCCGTCCATCCACACATTTAGTAATGTAAAAACAAGACTATGAAACATGTTTTTCGTACTTTTTCAGTGCATGATAAAACAATCATTTTTTATTCATTCGACGCAACTGACTTCAAGACAAAAAAAGGAATCTTTTTGTCTATTTATCAAAAGATTGCTATATATTTTAAGCATTTTAAGAGATTTAGATAGTGTCTTAAAATATTTTTTGAAATTAGAGAAAAATGACATTAAGAAACAAATAAATGGTTTAATGGTTTGAGTTAATCATTTTCAAATGCTAAATTCGACACACTCATCATTTTTATCCAATTTTCTTCTCATAATGTTTACTGTGTTCCAAACAAAAACAGAATTTTCTCAAAAGCTCATTATATAAACATGATATTTGTTTTTAATCTAGTAATTTTGGAATGTTTATTATTCTATAAAGATATGGATTGGTTTGTTATGCCAGGCATTTTTTCTAATTAAGGTATGAATCAGAGGTAAAAAACAGAGCCTGAATTGACTCCCTTTCCTCTTTATATGTGTAGGCATTATGCAGACAAGTATAAAAAGTATTAAAATACTGAGAAAGCAATCGAAACCAAAAGGAACAATGAGGCTGTATAGTTGCTCATCACGCAATTTTAAGGAAGATATAAACGAAAAGAAAACAAAAACAACAAGAACATTCGAAATTGGTGAAACGTTCAAACATTCACATTCTTTGCAAGATCTTCGAAAATAGCAGATATTATTGTCAAAATATGTTGCAAGCAATACCTTAAGATATCGCTATCAAGCTATTTATCATGATGTTTGTACCAGGTTCTGCAGATTGCAACGTTTACAGCCTTTTTAAAACAAGTCTTTGAATTCATGACTGACATAATGATATTGACCCAATTCGGTTTATTCTCAATATGGTTTCTTACATAATGCAATCCATTATATTCACTGGTTAAAATGGTCTCAACAATATTTTTTTCTCATCCCACTATTAGGAAAAAAGGCAAGACGAAACAGAATTTTGATTGTAATTGTTATATTTTCTTACAGGTTATCACTTGTTTGTTTGATGACATTTTTCACTAAAACACGAATAATAGCCATCGCCATCGTCGTATATTAAAATTTTAAACATTTCTATTATGGAGGAGTGCTAGCATTAAGTTTGTTTATAGTTTTAAAATAGTAGATTTTACCGACATATAGCTAACTTTGTCACTTTCCTGTGTCTCCTGTGTTAAAGTCATTTTGATATTATTCCTGATATGTGTGTATTTCTGAAATGACATTGACATTAAAGGATTTGATTCCTAATACCCTAGCTTCACTCTGAAAAGTTAATTCCATAAGTGTTTGTAGGATTGAAACATTTTCACTGAGGGAAATGAGTTCAAAGCAGTTTTATTTATTTATTTATTTATTTTTGGTTTTAAAGTAGCAACTTTTATAAAAGTCAAATTCAATTTATTTTGTTTTAAATATATTTCAGTTGTTGCAAAGCTTTTCAGCATGGTAATTGAATGAAAATTGCGTATCTGTGATTTCAGTTTTTAACTTCTCTAAAACTAGATGGTAAAAATATTTGATATTTTGCCTATTTGTTCAGTAATGTACATTAATAAAAATATTGCAGCTAATCTGAAACCCCGAAGATTTATGTTGAAATTTACGCTGATAACATCCCCTCATCATGAAATGGTTGGGGGTAAATTGGTGCCATGTTTAGAATTATATTTCGTTAGTTCTTACTTTGGGCTTTTTTTATTTGATTTTTTGTCACCAGTCATTAGGTCTTCATAGTGTGAATGATATCATACCTGGCATGTAACACTTGTTTTTATGGTCAGTCGTAGAAAAACATTGTGTTTCTCTAAACCTTTAAACCCCACTAAGTCGGGAGGTTTGAAGTGAATTTTAGTCATTTCTTGAAACTGACAGGGTAAAAATGTCTAATAGGGTCTATATCTTGTCCTTAAATAGTTTATTTCTTAAAACAAGTTCATTTCATGGAGGTCTGAAAATTTCTTTATTAGTATTCTAATGCGTTAAATACGATTTATTATATTAACGACCTGTTTCCTACAGTAATGTAATCAGCAGACTGTTTTGGTAGATTCAGGAAGCTGTAAATACTTATGTCTGGTTAATGTTCACCGACTTTTGTTACAGTGATTTATTACATAATCTCTTTTAACAAACAATTTGTTACCTTTTCTAAAGGCGGTTCTTCATAGATGCAACTCTTTCTTTTTTTGCAAAGATACCGAGGAAATAAATAAACTAAAATTGAATTTGCAAAATCCAAATTATTTTGTTTTCTCAGTAAGCAATAATGTTGACAAAGTCTGGTAAATTTTGTTGTTGAAAAATACAAAATATTAGCCCGTCAATAGGTGAATTAATTTAGGTCATTGCCAAAGTTTAATGAATTACTTGTAAAAAAAAACTTCCTGCCAGGAAGTTTTATTTTCATTCTTGAAGCACTTCCCCTCTATTCGCTGTGGGACAGCCAAAAATATACCAAAGCAATAGTTTTTATTATTAAATTGATGGTAGTCAAGATCGCAAATGCTTATAAATTTTCGACAAATTTCATCTCCCTATAGAATATAAGTCCTGCGTGACGTTTGGCAGAATTGTTGTTTAATGTTTGTTCTATTTCTTCGATATATTTAACATATTTATAAGACTTGAAGATATAGTGTTTAATATCAAAAAGTGATTTCAATAGAAATTTCATTGACTGAAATCGTTTCATTGTTTTAAAAATTTTGACCTAATTTCTTAAAAAAAGAAATTTTGTTTCCGACAAAGCCATCTGATTTACAAAGGAATGAAGATCATTTGATTTAACAAATAATGAATTAAAATCGTTATTTTTAACAGAATAAACTAAATTAAACATTCAAACATTCATAATACCGAGTTTATATGTCCCTTTGTAGATTCAGTTATTATTTAAAAGAAGTTAACAATCATCATGAATGACTCACATATGAATAACATGTCTGTTGCACATTTAATGACAAAATGAAGCATCGTAAAATATGCGAGTCCTACGTGATATATCAAATTTTATAACTGGATGTCTAGCCGGTGTCAAGAAATTTGTACAGGCCCAATATAGTTTGGCAGCTGATCTTAGGTAAGATTAGACAAAATGTGTTGTCCGCCTAAAATACATCGACTTGGAGTGTAAACACATTTATAAACGAATGAAGGAAAAGGAACGCTATTACTAAAACTGCTTTTCAGAACAACTTAATGTTCTCCATTTTTTTTCCGAGATACAGTTGAATCCTAGCTACACTAAAGCCAAAACTGTTTTAAAAGGGCACAGCCTGTTTGCATTCCTATGCGTCCTTGCTTCCATATGACTTTCGAAAGCAGCCTTATTCTGGTTGACTTTGTATAAGGTATCCGACAGTTTGTCTGAAATGTATTTCTAAGGTAGCCCTATCTCACTTCCCTTAGATTTGGTTTGTCAAAATATTCTTATTCCTATAGTGTATTCTTGACTTTATTTGCTTATCGAGTGCCTACTAATTATTTTTAGTAATTAACTACTTTGAACAGACTGTAAACTTTGCAGTATTTTTCTTTCTATCAAAAACATGTCCTTTATTGGGCGAGATAAAGACAAAAACACGTTTTCTGTGTCATCGTCACACAAGTCTATGTCGACACAAAACTACTGTTACCATCTTAACGTAAATGAGCTTCAATGGCCGGCTAGTTTGCCAAACATTAATTTAATTGAGATTAATAAAGTGCAAGTTCGTTTTCAACAAAATCGTGACTTTATTGGTGACCTTATCTAAGAACAACATTACATTCCGTATGACGTCACACAACGTAGCATCTGGTCAGCAACATGTCGAGAAAAATTACATGTCACACCCTGTGTACTATTACTTTATTTTCTTTGTAGTAACTGAATATTTGGCCGAGATAAAAAAACTGTCGTCTGAAACTGAAATTACATAGACATATTCAATCACGTCAGTGCCATACGTCTTGTAAACAGACAATTTTCTTTTATGATTGGCGATATATTTTTTGAAGCAAAGCTCTTTTTTTCATGACCAACTATATCCTATGCCTCTTGATTAAATTTGCCAATCAGATTTCTTGATATCAAACTAGGTATTTCTAGCTACGTGGAAACTTTATGCAAGAGCCTTGCCGATTGGAAGAAAGTGTTCAAAGTTTCACTGTATGTCTTGTTCAATCCGTGGTGAAATTTGCTGAAATGATAAAGCGTTCATCTAGAATAACCTAAGTCAGGCATTATACACCATGTATTATTGAGTTTCAGATAAACAGGCGTGGTGTTAGCAAATATCCATCATATTAACGGGAAGCTTGAAGCTCCAGTAGTCTGTAAGCACATTTTTTATGAATTCCCTTTTTATCAGTAATCTACAAAAAATCAATTTTGATAAAAAGTTTGCAACGCGTGATGCATTAGGATCTTTTCATCTAGGTCATTTGATAAACAGTGTTTCACGCTTTCAGTGAACAGCGATGGCATTGTTTGCATTTGTTTGACTTTAGCCTTAAATAACTTACACCTACCAAATTTTCGAAATTACATTTTTTTTTTAAATTTCTTTATACATGTTTTTAGATATCTACATATGTCATTTATTGCCGCATGCCTTTAACATTGGTTTATAGACAGTCAAACAAGTTTCTTTCACTTTCAATGTACTCTTCCTCAGCAAATTTCATTTTTGATCATGTCTTCATGCATACATTCCATATCTAATAATTGTCGTTAAGTTCTACCTACAACCTTATGTAGCTTGTCCTTTTATGTTAACCTTTTCTTCTGCCGGGGGCTCCGTGTTTTAAAAATACAATTTGTTCCTTTTTCCTAACAAAACAAAATACATACTTCATTTTAGGTCATACATAACTTATTTTCAAACTACATTGCACTGAATATCTTTTTAAAAGATATTTCTTGTTTTGAATTTGACTAAACTTGATTTTATTTCAGGTGGTTACCCTTAATAAATTCATGTACGATTTAAATTTTATAACTTCTCTTCCGTCGTTCCAGCATTGTATAGTTGATACGCACAACCTTCTTTTCTGGATAAGCTTCTTGCAACAATGATATCATAAGGGAAAGTGTTTAATTTCTATGGCAGGCTAAACTGTACCTTAAATGAATATCGTCAGTCTTGTTGGACCAATACTATCTACTTTCAATGCGTTATTATTTACTTTTAAATAAAGACAGTCGGTAGCTACCTTAATATAAGTTTGAATTGAAGGACAACAACTTTTAAAGAAAGCCTTATCAAGAGCTCTGATAAGGTAAAATGTATTGATCAAGATATGTAGTTGTTAATTTAAAATGTACATTCAGCTGAAAAAACAACCTCATTTTCTTCTTTCGGATAACAGTATCATTTTCTTCTTTCGGATAACAAATTACAAAAGGCATTTTCTTAGTCTGCGTCACCCTCACAACTTAAAGAAGATTTTTAAAAAATCAAAAGTGACATATGTTTACATATCAGAATTGCATTACCACTGACAAGCAGCGTTACTGTTTCTTTTATAGAATTTAATGTCAAGTCTGCCAAATATTGTCACTACTTGGGTAGAGATAGACAGGCGATTTTTCAAAGGAGGCCAAATAAAGTTCACCAATGGCCTAAGCTGTTTGTCGTAAGCATATTCAAGAATGTAGTACCTTTAGCAGTCTATAAACATTTTTACCATTTGGAAGTCGTCAGGTCTGAGCAAGCAATATTTTAACAAGAATCGCCGCATTTGTCAAACAATCTCTAAATTTCTGATGAGATTGTACAATTTCGTCTTTGTTGCAAAGAAATGAGTAATTTTGCGTCAGACTGTGGCTCAGTTTTTTTATAGATACTTTTAGTCACTGTGTCAAAACCATCATTTCTGACAACAAATGGATAATCTTGTGAAACTTAAGATGACAAGCAAAAAGAATTCACTTACATTTTTTTATTGAAAAATGATAAAAGAAATAAGAACACGGGTGTTATTGTCAAATAAAATTTAAGAAAGTAAACAATGTAAACATTACAACATGCTTGCAATAAAAAACCTTATCACCATTGACAAATATATCCGTGCATGTATACCGTTTCATTAAGCTTGATTGCATTTTTGTTGAAATTTTTGAAATAGATGTTCTAATGTCCTGTGCCGTAACGTATTAAGTCGATCATTTGAATTTCTAAATTCATGTGAAACAGGAGTCATGGTAGGCCTATATCGGACAAGTGAGCATGCAAGGTACATATCAAATCAGTCATTTAGAGGTTCCGCTAAGTACTAAGCAGAACATATCTAAACATGCAAGATGTATTTGGTGAGTATATTACTGACGAACCGATAGGCAATATAAAAATACATGTATTCTTTTGGCTGATACTGCATACAGTGTGTAATGTGTGTATGTACAGACGAAATGCTGCACAAAACTTATAAAGTGGCTATTATTACAAGACTGGTTCAGCCTAATATAACACAGAACGACGGAAGTTCTAAGTTCTGCTAAATGAAACATTTTATATCCATCTGCATTTATGCGAGTTTGATCGTGTGGAAAGTTTAAACATTAATCGCTTAATAACTTGACTGATATAACTCAAACATTTGTTCATTCAGGTATTGTATAAAAAGGTTCTCATCTCAACATGTATTTCGGAAATTTACAGAATGTCCTCAAATGGATATGTTTTTAAATTAAAAGTGATAAAAAGAGGCTGTCATGAAAAGTAAATAAATTTCGGTGCCTTGTTTAATTTTATTCTATAGCATCCGCAGTCTTATGAATTACTGAAATGTCCCTTTATTGCCTAAAAAAGTCTCTCTTATTCATTTCCGTTTCTTTACAAAATAGACACTTTGCTGTACACAAACGCAATGAAGTTGCAACATCTGTATTCAAGTTATTTTAGTGTTCGAAATGACCACTATGCATGACGATCAAGATAAACGCTACAAACCAATTTTACATTAACATGTTGTCTGGCTCAGTCGAATTTTCTCAACAAGGAAAACATCTGTTTTCACAATAAATTGTTCACAATAATGTTTATATGCTTTTGTGTACCATTATATGAATACGATAATAATGGCAATGATTACGTTAAGGAGTAAGCTTGAGTTTCATTGGATCTCTCCAGCTTTCTTTACATGTTTTGCTGTCTATAACATAAAGCACAAAAGACATTATACACTAAAGTCATTAAATATACGATTGTCATAGTTTTCACATATTTTGCTTGTTTCTATAAATAAGCAATTTCTCGAAAAAATGAATGCATGTTTTTATTTGATACATTTTATCTTTAAGTTAATTATATTATTGTAAAACAGAGAGAAAGAAAACAAAACAATAACATGCACGAATAATAAAAGTAAACAGTGATATAACCCATTAAAAGATATATTCTTATTAAAGATTCTCGAAACCATTACAAGCAATTAACGAAAATGACAACCCACGGGTTACCGCCTTGGAAAGGTCAACGGCAAAACATTTGCCACTCGGAGTTTAAACCAGGTTCTATGGTGCACCAACCACACACTTGCCCCAGCAGGTTCTCATAAGAACAAACAAGTTGTCTTGTTGAATACTCCACTACACCCATCCACTCGACAAAGTTGTATAGACATATAAAACAAAAAGCTAATGCCATTGCAGAGCGAAAAGGGGAGGTACTCAATGACCTTACTGAGACCAGAACACTTCCTTTCAAATCAGCAAGAACACGATGGCAGGAATAAAAGAAACAGATCGAGTTTCTACTATTTAAAGTAAACTCCCGTCGTGCAAATAAAGAGGTAAGCAAAGCGATCAACTGCAGAATGGTTGATTTGATTTAAACATATTTTATTCCCAGAATATCTACATACATTATACAATCAATATTACATGCACATTTATTTACAATATTCTAGTGAAAGGGATAAGAATGAAAGACTAAGTCTTATGGAATTCTTTTCCTCTTAAATATTAAATAATTCTGTGTCGGTCATAATTATCTTCTGAGAATAAGATACATAGAACTAGTACAGTGAAAGAAAGTTTATTTAAATAAAGAACAAAAGTACTAAAGTGGTGTAAGGTATAGAAGAAAAAACAAAAACAAAATGGGAGGGAGAAGAAGTCTCACAATACGAGAAGGGTTAATCACCAAGTAGGCAGAGTGCTGCAGAATATCATGTTGTTAGATTTTCTTTTTTGAATTTACAGATAGTTTTTACGAATAACCTGGAAAAACCTAAATATTGTTTTTTTCTTTTCTTTAATTTATAAATCAAATATCCATAAGTTACTGGTTAAGAAATACTTTGCTGCAGTAGTGATTTTAACCTGATATAATGAATTTTTGAAAAAGTGGGTATCAGCGAAAAAAAATGCAAAACGTTTTTCTTAATTTGTGGTAGCGATACCCCTTTTTCAAAATTTTCATGTTATGCAGTTTGCATAAAACTGAATAATTATAATGAATTATGATAACCACATTAAAACGAATTGTTAGCAGTCAGCAGTAAGATGTTCATGTGGTCGTATTAAGTAGTTATTAATATACGGAATGTACAGAAGGATTACCAACGACTTACTATGATTTGAATGTGCCTTAAATATATAGGCGGTATTAGTTTACTTTTTTTTCCTATGATGTGTTGAGTCGATCACAATTTAGGTTAGTGAACATTTTTCATTTTTCTTAAAGTGAACATTGAATTCACGGAAAACAGACACACCAACAAAAACACCAATTGTTCTGCTTGAAGGATATTGCCTGTTCTGACGGCTTTTGAAGAAAATAAGCCTGTTGTTGAAAATTGTGTTTTGTATAATAAAGCACCAAATGTCTAGACTGTTCTATGCATCATTAACATTAAAAGTTAGAGAAAGTACCATTATATACACTTAGGTAATGAAAAAAATCCTAAATCCGCCATTTGTTATATCTACATCACCTCGTTTTATTAATCTGTCTGAAGCTGTAATATCAATTCGCTTTGTTCTTTTTTTTTGTCTGAAATTATATCTGTTAAAGTAATAACATCATCGAGCAAAATCTCTATTTGATGAAAGTCATCGAAAGCTTTCTTCTGTTTGCCTACGAGCGATGTTTTGTTGATGTATAGGCAAGAAAATTCCTTCCTTAATTTTATTTTCGTTCTTTCTCTTTTTAATGTAAAACAAATCTTGATGGAGATGTTTCGGATATTCCAGAAATAATGAGATGAATATACAAAAAGTAGTGCGTTTTTGGGTTGATTTCTAAGACTTGTTCCTTGTCATGCTAAATCTTTCCAATGTATTTCTTTATCAAGTAAAGGACGTTAAATCCAGACATTTCTTTCTTTCTTCTAATAGAGTTCAGCATTCTTATTTTACCCACTTTGTTTATAGAGATTATGTTTTCTGTAAAGATCTTGATTTTTCTATAGCATGGTAAAAAGATCATTATGTGCAGGTTCTGATATTCCCCATTAAATCCACTGTAAATAATAAGTATCTTAGATAGTGAGTAATGCCATGAAAACACAATTTATCATACGGTCTTCCTTTCATATTTATCATCCTTTGTAAGTCTTTCAGGTTGGAGTTTGTAATGGACACCTGTTGCATTAACTTTTAAGATAATTTGAGATAATGTCAGTTATACAAATACTGAATGAACATATGTTCGCTGTAGTTTGAGTAAGCTTTTTTGTATTTATATCAGTTAATACATTCGGCTATTAATGTTCAACCGGTCCCTGGTTTGTGTTATTAATGTACTTCCTACAAGATCGGTTCAAAGATACGAAAATCAGTATGACTTTTCTGTTCCATTTCAGACCAGCCAGTATCATTATTGAATGTACTAATCAAGTATTGAAAACTTGGTGAAAAGGGGCAATGACTTGAGTACTTAAGTGAAAGAAAGAATAAAACCCTGTTTCAAACACCAGCGAATTAGTTTATGAAAATGTTATATATTAGAGATTCTGTGGTCGTTTTCGAGAAAACTTATATCATTAATTTTATTAAGCTCTAACATTTTCACAGCTGTCATTATCGTAACTATATTTCGTTTTTAATATGAAGAAAGCTATATTTATATCAATTATTGTGATTTCAAAACAACTACAGACACTTATACTTGTGAATTAAACTTTCTCAGCCTGTTGCCAAACCTATTTTACAATAAAAAGTTTGCTAAACTATCACAAATATTAGAAGAAAACTATGCGCGAAAAATGACCGTTTTTTTAAATTTACAACACATTTATCGTATAAATTGTTTCATTACTTTCTGAATTCGCGCAATTTATGACAGAGTGATTTTTGTCAGATAACACACAGTAAACAAACAGTAGAAAGATATTATTAAATACGCTTTATTTTCATAGCGGCACACACAATTAAATTGTACATTCTATATTTACAATACTTTTCCATAATACGTATAATATACCAGTCAATACATGATAAAGAAAAGAGTAATTGGCTAGTGTCACGGTATGAGATCATCTGCATACATCATGTTGTATTATTAATCATACGAGCGCATTGACAATAACACCTATTGCACAATTTTGCACAATAGCATTAATGACGCGAGGTTTTGGCATTAATCGTAACAACTAAATCATGAAGCAGACACTGACGGAGGTAAATTCTGAGGTATTACTGAAACGATGCGCCCTGTAAAGTATTTAAATATTTCGTGAAAGTGACTGACTTTTATGTCGAATTGTATATCTTAATTAATTCGACAGTATGTCATTTTAAAGAAACTGCAAACTTAATTAATTCGACAGTATGTCATTTTAAAGAAACTGCAAACAAATGTTTTGATTATTTAGTAACTTTGTTTTGATACATATAAAAAATATTATTACAATATATAATAGAATAATAATTTGTATCTTCATATTCAACACTTTTCAAATAAACCGTACTAATGTAATGCTCTTTTTATAAGTATACTGTCAAATAGAACTGTACAATTGGTTGACGTTTAGTTTGACATTGAATCGCCACACTCATTTGATTGTAAAACACAGTCACAGCTGCTTAGTTACTGAGAATGTGCACTGCTTTCCATTTTGCCATAGCTATCTAGACTAAATTCGTAAAACATCAGTCTATACTTAAAGTTCATATATAAGTGTTAAAAAATTATCAAGATACATGACAATCGAGACGAATGCTAAACGTACAGAGATTATTCGGAAAACATTTTTATTGATTATGTTCGTTTTCTTTTTTTCTAAAGACACACTACAGTGAAAATTGACCTTTTAAAAATGCAGGGTTACTTTAACCATTATTTTTTTTTGTAAAGGAATAAAACAGAACAATATATGAAATTTTTTAGAATTAAAAATTTCCTTTAGCAGCTGTTTGTAGTAAGATTTAGTCTCCTTATATTTGGTTCGTTTATTATTAGATTTTTTTTGTCTTTTATGCAGTGAATGAAAATATATATTAAGTTAAATTAGTCTTTATAAATATAGTAAATATGACAAAAATGGACGATTCATTTAACTGTCCTAGTTAAAGACATTCGTTAATTTGGACGAATAGTGTAGGACGAATCAGGTACATAAATAAAGTACAATGTAATATGAAATAGGGTGTACACAAAAGATCGTGAAATAATCAAGAATAAAAACCGGTATTTAAAGAAGGTCCATCTATAAGACAAAATCAGCGGATGCATTTTTTGTTTAGTCCGGACAACATCAAAAATTTAATACTGAAAAACATTCATAGGCTAACAAAGTTACTGAAAACATTAATATGCCTCTGGGGACATTCTGTGAACATACTTACGACAATAAAACTCTTGACAACAGTGTACTTGTATTTGACCTCCTTTGATAGATACGTCTGGCTTTAATCTCGTGAGGCAAATGTACTTCCTAAGTGTTGGAAATTAAATTCTATTTAAGGAATACGTGGATAAGGTTTCTTGTCAGTGCTAATGCCAGTCTGACACATAACAGATGTAATACTTTAAAATATGACAGTTTTCATTCTTGCAAATCCGCGTTACGTTATAAAAATGACGCAGTCTCTAAGGAAATGGGTCAGTGTAAAATCATTTACAGACGAACTGATAAAGACGTAACTGTAACAACTATAATACATATTCATTTTTTATATCATCTTTTCCTACTCCGATCATTGAATTAATGTTCGCCAAAAAAGCCGAACTTTAAAAGCAGCACTTTACGTTATTATGAACACGGTTATGTTTTGTTTCAACTGAGCCAAGAGAACCAAACCATAATCATGCCCTTACCAAGTCGATCCCATTCCAACAACAACAACAACAACAACAACTTTTGCAAAGCGGCAAAACAACAACAAACAACACGGCACGATTCAAACGTAAATGATTTATATAAATAATGTGCTCCAAATGCGATTTCAGCCGACGAAGATGCATTATGAAGAATTGTCTGCAAAGACTGAAAATAAAATCTAACAGTGTTTAGTCCGTCCATATTGATCAAACCAGTTGTCTTAACAAAGCAGCTCGCATAATCATTTCAATTATGCATCCAATTTACATAACGGCTGCCTCTGTATTTATGTTATACTTCTGAAATTTATACGTGACACTTAATATATAATCTCAAAAGAATAATAGTGTCATGAAAGGAATTACAATTCTAAATAGTGTATTCCCAGGCGAGTTTGAAATACAACACGTTCGATGCATTTATTACAATTTTGTTTTCTACTGCAACTTTCAGAGACTTGAAATGGTGTCATTTACTATTATAACGAAATAAACGCAAGACGTTACGAATTTTATTATATAAACGCCCTTGCAAAATTTAAAGGTAGATTCAAATTTCATTGTCTTGAAGAAAGTCTCGGTAGTGCAATAAAAAACTGATTACAAACATTTATGTTTCTTTAACATGTTTAAGGCCGTTTAAAATTCGATTTTTCTTTTTCTTAGTTGTTTTAACTATCTCATTAAAATGAAAGGAAGTCCATCATACTGTCGAAAATCATAAAACAATAAAATTCGAGTGTCAAAAAAACGTTTTTGAAAAGTGCCTCTAAAACATCTTGTACGTGCAACTGAAAGTCTTAATATTCCATCATTTAACAATATTATCAGCTATTCTGATGCCATGATTGTATTTAAATGTCAAAAATCTTATGCAAAATAACAGAACAGCGACAAAACTATTTTTAAAAAATGCTGCTCAAACATCTCGTACATGCAACAAGGAGTCTTAATATTCTATCATCGAACAATTCTGGATTGCAACGCTCCTTGCAAGTTTTAGTGAGCTGGTTTTTGCTAGATTTCTGCCAGAGATGCAACATCAGTGAATGTATTTTTTGGTATTGTTCTAACAGTTGTTATTTCTTCATCAGCTTAAGTAATTACATGTGACAGGATTTTTTAAAAATCGTACGCAGATTTTTAATAGATGGTGATAGTGTTTGAGTATAGATGTCAGATATAGAAGACTTATCTCATAGACCGTCAAAACGTTGCAATCTGGAGTGACTGATAAAAACCTAAAATGATAAGCTTACAACCCTTTTCGTAAAAAGGTAAATTGCTTCGCTTTTATAATGCGTCTATTAACTTCATCTTCTGTCATACATTTTCAGATCAAACTAACGTAAGGAAAATGGTCGCAAAACATATGATCCTGCATTCCAAGACTTCAACAAAAATCCTGAAACATGTTAAGTTAATCAAAATTTGACCATTTGATGTACAGAAGACAAACTAACCGACTCGGAGTAACTTTCATTAGCAACTTAACGTACACTCCAAACTAAAATGAACCTACAAGTTTAAACATTTTTATAGGACATTTTTGCAACATATTTAACATTACAAAAATGTCGAAAATTTTGCACAGGTCTTTAATATTTTAAGTTTAATATTACCAATTTCAACAATAATGTTTTTTTTCTTTGCATTTCTCTCGTTCTAAAGCTTTCGTGATGAGCAACTGTACAACTTCATTTTCTCTGACTTTCAGTTTTTGTGCTTCTGCAATCATATAAGACTTTTTGCCTTTGTCTGCATATTGCCTACACATAAAATAGGAAAAGAGATCATGTTCATCTTCTGTTTTATATCTGAATTATTTCTAAATTAGAAAATTGCCAAAACTTTACAAATTGCGGCTTTAAAGAATAATAAACTTCCTACAGTTTCTAGATTAAAGTCTAATATTTCGTGATACGATAGCTTTTGAGAAAACTTAAAAAATTGAAGTGGGGAAAATTGAAACAAATTATGTTGAATTTGTCATCTACTTTTTCTTTTCATCACGCACGATCATTGTGTGAAAAGTGTGAAGGTCCTAGGTACTGTTATTTCATAGTTATAGAACGAAAATAATTTTCAAACTACAGGTGTGTGTAAGCTAGACGTTTGATCTAGAATGTTAAAAACAAAAGGCTTTGTCTAAACAACATGTTCATCCTACCTGACAAGGATCAAGTCACCGTATTTTTTTGCCCTTATTAGCGAAAACCACTTGGTCTACCGACGGAACGAAAGTAACATACAACCACTTCTTCGAAGATGTGAGTAAAAGAAGTGCATATATAACATAAGATGTTTGGTTTCGGCAAATGTACTAATACAGAAAAGTGATAATACCTTTATATAGCTTTGCTGATCTTAGAATAATGATACTAACTAACGACGGTGTCAGAGGTCAGAACTACTTAACACAGGTCTGAAAATCTAAATCCGCTTCTGTACTAGTTAAATAAAATACCTATTGATGTTCTTATTTTGTCATTCTGTCAGATGTAGAGCTAAAAGATATTTTATTTATACTTTCATGTGTTTCCACAGACATGAAAATAAAAACATATAAACTGCATACGATGTTCAACAACTTGTAAGAAGCCATGAATGTGTAAATTGATTTGATCCAATAAAATTACAGCTATTTATTTTTTTTTTTTTTTTTGTTATTCTAAAACTACAATGTTCTTTTAATTGCAATAAAAGTCCACTGAATGGGAAATGTGCTAGGACTAAACATAATACAAAAAATTTGTTCCTAAATTTTGTTAAAATTGGCAAACAGTTTGACGTTCGGATAACTCCCGTTTCAAATGCAAGCTGTTGTGTGTTTCCGTCAATTAAATCGCAAAATATTCATATGATATTTTACAAACAAAAACGCCGAAATTGTTCGCGTGAAGAACAGTTATAAATAAAAGTAAGTTTTCTGCTAGGGCTGTTATAGTCTTGTACTGGATAATTTTGAATTAGAAATGCGTGTTTTGTACTTTTATAATGCATCAAACAGATAATAATTATATTCTTTCGTTTTATTTTCAAAATAACCTTGAACAAAATGTTTTCATGGCTATTTTTTACTTTATCTAATTTGCTTTTTAGTTTCAGATTTTGTAATAATTTACCATGGCAGCTTTGCATAATATTCAATAATTCAAAATAACTGGAATACAATCACAACTTATACAAATAAGATTTTTGTATTTATGTCCCTAGGGACATTTATGGCCCTGTTCTGGGGTGGAGGGGAGTCACATGATTTGGCATAAGCTTATATTTTGAAACAAAAAACTATTGTTTTAAATTACTAGGCGTAGGACACAGATAACTAGCACGGATTTTTAGCCCTCGAAGTCCTAATCAATATTGTTCAAAAAATGTACTTGTGTCAATTACGGCCCCCTACCTTGAGTTAATTTGATTTCTTATAGACTTATATAGAGAAATCCTCAAAAATATTCTCGTCCACTGGGCATTGGGCTTAGATATTTCGCATAGAGGTTAAGCAAAGTCATCTACTAAGATTGTTTAATTTATGCCCCTTGGATCATGTATCACCCTGTCCCCTCGGTCATTTGATTTAACTTAAGCTTATATCGGGAAAATGTTAAACAAATCATGTTTAAACCACTTGGCATAGGGATTAGATATCATGTACAATGTACATGATGTATAGAGGTTCAATTATTAGTTGTCTAGAAGATTTAAAAAAAATACCCCTGGGGTTTTGCACCAGGGTCTTTTGATTTTACAAAAGCTTATATACAAAATACTTAAATATATTCTCTTTTTTATATACACTTATACAGAATATCATCTGCCTACTTACTGTTTCTGAAGCTGAGTCCTTGATAATAATTTTGAAGAAATCTTCATGTCTATATATTTAACTTCGTCTTTGGCCTTTCTGTGACCTTGACAGCTATTTTGAATTACTAACTTACTTTTTAGCTACATAATTAAAAATAGGACAGTATTAATATATTGAATGCAAATGTTAACTGTCGACCTAAACCAAAATTTACATTGTACCACTGACTTACTTACTTTATCTGAAGCTCTGTCTATGAAATTTATAAACTTTTAAGATATCTTTATTACGATATATTTTAAATTTGTCCTTCAATCTTGACCCACTTACCTAGTTTCTTATTTTTGCAGCTAAATCATTAAACATTTAATAATATCTATAATTTTGTATGCCGATCTCAAATTTCGACTAAACCCATTGACATTGACCTTATGGCCCACTTAATCGTATAGGACCAATAACAAGAAACTTTTATAATGACAGCCAGTTAAATCTCCTTATCATTAATTTTATTATAAATATCATTATTATAAGTATCATTATTATTATTAAAAGGTTATTTAGCGTATGAATACATAGAAGATATTTTGTAAGAATATTGGATATTCTGTCTAAACACATGATCCGTTTGATAAATGGAAACAAAAAGTGCGTCTTGACTGTGTTATAAATGAAACTCAGAAGCTCTAGTATCAGTGATATTGTACCCTTTTATTTAAAAAAAACCAACAAAACAAAACAAAAAACAAAACAAAAATGAACAAATAATAGTTATATGTTTCTGTTGTCTTGTCGACCTGCATGCGCACCAACTAAAACAGAAAGCGCTTAAACGGTATCTTCATCTAAATGACCAAAACAATTTAATGAGTGTAAATCATATGCATCTTGTAAATTTAACAGCTTAATCACTGATTATTATTTTCTTAACAATATCTCCACGCAGTCAGTACAATCAAATCCATTTGTTTATTTATGCCCCTCAAAAAGAGATGAATAATATTCAAACTATATTCCTTCTCCAGATTTCTTGAAAAGCCTTTATGATTTTTAAATAACCTTTTGAATTATAGGCATAACAACATGGTTGGCAAAAGGTATGATTTTGTTTATTCTGCCCAAGGTCAAGGTCAATCATAAGATTAAAGGTTGCGTCCGTCCAGTTAGTATTGTTTTGCACGGTAACAGGACATAAAACTGTTACTTAAGCGTCCTGCATTGTGTAACTTGCTCACGATGGAACAGTATCTTTGACGAGTTATACTCAGGAAAGAGATTTTAAGTTTGAGTGATCTACCGACAACTATAGCACGGTGTCGAGTTCAGATGCGTAGAGATTTAATCAGGAAGGCCGTAGTTCTGAGTGATTAAATAATTACCTACTTGAGCGAAAAACAAAACGTGCCGTATTCGAAGGTAGAGCACAAAAACTAAAAAATCTATTCCCATTCTAAAACTTAGTGTAGTTATAAGGGGCACATTATCATGCCACTTTTTACAGTAACTGTCCTTGTCAGGCTATTCCCTTTATCACGCTGTTCATTTCTCCCGTGGAAATGAAAACAATGATGTCATTTTTGTTAGTTTATCAGTAAATGATTTATGTTTTAACGGATATCTATAATTTTATCATAGATGAACATCAAAGAAGATAATTTAGTCCATAACAAAAGTTCGTCTATAAAAACATATTTAAAAAAAATATCAGTTTACAATAACAAATACGAAATAACAGTCGAAAGTAGTTTGCAGAGACGTTAGCGGGCGCGTGCTTGTATTCAGCGTGATATAACGTATTGGATGTAACACTGTAAATTCCCATTTTGTCTATTGTCGGCTATTCGGAAAGTGTTAGAATATTGAATACATTTCAATTTGCCGATCTTTTTACAGTAACATAAGTTTACGAACGTTATGAAATAAGATTTTGCTAGAATTCCGATATTCATTTATGTACATTAATAAATCCTGTAAGTCTTTCTTTTATAGAATTTGTAGCTGTTTTTATTATTTTTCCTTTTTCTTCTTACGATAGCAGACACATTTGCAGTGAATCCTTTGTGCTCTTCCATATGATACAATAAGCTTGGGGGTATTTGTCACATTTAGTGGCAGCTCTTTTCTTAAACCGATATAACTGATGGCATTTCTTTCATCTGATATTGGTGTGCCGTATTACATTCTGGTTAGAACTGAAAGATATTTATATTTTTTATTCTATTTGAAGTAGACATAAGATAGCATCCAGGTGTTGCCATTGGCCATTTGTCATACTAAAATGGTACTTCTCAATTATAATTTAGAGATGAATAGGTTGCCATTAAATGTTTTATCTTGCCATTAATCTAAATCAGTCTGTCTATTTATAGCCTTAATGTCTATACAATAAATGAAAGTCTGACTTAGAAGTAAAATGCCAATAAAAATAAGTTTAGTGAGGTCAAGTATACTTAGAAATTCGTCTGGCTTACCAAGAAGATACGCGTGTATTGGCAATACGATATGTTAACGTGTAATATCTGGCATCCGGCAATATTTCAATGTATTGATACGCTTTCTTTTGTCGCTACTAAGATAAAACAAGAGCCATGTTACACATGGTTAATCCCCCCGCCGGGAAGAAGCTACCTGGAGGTTGTTCTTTCAAACACTCAATGTAATAATGTTTGAAGAAACTCCCAAAAAAAATAGGCAAGGTAGAGTTATTGTTCTTGCAAACTGCACTTCCTACCAATGTTCTATGTCAGTGTATTAAGTTTGAAGAAAATCGCTCAAGCACTTTTGGAGTTATGCTTCGGACAAAGTTTTTCAATTAAATCTGATAAAGGGGAATAATTCTAAAAGTAGGCAAGGTAGAGTTATTATTCTTTCACATTTCACCTCCTCCAAATGTGCTCTTTCAGTATATGAAGTTTGAAGAAAATCACTCAAGTACTTTTGGAGTTATGCTCCGGACAAAACTGGAACGGACGGACGCACGGACGGACAGAGACCATTTCTAATATCCCCTCCGCCTTTGGCAGGGGGGTTTTTAGTCTAGGAATTCAAGAATTAGATATACATGAATATGCTGGGATTTTTAAAATGTAAACAAGTAAATCTGATAAAGGGGAATAACTCTAAAAAATAGGCAAGGTAGAGTTATTGGACTTGCACACTGCACTACGTACCAATGTGCTCTGTCAGTGTATGAAATTTGAATAAAATCCCTCAAGTAGTTTTTGAGTTATGCTCCGGACAAAATTTATCAAGTAATTCTGATAAAGGGGAATAACTCTAAAAATAGGCAAGGTAACGTTATTGTTCTTGCACACTGCACTACATACCAATGTGCTCTGTCAGTGTATGAAGTTTGAATAAAATCCCTCAAGTAGTTTTAGAGTTATGCTCCAAACAAAATTTATCAAGTAATTCTAATAACGGGGAATAACTCTAAAAATTGGCAAGGTAGAGTTATTGCATTTGCTTACTGCACTCCCGACCAATGTGCACTGTCAGTGTATGAAATTTGAATAAAATCCCTCAAGTAGTTTTTGAGTTATGCTCCGGACAAAATTTATCAAGTAATTCTGATAAAGGGGAATAACTCTAAAAATAGGCAAGGTAGAGTTATTGTTCTTGTACACTGCACTACCTACCAATGTGCTCTGTCAGTGTATGAAGTTTGAATAAAATCCCTCAAGTAGCTTTAGAGTTATGCTCCGGACAAAATTTATCAAGTAATTCTGATATAGTGGAATAACTCTAAAAATAGGCAAGGTAGAGTTATTGCATTTGCACACTTCACTCCCTACTAATGTGCTCTGTCAGTGTATGAAGTTTGAATAAAATCCCTCAAATAGTTTTGGAGTTATGCTCCGGACAAAATTTATCAAGTAATTCTGAAAAAGGGGAGTTACTCTAAAAATAGGCAAGGTAGAGTTATTGGACTTGCACACTGCTCTGTCAGTGTATGAAGTTTGAATAAAATCCCTCTGGCAGTTTTGGAGTTATGCTCCGGACAAAATTTATCAAGAAAATTTTAAAAAGCGGAATAACTCTAAAAAAGGCAAGGTAGAGTTATTGCATTTGCACACTGCACTACCTTCCAATGTGCTCTGTCAGTGTATGAAGTTTGAATAAAATCCCTCAAGTAGTTTTGGAGTTATGCTCCGGACAAAATTGTTTCGGACGGACGGACGCACGGACGCACAGACGCACAGACGGACGAAGGGCATTTCTAATATCCCCTCCGCCTTTGGCGGGGGGATAAAAAATGAATTAAAACATATGTAACATGACAAATTCAGAAAATAATTACATTATGTCACCGTTTTCACTGTCAGCTTATCTAATGTGCGCAAAACTTGCATCATTGTCGAACACCCACAGTCGGTATATTACGTGACACTTTATTCATCGAGTGTAAACGTAATATACTACTCAAAATTTGATAGGGATCACTTATAAGAATGTGTATATTTACTACATAAGGTTGAAAGGTTACATTTTTTGTTGTGATTCTGAAAATATGTTCATATGACAACAGTTCGGTACCAAAAAATGAGTAAGTCTGTAAACCGTTGAAGCGTGGCAATGACTGAGCCGTGGGAGGGGCACGAATTTGGGATAAGGCAAACAGGAGATGAAATGGAACGTTTTGGAAAAATCAAGTCTATGGCCTGAATTTTGCTTTAATATCGCGTGTGGTGTCCGTTTGCTTGGATTACTGCTCTGCACCATTTTCTCGTGTTGCTAATGAGTCTCCGGATGCTTTGTTGTGGAAGTCGAGCCCACTCGTCCAGAAGGGCCTGCTGTAGCCCAGAGACCGTGGTTAGCTGGACTGGGCGAGCAGATATTGCAGGCTGCAGCATGTCCCAGGCGTGCTCTATTGGATTGAGGTCTGGATACCTTCCTGGCCAGTCCATTCTCTCTATGGCTCTGCCTCCAGGTACTCGTCGGTGACCCTTGCCCTGTTAGGCCGGGCGTTGTCGTCCATTTAAATGAACTCAGGGCCTATAGCACCAGCGTACATCTTAGATCTCATTGACGTATTGTACAGCCGTCAATGTGCCGTTTTGAACAATGTGCAGGTCCGTTCTTCCCTGCATGCTAATGCCCGCCCACACCATGACCGAGCCCCCACCATGACGGTCATGGGTAGCAACACATACAGGTGCCAAACGCTCATTGGCGGATCTCCATACCCGCACTCGCCTATCAGTGAAGTCCACACAAAATCTAGACTCGTCAGTGAACAGCACTGGGGTCCAGTCATGCAACGTCCACCTGGCATGATCGCGGGCCCATTGAAGACGTGCCTGAATGTGGTTTCGCGTCAATGGGATTCGGATTGCTGGCCTTCTAGCCCTCAGGCCAGATGTATGAAGACGGTTCCTGATGGTTTGATTGGAAAGTCTTACACCAGTGTCATTCTGGAAGTCATTTTGGAGGGCAGTAGCGGTAACAAAGCACTGACGTCGCGCTTGGACGACTTTAAACCGGTCCTCACGCTGAGTTGTGGACCTCTGACGCCCTCCGCCATGCCTATGCGTGACATGCCCGTAAGTTTGAAACCGTCGCCACATCCTGGCAACGGTGCTCTTGGACACCCCAAGGACAGCTGCCACGTGCCGTTGGGAACGCCCAGCCTCAAGCATCCCTACCCACCTATTCATCTTCTCATCGTCAATACGAAGTCTTTGCCGTAGATTTGTCATGACCAGTGCTAGGTTCGTTATAAACGTTACCATGCACAAGCGAAGTCTGAATAAAACGGATGTGTACATGCAGGTACATGCCCGCGGTGCACCACTTTTCCAGTGGTATCGCTTTTCCCGTGCATCTCGAGCCATGTACAGGTAAACAATCAAAATCTGCTGGACAGGTCGGCTTTGCCATATCGATAAACTACATGTATGAGAAAAAATCAGTTTTCTTGAGGTTATCATTAAAAAGATATTTAAGAAATAAAAAGTGATCCCTATCAAATTTTGAGTAGTATATATACAGAGGGTATCCGACGATGATTTACATTAAGAAGCAGCATACATTGTCAATATGATAGGAGAAACGCATTGCTGTACCTCCACTCTAAAAAGTACTTAGTTTCATTAGTTTGTGTTGGTAGAGGACATTTGTTTCACTAAAAGCCTTATGTTCGTTTCCCACTGGGACAATTGTTTGTCTTGAGTGTCATGTTTCAAAGCAATATCTGTTATAAGATTCGAATTTTATTATACCGCCCTTTAAAAATGGTAGGAAAATAAAGTTGGGTATCAAAGTATTTCCTTTTTTGTCTCCAAAATACTTTGGAAACCTCTGTAGAAGTTTTTTTTTAATTTTCAGAAAAAAGTATAGGAATAAAACAGTTATAAATAAGCCACACTCATATTTTCAAATTGGAAACAAAAAAAAACAACAACAACAAAAATGGTTTTGAAAGTAGATAAAATCATATCAGTAATGTACAGTAAAATTGCCTGCATATTTTACTATATATATTATATATTACTAAACAATAACACCTTTATTTCGTAAGATTTGTATTTCTATTCGTTAATCCAATTCAACGAGTCATAAAGGTACCTGTAAACACAACCAAATTACACTTAGCCATTTCTAAAATAAGAAAAATCAAAACTATTAACAATCTGACCGTCGCTTCTTCCGTTTACCCCTTACAAAACGAACAAGGACTACTGATAGAAATAATCCAACTATTTTGTATTTCATCATAAATATTCATTACTTCATTTTATAGTTGATCAAATAAATATGTTCAAATAAACTATTGTGCATGTTTGGATGTTTTCTAATCCTTACCAGACAAAATGCTTGTGCCATCTGTGACATATCATTTGTGAGAATTTGTCATTTGATGTTTTATGGTTTGATTTCATGCAATAATATAAATTTGTGCATATTTTCTATGTCGTGACATCTATGTCGTGACAGACATCCATGTCTGTGATAGGACATTTTGCATATTTCAAATAATGATATAATAAATACGAGTATAAGATGCACACTGAAATTACTATTGCAACACACATCGTGCACTTTTTACAAGACAGATTACTATGTATGTGATCGTATTACACCTTTATATAGTAAGATTATATTTTCTTCTCAAGTCCTCCTTAAAGTTCTTCCTTAAAAAAAACAACTTATTTTTCGATTAATGCCTGTTGCATTACCGTTAAACAAATTTGACAGCATTGGGCAATGTATGATTTTTTTATATTATTTTTAAAATTTTTATTTATTTTTCATTCATTTATTTTCTTATTTTTTATTTATTTATTTATTTATTTTTTTTTTTTTTTTTTTTTGGGGGGGGGGGGGTGGATAATGAAATGCTTTTACTTTGTACAACTGTACACAATCTATAGGTCACTGAAATCTGATGGGACCTACGCTTCGTTGTTCCACGTTGTAACAAAGCGTAGATTTGAAATGATTTTAATGTGGTTTCATTTGCAATAATACGGAAACAGTTTGAATTTTCATATGCATCATAACGGAAGGGGTTGACAAATATAATCGTATATCACAATGCATAGCATATTCCGAGGAGTTTGAGTGTTATTGCGTATTCCTAATAAGTAAAACAATTAAACTGAATTGTACTTTTTGATATATTTTCTTGATACGAAGAGATACGTTTTATTCTGCCGAGATGGTTTATCATGTTTAGGCACCGAAAACGTTATGATATGGATATTCACTGTAGATTTTTATTATACCCCCACCACAAAATGTGTGTGTGTGGGGGGGGGGCTATAATGGATTCGCTTTGTCGCGTCCGTCGGTCGGTCGGTCGGTCCGTCTTCATTATCGTGTCCGCTCTATAAATCCTATACCAATTGAAGGATTTTCTTCAAACTTGGCTGAAATATTCACCTCAACAAGGGGATGTGCAGAACCTATGTTGCCCATGTGTCAGCTCAAGGTCAAGGTCACAATTGAAGGTCAAATGTCAAACAATCAAATATTAGACATTATGTCGTGTCCGCTCTGTAAGTCCTACACTAATTGAAAGAGGCTCAAATGTTCACCTCAACAAGGTTTTGTGCAGAAACCATGTTACCTTTGTGCCGGCTTAAGGTCAAGGTCACACTTGAAGGTCAAAATTGACTTAGAAAATGTTCTTAAATTTTAACATGTACTTGAATATTTCTGAAACTAGCATAGGAATTTGCTTGAAACTTCAAAGATATATGAGGTATCACAAGTAAGATATGCAGGTCAAGTTTCATAACTCTTTATTGCATTTTGACAAAGTTATGCCACCTTTTAAGTCTTTTAATTTACTTACAATCAATACTAGACAATATGTCGTGTCCGCTCTATAAATTCTATAGTAATGGAAGGATTTTCTTCAAACTTGACTCAAATATTCACCCCAGCTGGGCAATGTGCAGAACCCATCTTACGTTTGTGCCAGCTCAAGGTCAAGGCCACACTTGAAGGTCAAAAATTGACTTAGAAAATGTTCTGAAATTTTAACATGTACTTGAATATTTCTAAAACTAGAACAGATAATCATTTGAAACTTCAAATATATACGAAGTGTCGCAAGTAAGATATGCAGGTCAAGTTTCATAACTAATAAAAGTGGGGGGGGGGAATAACTTTGTATTGTATTTTGACAAAGTTAAGTCCATTTTTATGTCTTTAAATATATTTACTATAATATTTCTTAAACCAGAACAGATATTTACTTGAAACTTAAAATTTTTATGAATGGTTACAAGCAAGCTCAGATGACGAAAATTCTACAATTCCATTGAATTATGACACAAGTTATGGCCCTTTTAGGCTTAGAAAATGTTCTGATATAACCATTAATACTTAAATGTTTCTGAAACCAGAACAAATATTCACTTGAAACTATATAATATATAAAGGGCCACAAGTAAGCTCAGTATGCAAAGTTTTTCCACTCTTAATTACATTTTGACATAATTATGCAATTTTCTTAACTTCACTGCTTTTGTTTGTTTTAGTACATTGGGAAAATGAAGGTTATTTGTAACTGTTTCGAACATGATTTGACAATATATATTTATACTATTACCTGTACAATTTGTTTGTTTTTTTTTCACCAGAGATAATTTCTTTTTATGTATATGTATTTGTGCCACTAAAGTTATTCCCTTAACCACCTTTCCATGTCGTCTTCTGTCAAGGACATTGGTGGGGGTATGAATCGCATTCAGCGATAGTTCTAGTTGTAGAAGACATGATCTACTTTTGACGATAGACCATTATTCAAAACATCAAGAACAATATTTTTCTTCTTCTTTTTTAAATGACATAATTGTATAAAACAGAATGTATATGCCCTCAGTTTATATGCAGATAAATATTTTTTTTATGTAAATGCAGTTTCACATTCTCTTCCAACGAAAAGATGAAATACAAGATAGCCTTTACAAGCCACACGAAAATACTTGGACGCTTTTAACTGGAACATTCTACAATTTATAAACATCAAACATTCTTTTGCTTATGAAAACTAACTAATTCAGAAGATAAATCACTAAAAGGAATGTAAACATACCTATATTTGGACGAAGTTTGTATTAGCCAATATCTTTTTAAATTATATCCTGGTAAGCGTTCCTCTCAATTAGCTATTTAAAATGACATTTTACTTTTTTGAGCACTGCCTGTCACAAAAAACAACAAAAAACGCATTCCTGTTTATAGCCATGACGTCTGTAAAATGAAATAGCAATTTGATTAGACTGGCCAAGGAAGAATAAAGGAGATTTCAGAAATGTTTAATGAAACCGTATTAGATCAAGTATTTCCACGAAAATTTCCTGGTTGAACAGGAAGATGCCTAGGGTGAAATTGTTCATGTATCTGGTAAAATGTCTGTAAATGAATACGATTTCTTTCGTAAGTGCTGAAACATAAAGAAACAAGAACGCAATTTGTTATTTTAATGCACTGTAGAAATATATTTCTCAAGTCTTTTGTCTAACCTTAATTAAATACTTTTAATTATAGAGATAAAATGTGAGAAAGTTAAAGCTAAGAAGCTAGAATTAAAGCTCCTCTGCGTCAGTCTGGCACAGAAGACTATCATATCATAACATCGGTCGGTGATATTTAAAACAATTCCTGAATGAATTAATGATGGCATTCTTCTTTCTCAACGAAAAGTACAGAAACTTCTTCTGGACTCGACAAGCAAAATATAACATTACAAACAATTGGCTACCCATCTTTTGGATGATTTCCAACTGAAGATGCCACAATGTTTTCCTAAAGTCCTATGTTAATAGTTATTTCGATATTTGGATTATAAATGTAAAACTTTGATGTCTGAAATAATTATTCATTGAATTTCGTTGAATTCCTTTACATGTGTTGCATATAATTATGCGAAAGCAAAGATTCAATGTAGCAAAGGCCTCCTGCCCAAAGTAAGTATATTCAAATCAAATAGTTTTGATAACAAACTACAGTGAGTGAGAAGTCTTTCAACTACAACAACAACTTGATGAAGACAATTGTATTTTCTCTGGTCAAAAAACACAGTGTCAATATTGTACACATGGCATACATACTCGTTTTTTCAGGTATGCACCTGAAAACTGCAAAACACAAATGGGGTTTATTTATTGCATTGAAAATGAAACAAAATCAGGTAGTGCTGAAACGATTTTTTTAAGTAATAAATAGATAATATGTAATGTAACGTCCATTTTTACCTCGCAGGAATATAAAGTAACAAGAAACACGAGGAGAGAACCGACAGGAGAGTACTAACGGTTTGTCGAATTTAAATTATTGATGATACTAATTGTTATCATTGCTTTCAACTTCAATTCCAATATTTAGCATATTCTAAAGGGAATAATAACTAAAAATGTGTAAAGAAACCCACGACAACACTGGTCATCACATCATGCTCCATCATCAGGTCCTATGGGTGCAAGGTAATTTCAAGTAAACAAAACAGGACTGCGTGGTCCTCTTGTTGCTTTTCGTCGGGCAGTGCATGACATATTTTTTGTTAAATAGAATGCAAGATGGCTGACTCAGGTTGTCATCTTAAATATTGTAATTTTCACGTGGAACGAACAACTTCCACAGATTTTTTTCTGGATTTTCTTCAAACTTCATACTCACAGAAGTAATCAACATGTTGATAGATAGCGCATAACATAAAATATTTCTTGACCAGATGCAAGATGACTGACTGGTACATATTTAATTTCCATGTGGAGCGAACTGCGTATTTACAGTTTTACTTGCATTCTCTTCATATAATTATGCGCAGTGCCATAAACAATGACTTGCTTTTGTACCAATGTGCAGTATTTGTCATCTTCAAAGACTGTTTTAGTTTTAAAGATTCTGTATTTTTTTATATATAATCATAGCAACCATGTCATTTGAGTAATATGATTCTGATCAAATAAAAAGCTCATTCGTCAATAAGTTGTTGTAAATTAACTTATATTTTCGTATGAAAAAAAAATGTTCTGCAACTTTATTGAGATATTTAAAAATAACTTGTAAATTATAGGTTTAGGTCTTAGCACAAAAAACAAAACAAAAAAGATTTGCACCAGGCTTGTCTGTCAGTCCGTCTGAATAAAGCTTGAACTTAATTATTACTTTTTTATTATAACTTTTATTTAATTAGGGCTATTCCGGCTATATGAATATTAATAGGGATGTTGGG
This sequence comes from Cyclina sinensis, assembly GCA_012932295.1. Taxonomy (NCBI): domain Eukaryota; kingdom Metazoa; phylum Mollusca; class Bivalvia; order Venerida; family Veneridae; genus Cyclina; species Cyclina sinensis. Next base: position 37,962,118 of record JAAONU010000007.1, on the reverse strand, counting down.
AAGGCTCTTACTTAACCGGTTGTACTACAGGTATGACATAGGTACTGTTGGACTCAGCAGCCTCCAGGCCACACCGTTGTACCAGGACCGGGCTCAAACTCGGTCATCCATAGTCACTCAAACTCAGTCATTCACAGTCAGAGGTAATAGGTTAAAGTAACCCTACTGCTTTCTATTGATCTAAGGGGCATAACTATGTTAGGGGCTCAGGAGGGTTACAAACTCATGGTGTTGTTGAGAAAAAAGCAATTCCCCTAAAGGGGTGTGGGAAAAACCACTAGATGTCATTCCTTACACTGCAGTTGTGAATTACTTTTAATATGAACATTCTCAATTTTCTTACAGAATATCATGAGTCAGCAAAGGGCGTTAGAACTGCTGAGGCAAGCTGCAGCTACCCTTGAAAGGCGGCTACCCAAAATACTTTGTCCAGTACAACAGAAAACACAACATCCAGTACCGCTACAGCTCCCTTGGCCTGCACTAATATAGCATCGGCTGTTAGGAGTATATTCCAGCCATACATCTGTAACAGCAACAGAACAGGGATTTGATCCAGTATAAATGTCAGGCGCAACCATACTGCAGGATTAGGAGTAGGGCGTAGCTTTTGGACACACAGATCCTGCGTTCTTGGACATACTTCTGATGTAAGGTGATCATCTGTCTATCTTAATATTAAACCTCATTCAAGAGCATAGATATTTTGTGTGTTAAGCCATCAGACTGTTAATAAGTCTTAAAAAAGACCAGAATTAAATTTGAAAGACATGTAAAAAGTAGATATATATAATAGATAAAAGGGCCAGGCAAAACGATAAAAATTGGGCCATCAAACTTTTGAGGATGATGCATGGTCGATGCATGACACAATAAGGGGGTTAACAAACCTTCAGCGGTGACCGTTAAGCAACCACGGTCTTCGGCATTAATATTTTAGGGAAAGCATGCTGCCAATACATCTTAGATCAAGTTGATGCATGTTTACAAACATTTTTATAGTTCTACATGTACACATTTTCTTCAACCTATCAGCTGATTATGACTGTGAGGTTGAGGGCTACAGTACTTTAAGCCTACTAACACATTGCTTTTATAGGCATTTCTTGCACATCACACATCGATACACTCATATATGTGGGAAATTTTTATCCCACACACAATGTGTTGTACTTGCCCTATAATAAGCTCTCAAAGGGCGACATTTTGTGTTGTATTATCGTTTTGACTTGTCTTGGTGGGGCTACAGACTAAGATAATTTATTTTACAAATTTCAAATTTGTTGCTGTTTCTTTTAGACCACTGCTCCTAGTCGAGAAGAAAAAGACAGACTTAACAGAGCAGACTTGAGAGAAAAAAGATATCTTTTGAGATAAATAGTAGCTCACAGTATTTAAAAAGTCGATTAGAAGAACATCATCCAAAACTAATTGGAATAGGAGGATTTGAGTTATTGCGAACACAAGCTCGAAGTAGGTGTGAATTTGAAGTTATACGTTTGTCTACAGGGGGATACAATTTGAACTTTTTGGCAGATCAAAGCGATTTGGGACAGACAGTCTGTTACATTCGGCCAATACAAAAGAGTCTGTCATTGGAGGAAGAAGAACACAATGTAAGTAAACAATATATGTTTATATGTTTTAATGCTGACCCATTGATACTAAGTAGAATGTCATGATAATAGAATTTTTACGATTGATGAGTTCTTACCACCCCCACCCCCACCATTGGGCGGCATATTGGAAAAGGCACCGTCTGTGCGTCCCCACTTACACAACATTTGTGACCTGACTGTAACCTTGTCATGCATTGGAGGATTTTAAAATAACTTTGTTCTGTACACCAATGTACAAACCAAGGCCTCTAGCTGAAAGGTCCAGGTCACAGAGTTTAAAGGTTAACATGGTATTTACAGGGTTTGTTTCGTGTCTGGTCCGTAGGTTTTTCATCCATCAAGGGATTACTTAGATATTCTACATAGTAAGACGACGTGTCACACGCAAAACCCAGGCAGTTGGTTCAATGATCAAGGTCACACTTTATGGTTAAAGATCAACAGTGATTTGTTCTTACCTGGTCTGTAACTCATTCATCAGTCAATAGATTTTATATTTCTTTGCATTAGGGATGGGAACGAATGTTCGAATATTCGAAAATCGACCGAGTATTCGAATCTGAAAATCAAATTCGAATATTCTATAGTGATTTTTTTTTTTCAAATAAAGCATCGTCGATTCTTTTATAAATGTAAGCATTCTGATTATGCAAAACAAAAACCCAATCTGTTTGGTATTGTGTTTGTTTATCGCGTGTCAAAAATGGTCCAATTAACAATAAAATTGCAAAGCATAATTGGCGGGGACAATCGTTACGGATTAACAGTTTGCAACAGGCGTAATTGTGATATCTTTTAATCTTTTGTTAATTTCATTTGGCGCCCGTTTATTTCACAAATTTTAGATGTTGTTCGTAGGATTAACGTCATGTTTTACGAAAACAAACAACTAGTCACGCTTATAACACTACTGATATTACTTTTTAGTTGCCCAATCAGTAGAATAGCTCAAATATTTTCCTCTTATAGGTATAAAATCATCGCTTAACAATATTGAAGTAAGCTGTAAAAAACAAAACAAATTAAAGAAAAACACACACACACACATTCTTCCCTCGCGTTTTTGGACTTATTTCACGCGGTTTTAATGAACGAAATGTACCATTGATTGTGTATTGACAATCACTTAGTAAGTATTTAAAACTTCCATTAAACAAACCATTTCTACGCCATTTCTAGATGATGCATAGCAGTTTCCGCGACAACCTGCAGCTGATTAAACAGTACCAAGGTTCGGATACCAAAATTCGGGTAACTGACTGAAAAAAAAGAATATTCAAATATATTCGAATATGACATATCGATAATAATGTTATTTTGCTGAAATGTTCTCAATAATAATACTATGTGGAATATACACTTTTCACAACCATAACTTACAGGTCTTAGTAACACGTTGATGTCAAATGTTAACATGGTATTTACAGATCTGTTTTCTTTCATTTACATGGTGTTTACAGGTCTGTTTGTCCATAACTCTGTCGCCCCCACAAGATATTATTACTTGGCAGAAATATTCCCATAGTGGAACAACTCTCATTCACCTCTCCAGCTAAAAGATCAAGGTCACACATGGAGGTTGAAGGTCAAGAATGATTTTCTCAGTCCGAAAGCAAGAGAAGATAACTCTGTGAAAATGTATATTGATTTGTCCTAAATTCCTAGGTAAAGTCTTTTGTGTCCTTAACTGTCATCAAAGTTTTGTTTTATTGGCAAGCACTAAAAAGTCGAGCCCGCTGTCCTACTGACCGCTCGTTAAGTTCACTTTTTATCTCAACTGTACCCATTTACCCTTTTTCGAAGTTGTCTTATGGCATTTGCAACTGTAGATTTCAGATAAGCAAATTTGAATTCAAACATTTTGCCTATAACATATTGATCAATATATGGAGAAATATTGTTTATACGACAATAAAAATAAAAACAAATATTGGTTTATTAGGTTATGCTGCATTAGATAATTATAAAGACACTTTCCAGTAGGGGACTTTGTATTGCATGGCAATACTTATTCCATTTTTCATCTCAATAATGCAATTTGTCTAATGATAGTATGAGCCAGGCACCTTGGGTCAGAATTACAAATTGAGAAGTTTTAGGCCTTTTATTTTGTATTCACATCATTTCTTTAAAACCATTTAATGGGTTCTCGTTATACATATACTTTCTTGTAACTGATTATTTATCACATAATATTGCATAGTTGACAAGTCCACATGTTTATTTTTTTTGTTAACTGATTGAATACCTTGTTTTAACAGTAAGATATATCAGTATCGCTCACGGCGTATTTACTACCGCTTGCAAAACTGATTAGAGTTTACACTGTTAGGTAAAGAACAAGACTCGTCGGTACACCTGTCAAAAGCGCCGCCCAATGTGTTTCTTTCAAACTCCGCCTTTTACCTGTTAATATTGTCATTCCAGTGTCATACTGTGTACGAAATAGAAAAGCGGTTAGGAAAAAAGTATTGAGTGAAGATTTCCAGTAGCAACGCAGCGACAATTACGACACAGGAACTTTGGCGCCGCCCTGGCACACTTTTCTGGCTGTGGGTAGATTGCAAGACGTTCCTGAAATAAACATCGTAACGTCACTTTTACCTCGTTCTGAAAATTGTAATCAGTTTTGCAAGCGGTAGTATATCAATTATTTTTAATAACGGGTTACGAAACTTGCTCTTTGAGATTTATAAGTAAAAATAAATTGAAAAATGACTTTGTTTAATGTGTTATTTAGACATGTGTGCCAATAGCAGGCTAGAGATGTGGTTTAAAATGAAATTTGGCATAAAATAAAACGAAAATTTGTTTGTTTTGAGTAAATATGAAATACATGTCACCTTTCTATTGAGAGAATGTAAACATTTTCACTCCCGCTAGGCCTTCATGAAAATATTGAAATCACATGTATGTCACTTATAAATATGTGATATCAAAAAACTTTACATGGCAGTCACATCTATAACATTAGAACATTGCATGTTCAAAGTGTATTTTACAGTAACAGGAAGAGTTAACAGTGTAATGTTTGTTTTGATAAAGCAATTGTAACATTTTAGTCAAAATGTGTTTTATTGACCTTATAAAATATATAAACCGAGGTTTATATTACTAAGGGTGTCCCTATTAGTCAATTTTCTAGACATACAGTGTCATAAAAAGTCTTTGGCATTGGAATTTGGTTTTGATTGAGCGGCCATGTGGAGTAGTGAGACGTTTCTGTAAACTATTGCAGCTACTGAAAAATGTAGTAAATGTTTAGCATTGGCAGATTGCTGCTTTTAGCTCACCGTCATGCAGTGACATTCTGATAAAGTCTGATGAAGATTGGTCTCGGAAAAATTACATCCTCCTGAGTGTAGACAAACTTTTTCGATAATTTGACCTAGCTTTTGAATTAACTTTACCCATTTTCAAAACATACCTTTGTATCATCCAGGTTAATATTTTGACCAAAGAAGAGTCCTGGCTCTGACCAGTAGATCACCTACAGAACAAACGTCATGCGTCAAAATACCTTTAGAACCAAAAATTCTAGGACCCTAAAATTTAGTATGGAGGTTTTATAAGTCTGACCATGACCTACCTTTGAGGCTACAGCAATGAAACTTGGACCATATGCACATTTTTGCTTAAAGATTTCAACTTTGACCTTTGATGATCTTTACTTGATTAACTATGTCATTTGAACCAAAGTTTTCAGGAGAGAGCCATCATGGACCTCTTTGTATTGAATTCGCGTTTTCTGTATGTCCGTCTGCAACCATTTCTCTAATTTTCTAGTAGAATTTCATGCAACTTATAAATATTGACCAATAAACTGCAATAATAGACGTTTTTTTAGAATTTTTCAATTTTCACCTAAAGTAATTTTTCTTTATTGAACGAAAAAAATCCCCTTCTGCAGCAATTTCTCAGTAACTAGCTGGTATAATTTAATGAAACGGTTTTATCAAAATATGGTTTTTGTTATTTCGAAAAAGGCGTTTGGATTTCTTCTCTGAATTATATTAACATTTTTAAGGAGGGTACAATGCAGATCGTGATCAGACAGCAAGAATGTGCAGGCTGATCTTTATTTGCAATTGGTTGCAAAAGAAGGCATATGTGTAACTAGCAGGCTAAGAGTTAACCATATACATGCATAACTGCATGTTTGTATAAAAAAGACCACTGTACTCAAACCATTGGACAACTACATGTAGTTTATTTTAATAGTGCTTATCAGCAAATTCAAAGTGACAAAGGTGCTTTTCTCAGGAACTTGCTGGCTGAATACAAGTCAATAAAACTGGCAGTTTATATCCATCACATGCAGTGATAAAGTTAAAAAATGAAAATCAGCCGAATCCCTTGGCTTTCAGGGAATTTTTAATTGCATAGCTCAGTGACAGTATTTATTCTTGAGTAAATATGCAGTATTTAGAGTCTTGACATTAATAGCTGTAAATATTTTAAAATCGAGAATACCTATATTCTATCAAAGATGCGTGTACATTTTGTAATACTTTGATCTTAAAAATGCACAAAAAGTTGTATCTTCTAAAAAATACATTAATTTTGTATTTTCATTGCACCTTTTGTCTTAAGTCCATCAACTAGAAATTATTGACATTCCAATATTCCAATATTTCTTGGTAGATATCAACACCAAAACTGTTTGAGTCTTTCTGAAGTATATGTTGTAACTCTTGTCTCTGATCATCTGTGATTTTCATGCTGTCTGGAACAACAACTGATTCTGGATGAGTTAATAACGCCTCCGGGTTGTAGTCAATACCATATTCATTTGTACTGCCCTGAAGCAACAAAAACGCATCTGTCATACAATGCTCAGTCATTCTATGTTAGTTGACACAACAGGCAAACTAGATTTCATACGCGTATGACTTCTTAAACACCTCAAATGCATTCATCTACCAACTAAGAAAATGGCACCAGTTGAGCCCCTAGTGATCGTTCAGTGTAACTTTTGTTTCTTTTTCTACTAACATCTTGTCCAGCAGCATATTTTCTCTGCATTAGCATAATTCTGCTCTGGTTAACAAAAATGCATTAAGAAAATCAAGTTCCTTCAATTCTTTTGAGCAGTGTAAATATATTTACATTTAGGCACTCGATTAAAATTAATGCACAGACCCACTGGAATTAAATGAATGATCTGATGAATGAAAGTGAATTAAGACTTTAAACTTAAGTACAAGCTGTTTTAGTAAATAGTTTATTACCTGTAGTCAGTACTAGTTGGATGTGTACAGGTCAACCAGAGTTGCAAAGGAGTTCGATTATCCTCTGTTTTAAGTGGACGCCGCGTCAGTGCTTCTGTAAATCAATCAAAATGCGCTTGTATTCTTGGAGCAAACACAAGGTGTAGTAACATTAAATATCTTTCGTTTGTAGGATCTAGTATACCGTTGTTTTCCATCCTGCAGAATTATGTATAGTACAAATTTGTGACACCAGCCCACACTTCTTTCCATAACCATTCAATTCTTAAATAAAATCATGACAAATGTTGTGGCAAAATAGTCGATGTTTAATATTAAGGTAGTGGTCACAAGATTATGCCTTGATAACGGCAAAAATTGATGTTGAGTTATCTTCCCATTGGAAGCTCAGACCTGGATAATTTTATAATTCACTCATCTAAATGTACTACAGATATGTGAAGTTTCATTAAAATCCTTCAGTTAGTATAGAAAGAGAAGTGTTCACATGAATTGAACAACAGACAGGTAGATAAGTTCACTCCAATATACTCCCTCCAAACATCATCTGACAGGCGTATAATGAAATCCAAAGCAATATGAAAACACAAATAAATCAACAATATGAATGAGAAAATAGTCTAAGCTTAAACTTTTCATATGAAACTATAGTGTTATGTAGATATTTCTTAAGTACTGGTTCTCATGGGTTTCAAGAGAAAAGCGGTCAGGAAATGTTAAAACTAAAAGCTAGATAAATCTTACTGTTTAGGGATGAATAATAAGTAAAGTATATGCTGCACACCTTTGATTATGTACAGATCTCCCAGCAATAAATGGCCTATCAACTGATTGTTGGTGCTGAAGCATGTACTCTGCCACTAAGACATTTTCACCACCTTTGTCAGACCTGACCCTAGCTGGCTTTCCAAACACATGAACAGCCTCTAAAAACGGACACAGGACAGTGTATGCACTGTTATTATTGCTGACTTTCAAAACTACAGGGAACCTTGAGAAGCCATTCACCCCTCCATGAATAACTAGTCGCCATCTGAAAAACACTATTTCTAGGTTAAATACCCAAACACTACCTTTTCAGCATTTTTGCCAGGAGTTTGGTGAAATAATCTTTTTTAGAATTGTTTTATTCATTACATATGTTTGGAGAAATACATGTATTTATGTAATAACTGCGTATAAAAGGGTAATTAATTGTGTTTTTGTACATCCAGGTTTACCCATGGCAAGATTTCCTGGTTTGGGTTTTACCAAATGTTATCAAACAGGCAACTAGGAATAACTGCAGTCCCATTTTGAGCTTCACCCAAACATATTAATTAGGTCTTAGTACTTTAAAACAAGAGTGATAAAATGAGACATAATATGCTTAAAAGTAAAAGCGCAAGTGATCTATCTTTTAATCTCGGTGTTAATATGTCCAAGAATTATTCAGCAGATACCAATTTTTTATTTGTAGAAACAACATTGACCTTGATATAACCAACCCAAAAAACAATTTCAAACCAGGTCTCTACCTAATCTTTCTATCCATAAAGTTTGGTGTATGTATGTCATAATAAACAAGGCTACCATACAAGTTCAGTGTTGGACCAATCAGGATCCATAGCACAAGTTCCCAGGGTAATTTTGCTGGTTATTTAAATTGAGCAAGACATGAGTCTAAGTACATAATATTAAGGTCTTGCGAAGACCCGATCACAACTGTTCGAGTCAGAGAACATACAATCCTATTTTGTTCATTTGGTACAAAGTCAATTCAATAACTCGAGAGTGCCTAAGGCAGACATTGTATCTACAAACATGGTGTAAAAATTGTATGAAGATCAGATATTAAACAATTCTTTGTGTGGTGAGGCTAGACTTGGCTATTTTTTCAATTTTGGATAAATTAAGGACCACAATTCAAGTTGGGGTGATTTAATTGAGTTATCAGATAATGGCAAGATATTGTGTCCATAATGCTGATCAAATAGGAACTGTGATAAATTAAAGAATAAAGAACGTTTGTGGATGCGGCGTGCGTACGCACTGGGTGAAGTTGTCTTAAGACAAGCTAAAAAATGACATTGTAGCACAGCAGTAATTATACCTACATGTATAATTTACTACCGCTTGCAAAACTGATTAGAGTTTACACTGTTAGGTAAAGAACGAGACGCGTCGGCACACCTGTCAAAATCAATGTGGTTCTTTCAAACTCCGCCTTTTACCTGTCAAAAGTGTCATTCTATGTACAAAATGGAAAAGCGGTTAGGAAAAAAATATTGAGTGAAGATTTCCGGTAGCAACGGTGCGACAGTTACGACACAGCAACTTTGGCGCCGCCCTGGCACAGTTTTCTGGCTGCGGGTAGATTTCAAGACGCAGTTTTATTGACAGGTATACCTGAGAAAACTGCCCCGCTGTGATTGGATGATCAGTAAAGTGATAGTTTAAGCTACTGAAATAAACATCGTTACATCACTTTTTACCGCTTTCCGGATACGTGAAACTCTAATCAGTTTTGCAAGCGGTAGTATTACACCTCATTCAAGAGTACCAGTAACTCACCTTATTGATTTGAGATTATCGTCAATATGCCAGATAGCTTGAGAACCTCTAACTGAGTATGTTCTTCTCTGTATTCTAGATGATGTAAGAAATACTCTGCGAAACAGCACTCCACAAGGATCACACTCACTTAGAGCATGTCGTACTTTATGTTCCTGTATCTTCAAACATTTTGAAAGAAGAAGACTTTGAATAGTTCTATATCCAACATTTGGAAAACTGGCAGAGAGCTGTTGAACTTCTAGCTTTATTTTTATCATCAGACAAGTTACTATAAGTCTGACGGACTATTAGTTTATACTCTTCCATTCTTCTTTCAACAGTTCTCTTACTAACATTAAGCAACTCTGAAATGTCTCTAACTTTCAGTCCAGAATTAATAACACACTGTAGCGTTTGAAAAGGAATATAATATTTTCTTCCTTGTTTTACCAATATTTCTATTTCAGTAATGCTGTTTTCAGACTGTAACTGCACCAAGATCTGAAGTGCTTAATCAACAAACTCTACACAACTATCAACACAAATCGAGATAACTGTAACAAGTCTGTTCAAACATACTGTAGTTCTGTTGTACTGTTTCGAGTACGTCCATTCTCTATACTCTGAATTACATAGCATATCTTTTGCCTACAGAGATCTTTAATGCTTGACAGCAGCTGTTCTTCAAAGCTGAAACAAAAGCTACTGCAATCAGTAAATATTTTAAAAAATATCTAGTTTACCTTTGTTATTGATTAATTTATTAAGACTATTATTACTAGTTAGTATTAAATGACAATGCAACTGGTTATTAATAGTAAGACCAAGATGTTATTAAGACCACTTTTTGCCAGTCCCGAGGGTGGTATTATTTAACAGCGGAACTTAGCTGTATAAAGTATGATTTTTGTTTATCCTGTCCTTTTAACAATGACTGGCTAATACGAAGCCATATGTCGATAAAAATACCCCAGTTAGCTCAGTTGATGGAGTTACAGCCGGACAATTACACCAAGAGTTTGTGTCCCATGTCATGTTCGCCTTCTGTTTACTATGTAGGTTAAAAATTGCACATTAAACCCGAAAGAGTGCTTAATATTACAAATCAGTAGAGTGTCCAGGAATATGCTTTGATGAATACTTTTTGTAAAATAACAATAGATCTTGAACTAAGAATTGGTACTGTATAGTCTAGTGCAGAGTAGTACAAATACAAATAATTGCAGGTGTTGGGACAGGGTGGTAATTTTTGGCTGTCGTTGTCCCATAGGGGTGACAACTTTACAGATGAGCACATGAAATAAGTCATCCCGATGTTCCATATAATAAAGGTAAATCGAACATTAATTTCACAAGTAGGGACGGACTGATATAGATCTACTTGTGGTCCAACTCTTAGTGCAGAGTAATGAAAATAATTGTAGTAAACATACAAACGAGGTCACCGCCGCGTTGGAGCTTTGACTGTTGCTTTGTATTTTGACACCAAGGGTCATCATTTAAATGTTTAGAATTACCTTTAATTTGGGAATGGAACATCTATATCACTATCAATATCACAATAACGTTTGCGGACTTATTTTCTTTGTATAAACTAGTGTCGACACCGGTATGGTGAGCGTTTATTATTTTTACAGTTTTTACCAGTTATTGCCCTTTACTTGAAACGGTCCATTTTAGCGCAAAGAAACGAGTTTTGCTTGTCAACATTTAACTGCAACGGCTTAAGTGTCATGCATATGACCAAATCAAAATAAATTTGAAAATAGGAATAAGAAGTTTATCAATGTCATTTTAAGCATATAGATAAAACGTTAAGCATATAGACAAAACGAGAAATTTAGCAAAATACATTCCTAATAATAATTAAAATAATTGCATTTAAAGTCCATTACATTAATTACAACTCGACGATTTTCATATTATTGGCATAGTAAGCAATTTCAGCTCTTAATTATCATTAAAATATCTGCATATGAATTCCTATAACTGTATTAAAAAAAAACTCATTAATTTTCAATGGTTACAACATTAAAGGTAGAGTTATAATTAAAATATCGCAATTTACATACAAATATGGATAATGCACTTCTAAAAAGCAACATTGAATTGAATTGGCAGCATTGGAAAGAAATTTGCATATTAAAATAACAAATACAATAATGTGTGAAATGGCGGATATTCCCTTCCATAGTACAGTACTATCATTTTTGTGTGAATTCATCATCTTTACTGAATCCAAATCGGTCTGCATCGCTTCTGTAACATTCCATGTTACCCGGCAACCACAAGGAAGCTAACATCTTTAAGTAAGTTCCAATTGCTATGGACCTGTCTTTTGCATACTGATTTTGCCATTGTTATGTTGCCTTGAATATGAAATACGGATGCTTAATATGATTTACACAGTTGTTTTAGCTTAATTAGATAAAGAGCATATGAGTTATTTTTCAGTTATAATCTCTTTTGTATGAACACTTTCAAGGGTATTTGTTGTTGTTGGAAAACAGAGAAAATTTACTCATTTAAGGAACAGAAGAGTGAGAAGCTAAAATTTCAAAGGATTGTCAATAAATTTTACATGGACAGAAAGACTGTTTTTCTATAAAGAGAATGAGAAATAAAAGTGTAATCAGTTGTTCCAGAATGCAATATTGAATTATAAGTGTGTTTTCAAAAACTATCACTCAGCAATAAATACAGATATCAATGGAAGGGCGTTTCATCGTTCGTGTTTTAAGAATATCTCTAACTTTTTCTTAAATTAGAGTAGGTTTTTTAAGGAATTAATACGTCTCCCACCAAGAAGACATATTGATTTTGTCCATGTCTGTCTGTTTGTCCGTCTGTTCGTCCGTCTGTGTGTCTGTCTATCAAGTTTGTCAAGGGAGTTCCTCCAGCTTGCATGATTGGATTTTGTTGAAATCTTACAGAAATGTTTAATGCCTAGTGTAGCTGCGCTTTTGTAACAATATTATGCTTGACAGAATTTTGAAGGAGTTATAGGACTTTATAGATTTTTCTTTTTATGTATTGTCAATGCAACTTCTCCTTCATTCATCATCAGATTTTAATGAAACCCTATAGATTTGTACTATAGTACGCATCTAATGCAAAATTACTGATTGCTATACAACTGTTTTGTGACTTCAATTAGCATTTGAACAAAAGAATTGAAAGGAATAACTAGCAAATAATTAGTTGTTTCTTGTTTGATAAATGTATGATATGAAAACTGTAAACATATTACGTTATATGTATTTGTCGTTTGACTATGTAAATTTATTAATCTAGTACCGGTACTGGTACTGATACTGCGTAAGTTTACAGCACTGGTACTTACGTACTGATTCGATGCATGTCTGACTACGAAGAAGAGAGCTTAAGGGTTAGCTTTGGGCTTTTGTATGTAACTGTACTTCAAATAAGAAATAAAATATACGTACGGTGAAAAAAACGTATGCAAACATGTTATCTTCAGGTCTTGTAATCATCATCGAATCAAAACTCACAGTTTTAATTGTGTTTATTCTTAATACCTTAGTGAATCATAACAATTATGTTGTAATATTTGTTATATTATATATCTTAATATGTACCACATAAATTTACGATCTTCTGGCTATCAGACTAAATAAATCTAACATAAAAAGTGTAGAAATTACCTAGTCAGACTTTCAATTGATATTAATAAGTGCTTTTTTTGTATTTGTAGAGTATGAATACTGCGTCGATTCTCTTATTCACAAATGCGGAGATTCGAGATTACCTAACCTTTTGTCATCTGTCGGTCCACGGTCTAAAGTTAGGAGATAATTATGTCATCAGCTGAACAGAATTTACGAACATCTCACGCTTAATTACTAAAGCTGATTCAGTTGTCAACACAACGTCAATCATGAAGTATTAAATGATGAATGAAATCGGAATCTCTTCTCTATTTTTGTACCGATTTATTTTTCAGTTCTGCACCGGCTCTGTCAAATGACGAGGGTTTATGGCTTTTAATTTGGTGTCTTAATTTTTAGGTTGTTCTTAAGCGAAAGCAGGAAAACTACTGTCAATAATCTTTCGAATATCTTTAAGGACAGGATTGTTGATTGTGAGATTATTATGGCAGTGTCGCGAAAGTAATAGAATTTACTGTCAACCTACCAACGTTTAATTGAAGTAAGTTAATTAATTGTCTGAAATTAGGAATTGATACAATAATACAACGCATTTTAATGTTTTATATAAACTTAAAAGATGCAATGAATTATTTTCATGGAATATATCATCTTCTGAACTGTCCCGCGTATTACACACCTTATTTTTCTACAAGACCTGATAAATACGAGTACAAATGGATCCAGGTTGCAGGGTTAAGCTAAATCGTGACATTGGCCACCGAAAACAGAAAATTGCGAATTTACTACAGCAGATTAGACCGTTACGTGATAAATATTTATGTCAGCGAATAAAAGCAGTCTCTCTTGGCCATTTTATTATAAAAAAAAACATTATGCAGTTGACTGTTTTATTATAAAGACATTATGCATTGACCATTCTATTATATAGACATTATGCAAAGGCACATAAGTACAAAAATGACGGCACTTTTCTTCACATTATAAATGTTAGTAAACTATCCTCACACTGACATTATGCCTGAAAAATGAAGAACAGTTTGTTTGTAAAGTTTCTTTTGATATATTATTATATGTATAAAAAGGTATAGTAATGTTGAATAATTGTTTCAGAGAGACGTCTTTGGTAATTAGAAAAAAAACATAAAATAAGACAAATACTGTGAGAAGAGGAGATCAAGAAATCCATGGATACTAGACCTCTCCTTGATGTATTCTAGCTTTCGAATGAAATTCAACTTCCAAAATGTGCTTTAATTGTAAAGCCTTCATTTTAAAATGGTTATGATTCAAATTTAGTGTGAATATATGTGTTTCTGTTTTGCAATATATAATGACATTAATATTAAAAACTAACGTAACTTCCACAGACAAAAATACAGCAAAAGTGGTACAGAGAAACAAGTGACCGTAGCTAAAAATAAGGTAACTATCACATTATTATCATTTTATACTTGCAAGGTCTTACTCGCATAGACATCATGTCAAATCAGTTCCTTTCTTTTTTTGCCTTGCGTCAAGATATTGGATAGCTAATGTTTATTAGTATACATTTGTGACGTTCAGTGGTGTTAACAGTTTATGTGACCATAATACAAATTAGTTCATCATATAGATTTCCATATTTCCCTTAAGCCGGTTCCGGTAGTATAAAAAGATTGGAACGTCAGATACTCGCTCTATCTGACATTACTTCTAAAACAGAGGTTAAACGACCAAGATAAGTGCCACTGTTGAATAAATTGTGTTAAAGTACAGTAATATACAGGAACATATGGTAATACAGAACCTTTTTTCCTCCTTTGCGTATAATATTCACTCCTGTTATTGCTTAACAAGGACTTTATATACCAAAAAACAAAACAAAGGCGCTGTTATAATTTATTAAGTTCAACTTAGTTTAGAAAAATGCATCATGAATTATAAAGTTAGTTCAATGACCAAAAGACTGATGCAAATACAAATGGTGTTTAAAACGGGTCTCGTGACAACCCACATGACCGTAGATAATTGGCATTAAGCTGATGTATCATTTACTTAGTGGAATCGTTTAAGTTTCCTGCAGATATGTAGATACGGACTTGAATTTAGGGAGGTATTCGGGTGAATTACCAGCTAACTTACCTGATCAGCCCTGATGGACAATAGCACTACTGTTATGTTGAGATCCTAACTTAATATACGTTTATACTGGCATATCGAATTGATTAATAACTTGTTGTAATATCTTAAGTTCGAATTGCCAAACTACCTCCTGGAATGCATTTAAAGATTTGAATAACCAGCTACCAACCAACTTTACGTTCATATTAGCTTTAGCTACATACATAAAGGAAATCGTTGTTAGAAATGAGAGAACCCTTTGATATCAAATTTTGTCCGGAAGCAGTTGTAAGTCCACATTAAGGATGCAAGATATACACTGATCATCAATTTGGAAGTGTACTACGATGAATCACAGAGATGTTGTCCTAGAATTAATGGCTGAGACGTTTTGTGATGTACAGCGCCATTAGTAAAAAGACAATACTCATAGAATGAACAATCAAAAATAGATTAGTTTAGGGTAATTATTGGCCAGACAGGCATTTTTACTGCACATGATTGTACTTTAATACAAAACGATTCATTTTGAGACTAATATCTCATATAAATTGTGCAATATATTGCATTCCTCTGTACACCATTTTTATCACAGACAAGTAGACTGATAGACTAAATACAGGAACAATTTAACTTTCCGAGTATTTGTTTTTATCATTTTTCATTATTTGTGTCGCCAGAAAAGGAATCTCAGTTGATGTCTCGAAACAACTCCAATAATCTGATTATGCATTAGGGTTTTGGCATATTTGTTTGTCAGTTAGTCTGTCTGTCTCTCTTAGTGCTCTGTATAAAAAGGTGTATTAAAAGCACTTGTTAAATGTATTACATTGATTTGTTTTCTACTGGCAGACATCAATTCACAATGCATTTTCATGATACCGTATTTTTACGGCCGATTCTAAGCTTAAAGTTATAATACTGGCCATAATCGTCATAAAAAAATATACCCATGTACTTAGAATGCTTAAAAAATCATCAGCACCCTATCTGCATGGTTATCTTTCGTTTCTAAAATACCTTATGTAGGCAATTCAGCATATAGCAATGATGGAAAGGTTGAAGAAAACGAAAGTAGGTGTTTTTATATTCGCTGACATCTACGAGCATAGTCAAGCTATAAGTGAAAACAAACAGCAAATTTTCTTTTAAGAAAGTTATCTAAGTATTGGTGTGTATATCTGCATAAATTGAAGATAATGTTATATGTTTTGTTAATGGGCAGTATTATAACTTTAAAACATTCCAACATTAATATATTCTAGGAAAATATAAAGTCATCTTCAAAGTTTAACCTTCACAATTTTTATATGTTTTAATTCAAGCCTCCTGACTCTACTATGACTACTATTCTAACTGGACACTGCTAAGAAAAACACCAAATTGAATGCTTTATTCTACGATTATATATAGTCGGCTGTTATATCAATTGTAGTATACTATGTCATCGCGCACCTGTTTTATGTTCACTCGCTGACAATTTTTTGTCAACAATCTGTCGTTTGAAAGGTAAATTATTATACAGGTTGATGTACTACGATATTCACCTCATCATACAAAATTGTAAGTTATGGGTTACATTTTTTGTTTAAATTTTAGTCCGAGTAAATTTTATTATATTTTGTTATATACTTTGCTGTGCCATGCGATATGTAAACGACTGAATAGTTCTCAACGATTGCTAACCACCAAGTTCATAACTATAAAGCATGAATGATTGTAAGCAGACAGTTTTGCTTTGGAAGAGCTATACTTGTTTATTAGTGTGTTGCAGGAAGTTAAGGATTTTTTTTAATATAATGAACAAGAAAACGACGAACAACAAGAATATCATGGTCACTTTTTATATTTCATCAAAAGACGATTAAGACTGAAGTTTATTCTTGGTTAAGTAACTAGTTTGTAACCCTCGGCTATCAGTTACTGCTAGGCAGTGCGTCTTCATACTAAAAAAATTACTCATACATGCTCTGGGGCGTCCTTTAAGCTAAAAACTTTAGCTGTAGGTCATTGTAAAGATGCTTCGTCGAATTCAAGCCAGGAAAGTATAAATTAATAAATGAATAAAACTTTGCTCCTGGTCTCCTTCAATTCTTAGCATCCGTATCCTTACAGTCAAGGCAATACTAAAACTCGTCTGTGACTATTCTTGATTGCTGTCCAGCCAACACTTCCCAATGCACACTTATACCATTTATAGCGATGAATATGAAATATTAGGACCTAAGACGAATTGTTTAGTCTGCGGCAAAATATTCACCACAGATCCACTTAGGTCTCAGAAAAGCTGGGTGTAACACTATGACGTGTTGGACACTACAGGTATTGCTGTAACACTGGTATGAGTGTAACATCGGTCAATGCCTCTTTGATAGCAGAATACCTGTAGATATTAAAATGCGTTCGATGTCTCTCTGATAGCAGAATACCTATAGAAATTAAAAAAAAAAGGTAGTTCTGTTTAACTCTTCAGTGGATTGATTGGTTGTTCTGTTTTATCCAATCATAGATTGAGACGCGGCGTTGTTACGTCAGTTAGTTAAAAACAGCCGCTCGGGGCTTTTTGCTGGAGTTGAGTTCAGTTCAGTTTGAGTTTGAGTTTAGTTCGGTTTCGCTCTGTCGCTCTTGTTTAAAAATGTATAACCTGGGTTGTTAATAGTAAACTGTAATAAAAGTTTGGACACTATGCGTTGTAGTTAGAGATTTCGGCCACAAGCAGCGCACATGTTGCGGTGTTACATGGGGAAATGCTTTATTATACTTATTAAAAGTCTTTTGGATTCTGTTTTTGATCAAAGTGTGCAAACAGTATAAATCCTCAGAACATAAGTACATTCCGAGAAAAAACAAAAATAAAAAAAAAACATCATTTTTGTTTTCTTTTCATTCGTGAAATTGGTATAGTGACTTCAAATTTAAACAGGTCTGATGTTTTATTTTATATGTACAAAATAGCTAAATATTATTTGTCTGTTACAGAATTTATTTGACAAGTTCCGCAAGAAAGAAATTAATCTAAGACAAGAATTCAATTTCTGATTTCTAATCTTTTGACATGTTGATATTTTTATGTCTGGCAGTTAAATTCTCTCTCACACACACACAAATATTTCCGACATGAGATTGACTGTTACCGCATTTTAAGTTGTAAAACATAATTCAAAAGACTATGTGAACTCTCTAAAGCATACAATTATCAAAATATAAGCGTTGATTGAATTCATTTGCTAAAACGGCACTTTGATACTAAAGTTTTCTGACTAGAATAAAAACCCGGTTATAACTGCAGTTTATATATTAATAGACTCATAAAAGTATACTGCAAATGATCGAAGTTAATTATTTTGCTTATTGTGTAACTTGCTTTTTGATACTGAATTGAGGTTAAATAATCTTTGTTTAAAAACCTTGTTGATATAAAAACTACAGGGAAAGATAATAATGTCAAGAAATGACACTTAACAACTACTAAATCGCCATATTGCAGATGAATGACTTTCGACAAATACTTGAATATTTTAGAGTGTTTCCTTAGACAACAATATAGCTTTTATGACATCTTATGTTTGGGTAGGTGTTAGAAAATTAAACAATTGAAATATTGGATTATTCCACTGTTTTCACCCAACCAAGTCTTTTTAAAAAATGTTGCTATAAAAGTTGGTACCAAACGAGCTTCATAAGATGCCTTTATATAACCTTAGCGATAATACACTCTATAAAAATACAGTATTATATAAAAAAACAAAGGTTTTCAAATGAAATGGTTCCTTGCATTTTTTTGTCCGTAGTTGCACACTGTTTTATTAAAGACAGTTTTTAAACAATGAGATATTAAAATGTGATTGGAATTAATTATTTACAGAGTCATGATTTTAATATATGCAGAGGGGTTTCTTTATACCTGTTAGAGGCTGGCAATAACCGTAATGGACAAGCACGAAAATCATCCGAGTGCCGTACAGTTCTTTGTTGCTTGCGAATGCCAATCGCTAATGCCATCTTCTTTCCTTAAAACACAAGCAATTATAGCAGGGTAAAATCTTTCTGTAGCTATGCCCCTTTTGTTGGAAGGTGTTTAAAACAACAGCTGTTTCTTTCGTGGAAACGTATTAAATGGCTCAAGTAAAAGATAGTTCAGCCAATTGTATGTTAGGATCATTGATTGAAATCGGTTCGGAGTAAATTGCATATCCTTAAGATACATAATAAGCGATTTAAACCTTAGATTTGACTGTTTCAGGGTTCAATTACACATGGTATGTAGTTATTTCCACATATATAGGATAGATGGGATGAATTATGACTGATTATCCCATATAATATAAAGCAATTAGCCCTTTCACAATCCACACGCAAACTTATATACAACTACCTGCATCTGTCTTAAATTTATTTATGATAAGAAATATCAGACTTTCTTATCTAAACTATAAAATTAACATATTCGATGTGTATTTTTTGGAAGATTCTTGGATCTTACGAGGGCAGTAGGTAGTGTTTGCTAAACTAGTACGTGAAATGTTTCTCAGTAAACAACCAATTAAGACAAAGGAAACTTAGATTTGTCCTTTGAAAATAAATGAAAATATATTTGTTCGCTTTTATATTTTTCTGTATGAATAAGCTGACATTTGAACATGTATTTATGTCTTGGTATATAATGGTATGTAAAATTAACTTTGGTATATAATGTTATACAACATGTATGTAAAAATAACATTCGTATATTACTGTAGAGTCATAAAATTTGTTTGTCGAAAACGACCATACAAAACAAAACAAAAATGTGTGTTCTGACAAGCATAAAAGCCTGTTTTTTTTTCAAAGATCATCTTTCTTTAATAGATTACATTAACATATTTTCATTCGGTATGGCACTTTATTCTTCATTTCACCTCTTACTGTGGTAGTTATTGCAAAAATGTAAAGAGCATTCGGAAGCCCATACGGAAGATTATGTCCATGTTTTCACGAGAAACGAAATTAAAGTCACATTATGAGACAGAAATCAATATTATTCCATCAAATAAGAATGCATAGTGTTTTTGCTGTCACGAAATCTGAATCACAAGGGCAGTTCTTTATTAAATATGTGCATACACCTTTTTTCTTAGGTGATCTTAAACAACAAAAGTGTTAACTTTACTTTTTTATTGATATCTTTCTCACTTATGTAAAAACTGTAGAAAGAGGCAGTTTTTATGGAAAATAAAATACGTAATTTTCGACTTATATACCCTGATATCTGTTACGAATAAGTAAGTTTAAATGTCTTCTGAAATTCAATTTGGAATATTTTCATACAAGCCTTGCTTTTGCATTCACAAATCAATAGATGAATGGATCAGTAATGTTGCCGGTAGGAATAACCGCTTACCTAATTTACAGACATGCTGAGTCGACCTGGCTAGCTCAATTGGTAGAGTATCGGATTGTCAATCTTAAAGATCCCGGTTCAATTCCCATCAGGGCCGGCAAAATTTCTCCGTGATAATTGATCTCAGACAATGCATCTGTAGGTCATTTGTCCCTCACCTCTGAAGCAAGTGAGGAAATAGCCACTTGGTGCGTAAAAATTGGTTAGTAAACTGGTTGGATACCCAGGAACACTGGCTAGGTGGACTGACCGCCGGGATATGACCTTGGCAGTTAAACTGTCGTTAAACTCCTAGTCAAGCCAAATACAGACATGCTTGTCGAAGGTCTACCAAATATTCACAATGATTTTACTTATGATGTACATACTCATACATAAATAATACTATTGCCTTTTTTAGTTGAACTTCGATAGCCTGTGTAATAGGTAACATGTAAATACCCTGAAAAAAAGACAACAGAAACTCGAAAACTGTAGTTAGACTTTATTATATTAATGATGTTACTTATCCCCGTCTAATAAAACATAATACAGAAGAGTTCTTCTTTAAATTAAGTAAGCAAATTTCGTTGCATGGTTGCAAATCTTAAATTGGCCCTTTATCAGAATCATAACATAACATACAAAGAAACCAAAAGGTATCAAGTATGTATATGTAATTAAATCAATATTTAAGTCATTATCCCTTGTTTGTTCTTGTGGCAAATGTTTAACCACTGACTGTTCCAAGGCGGTAACCCCGCTGGTTTTTATTTACGTGAATTGTTTGTGCTGTCTTTTTTTAACTGATCAATATAATTTTATATATATGTATGCTCTTTTTTCCTCTCTACTCTATGACTGTGAAGGGAGGTTATTTTTTTGACTGAGGTTGTTTTCCTGATATGCGTTTTTCACTTTAAATGTTTATTATCTCAGTGTAGGTGCCTTTCTGAGGTGATCCGTGCTATTAGGATTATCTAAACAACGGATTCAGTATGCATTCATAAACCCCTCTTGATGTCAGTTTGTTCGGAAGTTATTTTTCAACAGTTCATTTAATTATAAACATATCTGTATGACGACAGAAATGGAAAGGACATTTAATGTCTTTCTGGTTGTTTTTGGTTTTCTCATTGGAATATTTATGATCCCTGATAAATATCGAAATGCTTGGTCTGCTTCTGTTGAAGTGTCTTGATTCTAAGACAAAATCTGTTTCGAAACATTGGTGGAATTGTTATTAAAGGAAATTTTTATATAAAAACTGAAATTGATTTCACTGAATGGTATTGTAAGCGTTCATAATAGATTTGTCATTCCCCCTTATACCTGATGATGTAAAAACAACTTATAAATTGAAAAATTTTCCGATTAGTCATAAATTGAAGTTAATACAAGTTTAGATGCAAAAAAACTTATATTGTAATTTGATAAACTGATTGCAGTGATCATTGATTTAAGCAAACGATTTTGTTGGACCTACATTATAACATTTTAAATATGATACTAAAATCAAGGTCGTCATTTAGATTTTTTATTTGCTGCCAGGTTTTCTCCGACATCTTTTGTGTATCGAGTGTGGTCTGCGTTTAAGTTTGTGAATACCACAGAGGACACACATTGATAAACCTCATCGTAGATTACTCAGAATGTCTGACGAAATTAAGTCTCTGGAACAGATCACTATAAAGGGGACACTTTTGATCAAAGCTTCCTGAATATTACTCAAAATATTTATCTTGAAAGTCTTTAAGGTTGTTTTGAAATTGGACCATGACTGTCCCAAAATTAGTTCACAAGCGCAGATCAGTTGAAACATTTTTTGAAGACTTTAGAGTTCATAGTTCTCCCCAAAACTGCATAAATTTGTTAAGAACATTTGTTTTGATACATTTGGTATACGTTTGGAACTTGCTCATGTGGAGTCAACAACTATGATCATTAGAAACTTCTGTGAAAAAATCATAAGGCAAATTTCTGATTCAATTTCCATGAAAAATGCTCAGAATCTTATTGTTCATAATTGCAAGGGTAGCATTTTTAATGTTTTAAAACACTTTAGACGTCAACAACTCATGAAAATCGGTTAGAATAATGGTTTGATAATCTAAGAAGCTATAAGAGCTATGGGTCAAAAGCTCGTTTAACAGCTATGATCAGTAAAAACATTTAATTAACATTCTCAAGGCCGGATCATTCACACAGTCTGTATCAGAATTGGTCAAAACTTCAATTGTTTTATCATCTCTATGAAGATTTTCAAACTGGTCTGCATGACGTTAAGACCAAGGTTACAGTTGCAGATGAGTGGAAAACTTTAAAACACTTTAGATTATATTTTTGCTTCAAACAAGAAATTAAGTCAGAGTGTTAACTTCTCATGCTTGTTTATTAACTTAGTATTGTAGTATCACGTAAAACAAAACATCTGAACACCTTTGAGGTGATAGTTTGACCCAGTTTTCTCTTTGTCAGAATGATCTTTCGAAAATTATTTCTTGGAAGTGGTGATGTCAACAAGAAACCACTTAAAGTGATACTCGATCGGTGTACCGATGTTTGGTTAGAAAATACAGTTGTAAAAAAATGTCATATTAACCAATAAACGTTATATCCTTTGTCATACTAGACATCTCTGCAAATAAACACAGATAGGCTTATTTCTTTAATTTTTGCATGTCTTTAGTAAGTAACAGTGGTTCTTCAGAGCGAGTGGTTAATGGGATTTCCCTGTCCGATTATCCTGCCTAGGCTACAACAAAATTTAAAGTGTTGTCTGGTAAAACTTACACAAGGAAATGAATTCTTCGCATCTTAACATGATCAAATAAAAAACAAATGGCTTTACACCTTTAATTTCATACTTCAGATACAAGAAAATATCGGTTCTACGCCTGGTTAGATTTATCAAAATAACACAAATGACACTGTGACTACAAAAGAAGTAGTATAATCAATTTATTGTCGATAGTCCGACGTTATTGTTACGATTGTTGCATAATTCTCTTGAAGGAGACAGAGTAGTGACAGCTGATCAAAGATTCACGATTATGTCTGGCAGATATTTGACTCCAGTTAAAATCAATCTATTGTTTTCAATTATCAAAACAATGCCGCATATGCGATTTTCAATGCACAAACATATTCAACAAACTTCAGTGTATAAAATAACTTTTCTCTAGCTTTATCTGTTGATAAAGACTTGTTCTAATCTCACGAAATCCGTTTAGTTAAAGATGGGAACAGTTAACGTACTGTTTGGTCTTACCTTTATGTTCTTTACAAATTTGATATTGTGTTGATATTGTTTTGTTTTTGTTTTTTGTTTTTGTTTTTTTGCTTTTGTTTTTGAAATATAAGAAATTAGTCAGTACCGGTTGAATTCAAATTCTATGTAGATAACATTGTCTGTCCAAGGAAGGTAGCTTCAATCGATCCTTAACACAACAAATAGAAATGTTTTTTTCCGATGATGAATATTTATTATACTTCTGCAGCCCCGGACCGATGAGCTAGCAGGGTAGGGGCCCTCACATGGTGTTTCATTGTCTCAGGTGTTTAGTATTTTACAGAACATAAACTCAATTTGAGTACCTTTGAATGAAAAGCTATGTGTAAAAAAATAATGTTTAGTTTTGGCCAGAACATACAATATTACTGTATATTAACTTACACTTTAGACATTGGTTTTACAGATGAATATCACTCGAATGCATATTGCAGTTTATGACCCACGTCTGCAAATTCGCTTTTTGTCAGACTGCTTGGGAAAATTTGACAAAACATTTTAATTTCCCATTTACTTATTCTTAACTAGTAGCCATAGAAGCTGTTATATGTCTCATAAAGTAAAGAATAGATGTATACCTGCATGACCGTTTGTCAGATTATGACAAACATTCATACCAAAAAAGCAAAATCTGTTTACGTGACGGTAATGTAATGATTAAAAATATCAACAGCGGTAATAAGAAGCGTAAAATATAAAAACCTTCAAAGCCATATTTCTCTTGAAAAATAAACAGTGAATTTATTGTCAGTTATATGAATTAATATATCTCTAGTTTCAACTCTAGGCTAATTTAATTTCAATACATATTTACTGCAGCATCTTCTAATATAATTGTGCATCCCATAAAGTCTCTAAAATGTTAATTGATGGAATGTTACTAGTTTGTTTGATATTAATATTTCCTGTAATATTTTAAATTATGTACCTAAGAGCCGTACTTCAAAACTTTCAAGACACAACACAGACAAACAATTATGGCAAATGGATTTGTATCAGGGATCTGGTGGCAATAAAGAAACCTCCTTTTGCAAAATAACTACAGGAAATACGTTTCGCCTAGCTAACAAGTATTCTGTTTAGAAGGTTCTCCGCGCGTAGTTTTATATCTGAATAAAATATACAGTTTCATCTGCAGAGATACAAGATACTTATTACATGATTTACCTTTATGCTACATTTTATTTCTTACAAACATCTAAAAGGGCATGCATTGTATTTATGATGAAATGTGGACTGCATCGGGTCTCGTGACAACCCACGTGACCGTAGCGTATTTGCATTACGCTGATGCATCATTTATTTAGTTTCTTGCAGATATGCAGGTACGGACTTAAATTTTGTAAGGTATTTCGGGATTCGGGTGAATTACCAGCTAAGTTACCCTGATCAGTCCTGATGGGCGAAAGCACTACTGTTATGTTAAGATCCTAACTTTATATACGTTTATGTTTAGCGAATTGTATTATTAAAAACATTTGTTGTAATATCTTAAGTTCGAATTGCCAACTCCCTCCTGGAATGCAATTGGGGATTCGAATAACTAAATATCAACTGCCAACCAACTTTACATTCATTTTAGCTGTAGCTACTTGCATAAAAGATCGTTGTTAGGAACATTTTTTTAACTTGACAGTACCCTTTGATATCTAATTTTTCCGAGAGCAATCGTCAGTCCACAATAAGGATGCAAGATCTACACTAATCATCAATTTGGAAGTGTATTACGATAAACCACAGGGGTGTTTTCCTAAAATAAATATCAAAATCTCTTCTGCAACCAGACTGATGACTGTTGCAATTGAATTATTAAAGTAATTTCTTTATTTGCCTAGACATTTTGTGACGTACAGGGCTGTTTCTAAATAGACAATACTCGTAGAATGAACAATTAAAAATAAACCAGTTTAGGGTAAATATTGGCACAACATCCATTGTTATTGCACATTATTTTACTTTAATACAAAACGATTCATTTTGAGAGGAATATTGTTCATAAGCGTAGTGCAATACACGGCAACCGTCTGCACAGCATTTTTATTACAGACGAGGAGACTGATCGAGTAAATACAGCAGAACAATTTAATTTTCCAAGTATTTGTTTTTAACATCTTTCCGGATTTGAGTCTCCAGAAAAGCAAGTTTGATTAATGTCTCCAAATAACTCCAAACAATTTGATTATGCATTAGGGTTTTGGCATTTGTCTGTCAGTCACTCTGTCTGTCTCTCGCAGTGTTCCGTATAAAAAGGAGTAACAAAAGCAGTAAGTAAATGTATAACAATGATCTGTTTTCTACAGGCATACATCAAATTTACAATGTTTTTTCATGATTCAATAATTTTACCGCCGAGTCTAAGCTTAAAACATCCCAATAAAAATATATTATAGAAAATAACGAGTCATCTTAAAAGTTTAACCACCACAAATTGTAATGTAAATTCAAGCCTTTCTGACTTTACAATTTATTAAGATGACACTTTTTGAGATAATAGTGGAGGTTGGCAATTTGCAACTTATAAAAAAGATTTAAAATTCTACCTTGACTACTACTCTAACTCGACACTTCTAAGAACAGCACCAAATTAAATGTTTTATTTTGCGATGAAATATAGTCGGCTGTTATATTTTAGTCCTTCATCATATATAGAGTTAATTCAACCTTTATTTCGTAAATTTGCCGTGTATACCAAATTATGGTATAAAAGAGGGCAGGTATACATATTACGAATATAAAAAACGTATTATATATTTGTCAGGCAGGTATACATATTTTGAATATAAAAGCTAAAATATTTTTGTTCTTTCTGTATGATGATGTTAACGTAGAAATTTTGATTTTGATTTTTGAAAAAAAAAGAAGAAAAAAACCCCCTGAAATTTATACCAAATCTCGCTTTTCAGTTACCTTCGCTATAAAACGTAAATAACGTCATAATTCCCTGACGCAGTTGTCAGAGGTTGTATTTATACAGTAATGGGAAGGTGTGCACTTGACCGTTACACATAAAATAAAAATGCATGGTGTTTTCGCTATCACGAAAACCTGAATGTGTGTGTGTACTCTTTTCTTTACTGATCTTAAGAAAAGAAAGTATTAAACTTACGTTTTTATTTAGCAGTTTTCTTATCGTAAAAACACACATTATTTTCGATTTTTAAGTCTTTTCTTCCTGATATCTGTCACGCATTAGTAAGTAGATGAAATGATCAGTAATGTTGCCGGTAAGAATATTCGCTTACCTAAATTACAGACATTCTTATCCATGGCCTACAAAATATGCATCGTAAATATATAATATTCTTGCATTTTTCTAAGTTGAACTTCGATAGCCTGCGTAATAGGTAACACATTTATACACTGTAAAAAAAGACTGCTGAAACTCGATAGCTGTAGTTAGAATTTGTTATATATACGATGTTACTTATACTCGTCTAATAAAACATCATGTAATACTACAGGAGAGTTCTTCATCAAATTAAGTGACAAATTTCGTCGCATGGTTGCAAGGCTTAAGTTGACCTTTTATTAGCTACATAAAATAACATATAACGAACCCAGAGGTACCGGGTAAATACATGTAACTAAATCAATGCTAAAGTCATAGTCCTGTGTCTGTTCTTGTGGGAATCTGTTGGGATAAGTGTCGTTCAAAGGCGGTAACCCCGCTTGTTCTCATTTTCGTTAATAGTTTGTGCTGTTTTTTCTTAACTGATCAATATATAAATTTATGCCATCTTTTCCTCTACTTTTTGACTGTGTATGGAGGCTAAGTTTTTTGAATGAGTTTTTTTCCAGATTTTTTGTTTGTTTTTGTTTTGGTGATACTTTCTGCCTTCAGAAACCCCTGTATATGTCACAGTTTGTTCGGAAATTATTATTTAGTATTTCATTTAATTATAAACATATCTGTATGACAACAGAAATGGACAGGCCAATCAATGAGTCACTCAACGTTTTGTCTGTGGAAGTGTCTTGATTCTAAGACAAAATCTGTTTCGAAAGAAAATGGACATTTTATTTACTAAAACAGAATCACACATTGATAAAATTGTTATTACAGGAACAAATGATACGATACTTTCAGCGTTTACCCTGAATGGTATTGTAATCGTGCATAATTGAATTACACCTGATGATGTAAAAAAAACTTGTAAATTGTTTAATATTTCGGTAAATCATAAATAGAAGTTATACAAGTTAAGATGCAAAAACGATAATAATAATAATAATATTTTGTTAAATTGAATGCAGTTAGCATTATTATATGCAAACCATATCATCACTTTATCGTTTGACTTAAATTAAAACAATTGAAATCTGATTCTAAAATCAAGGTCAACATTTAGATATTTTTGTTGCCGGGTTTTCTCCGACGTCTTTTGTATATCGAGTGTCGACTGCGTTTAAGCTTGTGAAAGCCACAGAGGTCACACTTTGATAAACCTCATCGTAGATTGCTCAGAATGTCTGACATGTTCTCTTTCTGAACGAATTTTAGTCACTAGAACAGACCAATACAGGGGGGACACTTTTGATCAAAGCTTCCTAAATATGCTCAAAATATTTATCTTTAAAATCTTTTAGATTGTTTGGAAATTGGATCATGACTGGGTAAAAAAAAAGCTCACAAGCGCAGATCAGTTGAAAACTTTTTGAAGACTTAAGGGTTCATATGTATGGTGAAATCTGCATTAATTTTGTTAAGAATGTCAGTTTTGATACATTTTGTATACGTTTGAAACTTTGTCATGTGGAGTCAACAACTATGGTCAGTAGAAACCTCTGTGAACAATTATAAGATAAATTTCTGATCAAATTTTAAATGAAACATGCTCAGAATGTTACTGTTTCTAATTGCTAGGATAGCTCACAAAAATCGGTTAAAATACTTGGTTTGATAATCTAAGAAGCTAAAGGAGCTATAGGTCAAAACTCGTTTAACAGGTATGATCATTAAAACTTTTAATTAACATTCTCAAGGCCGGATCTTTCACACAATCTGTATCAAAGTTGGTCAGAATTTCAGTTGTTTTATCATCTCTATGAAGATTTCCAAACTGGCTTCAATGGGGTCAAAACCTATGTTGCAGATATGTGGAAACTTATAAACAAGAAATTACGTCTGAGTGTTTGTATTTCTCTTGCGTGTTTTAACTTGGTATCAGAAAAAAACATTTTAATACCTTTGAGGTGGAAGTTTAACTCAGCTTCTCTTTGTCAGGATGATCTTTAGAAAATGATTTCTTTGAAGTTGTGATGTCAACGAGAAACCAATTAAAGTGCTACTCGATCGGTGCACCGATGTTTGGTTAGAAAAACTGTCATATTAATCAATAAACGTTATATTCTTTGTCATACTAGATATCTCTACAAAGAAACACAAACAGGCTTGTTTTTTTATTCTTTTACATGACTTTTAGCTATTTACAGTTGTTCTTCTTAGAGCGAGGGTTTAATGGGATTTCTCTATCCGACCATCCTGCCTATGCTACAACAAATGTTTTAGCGTTGTCTTGTAAAATTCGCACCAAGTACTTATTTTTTCGCCGCTTTATGTGATCGGAACAAAGACAAAATGGCTTTACACTTTTAATTTGACCCTTCTGAAACAAAAAAATATCGGTCCTACGCCTGGTTACATTTATCAAAATGACACCGTGACTGCAAAAGAAGTAGTATAATCAATTTATTGTCGATTATCTGACGTTATTGTTACGATTGTTGCATAATTCTCTTGAAGGAGACAAAGTAGTGACAGCTGATCAAAGATTCACGATACTGTCTGGCAGATATTTGACTCCAGTTAAAATCAATCTATTGTTTTCAATTATCCAAACAATAGCGCATTGCGATTTTCAATGGTGTGTTTGCAAATTTTTGCACATACATATTCATTAAATTACCATTTTCAATAAATTTCAGTGTAAAAGATAACCTTGTCAATACTTTATCGTGTTTACCAAACCAGGAAAAGTGCGAACTTCAGACTGCCGCGATGTGTAAATAGCATACAGTGTTGTGACGATATTTAATTTTTTTGGTGGTGCCAAAGACTTTGTCCAAACTAAGTTAAAGATCGGAACAGTTAATATACTGGTCGGTCTTACATAAATGTCCTTAACATATTTGACATTGTGTTTTGCGGTGCGCATGTAATTTTTTGATAACTGCATTTTAGCAGTTGACTCGAAGAAGCAAGATTTAAAACTTCTTTTGGAATACTAGGAAATAATCAGTACCTCTTGTATCAAAAATTTAGGTAGATAACATTGTCTATCCAAGGAGGGTCGCCTTCTCCAGTATGATTTAAGATCGATCATTAACATCATTTTGGTCATGATATTCGAGCAAATATAATTCTCTTTGATGATAAATATTTTTTAACTGTTGCAGCTCCGGACCGATAAGCAGGGTAGCGGCTCTCACTGTGTTTTATAGACTCGGGCATTCAGTATTTAACAGAACTTAAATTTGAAATTGAGCACCTTTGAATGAAAAGCTTTACACAAAATTTAATGGCCAGTTGCGGCCGGAACATCCCATGTTACTGTGCATTATTTCTTCATTTTTAGACTTTTTTTCAGACGAGCATCGCTCAAACGCATATTACAATTTTAAGGCCTACGTCTGCAAATTCACTTTATGTCAGACAAAAAGACTGCTTGGGTAAATTTGACAGAACAATCTAATTTTCCATTTACTTGTTCTTTTACATCTCTCCGGACTGAAGTCGCCATAGCAGCTATTACATGTCTCATAAAATATAGAATAGACGCTAAAATTTGATATACTTGCCTGTATGACCGTCTGTCAGAGTGTGACAAGCATGCATGGCAAAAAGCAGGACTTGTTTATGTGACGGTAATTATTTTTATGTAAAACTATCAAGAGCGATAACAAAAACCGTTGAATATGAAAACCTGAAAACCCGTATTTCTATTAAAAATTAAATTGACAGTGAATATATGGTCAGTTAGTTGAATCTACATTATGTCTCTTCTATCAAATCTAGTCTTATTCAATTCCAATTCATACAAACTGGACCTCATAAAATAAGTTTTGTGAACTCTAGTTTCCATGGCAAGTTTTTGTTACCTTTGTACTTGTAATGTTGATAACTTAAAGCATCTTATTTTATGAATGTAGTATTTTATGAAAGTAGTATACGAAATAAGATTTGACCATATACGGTATAATATTTAGTTTTTAAAGTGAAAATCCACCAGCTAGCAAAACAATACACTGTCATGGTTAAAGTTACCTATCCTTCAATGAAAATAAATATCCTTGCTAAGACATTGAACCGTTTTAATGGAATGGTTAATGAAATGCGCGAGACTAATGGAACTGTATTACCATAGTTGCATGTTTACTCGTTTTTTTAATCGCATGATATTTTGCACTAAGCACTTAAGGCAGATGTTTAACCTCTGGAGGCAGTAATAAAACCACCAAAAATGAGTTGTGTTTTTTCCCTGTGCAATATCTCCTTAATGCCGGACATTCATTCGGAGCATTATGGAGATTTGTTACAGGAAAATGTGTTTTAAGATCAAAATTCATTGTCTCGTGAGATGCTTAAGATTGAAACAATCAGGGTATAGCTGATTGAATAGCAGTTAGCACTAGCATTCTGGGAAGGATTTTCCTTATTCATGACGTATCGACAGAGTGACATGATGATAATCAAGAGCTGTAACCGTGAAGTTTTATTTCATTTTATTTTATTTTTTGTTCTACCTATTAGAAAGTCTAAGAAGATAACGTTTCTTAGTCGAGAACGATCGGTGCTTGTAATGCAATGTAAGCAATGAAAAGAAAACATGAATTTATCGTTCGAACAGTAGTTCTGTATTGGAGAGAAAAAAGTCGTAAGCTATTGCTTTGTTAGAAAAGGTTTATCTAGCTGACGTTTATCAAACCATCAGTTTCCCAATGTCCTTCTTAAAAAAAGAAATTCTGTTTTCTGCTGACTTTTTCGTATTGAAATTATGTCCGTGTCAGCAAGTGTATCAGCTCCACAAATTGAAATATATTATCTATGTTTCGTAGATTATAAGCTTTGTGAAAATTAAGATATATTTACTTGTAAATTGTTATTTTGTTTTTCAAAGTAACTTCCCTGATATATGCTGAAACAAAAAACAATACATTTTGGCCGTTACATTTTTAGTAGAATGTATTTTGCAATGCTGAATTGGCATGTGATCTGTAATTTAGTTCTCGACAAGTGCAATTACTTTTATCTGAGGTATTCAAACATGTCTACTAACATTCGTCTACTAGAGAATGAATTTGACAAGTTCCACAGAGATCAAGTGATTACAAGACAAGACTCCGATTCCCCATTTGTAAACTATGGATAACTCGTTCTTTATATTTTAATGTGAAAACCTCAGCATGAAATATTGTCAGAAATGTAAATAATTTTACCAAATATTAAAATTGTGTAATATGATTTGAAAGATCTTCTGCATTTTGCATAGATAAACTTGTGCAAAAACATTTTTCCTGCACAAAATTTGAAGGCCACGTCATTGTTTAATATAATAAGACATGCAAAAGCCGAATCCTGATAATCTCATCGGTCTACAGAAAGACATTACGACAAAATCGGTACAGTGTCACGGAAATACGTTTTTAGTCTCATATGTTTGCGATTTACTGATACACAAATGAAGTCTCATATTGAACCAATTGAGGAATGGGAAATAGTTCTAATTACTATAAAACAAAGAAGAAAATAGGACATTTTTTTTTATTTAACCGTCAAAATATAATTTGCTTATGTCGTTGCTGGCTCATAGCTTGAGACGAAGTTTATGACACGTTATTAAATCTAAAAGATACAAAAAGAGGCCACCCTGGTCACCTTCTATCTCTTATGTCGAAAGAATGTTTAATTGACCTAAAGTGAAACTATTACTTTAATTGATATCGTTAGTGATTACTGTAATTACACACACATACAGTATTTTTATTTACAACTGTATTAGGAAACGAGCCTGTCTCAACACAGTGATTAAAAGAAAATCTGAAAAAAGCAATAGGTTTTTCAAACTACTGTGTTTTAAAACAGCAATGTTCGATTAGTCTTTTTCGTAATAGTTTGATATCTAGATTGTTTTCAAACTGCCAGTTCTGAAAAAAATATACAACTACAAAACGATTCTCATTTGAGCTGGAGAACACTTGTAAGGATTATAATCCTTATTCAAAATGACGAAGTGATAACCTACAGAGCAAAATATGCCGCCGCCAAATGGCACAGGCGATTAGGCCATACCAAATTGTTTTTTCGTTTAGCGTCCACCCTAAGTTCAAAAACCTATCTAGCTATCCTGAAAACACAAACGAAGCCCCAAAAAATAAACAAGTCATACTGACTAGTATCTACACCAGGATATAATTATCAAGTTTCATATTGCACTTTGTAGAGACTTTTAACGCATTTCTAAAGTATTTTCAATCAAACCACCTATAAAATCAACTGAAAATATATTTCTGCATAGGTAAATTTACAACTGAGTCTATATTTGGAGTCAACTTGTCAATATCAACTCAGTTTCAACAATCTATAAAACTGAGCACATTCATGTTATTAGACAGGTCCTTCCATCTATGCCACTAAAATCCAAATGAGGTATCACTGTAAAAAATTACAAAAGTAAACACTGCTTAAACATTTAATACTGAACACCAAAATATCATTTTTACTGGTATTTGTATTTCTCTATCTGTTTTATCTGAGTGTCTGTTGGCTTCACTGCGAAGATAACACAATTCTTTCAAATAATTCAAATGAATTTGTCTCCCTTATGAAAGAAGAATTCTCAGCAAAAATGTTACAAAAGGAATATCTGCTTTGTGAACTACTAACAAAATGTCATTAATAATGTCTTTCGACTCTACCTATTTGAATTACATTAAACTTCATCAACAAATTCTAGCTGCAGCTTGCGTATACACTTCACTTGAGAAATTCGACTGATAGCGAAAACATATGATATAACAAATACTTCAACGCATACAATTTACATAAAACAATCATTTACTTGCTATTATCTTGAAAAACAATAAAAGGCATTGAAATCTTATTATAACTGACCAGAAACTAACCTCTTCTGATGTCGCCAACAAATTTATGCACGCATGGAACTTTTTTACACGACTCAATAAATACAAATTTGGGGTAAAGATGCAAAGGAGGTAACAACACTAGTCACGTATAAATTCTCGAATATACCGGAGAGCATTTAAAACTTTGTACAGTAAGGTCGTAAGGCAAAACAATGTTGTTGTTTTTTCCTACCTCAGAAGCTCAAACCTATCCGTCCGCGGACGCTAAACGAAAGAACGATTTGGTATGGCCTTAAAGTAAGCAATCGTCTGTTTCATACATGCAATATACTGTTAGAGAATAAAGAGTTCAAATGGAAATTTCTATTTTCATTTATGACGCAAATCTTTAAATAATAATAATAATGATAATAAAACATGTAGACAGCCTCTGACAGTAAGAGGCCACCCTTTTATTGTGCTACTAAAGATTGAGCAAAATATTCCGCAGTGATTTAAATATATATCATCACATGGTTTTGTATACCTTTTCTGTGTTAGAATTATAATTATAAAAAAAATAAAACACGAGTTCCATACAACATTTTAAAACAGAAAAACATTCGATCTTCTTCATGTAATAGTCATAATTGGAAAAGTTCTTATTCTGCATATTTTGAATAAAGTAGGAAATCAAATTGATCAAAAGTAAATAAACAAATTTTATATAAGTCTTAATCCTCTGAATAAGCCTGATTTTCAGAAGTATCCCATAAATACAATTCTGGTGTGTTTTTATAATATGGTGAACTTTTCTTGGCATATTTTAAATACGAGGTGTGTTCCAAAAGTCTGTGGAAAACCAATTTTTTTAACTGTAGTAAATACAAAAATATTTTCAGTTTCATGTACAGTAATCATAAAAAGATCATCTCATTAAATTTAAACAAAGTATACATATTTTGTGTCCGTGATAACGGCGCAACCCAAAAATGTAGTTTGTTAATGTTTATAATGTATCTATGGGATTTTGAATAAAATGGCGCGAACACGTGAATTACGTAGATATTATAACGTCAGCGTTCACCCTGTCATGACGTCATTTCCTGAAAATTTCAAGGTGATCGGTCACGATTTCTACGTATATCATGTACCTGTATTCTCGCGGTACTTAACGCTCGGCCTGTAACTATAATATTAAAAACCAACTTAACTCAGTAATTTTGGTAATAACCACAATAGTTCATCCATTTTTTATCGCAGGATGTGTAAAAAATGTCACTCACCCAGAAAATCAGTCATGTGAAAAATTAATCACAGTGGGCAGCCATGTTTCGGAAATAAGTCACAAATCTCGCAGTAAAAAAAGTCAACAGATTCTAGAACATTATATTGCGGTTAATGCTTACAGTCTGTCAAAGTTTCACTAACAGGAACACTCAAAGTTGTCAAAGAAAGATAATGCGTTATGTAACATCAAAATTAACACTTAAAAAACTGTATACTTTGTCACTGTCACAAAATCACACCTCTGGGCAATGAACACATTGAAATGGGGACTTTTGGTTTAAGTATGGACTAAAACTTATTATGAAACTGCTCATGATTGCACTAAGAACGTTTTATGTTCGCAGGAGTGAAATGGGTCAAGAACAATGTAAAACTGCCCAGGTGGCGCTACTGACGTAATGTGGGAATAGTGATATCGCGAGAATAGTGATGGCGGCTACACTGTGTATTATTTGTCTAAAGGTGTCTGGATTTCGTTTTAATGGAAATGACATCATTTGTCGGTGAAGAAATACGCACGGTGATTAAGTTATGCTTTTCCCTTAATAAAACTTCAGTGCAAACGATTCAAACGCACGTTTACAAATCGCACAAGAATTTTTCGCAAGGGTGTTCATCGGAAACGCGGATACGAGATCTGGTCGGCCGGGAATTAATATTGGAAATGTGTACAACATATTGAAGACCGACCTTAAGATGAACAAGGTGTGTGCCAGATGGGTGCCGCGCCTCTTTACAGCTGAGAACATGAGTGCGAGTGTCAGAGCTACCAACGCCTTTGTTGTAATTTTGACATTCACGACGTTTATGACGCTTACGCCTGTGCCGCAAGGTGTGTACTGGGTTATGTTAGAATGCTGTATTGCTGTGACAGTTTAATATACATATTCTATAATGTATATACACTTTGTTGAATGCTTGAACTTCTGTAATTTGGATTTTAAATCTAAAAATGTCTTTTGTTTTCACTAAATTCGACTTTTCCACGGACGATTTGAATACACGTCGTAATTATTTGGTCCGTGACAATTACTGGAGTCACTTGTTTGAGTTTGAATGTATGATGATTACTGTCATTTTTGTACACGAATTTTACGTTGAAATGTCATATTCTTGTTGCTCTTTTGATTTTTTTCTCCTTTACTCTTAAACATTTGTTCTAAAGAGATGCGTGTCAGGTTCATCCTATAGTATTATACTGATAACATTGATAATATAGAAGATCACGGTTTTCTTGTTTTCAAATTTGAAATATTGTATTCTGAAATATGCTATAAAATGGACTGTAGTATTTACTTTTTTCGGTTTTAAAGAATTATAATCAGACACAAACGTATAAATGAGGGACATTATTTTGTTTGAAAATATATATATATGAGAAACTGAGTCCTTAACAAATAAAACAATGTAATGATCAATACAGTACGCTGGCATGGGCTTTTACGTCTCCATTTTATGTTACTATATTGTTTCTACCATACTCACGATCAAATGATAATGAAATAAATGAATCAGAAGTGTGATTGCTGTACAACACTTTACTGTTGCTTGGTTTCCTGTTTTATTGACGTTAATTAACATATTCTCTTCCTCTTTGCGCCATCATTACCATTAAACATCTAGCAATAACAGCAGGGTTAAGATTGCTTAGCCTGACACGTCCTACTTGTCGGAAGTCTTAATTGCATCTATAGCTTTTTCTTTTCGTGTTAGTACATATAAATGACACATAAATAGCTCAGGGGTCAATAAAATTTGTACAAGTACAAACGATATTTTCTTCAATTTAACAGCAAGTAAATTCATGACAATCCATATTGGATAAAAAGTGGTGAGAAAAGATGCCAGGATTATTAAGTTATTTGCAAGGTACATAAACAACAGTATTAAGAGAAAATCACACCTTAAAGGGATACACTGGCAAATGAATGCCCAAAAAATAAAACTGATATTATTTGCTCAAATCACTTTCAATATGAAGAACTTTAAATTTCCAGTATGTTTGTCCATATGAATAAATTGAAATTAGGGCTTGAACATAAATATTTAAAGTTCTTTCACAGAAAGTGAACGGAATCGCCGAGTTATCTTTAAATAGGTCACGTGACAAAAACAACCAATCGTCATTTCTTTTGGGCTGTTTTATTGTTTATATTAATGTTTCTGTTAATTAAGCTTGTTGTAGCTTTTTGTTGATGTATCTCGTAGTGTTTGGGTGGTAGCAAGATGAACGTCTGCTACCAATAAAGTAAATTCAACCTCAGAGTATAATAAATCTTTGGCTTTGTGATCTAAAAAGTTTGTTTTCGTGCCGGATTCCTTAAACTGATTGAAGTTTGATTCTCGTGGGGATTGGGACGTTTTCCGGTGCGTTGCGAACAGACGTACTGTGGTAATGGTGTTCATCTAGACTTCTTTCATGATCGTCGTTTTTTTCTGTATTTCAAGACATTCTGTCTTAGATTATGAAACGTTTACCAGACCTTTTACAAACCTTAAATAAAATTAGCAGTCTAGAATACGTAAAACATACAGGAAGATGTCATTTCAACAAATTAGGCTGTGATAAGTGTCTCTAAAGTCGTCATGTCGACCAAGTGTGAGTAATAAATATCCATTTATATAAAACTGCGCTTTTGTTACGGCAAGATGCCAAATAGTGGCAATTTATGTTGGACAATGTCTAAGGAAATTGACAAACATTGAGGATATTGGTTGACTGGTTTCACATTGTTTTTTTTTCTGGATGATACTATCATTCATGCTACTCTGAGTCAGAACATTATTAAGCACACATCATGCCAATAATGTCAAACAAATTATCCTGTTGACTGCCAGACTGTGACAAGCTGCATACAGTTTTGTTTTATACGAAAAAAGTAAGTACTTGAAAACTGCATTAATTGGTAGGAGCTAAATGACCATCACTTTCAGTTATCGTTTGTTTTGTAAAAGATCTGTCTAAAGAAACATAGTTTCCTTTAAAAAATACAGAAAATCCTGATTTCTAACCCAAGATATTTAGAACAAGTTGTAACTCCAAACTTCACCGGATTATAATAGATCCATAAAGCAAACATGACCACAATTTTCATAGTCGGACCAACAAATACGTTTTTTTTATATTACAATACGGTCGGTATTGAAACAAAATAATGAAAGTCTAATAAAGCTGTCAAAAATCAAGAAAAGAACACTATCCATGAAAAAGCGAAAAGTAGTTAAATGTGATTACAAACGTAGTACTTTTTTTACCCCCACCCATTTCAAGACAAGGAGGTGTCAAAATATTTTTTTTCAGTTTCAGTTTTATTTCATTATTATTATTTAAGTTTCAAACAAACCGTTTCAAGATTAATCACAAGGTATTCTAAAAAAATGAATATTAAGTTCAATTAAAAAAAATAAATTAAGTAATATCCCGGTAACGAGTGCCTGCCCAGTTACTAATAATACGGAAATTCTCAATCAGTTTTGGATTATGTAAAGATTATGTAAAGATCCATCAGTGGCTCTGAAGAAACAGCCCCGCATTGGAGGGCAAGGCTTGTTCACCTCACTCTGCAAGCAATTAATGGTGTTGTTTTATTATAATTATTTTAAATATTTTATTTATAAAGTCATTCACTCCGAAGAAATGCATAAAAACAAAGTTGGATGTACAAGGCTTATTTTCTGTCAGTCCGACACATTTGGTCTATAACAGGTTTCGATTTTTAAGCTTACTTATTATCCCCGGCCGCTGGAGTAACGTTTGTTTCCGCACTCTTTCTCGGCAGCTTCTTGCTGGATTTCAACGAAACTTCAGGGGAACCATCTCTACCAAAAGGAGATATGCTTATCACTGGAATGTCTAGGTCGGACCATTTAATACAGAGTTATGGCCCCTGAACAGTTATTCACTATGTATAAAGAATAGAATTTTTGTTGAAGCTGAAGATTAAAATTTAGTCTGTATTTTTTTAAAATGAATAAGCAAGAATGACATCATTACTCCTGATCAGTGGTTTGACCAAAATTTGAAACGTATGCAACAAGAGTGTGTTATTCATCATCGAGAGGGTTATTATCGAAATGGGGATGTTTGACGATACTTGGATGTTGAGTTCTATTTGCCATTGCTGTATAAAAAAGTAACAGTCTTGACAAAAGTTAAAATTTCAGATATTAAAAGAGCTGTTTCTAAATGTTGTTCAATGATTTCCTGAGAATTGTATAAATTTCTAGCATAAAGATAGCCCGTTTTACCTAAAAATGTTTCTGTTCGCAACTCATCCTACATTTTTACATTTTGCATGCAATTTTCACCACGCTTTCACATAATGATTACGCATATTGTCAGGATTTTGTGATGCCATTATTTTTTGAAGGAGCTATTGCCCTTCGATGATTTTATAATTATTATAAATATTATATAAATGTTTTTGTGCGCAACTCCTCCTACATTTTGTATGTGATTTCCACCAAACTTTCACAGAATATTTATCAACATGAACGGCAGAGCGTATCATCATATGCGATTGCACAATTGTTATCACCCCCACAGTAGTTCTTTTTTCATGACATTGAATCAGATAATATTTACAGTCCTGGTATAAATCGCACCTTAATTAGGACGTTTTGCTTCATAACATTTACAATATCAACGGTTTTGGTGTAAATTGCGCCCCTACGTTTTTCCTACCTTATATTTATGACATCGACTGTCCTAGAATAAGTCAAACAAAACGTATGACGTCCTTCTTTCCATTTTCACTTCTAATCTCTGCGGCTCTTGCTTCAGTACAGAGCTCTCCCGTCCCTGTTTATAAAATTTCGAGAATTCTGATAAGTTTTGTTTAAACATATTTTATTTCCAAAAGATTTTGTAACATACACAGGTATAATTTAATATACACCTAATAGTTACAATTGAAAAAAAGGGTTAGATTACAAGTTCTGACAACTTATTTGACGATCTTCACCAAATGAATTAAAAGTTACACAAGTCTGATGGTTATGGTTACATACAGCTATACATATATATGGAAATAATGGAGTTTGAAAAAACAAAAATGCATATTCGTACATTTAAGATACTTAGATTGGAAAACGTACAGAAAGAAATGTAAATGAAAATAAAGTATAACACATTTTAATAAATGAAAGACAAAAAGAAGAGGTTAAAATACTAGGATATGTTTAGATAAAAATATCTTAGTGGTAATTAACTGAAACGTTTTGTCGCTCTGGTATAATTATGTACAGCAGTAACAATCGAACAGTTGTCACCGAACGAGTACCTTGAATGACCATTAAGAAGCATTTTGCAATTAAGATTTGAAAGGCGTTTAGACTATGAAAAAGTTTTACTCGTTGTTGAACATAACAGGGACAATTAAAGAAGTAGTGTTCTACATTTTCATTGGGATAACAACATGAGCAGTTTTCCATATTGTTCAAGCAATTATGAAATAAATGTGAGTTTAGACTGCTACATTGATTTCTTAACCTAGCATAGACCACAGCTGTTTTTCTATCACCAATGAATAAATACTTTTGGACAGAAGAAGAGTTCGAGTAAAAATTACGTAGTGCCCTCTTAAATTTTGATAATGTGTCTAAATTACGGATTTCAAGAGGTTAATTATTCCAGGGGTTAACAGCTGAAGGAACAAATGACTGCGTGTATATCTGAGTGCGTCTGGAATGTATTTCATAATTATCCCTATTTCGTAGGTTATACTCAGAAATTGACGATAAGTCGTACCTAAAGTAGGGCATTTTTCCGCTTCGACATGTGAAAACTCAAAATATCGTAAAGAAGTTGTATGTAATGTAAGAAATCACTTTTTCAACAATAAACCCTGAGCGGTCCTGGATTTATATAAAACGTAGTGCACTGCACATTTTTGTCCAACGTAAGCTCTTTCATGGTTAAATTGTTAAATTTTCAAAGATAAGAAGGAAATAAATACATGTAACAAATGAGAAACAGAACAAATGGTACAATAGAAGTGAAGACAGAATCATTATTCAGCACTTAAGAAGCAAAGTAAACAAACTTATTACAGCTCGTCGAAAAGAAAAAATCTTAAAAAGAAGGAAAAAATCGAAACAGATGAAAAAGAATATTTCGGCTTTCGAAGTAATTAAATCCTGTCACTAAAATTACAGTTTAATGAACAAGGGCGGGGCTGTTAAGTACTGTGTTCGTTTTCAGGGTGGCTCAAACAGGTTGAAAAAAAAAATAAAACCTTAACTGGTAGAGCGATTACAAAAAAAAATTGGATAAATCCTCATTGGAAAATATAGAGTTTTGAAATTGAGAGTTTTTTTATAAATATACTTCCAGGACAAAACATAGACCAAATAAGACTTTTACCATGGGAGTTTCAAGAAATGACTAGTATTTACTTCAAACCTCACCCGACTTAATGGTTTTATAAGGTATAGCGAAAACACAATGTTTTTTTCCTAAGTCTGACCATAAAAACAACTGTTACTTGGCATGTAATCATTACCATTATAAAGACATACTAAATTCTGACAAAAAGCAAACAAAAGCCGAAATAGAGAAGAAATGAAATATGATTATTTAGGTTACAAACAACTAAATCAAATACTACAGTATTCCATGGTAACATCAAGTCACAATCTTACTTTATTTCCTCCTGAAGATGCTACCTTTGCAGATTTCTGGAAAAAAATCAATCAAGACAAACAATTTCATTCAGATTTTCTCATACCATAACCAATCAACTTTTCCAATATATCGTCTCGAAGGAGACCAATGCAACTCACTTCAGTATTTTTGTTACAATCTGTATAAATTTACTGTATATCTTAAAAAGACAATAAAAATAATAATCA
The DNA here is from genome assembly GCA_012932295.1 of Cyclina sinensis. Classification (NCBI taxonomy): domain Eukaryota; kingdom Metazoa; phylum Mollusca; class Bivalvia; order Venerida; family Veneridae; genus Cyclina; species Cyclina sinensis. The sequence goes on along the minus strand of JAAONU010000007.1, from coordinate 37,920,146 downwards.
AGAATTGTCCAGCACACTTATGCATAATTTCAGTTTGTTCTTCAATATATCTGTTGTTTTCAGATAAACATATTGTCAAAACAACCTTTCCATTTTCGACCAATTAGACAGCTTTGTCATCTTACAGCTCCGCACAAACCCAAAATTCACTGGTTCCCGACAGCACTGATTTGGTGGTGTATAACCCGTTAGTATTTGCATTTACTTTTGCATTAATATTTGCATGATGCGAATTTACCCCCACCTACTTCATTTGTAAACTTCAACATAAATCTCCGGGGCTTCAAATTAGCTACAGTTATCTTTATTCATGTTCTATTATAAACAAATAAACAAAATTTCAAATATTTTTACCGTTTAGTTTTGGAAAAATTAATAACTGAAATCACAGATACCAAATTTGCATCGATTTACCATGTTGATCGAAAAGCTTTGTTATAATTGAAATATATTAAAAACAAAGAAACTGAATTGAAATTCTATGAACGTAACCGTTGTAAAACTAAACAACAATGTTAAACTGCCAAAAACTAGCAAGAACAATTTGGCTTGAGTGGGGTTTGAACCCATGTCCTTCTTTGAATTTTTCTCAATCCTACACATATTAATGGAATTGAATACCCTTCGAGTGGAGGTAGTGTATTAGGAATCTTTGCCTTTACCTTTTTACCTGAATTAGTAAATTGATTATATTGTCAGAGACGGGCTTAGAAACAATGTTTTACAGTTGCGCAGCCTGGTTTTACTGACCTTTACTTCTAGTTTACTGGTTACGCTACTCATGTTAACACAAATGATACTGTCCTACTTTTTAACTTCGCCGCAGGTTATTATGTAGAACATATGCACAGAGGTTTATACGAAGTGTGTTTCATATCTGCGTGGCTATGTAAGAGACCGTTTGTTTATAAACGTTTATCTTCTTTCTTTCAAATTAAGTGTTTAAACGAGAAAACGATAAATAGTTGGGTAAGTTATTTTATTTCTGAGTTTTAATCTGATGCGGCATTTTGGGATAAGAAAATCAGTTCTTGTGTTTATTACTGAACAGTATTATGTAAAACTTCTTACAATGGTCGATGATGTATTCAAGATCGCTTTTGTTTTCTTTCGCTGTTCTTCCTTTCTTCTTTGACTACTTACATAGATTAAGAGAGAAAGAAAAGAAGAAAAGAGAGAACAATAGTAAGCAGTAACGTTCAGGAATAATGTCCAAGACTTATATCTAAACTATTTTAAGTTATTTCCGCAAAAACATTGTAATTCAAACATAACACACTTTTTACGACTTGATGCATTGTAATATCTCAAACCAGATAAATAAAGAATATCAGCAATTCGTTCTATTGATAAAATATTATTGATTTAAATATTTTTTGGTTAAGTAAATATTACAAAATTGTTCAAACTGATACAACCTATAAAACCACATTTAACACAGCACGATGTTTTTTTATGTGTTTTTGTGTGTGAAGAAAAACGCTTCTCGTTTTATAGCCGGCTTTTTGAATGTTGAAAAAAGACTCTTTAAGTGCAACGACTTTGAATAATTTGGTGTTCTTTAATATGTTTTATTGTTTTAAATAATCTAATTAAATTGCCTTTTCATCGAACTGGACTTTAATTGATTATGATGTTTCCGTTTTTGTATGCACGTAGAGTTAATTAAATGTCAAAACTGCTAATTTTCCCGCACATGCAGTTATCTAATTATTTTAAAAGGTTTTGTCAGGTAAATTTGTTACGATTTAGCCACAATAATGTGTTTATTCGGAACTTCCCGACTTGTGAAAGAAACAAGCTCAATCTAGATTTTCACAAGTCAATAGTCCAAAAGTCGCTACCTACAGTTCCAAAACGACAGAATTACTCTGATTGATTACTGGAAAGGTCATGAGAACGTCTTCATATCCTCATAGCCTAGCAGTTGTCGGTATATGACTGTTATCAGATTGTGTGATCAATAAGGTTGTTATGACCTGATAAACCTTCACATTACGTTATCTAGGCAGAGTACAGAAAATAATGATTGTAGTACACACGGTCTTTTCTCTAAACTTCCTTTCTCTGGATTGTATATTTGTTTAATTGATTAATGTACGAGTTTTGTGGCAAAAACATTAAATAATATTTCTAATTGTTAACGTCAATCGCGTAACAGGTGAATTTTCAATCTGCACTATTTTTTGACTGCGTCACTGTCCATGCCTAACATTTTGATTGAATTACCATCATAATATTAAGCAGAAGCAAATCTTTTATTTACAGGTAATCAGGTGTTCTTGTTCAGTATCGTATTTAGAAAGGAATCTAGTTCATGCGTAAAACGCTTGTTTCTTAGTTAGACAATAATTTTAATGATAATGACTTTCAGAAACGTAAACAATAACTTAATTGTGGTTGCGTTACTATTCGTCCGACTTTGTCACGACGGTTCCAGCAATGCAAATGTAGAAAACGGCGATGTGCGCGAATATTTATAATATTATATATTTTAAAAAGAATATCGCTTTTTTACGCATGAATAAGATTTGCAGTACCAAAGACTGCCGACTCATCATCGATAAACTGGAACCATTACACTCACAAAACTTTTTAGCTATACCGTTAACAGTGCCTGCAGTACTTTGATAACCGTAAGCTGCTCATTTTACTCAGTAATTTTTAGATCAATGGATTGGAAGACTGTTGAAGTTCGTGATGAGGATGGTAACGGATTTGTGTTTATAGAAAAAGACGGTCTAATAATGCCAAGCATGTTTCAATCAATTGGACCCGATGCCCGTCTGGCACAGATTAAAGAGTTACCATACTCTAAGGATGATGTTCTGATATGCAGTTACCCCAAAACAGGTTTGTATCGACATTTATTTCAGCATTCCCTTTCGTTGTTTCACTGAGAAGATAATGAATAAAATTGCAAAATGAGAAAGATATCTTTAGTCATGAAATACTATCACGTTTATCTCTCAGTTCGCATTTTTATTGCCCCCCGCCACTTTGGTGGGGAGGGGGCATATAGGTCTGCCCTTGTCCGTCCGTCCGATGTCCCGCTGTGACGCAGTCGCGCTTATAAATAATGTCGCGTGTAACCTAAAACGGCTAGAAAATTTTCTAAAAATAGTCAGCATGTGAACTTATGCACCTGGGTATTTTGACGTAAATTTATTGGAGATCGGCAGACCTGTGCCCCTTGATTAAGCAAAAGATAATATAAGATTGGAGAAAAAAAAGGTCAACTCTGGTTTTGATTAAAACTGGTAGGCTGATTTATGGAAAAATTTATTCAGTCAATCGACTTAATTATTAACAAATAATTGTCAGTATCAATAAGTCCACAACATTTTCTATATGTTTGATAATATCAAGGAGATTAGTGATGTCAAAGTTTAGCTTTTTGCCATATTTTTGGTGTTTTCCGTAGATTCTGATGTTTGAAATCCTGATATAAATGTTGACAGAAAATAGAAACTAGAGCTGAGGATCTTAAAATAGTACAATATTAAACAATATGACGTCATCTGCAACACAGACGGTGATAGTAGCAAGGGATTGATAACATCTGAATGTAGTTTCAACAGTCCGCCGCGTATAAAGCAATTGAATTTATACATGTACTTACGCTGTAAAGTGACCGTCATTCTACTTTCAGCTAATATTTTTACTGTCCTAAATTACCAAACGCATGGCATTCAATGAAAATGCTGATTTGTGTTTAAAATGTCCAAGGTGTATAGTAGTTGTAACTAATGGTTAAGACACAGTGATTTGTTTGGGAATCGTGTTCATTAGGAGTGAGAAAGACTTCTTTCACTTCAATGAGATAAAATTAATATGCCTTCCAGCATACTTGTAAGGACTTTGTCAGTCAACACTTTTGGCCACATTATTTTTTTCTTAATAGAAGTCATACTGTTGTACTAATGACTCATAAGTGCAGATTTTTTGATAACTCATGGTAACTTAACCACTAAAAATGTAATACAGGAATAAAGGGCAGTGCACAAAATGCCTTATATTACCTTCCCTTTGTTCTTACGAATTTATCATTATTAATTTTATCATTTAACTGTGGAAGCGTTTACACGTTTAGATCTATTCCGTCAGCTCCAAATTGACGTAACATATTTTTCCAGTGATCGGTGAGTGTTGAAAAGAAATATAGCGCCTTGCAAAAATTGCGCGTCAATTCAGCTTCTGAAATTTACGTCCTGCATCTTCAAAAGAAAGACTGTGCGATGCTTGTCGCAGCCCTGCCTGTCAGTCAAAAAGGCGAATAAAGGCACGCACGTATGGTATATGCATTCTGTTTTTGTTAGACATACGCAAGCTGTCGTCTTGGATCGCTCATATAAATCTGACAAAGTGTTAGATGTAAATACAGGTAATCGTTGGTTCACGGGTAACCGAAGCATAATTTTGCGGAAAGTGTCGGTATCACTGCAGTTTATTGACTTTTCCGTTTGCATCGAAGTACACGTAATTGCCGCGCTTTATTTTGGGAGGCAGTAAATGGCAGCAATAAACCCGACAGTCATTGTTACCCAATTATCTCCGTTTCTCGCCAAGGCAACGTACTTTACGGAATTTCTATGACATTTGGAATAACAAATGCAATCCAGTTTTACAATGAAAATCTATTCCGTATTTGTATCATGTAACATTGCAGGTACTTTCTTCTAGGCACACACTGGGTCTCCAATTTGGTTGATTTTCTGACGGCCGGTGGATCAGTTGAAGAAAAGGTGTCAGTCCCACCTAAACTATTGGAACTAACACCGCCAGATATGTTCGGAAAGGTAGCCAAGTCGTCGTGGCGAGCAACGCATTTGAAGCCAGACCGTGTTCCCTCCGAGCTATTGAAAAATGGTGGAAAAGTCATTATGGTAAACCGAAATCCAAAGGACTCTTGCGTATCGCTCATGCATCATCTACCAAAAATGAAATCGGAGCTTAAGTGTGGCGACAAAGTAGCATGGAAAAGATTTTTCGAGGGTTGGATCAACGGCGAAAGTAAATATATTGGGAGAAAAAGAGAAGAGGAGAGAAAGAGAGTGGGGGGGAGTTAATGGAGGACCTCCCTCTATACTTTGAAATATTGTTTTGTTTTGTCAACATCAATACAATGAAATCAGCTAAACCGTATCAAATCAGGGAAACATACGCGGGGTGTTCAAATATAAACACAGCTGGGTCAATTTTAGTGGTTTGAACAAACAATGCCAAAATTATTGTGTTAATCCTTCATAATACTCACCGCCATGTTATATGGAAATTTTCAGTCTTTTAATCAAATTTCGAGACATACTTTTCAGACTTTGGAAATTAGCCGAACCGAGAGTTTTGCGCGTTTGATATTTTAAGGTGTTTCTTAAGCCTCGGAAATAGGAAAATTCAATATCTGGCGAATAAGAAGGAATAGGACGCTTGACAACCTTTTCCTGTTTCAAATATTTGTGTACAATGGCCGCTTTGAGTGACGAAACATTGCCAGCCACGGAGACTAGTTGCTGTTCGACTGTTTGCGAAATATTACTTTAATTTATGAAGGACCTTCCATTTGTAAAACTTGGCATTCACAGATTTACCCTTTCTACGGCAATTTGAATAGCAGGATCTTAAATTACATACATTTCTTTTTTGACGCTAATGGTGCGTTTTGCTATGCAATGTTTTTGGCTTCCCACGTCTCATCGCTAGAGATGATATTTACGAAGGGTCGATTGTTGTATTGAGGGAACTGTTTCAACAAATGTTTGGCGATTCTTAGCCGAGCAAGTTTATGCTCTGTTGTAAAGAGATGGGGTATCCATCTGGTACTTATCCCTCTCATTTTTAAATCATGTCTGAGAATTGTATGAGCAGTTCCTACTAAGATACCAACGCATTTATCTAAAAGCCTAGTTGTAAATCGTGCATCTTTAGTATTCAAATCCTTTACTTTTTATACTGTTTTGGCGAAGTTGCAGTTTTCGGACGGCGTGCACGAGGCGCATCTTTCACTAAATCGACAACAATTTTTTTTTTCCACAAACGTGTGACAGCTGAAAACGAAAGTTCATTGTTCCCATAAACACGATGTTTCATTCAATATGTGCTTCGACTGTATACCAAGAATACAGCGGTTCTTGATATAGGACCGTAATTGGTCAAGGACAAGAGAACGCTTCCAACCAATCTATGTTTAGTTAACACGACTAGACGTCAAAGCTAACTGCACGGATTTAAACATATATCAATGGAGAGCTTGTACCGCCCTCTGTGCGATACAAGTACCTATTTAGTGCAAATCGTGATTCACAGCGTGATTTTGGCCTTGATGCATTCATATTTGAACACACCTCGAAATTCCGCTTTAATTATCAAATTATTTAATTTTGACGTTCAGTGAATTAAGCAAATACGCAAAAAATGTAGGGTTTTTGTTTCAGGAATCTGGAACTTGTTTGTTTGTTTGTTTAAATTGATATTTTTGTTAAAAGTACAAAAACTGGCTCGAAAACATTTACAAAAAAGTCGAAATCTTTAGCCATGTTTATTCCAGCGCCATTTGGGACATATTTTGATTACTATAATGCTTGGCAGAAGGAAATAGAAACGAACAAAAAGCTAGATGTTCTGATCGTGCAGTTTGAGAGACTTAAAACGGTAGGTAAAATGTATACTTGTTGATTTAAATCTTCACCTGTATTAAGACTTGTAGCACAGCAATACCTAGCAACCAGTGGTCGATGCGAACATATGATACGGCTGTTTTCTTTTTAGAATAGAATGATAATATTTTCAAGCGCTGTTGGTTTCAGTATCTGAGAATGTGAATAAAATCCTTGAATTTGATATTTTAGAAAACCTTTACGAAAATAAAATATCAGAGGAAACAAACAGCAAATGAAAAAGCAAAAAAGAAAAAAAAAATTAACAAAGTGAGTAAAGACAACAAGAGCACCGCTGGGCGGAGCATTATATGCCCGAAGTTTGTTTTTTCTAAGTATGATGCATTTGTGATATAACGGAGGAAACCTTAGGCTTTAAAATTTTAAATGATTTGCTTTAAATTTTGAATTGTTTTACCTTTGATCTACTGACCTCAAAATCAATAGGGGTCATTCACTCAAAGTGTGCAACCATTATATGAATTTTGAAGTCTCTACGAAAAATGGTTGCTAAGTTATAGAGTGTAAATGATTTTAAACATTTAGGTCACTTTGACCTTTCACATACTGATCCCAAAATGTATAGGGGTCATCCACTCAATGTGTTCAATCATGGTATTAAGTTTGAAGTCTCTATAACAAATGATTGTCAAGTGACATGGCAGAGCTAGTTTTCAATGTTAAGGTCTGTGTGACCTTGACCTTTGACCTACTGACCCCAAAATCAATACGGGTCATTCACTTAATGTGTGCAACCATTACATGAATTTTGAAATCTCTAAGACATATGGTTGTCAAGTATCAGAGTGTATATGATTTTAAACTTTTAGGTCACTGTGACCTTGACCTTTGATATACTGATCCTAAAATGTATAGGGGTCATCCACTCAATGTATGCAATCATGATGTAAAGTTTGAAGCCTCTATAACAAATGATTGTCAAGTTACATGGTAGAAATGGTTTTCAATGTTAAGATCTATGTGACCTTGACCTTTTACCTATTAACCCCATAATCAATAGGGGTCATTCACTCAATGTGTAACCATCATATGAATTTTGAAATCTATGGAACAAATGGTTGTCGAGTTACAGAGTGTAAATGATTCTAAATATTTAGGTCACTGTGACCTTGACCTTTCACATACTGACCCCAAAAAGTATAGGGGTCATCCACTAAACGTGTGCAATCGTGGTATAAAGTTTGAAATCTGTACAATAAATAATTGTCAAGTTACGAGGCGGAAATGGTTTTTAATGCTAAGATCACTGTGACCTTGGCCTTTGACCACCTACTGACTCCAAAATAAAAAGGTATCATTCGCTCAATGTGTGCAACAATAACGTGAATCTTGAAGTCTCCAATGCAAATGGTTGTCAAGTGACAGAGTGTAAATGATTCTAAACATTTAGGTCACTATGACTTTGACCTGTGACACATTGAACCCAAAATTTATAGGGGTCATTCACTTAATGTGTGCAATCATGATGTAAGGTTTGAAGTCTCTACAACAAATGATTGTCAAGTTACATGGCGGAAATCATTTTCAATGTTAAGATCTATGTGACATCACCACGCCTGGTAAACAACAGAGCTACCTCTTTCGGAGGTATACGGTAAATCGCTCTATCGCTACTTCCGAGGTAGTGCATGTCGCTAAATGTGAGTGTCAACAAAGGTAAAATATTTTCATATGTTATATTTTTTGTAAATTCAGAATCGAATATCGAAAATCGAAGAATGCTATACCATGTAGATTTGATTAAAGTTTCCAGGGAACGTAAAGTTGGTGAATTTATCTTTCAAATGTAGTTGTGGAGGTGTTTCCCAGTTAGCGAAGTTAGCGTTGAAATGGGCAGTTTCGTCACGAGAGTTGTGTTTTTGCCTCTTATTTTTATTTAAACTGCAATTCAGATTAAACAATAATACGTTTCAAGTAGATGATAGGTCTAGAATGCAAATGAAATCTAAATCACAACCAAAACTTAGTTATTAAAGGAAATATATGATTTTTTCGCTCAAAAACTCGTATACTCGTATCTACCCTTTTTCCTTCTACACAGAAAGCTTCGTCGCTTTACCCCTTTAAATGCAGTCATCTGAAACGAATCATTTACTTAAGATTTTTTTTATTTACAAAGTTATATACAATAAACATGTATTTATGTTTTTATTGACACAGTTATATACAATAAATATGACATTGTATTTGTAAGTAGGACTTCTAGATGTTACTGAATATAGCAAACAATTAGAAAATTCTGTAAATAATCTTATAACAATAGAGCTATCTCCTTGACGACATGACTACCTCCTTCACGACAGAGCTGCCCCTCAAAAAAAAATATCATATATTTCCTTTAATAACTAAGTTTTGGTTGTGATTCAGATTTCATTTGCATTCTAGACCTATCATCTACTTGAAACGTACTATTGTTTAATCTGAATTGCTTTTTAAATGAAAATACGAGGCAAAAACACAACTCTCATGACGAAACGGCCCATTTCAACGCTAAATTCGCTAACTAGGAAACACCGCCACAACTACATTTGAAAGATAAATTCACCAACTTTACGTTCCCTGGAAACTTTAATCAAATCTACATGGTATAGCATTCTTCGATTTTCGATATTCGATTCTGAATTTACTAAAAATATAAAATATGAAAATATTTTACCTTTGTTGACACTCACATTTAGCGACATGCACTACCTCGGAAGTAGCGATAGAGCGATTTACCGTATACCTCCGAAAGAGGTAGCTCTGTTGTTTACCAGGCGTGGTCACGTGACATGCCTGTCGGCAGTGATTACTGTACTGAAATTATGAAAGGGAAGTAACCGCTGTGTGAGTTTGGAGGCAACAGCTAATTTAATTCCGTCATAGGCCGGAGATTTCCGTTATCTTTTGTGAAACTACAAACCAAACGTGCGCCCCCTGGTATCAAAATGTGACGTGCAATTTTGCAGTTGACATTATGCCTACTTTCAACTTGCTTAGTGGCTGATTACATCTTTCATATTGTGTGGTCGGGAGCAGTGTAACAGAGTAATATTGAAGCATTATTCATTACACATTGCATAGTCATTCAGTCAAATGAAATTATGATATAGACATCAGGGTCTTAACAGCTTACATGTTGTATCTTCCAGCAAGCATGGTATCATTGTCAACAGGCGTGGTGAAGGTGTCAGCATACCTTATGACTATACCAGTAAGCACAATGGCAGTGTCAATGAGTAAATTGTAGCACTAAGCAGGCATTGTGTAATTTTTACCGAAATAACATTCCATACGATTAGGTTCTCTTACATAACATCTATAGGGAAAGTTTTCTGTTTGTAGGATGGTTTGAGAGAGCTGAATAAAATACAAGAATTTCTTGGTTTGAATCATTCCGAGGAACGTTTACAAGAAATATATGACCGATGTTCACTGAAAAATATGAAAGCTGACGTCGAGTCTGGAAGAAGTTTTACAAATCTCTTAGACGAGAATGGGAAGTCAATCCTTTACAGAAAAGGTCAGTCTTCATTGTTATCAACGATATCGATACGTAACTAGATCTTGATTGTTTTGGACTCCAATGATTTTTGTGTAGTTTTGGCCAGATGATAATTGAAAGAATTTCATGGTGAGTCTTCAATTAAAGGTAGGGATGGGACAAGGAGGAATAAGAAAGATCAAAAGATAGATTCTAACGCAGACCTTTTCTTGATAATTATATTGCTTGTTTTCAACAATTTTTCGCAAATATTGATCCTAGTTGTGTTTCCAAATATGTACACTGAAAGTTTATTCTTAAGATGTGCAATAGTAGCAGACACTTTGTATTACCCTGCTACGTAACCTTACTATTATCATCGAACTGAAGGTCATGGGTTCGAGCTCCAATGCCATCCGATGCCGTTTGTGTAAGAAATTCAGTAGATTTTTGCGGAAGATTGTGTGTGTGTGTGGGGGGGGGAGCAGTGGTGAACTCGTCCTACCAAGGAAGGATGTTCATGTAAACTGCCGGTCTCTTATCTGATTAAGAGGGCGTGTAGCTTAACTGAACACTACATAACTTGATTGTTTAGTTTGTAGTGCAACACATTATTGATCGCTTAGTTTGTACCGCAACACATTACAGCATAATTGTCGACTTTCCTTCCTTTTTCCTTCTTTCTTTTTTTCCTTTTATCGTTTATTCTTTCTTTTCTTTTTGTTCTTCTCTCTTTTTTCTTTCGACCCTCTTTCTTTTTGCTTTCTTTCATTTTTTCTTGCTTTCATCATTTTATTCTTTTCTTTTGTTCTTCCTTTCAAGTTGCTTTTAACCGCAATTTAAAAACATTTTTGGTTTAATTATGAAATAATTTTTTCACGATTCATTCATTTCTAGGCGAAGTAGGGGATTGGAAGAACTACTTTACTGTGGCACAAAGCGAGTATTTGGACAAACTTGTTGAGGAAAAGTTTAAGAATAGCATATTCAAGAATTGGTGAAATGGTGTAGAAAGAATAAAACAACCATGTTACCTTGCATTGTGAAAGTACTTTAGTGAGACAAGAACTTATTTCACGCATATACTACAGGTTATCATCCAAGACTTGATTGCTCTTTTTATTTTTCTTGTTTGTTTTTGTTTAAGTCACGTCCTAGGTTAAACGTATTGGATCAGACTTTTAACAACCCGCATATAGTTACCTGCACATAGCTCAAAACTTGCATAGTGACAAGGATTTACGCTGATGTAATACTGAGTGTTGATTAATCAGCTTTATTTCACTATGAAATTCAGCATTATATTTATCTAACTTTAACCTAAGCTCTGCATGAATAAATTGTCTAAAATATGTATTTTGTGAGGAAATAAAATAATGCCTACACAAAACAAAGCCAATTATTTACTTACTTTGATCTTCTTGTTGTTTTTTTAAGTATTTCACAAGTTTGAGAATATTCACCTATATTCATTAAGGATAACGAGAGAAAATTCGTCGATTAATGGATATTTCTCGTCAACGATTAATCAGAGGTCTCTTCGTTGCTGATTAATCACAGGTTTCTTCGTCGATGATTTATCAGTTAACTGTTTATTAGCCGAACGCTTCTACTTTCATATTGGTCAGTGTTATTTAAATAACACCTTCATTTAAATTCCTAAATTGTGAGGTACAATTTACCTAATTCTAAATATATCATATTGAATGTTATACTTTCGAAATTTAAGAAAACAGTTTCAAATGTGGAAACAGTACCAACTGCTGTTTCTCAATACATTTGCAGACAGATGTGGAAGTATACATCTATTAATTTAGTGGACACCAACAAATCTGATTATCATCCAGAAATAAAAACTTAAAGAACACACGAAAGCTATCTAAGTCAACATATCTAAGAGTTTCAAGTAAATGCATGTAGCTTACCTCATAGGATTGACGTTCTTAACGAATTCACTAAATGATTTCACTTAGTCTACATACCAAGCTAAGAATGTAGATTAAAGCTTAAAATATATGAATTTTAAAGAAATGAAGAGGCCAGCTTTGCCTGCAAGACTCATTGACACTAGGAGATTCTAAAACATTTTAAAGTGAATATAATTGGAAGAGACCACTTGAGTACGCTTCTTCAAAATATCGCTGTTCTACTTATTTTGGCATCTAACCTCTCTGTAAAGTAAATTTCAACCGTTTTTATTCATGCGCCGGTTATGTTGCGTTTTTGGTTTATTGTACCATTAGTGCCCCCTTGCATGTAATTTGTTGTAAATTCTAATAAACTGAATATCGTGAATATTGTGTCAAAGATATGTTTTTGCTATTTAAAGTGCAGTTAAAATAAGCTTTATTTATGCAAGATAAACTTTTGACCATGGATATTAATATTTATTCTAAAATATAGGACTCGTCAGTCTGTCACTCGTTTCACATGGCATTCCTGTGTTCTCTTCAGTGTCTATAAAACAAGAAGCAACATATACCAATGAAATTACAAACAGGCAAAAACTTTCAGCTTCTTGCCATAAACTCTATTCTAGCTGTGCGCAGGCCTGAGTGGAGTCACTGTTAGATGAATAAATGACACCCGTCACCAAACATAGCACGGATGTAAGATCTTTGAGAAGACAGATGGTGCAGAAGGAAAGCGAGTAGTATAAAAACCGAAAGAGCCTTTAAAATAAGTGTGTATCATTAAAACATAAGAGGCAACTTACCGTCTGATGTAGATTTCGTAGTACACGAAACCACAGAAGTGGTGGTGGCAATAGTTACAAGACAATCCCACGCCTTGGTTCAGACAACATCAAGATTACATATTCAGGCGCATGTTATTGACTACATTAGCAATGAATGGACGTCAAAGAACCTACTTTCCATTATGTGACAGTATTTGACTGAATATATCAAGCTAGTAATTCCCAAACAATATATTATTTAGATAAATAGTTCTTTCTCCTGTGCTTTATTCACGCTATTGTGTCAGTTGTAAACTACCAAAGTGTATTTTGTACTTTCAAGCTTGATATATGATAATGTGTCCCATTTTACCAGAGTTCACATCAACTCTAGACAGAAGGCATTATTCACCTGACATTGCTGGACATACAGAAATGATTGACCATTTAATATGATCAAAGAATGACTTCTAAAAAGCAACAACTATGAACAACTGCCTTTTCAACGAGGTATTTTTATGCCCCCCCCCCCGCCCCCTCAAAGTGAAAATGAGGGGGCATATATATATATGTAGTTTTGCAAATGTTTGGTTTCCGGTCAATATTTAGAGAACCCTTCGGCCCACCTTCCTCAGACTTGGTTTGTAGGTTGCTAATGACTAGTTTATGACCCTTATAGTTTTTCAAATGTCAAGGTCTCAGTGACCATGAATAGCAAAATGGCTTCTAGTCAGAACTACAGAACGCTGAATCCCAGGTAATTCAAACTTAGTATGTCGGTTGGTCATGACTAGTAGATGACCTCTATAGTTTCTTTACGTCACCAGGTCAAAGGTTAAAGTCATAGTTACCTTGAATAGCAAAAAACGGTTTTCGATCAATAACTGAAGAATTCTTTGCTCCAGGTTGTTCAATCTTAGAGTGTAGGTCGGACATGACAAGTAAATGATCCCTATAGTTTTTCACGTCACCAGGTCAAAGGTCAAAGTCACAATGAGCTTGAAAAGTAAAACAGTTTCCGATTAATTACTATAGAAGGCTTGGTCCCAGGTTCTTTATACTTAATGTGTTGGTTGATCATGACAAGTACATGGTCCCTACAGTTTTTCACGTCACCAGGTCAAAGGTCAAGGTCACAATGAGCTTGAAAAGTAAAACAGTTTCCGATCAATTACTATAGAAGGCTTGGTCCCAGATTCTTCATACTCAATGTGTTCGTTGATCATGACAAGTACATGGTCCCTACAGTTTTTCACATCACCTGGTCAAAGGTCAAGGTCACATTGACCTTGAATTGAAAAACGGTTTCTGATCAGTAACTATAGAATCATTTGTTCAATCTTAATGCCTTGGTTGCACATGACAATTAAATGACCCCTATAGTTTTTGGCGTCACCAAGTCAAAGGCCAATGTCATAGTGACCTTTAACAGCAAAACGGTTTCCAATCAATAACTATAAAACCCTTAGTCCGAGTTTCTTCAAATTTGTGTGCAAAGTGTGTAAGTTGGACATGACCCTTATAGTTTTTTTCAGGTCACCAGGTCAAAGGCAAAGGACAAAGTGACCTTGAAAAGCAAAATGCTTTCCGACTGATAACTACAGAACGCTTAGATCTAGGTTTCTCAGACTTGGAATTTAGGTTGGCCATGATAAGTAAATGAGCCCTGTAGCTTTTCGGGTCAAAGATCAAGGACACGGTGATCTTGTATAGCAAAATAATGTCCGTTCAATTACTATAAAACACTTGGACCCAGCTCCACTAAACTTCATAGGTAGTTGGTCATGACCCTTGTAGTTTTTAGGGTTATTAGGTCAAAGTTCAAGGTCACAGTAACATTGAAAAGCAAAACATTTCTGCTAAATATCTAAGGAATCTGTGGACCAAGGTTCGTCAGTCTTAGTATGTAGGTTTGTCATGTTCAGTACGTAACAACTATCATTTTTCAGGTCATTGGGTCAAAATCAAGGGGCACACTGACCTTGAAAAGCAAAATTGTTCCATGTCCCTCAAGTTTTGTATATAAGGTGTTTATGACTTGTAGATGAGCCCTTTAGTTTTTCAGGTCACCGGGTCAAAGGCCATGGTCACAGTGTCCTTGAATAGCATTATGATTTCCGATCAATAACTTTAGAACGCTTGGTCCAAGCTCGTCAATCTTCAAGGCTTCCTCTAGGGATGCCTCGCAGGGGCTTATATGTTTAACAAACATTTCGTGTCTTCATTGAACCACATTTGAACTTTATAAACAAAAATTCACGTTTAAAAGCCCATTTTCACTTATAAAAATGAAATATATTGAAATAACCAGATTTCAATATGTGTTAACAAGCAATTGCTATTATTTAGATATTAAACCTCATATCTATAAATCTTGAGGAAACACAATTTGATGACAAAGTTGTATCAACATAATGCAAATTAGCTACGATCATGAGGGTTGTTGTAACGAGACCCTGGAGGATATATTTGTTTACTTACATAATGAATGTCTGTTATACATTTTGATGCATTACAGAAGAATAGTTGTTACGCATATGTATTGACTTATCTGAATTCATTTACTTAGCAATGAAAATTAAAAATTTTCTAGCATATATGTGTGTGTGTTTTGTGTGTGTGTGTGTGTGCGTGCGTGTGTGTGCGTGTGTGTGTGCGTGTGTGTGTGTGTGTGAAAAGACAATACTGTAACTAACTAAAATTATTATGTTTCTCTATAACTTTTGATACACATATTATTGCCTTTTCTGGAAACCTGTGCTCCATATAAAATGTCAAATTGTATTGTGCTATAGGCATTGTATTTACATGCTTTATGCAATAAACTTTTGAACTGAATTGAATTGATGTAAATCCTATTAAATTACTATATTCTGTCATTATATTTGATATTATGATTTGCGGCCAAGTGCAGCTATAATAAAATTAGTTGTAACCCTTACCTGTACTAAACGGGAGTGTCGGTAAAAACGTCAGTTAAGAGTGTATTTGATTATTATAATTTGTAGACCGTTTTATAGTAAATGAGCTGGAGCCGTTGAAAGGCAGTTCGAAAAGGTTTTGTTTGACGGTTTCAAAAGGGTTAATATTCTGTCAAAAATAATAATAATTACGGAATTATAATTTCTTGATTAATGTCAGTAACCAACGTCATTCAATCAGGCGTTTTTCTCTTCTTTTTCTGCAATACACGTTAAACTTTAAACACAAAAACCTCACTGTTATTTTCAATTTTCTTGATTTTTTTCCCAAGAAAATGTAAAGAAAAAAGACATAGCAGCAAGTATGCTAATCAACAGTTAAATAATCCGTAGTTTTTGTATATTAACCCCAAGTTTTATATTCCCACTGTGAATCTATATAATCAAGCTCTGAATTTATAGATAGAACACACTCACAGTGAACTAATTTTCATCATTGTTTTGTTTCATTATGTGTCGAAAAATTATGCAATAAAGTATAGTTTCTTTACAATTAGGGAACAGACAGATTCCCATATGAAAGTATCGCATCTAAACGTTTTCTTAAATTGAAAAATAAGAACTCTTTTACTGCATTATTTCTCAAAAATCCCATTAGGTGCAACTGATGTTTAGTTTTTAAGCCAAATAAATCAAGTTACAGTTAATAAATAAAAGTAATTTTTCCTTGTAAGAAGCGTTCACCAATACTAAAACACGCTGCTGAAGTTTGAAACATTGACAACGAATGAACCTATTGTTTCTGTAAGACGCCCTAGTAAAAACTTAGAGTGGAAAACAGGCCTTTATTTAACAAAATCATCATCAAGGACGATAAATGCACAGTATCTAAACGGGAATTTATTGTGATGAATGGCTTAAGTGTTATAAAAATGATAATATTCCGTGGATGTCAAAGAATACTGATTTTGATATTCAAATATCCTTATAGAATTTTGGAATATACGTATAATAAATGTGATCCTTTCTGAATATCCGAATCTTTGATACCCAGCACCTATACACTTACAATATTGACATAATTTCAAACTTTTCTGTTTCATTCAGCAGATTTTAAATTTGTTTTTATACCAGTTGATATGTTCAAGTTTTCATCACAATAAATCAAATTATGATAATTAATCAATTTGAATTTTGTTTCGTTCGTGATTACTTCTGGTCGTTTAATGACCTTACTTTGTTGAACATATTTGAGTGTTTGTTTGGGGTTTTACACCGATTTCAATTTCTTCTTGGCCATATATTGGCGGTCAGGCTAAGTAACATAAAGGATGTAATAATCATATAATTTGTTTTGAGTAACTGATTTGAGTGAAGAATGCGCGACCTACATAATTGCGTATTAACAATACAGTATATGTTGCGCGGCAAGTACCGTAAGTGTTAACAGCTAGAACAAGAAACATAATTACTTTAATCTATTTGCATACTGAAGCGCGTTTCAACACAAATTTATCTACAATCCGAAAAAAACTGTGGCATATTAACGATTTTCAGAACCCGGTAATTTTAAGAAAAAAAAATGTTACTCGAAATCAACATCTTGTGTTCCGGTCATCATAAACCTTTTGAAAGATAACTAAGAGGTTACAGAAATTTAAAACAACTTGACTGTGTAAATGTTCGTTAAAAAGAATATTTTTTGTGTCAGTTTTTACAGTAACTATGGTCCTTTGTTCGTTTCATTAAATGTATGTGAGTTAAAAAAGAAATTATGTTCCACTGTGTGTATGTGAGTTGTAACATTAATTATGGTATTTTGTTAGTTTCAATTTGCGCACGCGCGTGTGTGTGTGTTATAACAGTAATTATGGTATTTTCTTCATTTCAGTGCATGCGTGTGTGTTTTACAGTATTTATCTTTTCTATTTTGTTCGTTTTAGTGCGTGTGTTAGTTTTTACAGCAGTTTTAGAATTTATTTCATTTCAGTGGATGTGTACGAGTTTTGTTTACAGAAATTAAGGTATTTTGTACGTTTCGGTGCATGTTTGTGAGTTTTAATTGTAATTATGGTATTTTGTTCGTTTCGGTGCATGTGTGTGATTCTTATTTTAGTAATTATGTTTGCTGTATTTCGTTTTAGTACACAGGGCATTGGAAGATTGTGTCTAGATATTTTTCAAGCAAAATGAGGATGGTCTTCAAACTTTCACAGACGAGTAACCCTGCATTATGGCCTTTTTTTAATAATCTCCATTTATGACTGTCCAGTTCAGTAGCAAACCGGACTGAAATGAACTGAAATTTCTGTATTTGTACATTTTGATTTGGAAATCATCTATCATTATGTTCAAGGAAAAAAATTACCGGCAGAAAATTGAAATAACGTGTATTCCTTTTGAAATTTTGTGCAACTTCAGTTTGCAATAACTATTAAAGTATATACTCCGATCTACGTATATGTTATAGAATTATTCTGTTGTTTATTAAAGCACAACAATAAAGCATTCAAGCTGTTTTAAATTTGGAAATTTAAAACCTTAACATAGATTATTAAAAAAAATAAATTAACACATCTTTCTACTGTAGCATATATTAGTTAGTGAAGGGGTTTGTTATGCCAATAAATTAGCAGTGCAATCGCCTTCAGTGGTATGTAAATGTAAAAACGTCTTGGCTTGGAAGCTTAGCTAAAAATCACCAGGCAAGATTACGACACCACACACCAATACTGATAAAAACAAACCATGAGCCTGTTATTTGCTTGTGCCACTGAAATAGGCCAAATAGAAGCTTGTATCACTTAATGCAGATATTTTAACTGCTTAAAATATTTAGATTAGAGTTTTTGGTCAGATTGAAGAGCTTTCTAGGAGTTAGTTCCCTCTAGAATATTTGTAGTTATATTCCTAGTGGAAACAGCGCAACTAATATGTACGCGTCCATTTTTCGCTAATTTTATACTGATATTTTTATTTGTCTTTGCAATTTTAGTACTTTTTACAGGAATCCAATACATTTGTATCGGGCTGCACTTATTGCAGCTTGGTGATAAAAAAATCAAGAGAGATGTTCGTTGGAAAAGACTTAAGAAAATATATGTTTTCTTCTTGTACCCGAGGATGAAAACTGGCAAAATCAAGACAAAGAAGTTTTCAAGAAAATATGGCGTTCCGTGAACAGGAACTTATTTAGACATACAGCCAGTAAAGACCTACAAACGTTTTATATTCTTACCTGCTATTTGTTGTCAGTTTCTTTACAGTTACTGCTAAGTAGTCCTGATGAAAATACAATAAACTTTCTAACTTTTACTGTGTTTATTCAAAATAGCTTTTCTTCTAAATGTGAACAAATATATAACAAACAAACAAATTATATGCTTAATTATAAGAAATGTGTCTCATATAACGTTACATAGCTTGTATAACTCTTGATCAAGAGGTCCCTTAAGTTAAATAAATGCTATGTCGTTCTTTGCGTTCAAAGAATTTATATCATTGTAAGGTACTAAACAGCCTCTCAGCCGTAACACCTATAAGATTTGAACAAAAAATGCATTAATGTATTATCATGGTGTATAACAGGTACGTTCGTATTAAATTACTTATTAAATTAAATTTTGTATGAAATTGCAATTTGTTGCATAATTTGCAGCAGTTTCCTTAAAATGATTGTCTATGCGCAAGGTCGTTCGTGGTTTAAATAATGCCAAATTTCCAAATTATAACTGCAAATAATATCAGGAAATACCCAGAGTACAAGGAGTCTGTTCGAATTAAATTACAAGCTTAAAAGAAGTTATTTTGTGAATCTCTATTTTTTCATTGTCTGCGAGATACCGCCTAGATAGAATTCGACGATGGATAATTATGATAAAAACATTAAGGTGCTAATATTAATGTTAACGGTATGAGACAAACAAGTTACTTTTTTACACATCACACTTTTTCATTTTTTACTTTACTTTGATGTAAGCACACAATCTGAGAT
This sequence comes from Cyclina sinensis, assembly GCA_012932295.1. Classification (NCBI taxonomy): domain Eukaryota; kingdom Metazoa; phylum Mollusca; class Bivalvia; order Venerida; family Veneridae; genus Cyclina; species Cyclina sinensis. The sequence continues at coordinate 37,900,417 of JAAONU010000007.1, read as the reverse complement.
TTCTTAGATTTTTTGACAAAGCAAAATGAAAAAAAAGGTATATAAATCTGCCGAAGCGTACCGCACTATAAGTAATGTAGAACTGCAAAGTAGGCATTTCAATCAAGTTTTAACATGTATGAGTCGAGTAGAGAATTTTAATTAATTATATTAGCTGTATTTAGGACACAAATGGCACCATTCCATGGGCAAGACAGCTGAAGGGTTTAAAACCTGCTTAATACCTGTCCGACTTTCACGTAAGAAATGTAAAGTTGTGTACACACACTACGGCAACACAGAAGCAACATGTCTTCGTTCTACTTGTGACAAAAACAGAATTTAGCTTAAGTAATATGAGCAGTCTTACAATGGTAACATGATACGAGTAACAGCCCTTTGTAATTAACAACATCTGATACAAGTAGGTCAATGTACATAAAAATGACAGCTAATTAACTGTTCTCATTTCCTTGTGGAAATGAGAAGCGCCAAGCTCGTTAAGCAATCTTCGTTTGTTTCTAGATAATAGTGTGCTTATGTGAAATAAGCGTTTTCCGTACGTAATAATAATTTCAGTGATTTGACCATTTTGTTGCTTTTATCTAAGTAAAGCAGGTGACTTTCAGATTTTAATGTATTATTTTTCCCTTAAATATTAAAGAGAATTGAAATTAACATTTCAAAAAAATATTTGAATGCTTCTTTAAGGTTCAGAAAAAGATGAAACCAAAAAAGGTCATGTTTAATACGGGATTCGAATCCTTAACCTTGACCTTCTATTGAGTAAAATCTACTGCGTTACGAATTCCCCCACCCATAATTTTGTGATCTAAATTTATAAACAAAAAGCGACCAATGAGTAGTTCAAATGCTTTAAAGTCCAGGTGTCATATTGATTTTACTGATTTAGAAGAATGGATTATTGATAGGATGATAATCGAACTATGTTCTAATCAGTCTTATGCCTTTCTTTCGTATTCAAGTAATTTCTTCATGATAAAGCATTTCTTATTTTATTTATTTATTTATTGATTATTGTTATTATTATTATGTTGCTGTTGTTGTTGTCTTTTTATGTTTTCTTTCTTTTTTCGCAATATCATTGAAAACATTATTGCACTGTATTTCTAAAATGTTCTTTGGTTTTAAAATGCAAAACTAGGAATGATTTTGGTAGAAATGATGATAATGTCCGCCGGTAGTACAACTTTCTTATTGAAATAAATTAAAGTATTAATAAACGTTTACTTCTGTATATCTTTTATTCATATTGCATTTATTCTAACAAAAATTTATTGCCAAGGGTCCACTTAGTCTATTTGTTTTTTAACCTAATGACGAGTGTCAATAAAAGCAACAGATTGCTCTTTCAGCAACTAAATTATATGTCATAGTTTATAAAAAATGTACTATTACCTTTTTTTAATATTATACACTCACACATTTAAAGAGGTGATTTACAGGGCATTAATTGTGTTGGCTAGGAAGAAACATCCGTATTGATCTTGGCCAGTGTATTGCTATGTATCCCACAATTGTTCCACTTTTAAACTATCCTATACTGCCTGATGACAAGTGAGGCTCATCCAAGAACTAGTCAAATACGTCTCTGATATACAAATATAAAAGGAAGCATTTATGGACCTTCAAGCAAAGACATAAAAATAAATGAATGGGTAGACACAAGACTGCAGACCAACAATTATTTCCAATCAAAAGCCTTGGAACGAAAATAAAAAGTTCCCCAAATTCCAGTGTAAGTGACTACTTAGCGTTTAATCCCGCATTAACATTTGGACAAACCGAGATCAAGAAAAGAAATAAATGCTTCACATGGAGAAGAGCTAGGGGATTTCAAGAAACTTTTACATAGGTACATATGTTGGAATTAAATGAATGCAGATCTTATAACAAAATCTCAGGGAATATACAATGGAAAAATCATTGCAGGTGTCGATTTGTTGTGTCTCAACACAAACAAGTGATTATTTGTGTTGGAACCAATTTCATTCGTCTAAACCCGTGAATCTCAGCATTTCTAAACAATCATGTAGATAGTTCTATCGATAACAATTTCATATTCCGATCAAGAAACTAAACAGTAATCTATTTTACTCAATAAGTTATATTTCCGTTCGACTGATATTATCAGAGATGAGAATGTTTTTTCTTCTAAGAAATATTTTTTCCGATAGAAATATAGAATTATAATCATGTTCTGAGAAAACCATTAAGAGTTCTTCCACTTATTTTTTATCTGTTATTATTATCATTATTATTATTATTTTCCTGTTTTCTCATTTCATCGGCTCTTATTAACTAATACAATGTTAATCTGCACTATATGGGCATAATGGAGTGTTCTTTTTCAAGCCATTTTCTGTTCGTGTTCAGCATAAGAGCAACACGCCTACCTGTCGAGTCCAAAGCATTGGATATATGTCAAAGTCATTTCAGGCTGAGAAAAAAAAAATACAGACACTGCAATAGATAATAATTATGGTACAAACAACTCTAAATATTTGTTATCATCCGTAAAAGTTATAAAGTCAATATTAAATGAACGTTATATCTGTGCTAGCAACTCCGCATCTCATCACTGAATCTTAAGATTCGGTGTTAGCTCCCCGGATTTAAAACCAATAGCATCTACACTACTCATCTTCCTTAAACCTTGAAATCAATTAAAAATACAACAATTTTATGTATTAAAAGAACTTTTGAGGAAGTAAATCGTGTACACTTGTTTCGAAGTTTCTCTAATGTTTTTCACCCTTTCAAAACTGCACAGTGATCGTCTCTGAATGAAACATTTAATATTACGCAGTGTATCTAAAATGAGGATTTACGATGGTTTTGCACATCGATAATTTTGGTTTCGTTAGCATATAAAAGATGTAGTTGTTTTATTTTGCTATCTGAATGCCTTTGCAAGTCCATGCATAAGTATGTTTACCAATGCAATATATAGAGGATATTCAAGTTTTTTCTATAAATACAGGATTTATTTTCATCGAGTTGTATGAAAATATATATTTCATGAGTGGCGATAGCCACGAGTGAAATATGATAATTTTCATACCACGAGATGAAAATAAATCCCGTATTTATAGAATAAACTTGAATTTTCTGTTTATTATATACTTTTCTCTTTTTTGACCTTAAGATTCGAAAGAATTCCCCTTTAATTTAGTGAACTGGCTGAATTTAGAAGACAGTAGTCCGGCAAGACACCAGTGAAAATACGGAAAATATGTTTCACTGCAGTGAAAAATAATTTTTTACAGTGAAAATACGGAAAATGAAAATACGCAATTTAATTCATCAATATTTCTCAATATTTCATTTATAAGTATATAATAAACGATGATATTATATTGTAACAATAATACATGTCACAAAGCAAAGCAAGGGAAACGCTCTGAGCACTTCATTAAAATGCTATGCTTATAAATATAGATACAACGAGGTTATTATTTGCTATGGTGATCCTAAGGAGAATACTATCAAACAATTCAGTTCAGATTTCTTTTATAATTATAAGGTTATCTTCTTTATTTTGCATTAAAAATATTTCACATAATTGTTTTGCGGTGCAATATAATACAGTAATGAATCTAGTATTTCTATATTCTATAATCTGCACGCTGTTAGAATGAATCCCATATCGCATGCCATACGGAATATTTGTTCTTGAAAATAAACAAGTCATATCAAGTCATAAATATGGGAAGCAAAGTTGTCATTACTGACGATGGTCTTATTTTCATTAGTATATTAAATTTTTGAGAGCGAAGATATTATATTTAATATATTTATTTCTATAATTGCGCTCCGGACCTTTTATACATGTTTGTCACTTTTCATAGTTAATTCTCCTCAATATGCCAAAACCTTTTTATCAAAATATACCTCTTAATTAAGATATGTCACAAATTGCTTCTGTCATTGAAGCGAAACCATTGATAACATGATATGGCATGAAAATTATGAAAATATAATTACTAACTGAAACTGAACCAGAATTGATGGACATTTATGTACTTGCACCTTTATCTGTACTGTAAGTAGTAGTTCTTTGATGGTCCCAACGGGTCACCGTACATAACCGATGTGTTTATGAAATCTAAATAAAGCAATCTTAGTTGAATATCTAGTGTAAACTTACACTTAGAGCTTCATGTTTTGAACATGTTTTTTTCCAGATATGTCACATGTTTAGTATTGTTACCCTCAAGGTAAAACGAACGAGGACATCATTGATAACAACAAAATTTTACTTAACGGGTCACGTGCATGAATTATATCTCCTATACACTTCAGGTTCTGTTTATTAATCCAGTAAGAAGTAATAAACACTATTATTATTGTATACTCTTGTATCAATGTTTTGTGATTTGAGTTAAATAAAGTTTAGGTTATGTAACGTTACGTTATGTTACATTATATAATGCTACACTACGCAATGTTACGTTACGATATGTTACGTAACGTTATGTTACGTTACATTATGTTATGTTATGTTATGTTATGGTTACGTTAGGTTACGTTACGTTATGTTACGTTATGTTATGTTATTTCATGACAGAACGTAACATAAGCGTGACTCAACAGGAAGACGGTGAACGCCATGATGCATTGGTTTTGAACATAAGACATTCAATGCGTTCCATATCAAATATAAACTACACTTGTTAATATTAAAGGGGAAATTCTAAATGAGTTTAATGTAAAGACAAGTAATAATGTAAATCCTATTAAACTTCTTCCTCTTTCGATTTCACTTAGATTTTACATTCAAGGGAAAGTAAATGTAGCCTTTTTTGATATCAAATTTATTCGTTCTATTTGGATTACTTTTCGGGTATCTTGGTATTTTGTCACGGAAGGTAAAACGTACATTCATGTAGTTTTAGGTTATTTAATATTAAATTAAATACAAACACAATCTTAATGATATTATTTACGCAGTTAGGTTTCGGTTACGTAATAGGTCTATACAAGCGAGTGTAGCAGGGTATTAGAAATATAACGCACGGAACACCCGAATTAAGAAATACCTATAGGTTTAAACTCCCGTTGATATGTACGCGTTGCTAAAATAAATTGTTAAAATAAAATATCAGGATTCGAGAATCGGAGTCGTCTGAGCCGGCATAATCTGGCCATCTGAGACGGCTTAACACCTGTCGGTTTACTAGAAAGAGGGAATGGCAAGCCTTCGGATTATCGACAGTTTGTTATGAATAACCTCCTGTATCTTACGGGTTAATTCGAAGATAGGCAATGTAACATACGAAATGATGTTCAACCACATATTCCGACTTAGTTCGATCACTGGGTGAAATTCATTCGGTGAAACGAGTACACCCGAAAGTGCAATCGATTTGCCTTTATCAATTTAATTGGAACAGACAGATAAAAGGATAACATTTTCTCGCTGTATATAAGCAAGGAATAAGAGAAGCTCTTTTAAATATTTATTGCCTAGTCAGAAAGAGACCAGAGAATAATGTCTTTAAACAGTCTTCTAAACTCTCGATTTATTCTGTAGAGTTACAATATAGGCAAATCAATTACATCGTTTTAGACCCATACCAGGCATTTACACCGACAGGCGGCTACAGATTTGTCTTCCGTTTGTCTGTCCGTCTTTCAATCAGTCTCTCTGTCATTACGTCCGTCCGGAAATCGACATAGCAAAATCACCAATAGGCAAAGTTAAGCATGACGCAGTGTACATTACCCTTTTCATTTGACAAGGCTCTATTTTGGGAGCATTAGTCACAATTTATTAAAGCTATGGCTTATATTTTGTCGGGAAAGCCTCCGTTAATTGCAAGTTAAAATTTGAACTGATATTGAAATAGTCCCGCGCATTTGATAGTAAATAATCATACATAAATGTAATAATAAATGATCAAGTTTAAGCCCCATTTAAATATACACAAGAATGTATCAGGTGAAAAGTTATACGATTAATCAAATATAATTAATTTTATATCTTTTTTACAGAGCATTGAAAATATCGAGTATGTCAAGCACGTTAAAAGAACTGATAACCAATGAACTACTGACGTGCGGAATTTGTTTCGAAACATTTACGGACCCAAAATGTCTGCCATGTTTACATACATTTTGTAACAGCTGTCTAAAATCTCTGTATCGCCAGCATTTATCTACTTCACAAAACAATAAACTCGTTTGTCCAGTTTGCCGAGCCACTGTCGTTGGCAGATCATATGAGGACCTTGATATTAAAAGCAATTTCAATATAGCATCTTTACTGGTAACAATACAGGTAAATAGCTAACCTTTTTTGATATTGTTGTACTAATTAAAAATGTACGTGAATAAATATTTACACAGGCAAAGTGATTTCTAAGACCATTCCTCAGGGGAATCTTTTGCGATTAAGATCAACTTCAATACACTCAGTTTTGTATTTTATTAGAAAATATTTTTGATCCGACAATAAAGTTTGCTCCACCAAAAAGAAGTATTCCGTGTATTGAAAGCACATTACTGTCTACGATTTTTCTACCAGACAACAGGGGTAAATTTCCAGTTGGAATTTGTTACTGGTGAGAATAGGCAACTCAAATTTAATTTAAGTTGTTATCCGCATCAAATCATCTGTTGTACCCTTTGTAAGGCAAACACATACATTAAATTCTTCTAAAGTTGGTTGTTTAAAACTAAAATAGTTTCAAAATACATATAAAAGCTGGTGACCGTTTTACATTACCATTTACATGAAGACATAGCAGAGAGAGTCCTGGTGTACAAATAAACATAAAACTATGTTCAGTTCTATACTCTTCGAATTAAATTATGTTATTCCTAGCTTCTACTCGATGGAACTAGATTAACATTTTATTGTAGATCAGTGTCCGTGTACACATTTTCTGTCTTCAAATAAAATTCACACAATCTTATTTTGCTAATCCCGAATTTCTCGATTGTTTAATGTTCGGAAGTGGATGCCAAGTTGAGTTGCCAAATAACTTTTTTCTGTCTGTTTTTGTTGTTGTTTTTGTATTGTTGTTGTTTGTTTTCTTCTTTCTCTGCTGATGGTTTTGGTATTTTTAGAGCTGTCCAAACAATGAAACGTTTTTTGAACTCTACAGAGTCAAACAAGGGCTTGTTTTAGATTTGGCGAGAGTATTAGCTATTTCGGTACGTACCGTATGAATTACTTCCATATTGATAACGCATTTTAAGACACGTAGTTTGAGGTTTTTTTTAAGTTCTGCAGAAGTAGAAACACTAAATTGCTTAATAAATTTCAGTTAATAATAATACAACTATATTAACGTTAAAATTCTTCATACATTTTGCCACCTAATTCTGAGAAACAATACTAGTTGCCAAAACAGTAACTGTAAAATTACATTATTCTTTTTAGTCGGATATTATGTTGATTTGTGTTTGTGTTGCTTCTTTCACTCAGGAAAAAAGTCAAAGCCGACATCTCCGTACACACAACCATGAACTGATGTCAAGAGTCTTAGACCTGCAACAGCAACTGGTTAGTTGTAAAAGTAGCTCTTATCACTTTATTCATGTAAAAGTAATGCCTGTTAGGACAGTTTTCTTTGCTACGAACGTGTTTCACATATATTTTTCATGTTTAATTACTGCTTACTGGATTCAAGCCAGTACTTGAGCCGAAAGTGTGGGACACGGAAAGTCACCGGAGACTCGCCCATGGCGGGTTTTAAACCAGCGACATCTGGATTGGTATTACGGCGCTCTAGCCGTTCGTGTGTTAGAAGCAAAAATGAATGTATTTAAACAAGTAACGAAATTCTATGAAAATTTATAATATAAAAATCAACGAACAATTGACGTTTACTGTCTCTTCTTAGAAAAAACTGACTGCATGTTATTGCCTCCTTTGAATTTTTTTACTACGTCGGACATAGAAAACAACGTCCGACTTTAAGACTGCCTTCAAAACGTATACACATGTATTTTGTATACTACCAGTCGATATGAAAATATTGTCCTTAGGAAAGGAATGTTCTTTCTGTCTGAAATGTTCGTTTTGTCTGATATTTTGAATATGGCCTTCCAATATTTTCATTAATTCCTTTATGATTTGTGTAAGTCAGTGATATAACTGGAGAAGTATTTATTTTATTTCTACACATCGCATTATAATTTGAATCATTAAAATTGTTTTAAATAATATAAAAACGCTTTAACTTTTTAATAAAAATAAGCAAAACGTTTAAATAAACTGTTAACTCGATAAAATGGATGCGGTCTTAAATCTGCATATATTGTTTCCATTTTAAAGCAAAACGCTGAACACGAAGGGCAAATCAAAGATGAAACCCTCCAACAGGTATATTTTGTTAAATATTGATGTCATTTTTAGATAAATGGTTTAAGTTTGTTTTATTTACCTTTGATACAGTTCAAATGCTTTTTCTCCTTTTCGCAGTATGAATTTTAGTATGCCATGGCTACACCTAACCACTTTACTGTGACAAGAGATTCGTTTAATCACTGCAAGTGTGTTAGAATACTTGAACGGACAAATATTACGCTTAAAATTTATAAATAGCATTTGTTCATATATAGTTTATGACAAAGACAGAATTTCTAGAACGTACAAATGAACAACTCCAAAAACTCGTCGCAGAGAAAGACCAGATCATTTCTAATTTTCAAACGGCAAGCGAGGAACAAGAAAAAAGACTTACCGAAACAAAGGTTTGTCTAGTTAAGTTTAATTAAAACTCATTTTCCATCTATTAAAAAACAAGTTCTTTCCTCGTAAATGATACAAAGACAGTTCTAAGACAATAGTAAGATCAACGGTTACCTATTTTTGTTTTTCTTAATAATAAAATAAGTTTGTATTCAAATTCTATGATGATTTTATTGCCTAAGTATGTATCATTGAAATAATAACACTAATGCAAGACAAAGTCTGTTTACAAAGCAGCTGTTAAAAGTTTTTGCCCTTCAAAACACATACAAAAATGCGATTTGTTATCTTTTAAAATTTTCTCAGTAATTCTTAGCTCCTAATAACACTGTTTGAAACTTACCATGTTATTTTAGGGGAAAATAATACAAATAAAATATAGTTGTTTTACAAATAAAATATAGTTGTTTTACAAATAAAATATAGTTGTTTTACACCAAAAACATAGACTGGCAACGAAAACTGGAAGAAAAACACTGTCAGGTACTATTGCAAAATAAATGTTTAAAGAAAAGGATAGATATAAGACATACCTCCTTCTAAACAATATAGAACACTACTGGAAATAAAACATGTTCGAGCGAGTTTTCTTTACACCATGTGCTTTATTCGTGCTCGTCATCTACAGCTTGGTTTCGAACCAATGCTTGTGTGTATTTTTGAACGTCCTTGGAGATTTTCACTAAATGACCTCAAAACAACAGTTTATGTAACAAAGGTTTGTTATAAACATTTTCTCAATTCTAATACTTGGCGGAATGCATACTTATTTAACATTGGCAAATATACGACTGTAGTACAACACTAGATTGTAAAACGTTTGACAAAGACTGTGTTATTTAGGCATGATCTGCGCAATAGTTGTTCTCCTTTTAGTTTGATTTTAAAATATTTAACATCACACAAAAGAAATGAAATAACTCGTGAAATGTGACTAATATTGGATAACAATAAAAGTATCTTAATATCACAACGCTTCCTTTTCTTTATCTTCTTATTTGTCTTATTCTCCTTCAGATGTCATATTTAAAAACTTCAACCTAAAGTTGTGAAACCTTCTTGTTAAAGAAACTGTTTCATTGTTAGAAATCAGAAGAAAAGCTTCAAAAGTGTGTAGACAAGATGAGATCCATGCCACTACTGCGTATGGTGGTCAGTCGTTGCATGGATACTGATTCGGAGATGCCTGTTGATGGGACACAGGTCTGTTTTTAACATTAACCGTTCCAAGGGCTTTGCCTTATAAGAGAATTTTTATTCGCTTTTAACTAGTTTTACTTCATTTTCAAAAAAATATGTTTTCATTCTTTATTATCATAATAAGATGAAGATCACACTCCTGTAATCATTCTACTGCATTAAATCTCAAATAATTCCCGTGTTTGTTATTGTGGTATTCTAGCGGTATCAACAAGAGAAAAAAACTCAAGCGAAAAACCGTAACAATATGCACATCTATACTACGTACTGACCATTTCTATTAGGTTTCATTAATATCCGTTGATGAATCTAGCTTGCGCTGACAAAAGATAAAAAAAAAATTATAAAGTCCAGTAATTCCTGCAAAAAATCTGCCAAGCAAAAAATGTGACAACGTATGTAGGTATTTAACATTTCTGTAAGGTTTCATCAGAATTCAGTCATGCATATAGGAGCAGTTGTGCTTAAAACTTTGTGACAGACAGAGAGACGGACATACATAAATACAGATAGACATGGGCAAAATCAACATGTCTCCCGAACACTTCATGTTGAGAGATATAATAACTAGAGAACTATCTAGTAGGAGGATCATCTTAGTACAATTTCGGGTAAACTATCTACAAGGGCATACATTTGGACCATCAGGTGCAAAAGAGATTACAAAGCTCTAAGGGCACCTTTTGCAAACTTCTTCGGCTTAGCCAGTCGAAAATTATTCTAGGTTCATCTAGTTTTAATCAGTTTTTAAGGTAGATAGTTATGGTAACTTTTATTGCACCAGTTTCCACAGTCGCCCTATCTTGTTTTAACTTTTGATTTTTGGCGTTTCTCACAGGCAAGACAGAGGTGGTTTTCTGCTTTGTTTCCAAGGCAAAGAGAATCCGAAATTGATTAACTGATCAGACAGGCAAGTATTTTTGCTGATAAACTTTTACCTTTACTTTTAAAAGCGTCGAAGCATTAAGTGTTTTGCTGATAAACATTATCTATTTACCTGTTTATTTATTTATTTATTTATTTATTTAAAACATCAAAGCAGCATAACAGCAAAGATAACATGTCAACCGTAAACATTTTTGTGTTCGAAAACTCAGATTACTCATAAACATAATGAATCGTGTGAAATTGAATATGGATTATGAGTAATCTGATGATCCCTCATAGAGGAAAATAGCTTGAGTAACAAAAACGACAAACATTTCAGCAAACATTAGAATAATTACTGTTCATTTATTTTCAGTCAAAGAAAAATACAAAGAAACATTCAGTTCATATTCCATTTGAATCCTATGTTCAATGCACCGGTCAACAAGCATTAACAGAAGTACATGTGGTACTGAATGGAGGGACGTGGAAAGATGTTACAGTGTTACTGCAAGATACATTGAAGAGTGCACCAGAGTCGATCGTCACATTTTGTTTTTTATCGTCAGTTTTAATATAAATTATGTATATTTTTATGTGAAAATGGAAGTTATAGTGTCTGAACAAACAGTTTATACACCTGTTATATATTGCTTAAATGTATATTTGGAAATATATGATAAATTTCGCAAGAATGCAACTATGTAGATATGGAGAAAGACGCTTTAACAGAAAATCTGAGCAAGCTCGTTAATCTTTATCTGTGATATATGATTTTTTAAGTTTAAGGTATTATGCCAAACATTTTACAAGGATACAGACAGTATATACATACACATGGTCAAATGTCATTTTCAAATATAAACTTTACTGACAACGTATTGTAAAAGTCAGTCTAAATCATTCTATATGTATAAACGTGATGCGATATTGCCACATCTAAGGATCTATATATGCTACAACAGCTTTCAAAAAGAAAAAAAATCTATATAAATAATGTCTAAAATCCTTTTAGGTTGTGCATAGCCTCGTACTACAAAACAGGTTTGTTAGGTCCGACAAATACACGATGAGTTGCAAAAGCAGTAACAAAAATATATTTGTTGACCTGATGTAGCAGTTAAGTTAAGGAATATATTGTGTAGCTATGTATCGTCTGTGCCCTTTAAAACAGACTCTGACGGAAACGATGATTCTAATAAAGACAGTAGGAGAGGGTTTTTGGTGTAAGACTCTCCCAATCCAGAGCTCAGATTATACAATGACTTTCCACAGTCACTCTCTCAGCGCGCGACCTGGTTTGAACCCAGGAATGTGTAAGTAGCATTAACCTTCTAATCAATATCAAATAAATAGCTTCAGCCTAGCATTTTGAACACATTCGAAAGGAAGAAAATGACTTAAAAATATAATATTTCTGAAGAAATGAGGTTAAAATGTACATAAAAGTATTAAGCATTATATAAATGCATTTCTGTACGCATTTATCTCTGTGATATTGAGAAAGAAAAACACAGATGAAAATGTACCCAGTCTAACATTTTGAAGCACACAATCATGTGTTCCTCTAATGCTCAAATGAAATGTCCAATCATTCCTGTTATAGATACGTGTCAGAATAATAACGCATTCGAAGAGAAACTTACATTACTACCGAAACAAATGGTATCCATCCAGTTAGCATACCTTTTAAGAATTTATATACATTGGGAACTAAAAACTGGCAGTTTGCATTAGTATGACGAGTGATGTTAATCCGAATAAAGGTAGGGCTGTGATTTACGGTACGAAGAACTAAAAGACCGTTCTACCGACACCTCACTGTCAGTTTACAATTGCGTAGAAGTAAAACAATGTGGTAATGTTCATTCACGACCGTATAGTTTTAATACTGGATATAATGAAGTGATGGAATATCTAGACTTTTCAGTGTCAATTTTGATTTTAGCAGTATAAACGGTCAGCGTCCGTACTGCCAGATTAAGACCTCTTTTATTTAACATTCAAATGTTAATTTTATTTTTAGCATTACATTAACCAACCGTCCTTAGCTGTAAAACATATAGTATAATTACTGCTACATTCATCACGGCCCGATTACCAGTGTCTTAATATAATTCGGCACCTAGTTTCTGTGACTGAACAAGGAAAAATACTTTACATTGTAAATTAGTTACAAAAAGTCTTCTTACTCTCAAATCTTGTCATACTGAAACTTGAAATCTGTCTCAAGGCTTCAATAAATAGATGCGCAGGCTTTGTGATATTTTGTGAAAATAGCGTTTTACAAAATCGAAAAATGAACCAGGACCCGAATGTTTTCCAGGTTATAGTTTCCGACGAACAATAACTTTCAGACATCTAGTTCCCAAGTTAAAAATACATTTTTCTGATGACTGACAGTCATTTAAGTTGATTTTATGTACACATTCTCTATTTAAATTCTCTGAAACGTGTGTAGTTTCGTTTTGGACACTCTGCAGAACAGAGACTGTGCTCCAACAAGGACTTTACGGGAAATGTGTTTAAAATAAGGCATATGTTTGGACATAACTGTTTATTTGATATTGCTTGGGTCATGCTTGGACTAAATAGAATAAGAAAATAGATGTAAACACTTCTTTTTCTGAAATTCTAACTACTCATGCTTACACAGAAATATTTCTCGACAACTTGTTGTGCTCAGTACCTTATGAAGGTATACTTTACAGACATTAAAACATGTGTAGAAGTTAAAAAAAAAAGATATTTTTGCTGTGCAAGTTTTTTTTTAAATAACAAATGTCCTTTGTTCGTTTCCGACCATGTGTGTGAGTTATGACTTATAATACTTCGTTCGTTTTTTGTTCGTTTGTTCGTTTTAGTATACCTGTTGGAGTTTTTAAAAACTAAGAGTATTTTGTTCGTTTGAGTAGACGTGTGTGTGTTTTAACAATAAGTATGGTTCTTTGTACGTCTCAGTACATGTGTATTGGTTGTAACAATAATTATTGTCTTTTGTACATCTCAGTACATATATGTGAATTGTAACAATAATTATGGTCCTTTGTACGTCTCAGTACATTTGTTTGAGTTGTAACAATAATAACGGTCATTTGTACGTCACAAAACATTTATGCGAGTTTTTACAATAATTATAGTCCTGTGTACTTCTTAGAACGTTTGTGTGACTTGTAACAATAATCATGGTCCTTTGTCCGCTTCAGTAGATGTGTATGAATTGTAACAATTATTATGGTCATGTGTACGTCTCCGTATATATTTGATCGCTTTTACAGAAATTATAATGTTTTGTTCGTTAAAGTGCGAGTGAGTGAGTTTTTGCAAAAAAAATATTATGTTTTATTTGGTTCAATGTATGTGAGTGAGCTTTTACAGAAATTATAATGTTTTGTTCGTTTCGGTGAGTAAGCTTTTACAAAAATTAAAATGTTTTCTTTGTTTCAGTACATGTGAGTGAGCTTTTACAGAAATTAAAATGTTTTGTTTGTTTCAGTGCATGTGAGTGAGCTTTTACAGAAATTATAATGTTTTGTTCGTTAAAGTGCGAGTGAGTGAGTTTTTGCAAAAAAAATATTATGTTTTATTTGGTTCAATGTATGTGAGTGAGCTTTTACAGAAATTATAATGTTTTGTTCGTTTCGGTGAGTAAGCTTTTACAAAAATTAAAATGTTTTCTTTGTTTCAGTACATGTGAGTGAGCTTTTACAGAAATTAAAATGTTTTGTTTGTTTCAGTGCATGTGAGTGAGCTTTTACAGAAATTAAAATGTTTTGTTTGTTTCAGTGCATGTGAGTGAGCTGTTTTAGAAATTAAAATGTTTTGTTTGTTTCAATGTATGTGAGTGATCTTTTACAGAAATTAAAATGTGTTGTTTGTTTCAGTGCATGTGAGTGAGCTTTAACAGATATTGTAATGTTTTGTTCGTTTCATTGCATGTGAGTGAGCTTTTAAAAGAAATTATAATGTTTTGTTCGTTTCGGTGAGTGAGCTTTTACAGAAATTTGAATGTTGTGTTTGTTTCAGTGCATGTGAGTGAGCTTTTACAGACACAATAAGGTTTTGTTCCTTTCAGCGTATCTTTTTGAGGTTTTACAGCAATCTGGTTCTTTGTTCGTTTCAGTACATGTGTGTAAGTAACAGTTTTATAAGTTTTATGTTCGTTTCAGTGTGTGTGTGTGTGTGTGTGTGTGTGTGAGGTTTATGACAATAAGTATGATCTTTTGTTCATGTGTATGAGTTGTGACAATTATTATGGTCTTTGTTCGTATCAGAAAATGTATGTAAGTTTTTCAGTATTTTTTTTCTTTTGGTCGTTTCAGTAATAGGGTATAAGAACATTAGTTGTGTCCAAAATTTTTCAAGAGGTGAGCAACCCTGCATAATTGTCTTTGAGAATTTTCAATACTCACCATTTATGATTGTTCAACTCAGTAGAAAACCCGACTAGCACGGACAGAAATGTACGGATTTTTTAAGTTTTGATTTTGAAACCCTGTCTATTTTCAGGAAAACATTTTTACCTAGTACAAAGATTTGATATACACATACACTCCTGTTGAAATACTATACTACTTCGATTTGCAATAACTTAAGTGTACATAACGATCTTATGTAACGACTTGCCTGTGAAAAAAACGATGTATCGGTTAAAAGTATCTTTTGTTGATTATACCACGATAATAAAGCATTTAAGATATATTAAAACCGAAAATTATACACTTATGGCATGTCAAATGTTGCAATATTCGCTAAATTTCATTTAAGTTCTGTACTTTTATTTATATTCAATATCTGTTCATTCATATTCAAAACATGTTTATTTATATTCTATATTTTCTTAACTCTATGCAATAATTTTTCATTTATATCCAATACTTATATGCAATATTTTTATTTACATTCCATATTTTCGTTTCTATATGCAATAATTTTCATTAATTTTTAAATAAATTCTTGTTTATATGTAATAATTTTTTCATTTATGTGGTATATTTTATTCAAATGCAATGCATGCCATTTATGTGCTATAAATTTTATTCATATTTCATAACATTTCATATAAATGCAATAAAAGATATTTATATTCTTAGACAAATCAATTATATTCAACAGATTTTATTATATTCAATATTTTTCTTATTCATATGTGGTATGCCGATTTTCATTTATATGCGATAATTGCTTTGTGGGTAAAGAAATACGCAGAGGTCAAATTTTGTACCAATGTCTCTCATTGGATGAATGGAATTGTAAATGGGAGCACCCAACGGACAACTAAATTTGATAGGTGAGCATCGGAGCACGTGTGTCTGTTTATTTGGATCACTTTAGGGTAATCATAGATTCTGGCATGAAAATCTGAAGCGCATCCTCAACATTTTACTGCCGCGTTGCACACGGGTAGCAACAACCACGTACTCATATTCCATTTTACGAAAGTGTAATTGTTAACCGTGACGCCCCGAGGGGTGAGGACCGATGATGTCCTAACAGCTGATGACGAAAGGCAGTGGTGCCACTTGTGTTTAGAAATGCACCTTTGTGGACAGAGGTCTAGTGGTCATTTGTTGAAATGTTCATTACCACTTTTACATGACCATCTTTAACTCTTCATGTCAGAAAAAGAACTTCTAACGTTAATTTCAAGAGTGAAAAATGAAAAGTAATTTTTTCTTCTTTTTTTCTTTTAATTAATTGTGGCTTTCAGCATGTCATTACTTAGTGGAACCATTGAATTCAGTTAAATATATGCTACGAAAATCTGACTCCACATACAATATCAGTTTAATTAAATGACAAGTCGGTCAATTTTCATGTACAGTTCGAACAAGAACTTGTTCGACTCCTGATGTTTATGTAAGGTGGCATTTTTTAACAAAATGCACATATAAGTTGTATTCAAAAGTGAAGAAGTAAGAAAGATGTCAGCCTTCTGTCAGTCAAAAATATCTGTGAAGCTCTTTCATTAAAGAAACCACAGTAAAACAATAGGTCAAATGCTGTGAAGCCAACTGTAATAAAGGAGTATTTGAATGAATCAAAATCAACATATTTTTTTTTATTTAACTAAAGACTTTAGCAAGAACAGTCCAATGCCCCTGGCCACTGTAATAGAAATTCTTACAAGTGTTACTGAAAATGTTATTTAAAAGATATTTCTCGTTTTCTTTAAGATCCTTCATCATAAAACCATTTTAATCATTTTTTAACTTCATTTCTCCAGCAGTGTCTTTAGCACAAACTTAAAACACGTGTAGTTTAAAGTCACAAAGTCAAGGCTTTGGATAAGGTGACGTATTCGGGTTTTTTACCATCTGAATCTCTTATCATATATTACCTAGATGCATTTTAGTTTCTTTTATTGAATATGTTCTTCACATGTTACACTTATTTTCTTGTCAGATTATGCATTCATTTCGTTATGAAAACAGAGGAACAGATACTCCATCCATTTTGATATTATAGTGTACAATGATAGCCTCTGAAACAAAGAATGTATTTGATGATAAAATCATTCAGTTGGTTGCCTCCCTCGCCATCATGTGAGATCTGGAAAAAAAAATCTGTCCGACATATAAATCAGTTTGGATTTATACAAAATGACTTAGATACAAGAATATAATCGTTTTCCGAAAGAAAAAAAATCAGCTGGCAAGATTACGACACCAGAAGCCAACACTCATCAATATGAATAATATGATATTGCGAACGTAATTTGCCACCTAACTAGACCAGAACATGGCATTTAAAATATATTCATAGTTATACTTCGGGTTCTTTTTTATTCAATACACTTAGTATGAAATCACAATTTATAAAATATTACGCATAACATTTCAGCAAATTCTGGAATTTCTTTAATATACAGCGTCGTACGTGGTTTATATTACAATTTGGTAAATTATGACTTATTTATATGTAAACAGGTAAGTAAAAGGAGGATTGGTGCAATTTAAATTACAAGCTTCAAAGAAGTTATTTTGTGGTAGTCTCATAGTTATCAAGATTTGCACTCGATAGTATTCGACGACGCACAATTATGATTATAATAATTACAAATCATACGTTTTGTTATTACTTTAATTTCGAAGTAATAGCAGTTGAGATTTCTTAGATTTTGATAAAGCAGTGACAGAGGTCCACGCAATTGCCCCCCACCCCTCTTTGTCTTTTGTTTTTGCTTTATTCATTGCAATCATTGCAATACTGCACAAGAGTTAGGCAGTGCTTAAAAATCACTATTAAGCCACTGTATTGTATGTCATATGTGACATCAAATAACATTATATTAGATGAATGACAACCGCATAACGGGAGGCGATATTCAAATATATGCCTGTCTATAAACACTCTGTACAAAAATCTACTGTACTACCAACTCTGAATGTCTTTTAGAAAGTCAATAAATGTTATAGAAATTCAAATTTAGATGTGATAGATGAGAACATTCTACTACACAATTCGTCTATGGATAATTATGATAAAAATAAAGTTATTTCTAAAAATCACACTAAAAGTCTTTTCATTTTACTGTAACTTTAATTCTGATGTAAACGTAATTCAGATTTCTTACAATATTTGATAAAGCAAAATGACAAAGGTCCATAAATCTAATGAACCTAACGAACCTCTGTCAAGTGTAGCATCCGGTTATTAATGCAAAGCTGCAATTCTATCAAGTGTAAGTGTGAACGTGTATTAGTTAAGTAGAGATGTGTTGTAGTTAGATAGATTTATTTCCGCAAAGGTAGCATATACATAGTTAACATATTACATAACAGAGAGTTAAATATAATTAAATGCTATATCATGTAAGAAAGCCATGAAACGCTCACCAATACCAAGGATAACACAAAAAAGAGCAACACTAAAAGTGAACGCCCTTATTTCCATTGTGGTCCTTAGTATTGGTGGCATGACCTTAAATAAGACAATCATGGTTAAAATAATTGTTTAAGTTAGATAATCGGTCGCCATTTTTGTAAACAAACAAAGAAATCAGCTGGTCTAGTGCGTTCACGCGTGACTACGAACGGTAACTCTAGCCGACTTAAACTGCGGGGGCGTCTCAAAGTCGCTAAAAACAGACTAATTACCGATTCGAGTGGTCGCTTGTCACGTAACACATGGAGTCGTTTAATTCAGTCTTTTTATAAAGTAAAAACATTCGGGGCGAAAAATACGGTCGCATATGACAGAGAGTCGCTAAATTCAGGGAGTCGTTAAGGCAGTCTTCACTGTATATCACAGTTTTGTCATATTATTTATCACAAAAACAAGAGTTGTCGCTGAAAATTGACATATGCCCCCGAAATGTAGCTTTGAAATGAAACTGGTGAAAATATATAACTGAATATGCCTGCGGAAAAGAGATCAGGCAAAAATAGAGCATGAACTGAACTGAGGTAAATGATGAAGTAATGTTTTTCTGCTTCAGATTCTTATATGAAGGTTGAAGACATAATTGTTCAATGAAATAGAAAGCTGTGAGTTTGGCCTTGAACACAAACAATATTGTTTTATTCCCAACCCTACTGATGTTTTTATACATAAAGAAATCCCCCGAGCGGTTTTGGAGATATAGCTTGAACAAAATTTTAATATAGAAGTTATAGTAAAAATGACTAAGGGCACATAACACTACCAAAAATAATCCGACCAGAAACTCCTGATGATATGCACAGCTAGGTTTGGTGACAAACTTTCCTGTGTAGTTTCAATTAAAGTGTGTAGAAGATTTTAAAATAGAAGTTACAGTAAATAATGACTAAGAGCCCATACCTCTGCCAAAAATAATCAATGCAGAAACTCCTGACAATATGCACAACTAGACTTGTTGAGGAACATTCCTGTGAAATTTCAATGAAGCGTGGACAAGACTTTAATATAGAAGTTAGAGTAAAAAAACTGATTAAGTGCCAATAACTCTGCCACAAATAAATTGAGCGGAATCTACTGAAGATATGCAAAACTAAACTTTGTGACAAACAATCCACTTAAGTTTCAATGAAATCCCTCAAATGGTTTTGGAGATGAAGCGAGGACAAGATTTTAGAGTGAAGAATGACTTAGTGCCCATAACTCTAAAACAAGAGGGCCAAGATGGCCCTATATCGCTCACCTGAGAATCATTGCACAGAAACATAAAAATCAGGATGTAAGTTAGTAGGTCAAGGCCAAGATCATCCACTGTCAAAGATTTAATCTGCATGCAAAATTATCTAATGTTTCATTGTTGTAGCTGAACAGAACGTCTTCTAAGAATAGGCCCTGTGACCTATTTTTTGACCCTGGATGACCCATATACAATCCCATCCTAGATTTTATCAAGACAAACATTCTGACCAAATATTAGGAAAATCGAATGGAAAATACAGCTTCTATCGCATACACAAGCTTTTTCTAAGAATGGACCCTGTGACCTAGTTTTTGACCCCAGATAACCCATATACAATCCCAATCTAGATTTTATCAAGACAAACATTCTGACCAAGTTTCATAAAGATCCAATGAAAAATACAGCCTCTATTGCATACAAAAGGTTTATCTAAGATTTGACCCCATGACCTAGTTTTTGAACCCAGATTACCCATATTCATTCCCAACCTTGAAATAATCAAGACAAACATTCTGACAAAATATTAGGAAAATCGAATGGAAAATACAGCTTCTATTTTATACACAAGGTTTTTCTAAGATTTGACCCCGTGACCTAGTTTTTGACCCCAGATGACCCATATACATTCCCAACCTAAAAACCATAGAGGCAAACACTCTGACCAAATATTAGGAAAATCGGATGAAAAATACAGCTTCTATCGCATACACAAGGTTTCTCTAAGATTTGACCCTGTGACCTAGGTTTTGACCCCAATTGACCCATATACAATCCAAACCTAGACTTTTATCAAGAGAAACATTCTGACCAAATATTACGAAAGTCGGATGAAAAATACAGCTTCTATCGCATACACAAAGTTTTTCTAAGACTGGACCGCGTGACCTAGTTTTGAACCCCAGATGACCCATATACAATCCCAACCTAGATCTCATCAAGACAAACATTCTGACAAAATATTAGGAAAATCCAATGAAAAATATAGCTTCCATCGCATACACAAGGTTTTTCTTAGATTGAACCCCGTGACCTAGTTTTTGACCCCAGATGACCCATATACAATCCCAACCTAGATTTCATCAAGACAAACATTCTGACCAAGTTTCGTAAAGATCCAATCACAAATACAGCCTCTATGGCATACACAAGGCAAATGTGAACAGACAGACGGCAGACGATAGACGCCAGAGGACAGACGACGGGCGATAGCAATAGCTCACCCTGAGCATTTGCTCAGGTGAGCTAAAAATCATTCGAGCGGAATCTCCTGACGATATGCACAACTAGGCTTTGTGACAAACACTCCTGTTAAGTTTCAATGAAATCCCTCAGGCGGTTTTTGAGACGAAGCGAAGACAAGATTTTAACGGACAGACGTACGGACGGACGGACAGGCAGTGCGATTACTATATGCCTCCCTTCGTGGGCATAAAAAACACACAAGAATCATGCATGTATCACAGTCACTTGTCATTAGGAGAAACAATAATTTATCATTAATAAAACAATACGTTAGTATGTTAATCGGATGTATAGTCGTTGTGAAACTAATATAAATTTGATGTGACATATTTAGAAGATACATTGCACCTTTCAATGTACAAAACCATTGAAGGGCCATGACCTGCATTTTACTTGTCTTAAGTTCATGTTAGAAATGGAAGTTGTGTTCAGTTCTATGGCATCAAGACAAACACTATATCTTCTTTCTACTTGGTGACAAAAACAGAATTTAAGTTGAATAATATAAGCAGTCTTACATTGGTAACATAATACGAGTTACAACCCTTTGTAATTAACAACATCTGGTGCAAGTAGGTCAATGTACATAAAAATGACAGCTAATTAACTGTTCTCATTTCCTTTTGGAAATGAGAAGCGCCAAGCTCGTTAAGCAATCTTTCTTCGTTCCAAGATACTAAGTTATTTGCCAAATAAGCGGTTCCGATACATTTACTTGCTGTAATAATTATGTCAGTTATTTAGTTGACCGCTGTGTTGCTATTATCTAATTAAAGCCAGTGACGGGTTTAGCTCTAGCTTATAATATGTTTCCTCAAACAATAAAGAGAGGTGAACATACCATATGAAAAATGTGTGTGTATGCTTCTATACGACAACTGAATCATTGTTGTTTTCCTCGGAACATTTCGCGTCATTTAATATATCCACATCGTGTCGATAAAAGATTGCAATTCATTAAAATCACAGCTTAAAATATGAAATTAGGAAAAGTTTTGGAGTCGAAAAACATGTACATGCAAATCTGGTGTATATTCGTTGTCAAACTAACAACAGAAAATAGTTATTAAAACTAAATCGTTTAATGAATACATATTTATTTAAATTACATTGTTCAGCGATAAGTCACTGCCAGGAAACATTGGTCTAGTCATACTGTAACCTTTAAACGATTATTCAGAAAAGAGACAGGGTTATTTATATACCAAAATAAAACGCAGCGTTTAAGTACAATATACAGTCACCTAATTTCGAGCAATACGCTAACCAACGAAGAAGAGATGATATACAGGTCATTAAAATCGTTGGTTAAGAGGAAAAATCTGTATTGATCTTGGCCGGTGAATTGCTGTATATCAGACAACTGAGCTGAACATATCTAAGCTATCGTATACTGACATCATTTTTCCCGGCGTCTGGCGAGTGATGCTGAACCAAAGCCTTGTCAAATACTCCTTGAAAAATACAAATACAAAAGCACGCATTGATGGTCCTTTATTCTTCAAGCATAAGAAAATTAAATGAATTAATTGGTAGACACAAGCCTGCAAACTAACATTACAAAGGCCTTGAAATGGAGATAAAATACTCACAAGGTTCATTTTAAGTTATTTCTTGGCGTCTAATCCCGTGTAAACATTTAGACAAACCGAGATCAAAAAAACAAAATACATATTTTACATGGAGAATAGCAAGAATATATCTAGGAACATCTAAAATCTCCTGGAATTAAATGGGTTCAGAAAAAAAGGTAATTACAAGACTCAAGGTATATACAATTTAAACAGATTGCATGTGTTGATTTGTTGTGTCTTTACACTAAACAAGTGATTATTTGTGCTGGAAACAATTTCACTCGTCTGAACCCGTGTGTCTCAGCAAATGTTTTTGTTTTCTTTGAGTATGTCTAAACCTGTCGGTTTTTCTGCCAATCACAATATCAAATTCTGATCTAGAAACTTCACAGTGCCTTATTTTACTCAATGACTTATAATTCAGTTTAACTGAAATTTCCCGAGATGGTGACTTTTTTATTTTCGAAGTAATATTTTTTTCCGAAGGTAGTATGATCCGAGAAATCCAAGTAACAGTATTCTTCCAATGCTGTTTTGTCATTTCGTTGATATTTTTACGTTAAAACTTTTTCCAAAACTATATTACCATCCGCTTTTGTTTAATTTAATGTAAATAAAGAGAAATTTGTTTCCAATATTGAAACGAAATTTAAGTATAACTGTTGGCAATCTATTATCTACACCTATGAACAAAAACTTTTAGAAAAATAACACATCATTTTCACATGGAAAATAGCATGCATATTGAATAATTAACATATGTGCGGCTCACGGCGCCATACAATAACCTCAAAGAAATTGACGGTCACCCTTTCTCGAAATCGCATTTAATGCATATTCATGTCTTCTGACTTACCGGGTGAATGCATCAGTATATCAGTGTGTGCCGTCGCAAAAACCAGTATCACAAACCTCAGCGAGCTCTCTTATGGTGATTCGGTGATCCTGGCAAAAGCAGCTTTTTCCGCCGTACGGTCCGCATTTTATTTGCGAAAGAAGTCCGCCTCTCACGAAACTCCTTCTGCTTACGGTTCTTAAGTGCTTTTCTTACAGTTTTGTTTATTCCCTGCATTTGCCCAAAGCTCCAATGTTTCCGTAAGCGATTATCCTGCCCTAACGAATAACCTGATGACAATCACCTGTTCCGCCTTTAACGGTGTCTCCATCGAGTGTATATCATCCCTCACACAAAACGCGAATTTACCGTTATGGAAAATGTCTCAAGACAAAAGGAATATGATGTCACAATTCAAAATGACGTAATGTTAAAGGTAAGAAGATTTCGTGGAATACTACACTGCTCATATTAATTAAAGGAGCGCAGATATGTTATGGCGTAAATTGCCCACCATGCTAGATATTCGCTGTTAATTTCGTTTGTAGATATCGACGGTCAATATCCTCAATAACCTGTGCACTTTGCAATCAAACTACAACGCATGGGTATTTTATTTTTATTTTTGTTGTGTAACCCCCGAATTGCATGTGTACAGTTCGTTCACGATAGCACATTTGACAAAATGGATGTTTTAGTGCAACTTTTTACTGTATCTGTTCTTTTGACAACGGTCCTTAGTGTGCGACGTCATTTAGCAACTACTGATGTTGCTCGGGCGGTGCAGATGATCGAAACTGGATTTACGCAACGTGAGGTGGCCACCGCTCTAGACGTTTCTAATAGCGTTGTTGCCAGGTTGTGGAGTCGTTATCAGGAGACTGAAGAATTCACAAGAAGACCTTGGCAAAGTTGTCACCGCATTACAACACCTCGTCAGCACCGATATCTGAGAACTTTGACCCTCAGAAATCGTCAGTGTACTGCTACTGGCATTGAAATTGACTTCCGGAAAGCTACAGGGATTCGTGTGTCCACTCTAACTGTCCGAAATCGTCCTCATGAAGATGGTCTGGATGCCCGAAGACCTACCAGAGGACTAATTTTGACCGTAGCTCACGGGAGAGCTCGCTTAGAGTTTGCCCACTTGGCAACTGCGCCCCTGGCGATATGAGCTCTTCACTGACGAGAGCCGCTAAAATGTTTCGACCTGTGACAGGCGTGTGAGGGTGTGGCGTCGCCGAGGAGAGAGGTATGCGGAATGTAACATTATTCCATATGACAGGTTTGGCGGTAGGTCAGTTATGGTGTAGGCAGGGATATCCATTGGCATGCGCACAGACCTTTATGTGATTCTAAGGGGTTGTTCGACTGCCCTGAGATATCGGGACGAGCTCCTAGAACCAATTGTTAGGACATATGCTAGTGCAATGGGTGAAACTTTCGTTTAGTGCAAGATAATGCTCGAACACACACTGCAATAATCATCTGGAACTTCTTTGGTGATGAAGGTATTGAGGTCATAGACAAGCCAGCGAGGTCTCCCGATCTTAACCCTATAGAGCATGACTGGGACATGCTTTCTCGTAGACTTTCTTCGCGTCCGGGCCCTATGCAGAACGTCCGTGAGCTTTCCCATGCTCTTGTTGCAGAATGGGATGCCATACCACTTATTACTGACACTGACAACGAAATGTTTCCAGGCCTGAATCTGCTTTTACAGACATCGGTTGTTCTCCTGTAAGACCACCATTTCAAAGTTAATTTGATAGTGTTCATATCCTGGACACTGTCTCTGTTCAGGAATATGCCTATTGGCGATGAAAATGCCGATTTGGTTTTGTAAAAAGAACGATTTTGTTATTTCTGTAAAAGATATTCATAAATCTACTCAACCCGTATGCTATTTTATAGATTATATGGGCGCTCCTTTCATTAGTTTGAGCAGTATATGTTAAAACAGAACATGAAAAAGTGGTGCATTGTGTAAATGATTTGCTGTGCACGGGCCTAACGATAGCTGTGTTGCGATGGATACTGTAGAACAAGCCGTTATATTAAAAAAGAAATCAAAACTGGTGCTTTCATACTTGTTATGTACCAGACTAAATGTGGATACAAAATCACTATAAAACTGAATCTAAATCAATAATGTGTCTTTAAACTTTAAGAAAACCTTTCGTATGTTAGACTCATTTCATGCTCAAATCACGCTGACACGAAACCACTTCAAGGACTCACGTATGGACAAAAAAGAGCAGAAAAGACCGGCGATATAAAATTATCAGATTACAAAATGACTTACACACTATACAGTATTTATATACATGGTATTATTTTCAACAGTCATAGAATCAATAAATGAATGTGATAGTCAGTGTTAAGTAGTCAATTTGCGTCTCGTGTAAGCTTAATGTCTGTTCCCCGGACATTTATACCACTCCTCTACCTTAAACGTGACTTACTCATTTACATGTCAGAGTCTTGATAGCCTTGTATGGAGTATGCCAGGCTAAGGTAAAGTAAAATGCATTGTGACCTGGTGTCAGTGTTTTCGGAACAATTTGAGAAAAGAGTAAGGGAAACAACTGTTGAGGAAGATCAAGTAAATCGGGAACAGTTCTTTCCTCGCGCCTATAATGTTTGTCTCCCTTCCCAAAACGGTTGCATGAAACATTTATTGTTACGTAGAGCAGCTTAAACACGGTTTTTAATGCGTTTGCAGATAAATATTTTAGTAGTTACATTTTTGTTTCTGATATCTGAATACCTCATAAATTCACAAGTTCATGCGCACAAATATGTATAAATACGATACAAGATGGTATTTAATGTAACAATAATACATGTCACAAAGCAGAGCAAGATAAACTATTTGAGCAATGAAACATATTATAAATATAGATAAATAAAGTTAGCTAATTAAGTGTGGTGATGATACAGAAAAGAGTATCTAACAATTAAGTATACAAGATTGTCTTCCTTTTTGGCAATTTAGCATAAAAAGACCTCAAATTATTGTTTTGTGCTGCAGTATGTAACAATAATGAGAATAACAATTTTACAATCTATATAATCTTCGTCCTGTTAAAAGGTGTCTCATATCGCGTGCCATACCGAATATTCATTCCTGAAAAATTAATCAAAAACATTTTACTCCAACCAAATCATAAATACTGGAATCATAGTTTCATTACTAACGACTGGCTAACTTTGGTTAATTTTTTGAGCGAAGATAATTTAC
The DNA here is from genome assembly GCA_012932295.1 of Cyclina sinensis. Lineage (NCBI taxonomy): Eukaryota > Metazoa > Mollusca > Bivalvia > Venerida > Veneridae > Cyclina > Cyclina sinensis. The sequence goes on along the minus strand of JAAONU010000007.1, from coordinate 37,873,630 downwards.
TCTATACATTTATATTACTTCGCATACGAAGTCTACAAGATCTAAAGTGCAAGCAATATTATTATCGTGTTAGTCACTTTTTCAACAATCATTAATTCAAATAAAAAGAAATATTTTGTCATCTTTTATATAAAAAACCTGTTAACCTTTTAAAAATACTTATTTAAAAGTTCCAAATATACAATGTCATAGGAATCTTAGGACAATTTTCTAAACGAGTTACTTATTCAGGACAAATTGATCTCCAAAATATCTCCTTTCTTGTCAAATGTGTCTAGGTTTTTAAAGGATGTTGTATTTTTGGTAGTTATATAATATTTCAATTCTCCCTTCAAAGAGTTATAATTTATTAACAGACAATCTTGTCCACGCTTCATCTCCAAAACCACGGGAGGAAGGCCCTAGAGGGCCCTAGATAATGTTGTAATAACTTTTGGCTCAACCCTTTTGTATGTATCATGTTATTGTCGATTGTATAATGTGCTTTATGTGTGTATGAATGTACAATAAAATATGATTAAACTTAAACGGGAGGATTTCATTGAAACTACACAGAAATGTTTGTAAATAAGCTGTGCATATCGTAAGATGTTTCTGGTCGGATTATTTTTGGCAGTGTTATGGGCTCCTAGTCATTTTAGCCCCACTTTTCGAAAAAAAGTGGAGCTATTGTCATGACCCCTCGTTGGCGTCAGTTAACCTTTTTGTGAAGGTCCATTTATCAGAATCTATCAAAGCAATTTAATTCAAATTAGGCATACATGTTCACTTTCAAAATGCGACACTATTTCTCAGGGGCAGATAACCCTCAAATTTATTTTTGCAAAGTTATGCCCCTTTTTTCAACTTAAATTGTTTTGGTTAACCTCTTTGTTAATGTCCATTTCTCAAAAAGTGTCAAAGATATTCCATTCAAACTTGGGGTACTTGATGACCAGCAAGAACCCTGTAATATTGTTGGTACCAATGTCCCTGGGGGTCAAAATTAGCCCCACCCAAGGGGCCACTTGATTTTGCTTATACTTAAATATTAGGAAAAAACTTTTTAAGCCTATAAATAAACTTTAACTTACATAGGATTGGTAAGTACTTCCCCTACCCCCTCTCCTCCAACCTCCCCTCTGCTTGGGGACCCCCCAGCCCTGGCATTACCTTTTTTCTTTTTTAATATGTAGGTATGAAGTGACTTGACTCCACCCTCCCGCGGGCATTACGCTACTTTACCCACCCCCCCCCCCCCCCTCCCTTACCCCGGCAAAAAAATATAAAAAAAAATCTTTTTTCTTCTATATTAGAAAAGACCTTCTTCAGCTCTGAAATAGACTTTTTTATAAACCAATTGTTTTCCATTATTTTTTTAAAATACATAGGTACTTGACTCCCAAATGCATGGGGACCCCCTCTCTTACCTCCCAACCACGTAACCCCCACGCCTCTAATTTTTTTCATCTTATATGACTAAGTACTTGCCTTCCCCCACTCAAATATTTTTTCAGTTGGGCCTCTTGTTTGACTTGGCTTATAATTTATTATCCAGCACTGTAAAAAGTGGAGCGTGGTGTCTGCGGACAGGTCTTGTTTACTATAACCTCTGTATTAAAATCATGTCCAAGCTTCATCTCCTAAACTGCTTGGGGGATTTTATTGAAACCAGAATGTTTGTCACCAAGCCTTGTTATATATATAAAACATTAGTAGTTTTATAGTTAGTAGTTATAATAATTAATATTGTTCATATTCAAGACCAAACTCACAGCTTTCTATTTCATTGAATAATTATGTCTTCAACCTTCATATAAGAATCTGAAGCAGAAAAACATTACTTTACCATTTACATTCAGTTCATGCTCTATTTTTTGTCTGATCTCTTTTCCACAGGCATATTCAAGTATATATTTACACCAGTTTCAATTCAAAGCTACATTTCGGGGGCATATGTCAATTTCCAGTGACAACTCTTGTTTAAAGAAGATTTTACACCAAGAATCCCCTTTTTGGGTATCAAAAACGCGATTTTTAACATCATTTTTACTTGATTTTAGAACAAACCGTGGAAATTTCCACGCCATAGATCAGTAAATAGCAAAACAATCTGATGAAATATTGACGAATTTCTCTCGTGCGGGGAATTTATCATGCCCTTATTTAGAAAATAACCAGATAATTTTAATGAAATATTGCCAAAATTCATTCCCTGTGGAAATTTCCACGCTTTATTCAACATGCTAAAAAAGTTGGAGAAAATACAGCTACACACTATATGAAAATGATAATAATATCTATTTACAAATCATGTACAAAAACTTAATAGTTTTGGCTAGTTCTACAAAACTGAAATCTAACGAAGTGAAACATGTAAGCGTGGAAATTTCAATATTTAAATCATAACAAAAATATAAAATTTCATGCGTGGAAATTTCCATGTTTTTTTTTTAAACTATTATATAATCGATTTGTTGGCGTGGAAATGTCCACGCCTTGTATGAAATATGTAATGAACAATGTGATACTGTGGAAATTTTCATGCTTTGGCATAATAAAATTAAAGTAATTCGATTAAAAATTAAAAACTGAGAGGTAACCAGCGATTGAAATAAAAAAGAAATGAATCTGTTCATTTAAACAAATTTGAAACATTTGAGAAGAAGTATCTAACCGTGGAAATTTGTACGCCTCTTTCAAAAACTATTATTTCTTTTTTTCGATTTGAAATCAACCTTTGCACAAAAAGGGAAGCGTGGAAATTTCCACTGCTGCCTCGTCAATGACTGCAACAAAGTTAGATTGTCAAGTGGAATATATGAGGTTCGACATATTTGTATAATTTCCACGCTCTTTGAGGCGCACATGCATCATGCAAAGCTTGGAAATTTCCACGGTCCCAAATCGATTCTATTATAGCTAAATAATGAATTATTTGATACCATGAAAATATCCACGTATATGCAGATAACAAAGTAAGGCTAATTTTAAAGTAAAACAATATAAGGTAAAAATCTCATGACATGAAAACAAATTATTTTAAGCGTGGACATGTCCACGCCTCCCGAGTGGTGAATAATTTGACACCGTGTAAATTCCCACGCTTATGCATAACATAAGTTTAACATACTATTTAAAATGATGAAAAATACAGAATATAACCACAGCAAAACAAAAGAAACAAAGAAACAAAAATATTTTAAGCTAACCAAATATGGAAAAATATCTTGTAAAACCTACAACTTGTACATTTACACAAACCTTTATCAAGTTTTTGGACCAGATATTACGTTGATCTTTTTCTTTTCAAACAACTGCAGGAAAAAAACCAGTATCTCCGTACACACAACTATGAACTGAGGACGAGAGTCTTAGACCTGCAACAGCTACCGGTTGGTCCAGAAAACTCGTATCACTTATCACATGTAACAGTTATGTCTCTTATGACAATAACTATTTGTCGTTCTGATACAAAACGTTTGTCAGATATATTTTTCATATTCGTTGACTGTTTCCGGGGTTCAAACCAGTACTCAACTCTAAAGATGATTTTACTGTACATAATTTCTATGACACTAAAGTATGCTGCAACACGAGAATGTGACAAGCCTAGACAAAAAGAGTCATCTAGGTAATACTAAATATGCAGTATGCTGGACTTTTCAATAGTTTGAGCAAAACAGTCGTCTATAGATTGTTGACTACTTAGAAATATGAACTTAAACCGCTATTGTTATTATGTGTTTCAAAACTTCAAATACTGAACCTGCACAAACCTCATTAAAAATAGTTTCCTCAGCAAGTATGTGTAAAAATGCTAGGACATGTCTTTTTTTTTGTTTTCCCATGCACAGTTGTCTTCTTGTACATACAGTGTAGGACAAAGTTGGCCATCCTTAAATCCAAGAAAATTTCTAAAAAACTACACATTTCAGTCCCTCTGCATTAAATCACCAAATCAATAAATTCTCTTCACACGAATGTGCATATGAAAGAAACCAAGAGCTCAAGGCAGGGCAATATAAACACTGAATGACCTTCACATTAAACATGAACTGTTACCTTGACCACAAAGTAGTGGGTCTGAAATTTGAGTTCTGCACTGCTCAAGGAACAGAGAGCATTACATGGAATTGATAATGGAAAGACAGTCAGATGAATAGACAACCAGGTGCATTATATAATACGGTCCTTTTGGGCATAGAAAGCTATTTGTTTCTCAGGGGAATATTACTGAATTTTTGATAGTAATAAATGAAAAATACTTTGATTTATATTATCACTAGCATCTTCAGTATTACGTTAATACTTAAATTTGAATCATGGGGATACTGCTCAAAATTTGTGAAAGTATAGAAACCATCATGGCCATGACTAATCAACCCTGTAATATGAGTTTTCAGCAATCCTGCAGCATTAATACTCTGCAAATAAGGAAACAATGTAGGTAATCGTATCATTATAATTATAAATTTCGTACAAATTATGCTAAGAGTATTCAACTAGAGATGGCAAAGTCATCACAAGTGGGATTGCATTGGCCCTGCAGTGCCTGCAAGCTTTATTAAAATGATTAAGTTTAACAAAACATGTTTAAGTATCTTAAACAGAAACTATTCCAGCACTTATTTATATTAACTCAAAATTAAGTTTTACTTGAAATGTTAAGGACTTCGAGCCCTTATTTGTTAAAAACCGGCAACTTAAACCATCAATTAACTTGTAGACGTCCTTTGAAATGTGGCAAGTTAGTTTTGGCTAAAAAATAAAAAGGAAATCAGTTTAAAATATTAGTATAATGAATCACAGACATATATCTATATATAAGACTGTGAATAAAATTCAAGTTCCAACTGAACACGACGACTGATATGATAAACCGACAAAGTCTAGTGATACAGAAAAGTAAACTTTGATTTGACCCCTTGATCAGGTCTGTTATATTGTAAAGTATGTATTTAAGGGCCTCCAACTGCTTAGTATCTAAGGCTTACATCTGAACCTTTTCAATTTGAAAACATATTTATCAGTTATGTATGATGCTGTCAACCACAGTTACTTCCAAGTAATACCTCATGTTCTTTGAAGTACTGCATCTTTTGCACATAAAAATTTCGCAAATATATTTCATGAAGCATTTTTAAACTTCAGTAACTCACATCTGACTTTCATTGTGAATTTGTCTTTTTTGACGTATTAAAGCACTTCTTTCTGGGATGTTGCTGTTTGTCATTTGTTTGTCTGGTAGTGCACATACAGTACATTTTGAAAATTTACTGGACTGGAAAAAATAAACATAATATTCATAAAATCACTAAAATAATGACTTATTTTATTATCTCTAATTAGTGAATGAAAATACCTTTTTTCAAGCTTGTTTATCTAAGGATTGATCTGATTTTTTAATAATATTATGGGTCACTTATGGAACTTTTGAATAATACTAAATAAAACAAAAGTCATCATTATCTTTTAAGACATCATTGTTTTTTTCACTGAAAGTAACATCATTTACCTTTTTGACATTTACATGTGGGAAATGTTTGTTCCAAACATCAAGGAATGTTGACTTGCTGACATGATTTCCATCTGCTTCAAATTTATACTGTTCATAAATGTGCAGTATATTATTGTATAAGGCAGCATCACATCATCAATATGGGGCATAAAGTCTCCATGAAATCCAAGGTGCTCTTTAAACCATGAGATCAGTCTGACAGTGTTAGCAGATTTTGCTTTGGATTTCCCATTCCAACATTTTTACCTTGCAATGTGCTTGCTCTAGTAAAAGAGTTCGTGTTTATCATGTAAAGTGCAAAGAATGCCGTAGTGCACACCATTTCACCAGTTTCAGTTTTTATATAGCTGTATTTTCCTTTCTGTATCTTTTGTATACTATAGTGATTCAGTAAAAAAAACTTACATGTTTTGGGTGACTCCAGAACTACTACTAATTTCACCAACTGTTTTCAAACTGATTTTTTTCCATACATTTTATTGAACATTTATACCTCTGCTTAAGAGTTTTCTTAACATTTAACTGCATACCCTCTTAAGCATCGCTGGACTGTGTCTTCCTTCAGCTTGAAATAAATGATGAATACAGATTAAGAAAAAAACAGAAAAAAAAAACAAGCGCTTCATTCGAATGAATGCCATGCCCCCGGCGGGGCCTCAAAAAGATTAAAGTTCCGTGACAAACAAACAAACAAACAGACCAAAAACAATATGCTCCTTACGGGGGCATAAAAATATATAGCATAGAGGATTTATAGAGAATTGTTTTAGTTTAAATTCACCTTAAGCGATGCTACATATGTTGAATAATGTGCAACTAGTACCTTAATACAATTATCTTTTCAAAAACTGGTTTCATAAGTACTGTTTTGTAGAGTAACCACTGAAGATTTAACCAGATGACGACAGAATAGTAGTTTTCATTCAGGCAATTCTTAAAAGAAAATTTGCTTTGATCAATGGCTGTACTCAGGCAAGACTATATCTCCGTCCCAGAGATAATTTTTTTTAAAGTCAAAACTGTCTTATAAAATTAACTCCTCTGTCATTATAATAATTATAATGATAATAGTAATATGAGCTGAATGAAAACACCACCAGAGGACATCTGTTTAAGAACCAAAGTTACTACAAAGATTACTGCTACGTATAGAAAGTTACTACAAAGATTATTATAAATTCACCAGGGACAGCAAGGAAATTCTAAGAATATGTTCAGGAGGGTTCACAAAGTCTGAGAAGTATGAGACCCTGAAGATGATGTACATTTATATGTATTTAAATGTTTGTACAGTTTGTGTCGGTTTAGTAAGACCATTTTCAAGCAAACTGATTAGAAAAAAAATATTTCTGAAAATAAGTCGTTCCCAAGGATTAATAAAATAAACCGACCATGTCCTCTCCATGCTTCCGTAACACTATGACCAACGGGGTGTTTTTTTGCTGATAAAAGTGTGTAAAGTTTTATATAAGGATATGTTTCTGTAACAAAAATAAGACAGTAACTTTGTTTAGATATGTACGTCACAATTACAACTAGCATTTCTACACGTAGCAGTAACTATGTCGTTATCGAACACGTGAATGTCTGTACGCCCGTCATAAGAAATGACTGCCCAAAAAAAACAGAGCAACTACCAAACTTGTCATGTTCGGATATGCAACACTCGCTGAAGCGCTCATTTCACTGACGCCATACACGCCGACGTCCGTCATGGACTCGTCGGTAAATAGCACACTACGTACATCACCAGCTGCCAATTAACGTGATCTCTGGCAAACTTTGCACAGCCAGTAGACGACCGACTGCTTTGGCTGCCTCAGCCTCTGACATGTGTCTTCTAGACATCAGAGATTTTTCACACTTATCAATTATACAGTGTAAAAGATGATTCGAATCAAATATTCAAATAAAAACCTGCTCAGGTCACGTTGACTTTATTCTACACATTTGATTTTCACTTGATTTTGAGGATTGGGTGTGTTTGCACGCACCTGAACGGGATAACTGAGCTGTTACGGGTAAAGGAACACATATATATACACAAATACTGGTGTGTCTAAAGCAAAACACAATTTAACTTTTACATGAACAAGTTTACATTTAAAAATCTATGAAACTAAGTCTTGACCCTTAATTTATGTCATTGGGTGTACCATGGATATCCGACGATGTGATTCTTTGTACATTAATGGTGCATCTTAAAAGTTAACCCTAAATAGTAAGAAAACTTTAAATAAGATCTAAAGTAATCGTTATCATTTTAACTGAACAGCGCATGTTCATACCTGTATTCATGTGTATACGTTACTCAGCGTTAGTTCGTTCTTTCTTCTGGTCACCTGCAGTATGTTTTACATGTCACGGTCTTGTGCTCACCTTCCTATAATTGTATAAACACAACCTCTGACAACTGCGTCAGGGAATCGATTCTTTGGATCAGTGGTTAGAATGTTGGCGTGTCCCACGGGAGATCGGAGTTCGAATCCCGCTCTGGGTTGTGTATTCTAAGATGCAATGCATCTTTCTGTTACGGACTTTCATGTTCGTAAGATGGGTGTTTGTCCAGGATTACCCCCCTCTGGACTTGGGTGTAAAAATTAAATAGAAATAAAAAATCTTTCAAGATTTCTGTCTGATATTCTGATCTAAAATACACAACACCATTCGTCATCATAAATGATGAATTTCTCAAGAGGGGATGTGTTTCGGTCTAGTGCACATCTTCCTACAATTGAATAAATGCAACCTCTGACACATGCGTCAGGGAATCTATTCTTTGGCTCAGTGGTTAGAGTGTTGGCATGTCACGCGGGAGATCGGAGTTCGAAATCCGCTCTGGGTTGTGTATTCTAAGATGCAATGCATCTTTCTGTTACGGACTTTTATATTCGTAAGAATAAGCACGATGTCAAAGTCATTTTACTTAAACGTTTGAATGCACATAACATTTTCACACGTTTACTCACATAAGTACTCTCGCGTTGGATACAATAGATAGAAAGTATTAAGAAATACATGCATTTATCTATTTATTTTATCAGTTAGATTTGACATACTTGAGACGGTATAAGAAAATTTGTCAGAATTCCAGCATGATATACAACAGCCGATTTCATAAGTACATTAATATTCACGTTTTTATGCTGAATACTTATTACTTTCTTGCAAGGATGAAAACAGCATGATTCAGTTTACCGTATAGGTATCATGGTGGATAAAAAGGCAGAAACGAATTGAATCTATGTTTATTTGTAACCAATAAAACTGTATTGTAGATAAAAAAATTATATTGCACCCGGTGCAAAAAGTTAAATACATCTAACTGTCCTAGTTTCATTATCTATGACCGTATTTAGGACATCGCCCTAACCTTTCAATTTCTGGCCAGCAATACTGCTGATTCACATTCTTTAGTGCTATAACACAGTAAAGTCATTGTTGTTTACTCGTAGTAGACACAATTACTGAAGCGTAAAACGTATTAAGTATACTTAATTGTGATTAAAATTGAATCAAATGTATTCCGGGACGTTAATACCACCACAGGTACTTCAAATAGATTTTGGTGCTGTACACTAAACATAGATAGAAACCAGTAGAGTCTTTTGAGCGTGATGATTTCTGTATCTTGCACAGGGAACAACAGAAAACGTCATAAACAGGTGCGAAACATAACAGTGACTCTACATTAGCAAGGCAAAAATAAGTTGGGATTAGTTGAAATTCACCTGAATTTTAGCCATAACCAAATCTTTAATATACTCTAATTTAAAATAAATTCCTTATCAGGGAAGACATAAATTAAAGTACTTTTGTTCAACCTAAATAATAGAAGCAGTTGTATATGTTCTTTTTGAAAACAAAATCTGTTTGTTACACATCTTTTTATACACTTAATTGAAATGCTTAAGGGCTGATGAAAGTAACACAGAAATGCTTTGACGAAATAATAATGATTTAATTTATTACTTGAACAACGTCTGAATTTTTCTATCACCTGTCCTGGACTGTTTGTTTCTGATATTGTCATCCGTTTTTTTCCGCCCACTTTGCATGATCAACGATAAAAATGCCTGGGGGATATACCACTGTGTACCACTGTGTTGCAAGATGATAACCGATAAAAGTTTAATTTATCACCAGGAGTGCAAATTCAAAGTTTGAATATTTATTTTCATACGTGTGAATCCACATCTATCTGATTATAAGAGTAGAGAGATGATTTAAACAAATTATTTTGAGAATTTCATCTCCACCACAAATCATGTTACCATGTTCTCATGTGCAGTAATATGCTAGTTACATGTAAATTGTAATGATTGTAATAATCTATTATTCCAGTGACATGTGTTTCTAGTAATAATACAGATAATCAATTGATAAAGACAAAACACCAAAGGGAATAAAGAAAAGCATTGTTCTTCTAAGAATAAATTATTTTTCGTCTTGTTACTGTAGCTTTGGTAAAATATTTACATGCTTTTCTTGTATATCTATTCAGAAGTTTATTCATTTTTTCATATTGATTTTTGTTTACAAGACCGATTTCATTAAGTAGATATTGCCATGTGTGTGTGTATATATATTCATATATGATTGTATGAAACAAATTCTAAAAGAATATGCTGCGCTGATTCGATTTGTCAGTTATTTCACAATGTACATACACGTTGATCTAATTGTTCGATTGCGTATTGTCCCATTTGGGAGAGATTTCCGCAGCGAAACTGAGCCAAAGCCTACCTTTCATATTTAGAAAGATTTAGTTTCACATGTTTCTGTTGTATAAGTATTTTACATTTTATATGTTCTCAGCTTAGGAGTCGATGGTAGTGTTGCCAGCCACTTTGTTTGTGCTAAGGTTTCAATCATAAGAAAAAACTCCAATAAAGACAGAAAGCACAACCTTAAGGAGTACGGCTCTAACTAATATGAGTACGCTTTTGGGTGGGGATATCGTATCAGACTTCTTTACGATAAAATATATCTGGCTACATAGTAAAACCGCATTCGTCAGATAGAGAATAAAACACATTAAACTTAATCCGACCATATTATATTATATGAAAAATACGATATATTATTTTTTTGCTCTACTTATTTCTCTATAATTATATATTTGTCAAGTACACGAAATGTCCATACATATGAGACGAAACATACATCCAAAAAAATATTTGTATTTTACATTCCGAGGTTCAATGGTTCAATAGACACCGTTTCGTGAAAAGTCGATAATGACCAATTCACTTTTTATTTATTAACTTCACGCGATTACTAGAAAAACTATGAACCGAAGACAATTAACAAACGTTTCAAATTTAATTTCGTTTGGCCTTTTTTCAATAAATCAGTTAAAGTGTTATGCGTGTCTAGCATCATTCATTTACGAATTAGCCAGTCTAGCCACTGTCTTAAAAAATAAAATCTAAAACTTAATCAAGCAAAGAACATTAAAAACTAGAGCTATTCCTAAATGTGATTAATACCCCCAATACACCGCTACAGAACAGATGAAGTTATCAATTTAGTAACAGAATACTTCGTAAAAAATTGAAAAAGAGTTATGGTTGTGGGCAATTAAAGATAGTTGTAGTTCTAGTACATTGCATTTCCTCTCATTGCGCTTGACCATTGTATGAAGTTGCATTGAATTCCAAAAAACAGTTTTCAAGTTATTCTGCAGACAAAGAAAACTAACAAAGGCCAATAACTGTGCAAAAAGTGAAGACAGAGTTATAGCTCTTGTACACTGTATATCCACTCAATGTGCTTGACCATTGTATGAAGTTGCGTTGAATTCCAACCACGAGTTTCTAAATTATATTCTGGAAAAGGAAATCCAAGGAAGGGCAATAACTTTGCAAAGATAAAAGTGTAAAGAGTTATGGTTGTGGGCAATTAAAGATAGTTGTGGTTCTTGTACATTGCATTTCCTCTCATTGCGTTTGACCATTGTATGAAGTTGCATTGAATTCAAAAAAAAAGTTTTCAAGTTATTCTCCAGACAAAGAAAACTAACAAAGGGCAATAACTGTGCAAACAGTAAAGATGGAGTTATAGCTCTTAAACAATGCACTTTCTTTCATTGTGCTTGATCATTGTATGAAGTTGCATTGAATTCCAACCAGTAGTTTTCAAGTTATGCTCCAAATAAAGAAAACAAACTAAGGGAAATAACTCTGCAAATGGTGAACATGGAGTTATGATTCTTAAACACTGCGCTTCTTCTCATTGTTCTTAACCATTGTATGAAGTTGCACTGAATTCCAACCAGTTCAAGCTATGATCCGAATAAAGAAAACCAATTAAGTGCAATAACTCTATAAATAGAGAATTTGGAGTTATGATTCTTTAACACTGCGCTTTCTCTTATTGTGCTTGACCATTGTATGATGTTGAATTGAATTCAAACTAGTAGTTTTCAAGTTTGCTCCCTACAAAGGAAAACCAATTAGGGGTTATTACTCTGAAAATAGTGAAGATGGAGTTATGATTCTTGGACACTGCACTTCCTCTCATTGTGCTTGGCAATTGTATGTATATGCATTAAATTCAAACCAGTAGTTTTCAAGTTTTGCTCCGGACAAGGAAAACCAATTGAGGGCAATAACTCTGAAAAAAGAGAAAATGAAGTTATGTTTCTTGGACACTGCACTTCCTCTTACTGCACTTCCTGTCATTATGATTGACCACTGTGTGAAGATGCAATGAATTCTACCCAGTAGTTTTCAAGGTTTGCCCCACACAAAGGAAAACCAACAAAGGGCAATTTCTCTAAAAATATTGAAGATAGAGTAATGATTCTTAAACACTGCACTTCCTCTTATTGTGCTTGATCATTGTATGAAGTGGCACTGAATTCCAACCAGTAATTTTCAAGTTATGCTCCAGACAAGGAAAACCAATAAAGGGCAATAACACTGAAAATAGTGAAGATGGAGTTATGGTTCTTAGACACTACACTTTCTCTTATTGTGCTTGACCATCGTATGAAGTTGCATTGAATTCCAACTAGCAGTTTTCAAGTTATGCTCCGGACAAGACACACCAAGTTATGCTCCGGACAAAGAATACCAATAAAGGGCAATTACTCTGAAAGTAGTGAAGATGGAGTTATAATTATTGGACATTGCATTTTCTCTCATTATGCTTGACCATTGTATGAAGTTGCATTGAATTCCAACCATAATTTTTAAGTTATGCTCCGGACAAGGAAAACCAATAAAGGACAATAACTTTGAAAATAGAGAAGTTGGAGTTATGTTTCTTAGACACTGAACTTCCCCTCATTATGTTTGACCATTGTATGAAGATGCATTGAATTCCACCCAGTAGTTGTCAAGTTATGCCCCGGACAAGGTACACCCCGACCGACCGACCAACCACCGGGTGACTCCTATATACCCCCCAAACTTCGTTTAAGGCTATAAAAATGATTATCATTTTTTAATATTGGCATATTTTTATTTAGCGTCGTTCTACTGTTCTCGATTCTAGCTATTGCTTTACCCAAATGGGATACGGTAGATTTGTTTATATTGATATTAATATTGATAGTAAATAACAAGGGCGATTAATGATCACATGTGTCGCCTGATAATAGCCAATTAAGCAGTTGTTTTGAGAGGTGATTGGACAGTTTGTTGGCTAAAACGCTTTTTTATTCAAGGGCCATAACTTATTCAACTGAAACACTCGTTAAATATGCGCAAGTACTTGAGGTACCGATCAATCCTGCAACATTTCATTCAAATTGCTTTAGTAGTATAAGAGAAGTAGTCCGGATAAACTTTAGAAATAAAAATCATTAAAGGGCCATTACTCTGACAAAAATCATTGAACTGGGAAATGCCGACGGTATGCATAACAACACTTGGTTCTAATCATTCCTGTAAAGTTTGGATGAAATTGCACCAGTAGTTTCTGACGAGTAGTCCGGACAAGTTTTGTGACGGACAGACAGACAAACTGACAGACAGACAGACAGACAGACAGACAGACGATGCAGAAGTGATCCCTATATGTCACGGGTACTAAGTAGCATATCGCAGCTACTGTGAAGCACGCGACACAAAAATCATTAACGGTCCAAAACGCCTTCTTTTATTCAAGAGTCATAACTTGGTACTGATCATTTCTGTAAATTTTGGATCAAATTGCACCAGCAATTCCTGAGGAGTAGTTCGGACAAGTTTTGTGACGGACGGACAGATGGACGGACGACGGAAAATCATCCGTATATGGCGCAGCTACTTTGTAGCAGGCGACACAAAAAAGTCGATTTGGGTAAACTTTATATTGGTTTATGGAAGTATTGTACAGAAGGTTTAGTTGGCTCAACATGTAGTGAACTTACGTCAAAAATAAGTAAGTATTTCCATCTATTAGAGATAACAGGAGAAAAAGCGCGTTTTTTACGTATTTAAAAAAAAGAAGAAAAAAATGCAAAATGTAAAATGCTATATACAAATAACCGCGACACTCATCTTCAAATAGTTTATGCTGAAATAAATTGGCCTACGTTCTCTTCGGTATTTTTTTTTGTTTTTGTTAGTTTTTTTCAAAGTTCTCTACCTATTTCCAAAATCTATTTATGAAAGTATCATTATAATTAATTTAAGATTTATAGTACATAATTGTTCATAAATGTCAAAGTTTCAGAAAAAAATTGTAAGTACACTATGTTAACCGAGAACACAAGAACATCAAAATTAATTGAGTATTTATTACAATGGCTGTTGTTGTACCATTTTGGTCGGATAGCCAACAAATTCAAATGCACACATACTTTGTTGCTACAAACTTTTGAAAAAAAAGTTCTTTTTTTTCTTTTTTGCTTTTGTTGTTGTTTTTTCTCTCGATTTTTAAGCGAATGGGTCAAACAAGAAGATATAGTGTATATTTATGGTAATGTTAAGTCTGCTTTCTTTCAGGATGAAACTAATACAAAAGCAAATCATGATAAAAGAGGCAAACCCTAAATTGTCGAGCTTTCCATTGTCTTAAGTTCATGTAAATATTAATGGTATTGAATGAATTATTAGAAGCAAAAGCTTCTAAAGCTACACACCAGATTTTCTAGTTACAATCACATGGCCGCCTCTTATCCATACATTCGCGTTGAAAAATAGTGCCACAGGTTATATGAGTTTTCATTGCAGAATTGATAAAAGTGCTGTAATATTGCAGAATTCTGCTAAATTTGAAAGCATAAAGTATGATTTCAATTTTTTATGAAAACAAAATTGTAAATCTAACAAGTTGATTTAGTATTCATCCGCACAAGTTTCTTTCATAAAATTTACTACGCATTGAAACAATCGCAACTTCACAGCCCTTTGTTAATCGGCGAATACCGAATGCGTAAAATGAGATTGTGTAAAAACAATAACGTACAAGAGAAATCATTAACTCTTTTGACTCTGTTTATTATACATGCACTTTATGTTGTCAAATCAATCAGAATGAGCCAAATATTTTCCTCTTTATTTATGTGTTTTGACGAATTTTAGCCGAAAAAAACTTGCTATACTATCCATTTGTCCGTATTTACGACGAAAATCCACGTTTTAAAGGGCGGAATAAATTGTTTTTATGCCAAAGTATTTGAGTATGTGAGGCTTTCATTAAACAAGCAATTTCTTGATTATGCACAGCAGTTTCCCGAACCACGTCGTGTCAAAAACCTCTGCCGACTGACTAAAACGAACCAACGTTTATGTAAAAAAAATCGTTCCACTAATAAAATTGTTGCAAACTAATAAAGCAGCTCTAATATTCTAAAGTGAGTGAAACTGCTCTTTGTTCCTCGAGTGTGTTTATTTCAGATACCGTGCAGATATATTCAGCTGTTTCTATAACTGCATGATTCGTCAATTATAACTGTGCACAAGGTTATCATTTCTAGTTTTTAATAAAAAAGTACAAAAGGTAGATATACAAGTTCTTTAGCAAATCAACTACAACAACAACAACACTCAATGGCCAATACGATAACTCATAGGATCAAATTTTTCAAGTTTTCTATTGAAAACTCAATATCTTGTTGTGGCCATCTACAGCTACCGGTCTACCATCAGGTAGGAAGTCAAAGCCAAAGTAGAACGCTTCCTATTCAACATCTCCAGTCTGCTTCAATTCTGTTGAAATCATCTAAGTCAGCTTCATAGCTTCTTGAATAGAATATTCTAGTGTTAGTTTTCCTGTGTAATAGTCAGAACTGACGGAAGGACAAAACTTCAATCCTTCATCAAAATCAAAAGACATGTCAAGAGTTTCTATATTCAGATATTCTTCCTTAACATTCATGCGAACCTTTTCAGCATGTTTCTTCAGGCTATGTTCTACAATTTACTGTTGTAATGGTGTCCCATCCCGATAGACGTTTTAGATTGTTGTCAAGGATTCTGTCGCATCAATAACATGTTTCTGACAATGTCTTTGCCTCGTCATAAGCTCGTCATATGTGATCATCCTAAATGATTCTCTTTCTTTGGAAACGAATTTTTAAGTTCACCGCAAGTTTTGCAATTCTTTTTGTTTGTAACGGTATCCGTTTTTGCTTTGTCTTCTAGCTGAAATATTGATGACTACATATGATTGATGACCATGTCTGCCTTTGATGTTATATTCTGATCAGTTCAGAATTGATCAAGGTTTTCTTTTTGGCAATCTTCTGTACTTCTACCACATTGTAGCATTTTCTGTGACTTACAATCGCACATGTACTGCAGCAAAGTACATCTTCATCTTCACAAAAGAATTTTAACTCATTGTGTCCAGCTCATTTGTCTATTTCCTTCACACTTCACCTTATAAATTTATGACTTTTCAAGAATCCATGCGTTTTATGCACCAACGTACATATCTTGCAATGAAACTTATCACCTGTTAGACAAAACACTTTCGCTGTGGTCTGTTCACTGTTTCTCACTTTGTCCGCACGGTTGACGAAGTTTTTTTGTCGTCTTCCAGAAACTTTGTCCGCATTCATATCTTGTTTTGTGTTGTTTTCTGATTTTTCTGTCATCAAAAATTATTGAACTTTATGATTCCTTGTACATGAATTGTATATCTTAAAATTTGATCCTAAATATTGAGAAAACTTTAGATAAGATGTAAGTAATCGTTATCATTTTTTTACTGAACAGCGCATGTTCTTACCTGTGTACTTGTATATACGTTGCTCCATGTTCTTACCTGTTAAATTGTATATACGTTTCTCAGCGTCCTTTATTTCTTCTGTTCACCTGTAGTTTGTTTTATAACCACGGTGTTTAAAAGTTTGAAAGCGCATAACATTTTCACATGTTTACTGACATAAGTACTCTCGCGTTTGGATACAATAGATAGAAAGTATTAAGAAATGCATGCATGTATATATTAATTTTATCAATAAGATTTGATAACTTTAAGACGGTATAAGAAAATACGTCAGAATTTCAGCATGATATGCAACAGCAAATTTCATCAGTAAATTATTATTCACGCTTTTATGCTGAATCATGAATACTTTCTAGCAAGGATAGAAACGTAACATGATGCGGTTGACTAAACATATATCGTGGCGGATATTTATTTGTCTCTTATAAGATTGTATTGTTGATAACAAAATAATATTGCACTGGGTGCAAAAAGTTAAATACATCTAACTGTCCTAGTTTCATTATCTAAGACCGTATTGAGGACTTCGCCCTTACATTTCAATTTCTGGCCAGCAAAATTGCTGATTCACATTCTTTATTGTGTATTAAACATATTTGTGCCCGTGATTTAACGTTGTTTCAATTTATATTCCCCATTTTTGTGCGTTTGCAGGGAATTTAAGTATTTGAAATACAAGAGCCATACAAAATATTTGCACGTACTTCTAATATATTTCGGTGCTGTACACTAAACATAGACAGAAACCAGTAGATTCTTTTATGTGGGATGATTTCTGTATCTTGCACAGAGAACAACAAAAAAAGTCATCAACAGGTGTGAAACATAATAATGACTCTACAAGGAAAAAATGGGATTAGTTGTAATTCCTCCGAATATTATGCGTAATCAAACCTTTAACATACTGTAATTTTGAATAAATTTCTAATCACTGAAGACATCAATTAAAGAACTTTCGTTCAACTTAAATAATTGAAACAGTTTTATATGTTCTTTTTCAAAAAACATTGTTTGTTGAACATCTTTTTATACACTTACTTGAAATGCTTATGGACTGATGAAAGTGACGCAGACATCCATTGACGAAATAAGTCAATGATTTAATATATTACAACAAATCATTCGATTTAATTGCTTGATCAACGTCGGAATTTTTCTATCATCTGTCCAGGACTTTTTGTTTCTGATATTGTCATCCGTTTTGTCCGCTCTCTTTGCATGATCAACGATAAAAAAACCATCGTGTACCACTGTAATGGAAGATGATAACCGATAAATTTTTTTTATTTGTGTATCACTAAGAATGCAAATTGAAAAGTTTGGATATCCATTTTTTATACCTGTGAATCCACAACTATCTGTTAATAAGAGTAGAGATATGATTTAGCAAATAATTTTGAGCATTTCCTCTCCATCACAAACTATGTTACCATTTGCTCCTGTGCAGTAATATGCCATGTAAATTGTAACTGTCACTAATCTATTATTAAAGTGACATGTCTTACTAGTACTAATACAGATATTCACAAGTACAAAGAGAAGAAAAGAAAATCATTGTTCCACTATGAATAAATTATCTTACGCCTTGTTACTATGGATCTGGTCAAATATTTAAATGTTTTTTTCTTGTTTATCTGTTCCGAAATGTTCAGAAATAATTATGTTCATTCTTTCAGAATGAGTTTTGTTTACAAGACCGATTTCATTAAGTAATTATATTCTTATATATCTGTTCTTAAATGATTGTATTAAACAAATTCTAAAAGAAAATGCAGCTCTGATTCGATTTGTCAGTTATTGCACAATGTACATACACGTTGGTCAAATAAGTCGTTTACATATTGACCCGTTTGGGGAGAGTTCTACAGCGAAACTGAGATCAAGCGGACGTTTCATATTTAGAAAGATTTAGTTTCAAAAATGTTTCTGTTGTATAAGTATTTTACATTTTGTACGCTCTTAGCTTAGGAGTCGATGGCACTGTTGTCAGCCACTTTGTTTGTGCTGAGGTCTTAATAAAAAGAAATCCAATTACAATCGAAAGCACAGCATTAAGGAGCAGGGTTCTTACTAATATGAGTACTCTTTTGAGTGGAGATATTGTATCAGGCTTCTTTACGATAAAGTGTCTCCGACTACATAGTCAATCCGCATTCTTTAGATAAAGATAATAGATGCATATTATGAAATATTCGACATATTATTTCCTTGCTATCACCCAGTAATGAGGTATTATCTCTCTATAAATATATCTTTATGTCCATACATATGAGACGAAACATTTTATGAAAAAAAAGTATTTGTATTTTACATTCCAAGGTTTAGTGGTTCAATACTGCTGTAATAATACGAAACCGTTAAACCAAAAAATAACAAAACAGATTACATAAGATTTAAAATCTAAAATATAGACACCGTTTCGTGGAAAGTCGATAATGCCCTAATCAGTTTTCATTTATTATCTTCACGCGATTACTAATAAAAACATGAGCCGAAAACAATTAACAAACTTTTCAAATTTAATTTCACTTGGCCTTTTTTTCAATAAATCAGTTAGATATTAAAACAGTGTGCGTGTCTAGCTTCGTTCATTAACCGAATTAGTTAGTCTAGCCACTGTTTAAATAAAATCTTAAACAAATCAAGCAAATAATATTTTAAAAATGGCTAACATTTTTGGAATTATGGGCATATGTTTATCTGGTGTCGTTCTTCTGTTTTCGATTCTGGCTATTGCTTTAACCAAGTGGTATACGGCAGATGGGGAGACGGTAGATTTTGATAAGGCATATTACGGGACGGTAGATTACGGGACGTCAGATTTGGGGACGGTAGA